>CM031241.1:349744912-350944912 GCA_018340775.1 Taxus wallichiana var. yunnanensis | reverse complement strand
TGATACTCCAACAATGTCACTCAACAACAATAACCAAATTTTCTTAAAATTTCAATGATGGTCAAACAATACAAGGTTTCCAAAGTTCAGATGACAAAGTCCACAATAATTTATACTAAGACATTAATCCTCTTTTAAACTTTCCACTGGACGTTAACAAAAGTTGAACAACATAAAAAGGTTTCGAGCAAAGGAACTTCTCAACTGAGGTTGATGACAAAAGTCTACAATTATATCCCTCATCTACACACAAAATCCATCTGCGCAAATTTTCTACAACAAATCGGTTCACGAGAACCGAGCAAGATAAGGCTACACAAAACCACCATAACTATTATCTAACAATACCACGAAAAGGAAGCACTTTATCACGAGAATTGGTTCAAACCTCTAAACACTATCAACACATCAAGTTATAATAAAGTCTTCATCATGCCAATCAAATAAGGAGAAGACCTTGTACTTCAGTTAGGAGAAAAAGAAACGAAAGTAATAATCGTATGAGAATGGCCCTTGGCCCTATAAGGGAAAACAAATAATCTAGCAAAAAATAGAATTCTCCATCAGTAAGTAATTAAACCATAATTACAAGATTAAGATTTGATATATACACCATCCATCTAGAAATTTATCAAAGGTACCAAACGCATAGACTAAATTAATATATTTCTAAAAGAACAAGAGTTGATCGACCCAAGAAGGGGAAACCACGGGTTTCAAAAACTATAACAAAAAAGTCCATGTATAATCGAGTTTCAAACCGGAGATCAAATAAAGTATACACACAACATAAGTTTCGAGGCGAAAGCAAAGTATACTAGTTTTGACCATTAACTACAAAGATTTTCCAATCATCCAAGAAGGGTCAAAGTCTTACAGGCTAGTAGCAAACACGCGAGAGAAGAAGGGGGTTCCGTCCAACAAGAGTATATAATAATGTCATCAACAAATTTTTATAACACTAAAGATTTGTAAACCTCCACTACAATACTAATGTTTGGTTAATTTAAAATAAATTACCCATATCCCAAAACAACCATATTTTACGGCAACCCTTGGTAACACAGTCAACCATCACACAAATAGATACAAACATAATTTCTAAGTGACTTTATCAAAACAAAACCTTCCGCTATGAATTCATAAGATTATCAAACGAAAGCTGAGCTTTTCCCAAAGGTCAATCACATTTAAGGAAATCTCCATCACAAACTATTACGGTAATTACGTGCATAAAAACTGACCAATATTAATTAATAGTGTTAACATTACAAGGGAGAAAATAATGCAAGTTAGGAAAGATAGAAGAGCGCCATCAGAAATAATTCTGAGAGGGGGATTAGACCAAACTATTCTAGTGTCAACGAGGTACTGGATTCGCATAATGAAACCTCCAGCTTAGTTGATCCGAAAAGCTAGTTATGATTCAAGTTGATAGGGATGGTCAAGGTACTTCTTGAGGATGGCCTTAAAAGCCTAGAAACAAGATGAAGGATAGTATAAGAGTCTAAACACGTGAGATGGAAAAACACGTTGCACACGAACCCTTTTATTCTACCAGTTTTAATACCAAAACTCTAAGCTGGCTAGCCCACGCATTGCTCACACAATCCTACAACCTTTCTTTCTCGATGCCAAAAGGTTATCAAAGGGACTTGCGAAGGAGCTAACAAAAATGTCAAGGAAAACTTGGGTGCTAGGAAGGGGGGTTTCATAGTTATTGTAAACTTACTTCCATGATATCGAAAATACTAGCTTGATCAACATAATAACTTGCAACTCAATCGCAGAGAAGAATTAATACATAAACAAACAGACAAAGTTCTATCATTCGAGTAATATAACATTCGGATGAGAGGAAAACACATCCTTTCAACCCACATACTTATCAACGATAAAAGCTAAAACAAGAAGAGACAAGCGAAAAGGAAATCTCCCATCTTGAAATCCAACCGACAAATCAATGCAAGGAAAGGTGGTTCGATTTCACGATAATTTTAAATAAAATAGTAGTAGAAAAGTGTAGAAATATCTTTCCTTTTTCTCCATTCGGCTCCGTCCCGCCTCTTCCATTACTTTGGGAAAACTTGAGCTTTTCGTCGGCGAGCTTCACGCCGGGAGTAACTCTGTGCCAGACGGAGCATTTGGGCTCGTCTCTGGCAAGCTGTTCGACGTCCTTGACGCTGTGAAAAGAAAATGACCGGTCTCATTGAGTACTCTGTCTTTACCAATCACCCTGTCTAGCTCTTCTTGAGCTTTCTGCTGTACGCGAGGATTGCGAACAAGTTCAGCCATGGCCCATTCCACAGTTATGGCTGTTGTATCCATCCCTACAGTGATCATGTCCCAAAGGAGACCAATTATTGTATCCTCACTGAGATCATATTTTTCTTGTAGTGTGAGCAGTGCATCCACAAAATGTTGTTTAGCACCACTCTTCTGCCTAGCCAGAGTGTGCTCTTCCATAATGGCTTTGGTGAGTCTATCTCCTTGGCACCATGCTTAGCAAATGCACCTTCTTCCAAAGGGAACATCCAACGGAGATAGGGAATGTGTTTAGCCATAGTGAGGGAAGCTCCCAGCTTTAATCCTGTTCCAACTATTTCCTTAAATTCCAGTCCTTGTGGATCCATCTTCCCTTCTTCGTTTACAAACCGCTTTCCAAAAGCAATCCTGGTGATGTTGTTGAATGCCACAGCTGACAGATATTTCTTAACGATCAAAGACTTACCTGTGCCTTGATCCTTGAAAATGGAATCAACCATAGCAGTAACCTCATCTTCCCTCACAGCTCTGAGTGACTCCAACCTCTTGGGGGTGAAGAGTTTGAGAGTACAAACCTTCCTGACCTTGACACAATGAGGGCCATAGTCAGCCCAAATCAAGTCCTGGCCATTTCTATCTTTTACCGAACTTTTCAGTGATCTTGATCTCGGGTCTCCATCGTCACCACCGCTGATCATGCTCCTTGAGAACCTCCTTGACCAGCTCTGTATTGCAGACTATCACATTGAGCATGGATCTAAACCACATAGACATAATAGGACCATATTGCTTAGACCATTCGGAGAAGCACCTGAACCTCACAGCCCCTATATCAAGCAGATTACCCACAATAGGCAATCCTCTCGGCCCTGGAGGAAGCCTGTATCTCTTCCACTGCACCAGCTTATACACAACCGCTACCACCACCGCTAATATCACAATACCACCCACAACACCCATTATGATCTGCCTCCCTACTATGATGTATGCTAAACAGCCGAAGCATCGGAATGAAACAGGGGCCAGGAAAATCAAGGCCATAAACGCCGTAGAAACAAGAACTACCAAACACAATACTCCACTTATTACCCTGAAAACTGTTAAGGGCCTATGAGCTTTAACCTCTCGATTCTCCAAAGATCTCTTTTTCTCTGTACAGCTTTGACTTTTGTTTAAGCCATTTAGTTCACCATTAGTTTGGGAATCTCGAGTTTCCAGGTTTTGAACGAGGGTAACTTGAGAATGTCTCCATCCAAGTTGGAGTTTATCTTTCAAAGAGGCATAAACAGCTTGTGCTAACGTGGTTTTCCCAGATCCGCCGAGACCGTAAATAACCACGGCTACGACAAGCTTAGCATCTTCCCAATCGAGCAGTTACACGACTTTGGCGATCTGATCGTCTATTCCAACTGCATCGTTAGGTGGAGGAACTTGTGCATTCTGCGACCATCTTTGCATTTGTAATGAGAGGCCCCGTGATTAATAGGAGCTGCTTGTCAATTTTCATCCATTTGAGTGCCAACGTTTTCGAGGACGACTTTGTCTGATGAAGCTGAGAGAAAGCTTGGAAATCCTTTTCTTTCCTTTCACCCCTCGCCAGCGGGAACAACCGTCAATGGAGTTTTTAGGCACTGCATATGCCAGGGGCTCACGCAGCTATTGCACAGTAAAACAAGAAGAACGGTTTCAAAAGAGGATCATAGCAATAAATTCAATCAGGTCTCGGTAACTCTCTCACCACATCACGTCGATTTTGATAGAAATATCTTGAAGGAGAATTCCAAATTTGAGGATGCATTCGATACATGCAACAGTAACAACATAGCTAGACAACTCTTCTGCTACACTAGCTTATAGCTTCATCTAACCACCACGTCAACCGTGATCGCGCCGTACACCCACCCATACACATTGAAGGAGAATCCAAACAGAGATCATGGTGAAGAAAACGGCTCCACCGACTCCTCACGCAGGATAGACATGACGGTCAAGATGCGGTCGGTAGGTTGGGGTGGTTGGGAGGAGGCCAAGGTGGCGAACGGATTTGATGCCCTACTGGGCATTACAACTAACATTTGTTGGATGTTATCTGTCTCCCGTAGGTAACTTGGACTTGGCTGAGAGGAACACTCTTATGTCCTTGTTACAGCCTTCCACGGGTAGTTCGCCATCTAATTCCACTAAATCGCTATCTTGGGTCGCTGGTTGACTTCCTAATTGTGGTGCAACTAATTGATTTAGTGAAGTCAAGGCTTTATGATCATTATTTCCTGTTATTATACCCTTATTTGACCCATTTGGATTTAACCTATTGTTGTTGTGATTTTGAGCGGATCATTAAAGATTTTGAGGTGCATTTTGAGGGGAAACCGCCTTCGAAAGTGTTTGGTGATGGTGAGGCGGGATCGCCAAGAACATATCTATGAAAAGTTGTCTTTGTTCCTTTGGAAAACATTGCATGAATTTATTAAAGTCGTGGCACGTTCTAGTGTCATGGCCTCAGATTTTTTGAAAACCACAATATGAGTTAGGATTGTGATTCCTAGTCTCTGCTTGTTCGGTGCATGTATTGGCTCCCAAAACTCTGATCAAACCGTTTCCTATTAGGATTAAAGTTTTGCATTTGTTGTTTTTGGTTTTGGTTCTGGTTTTGATATCCAGTTGAGTTTTGGCTCGGACCCTTTGTAAGGTTTTTCCATTGTTGTTGTTGTTGTTGTGGATGATTAAAATCCACTGCATTGATTGTTGGGGTAAAGTTGTTGTTTCATTGGTTGTTCATTAGTGGTGGAGTATTCACAACATTTACCCTTTTGGCCTGATCAGTTACTCCATCTGTTGTCACTCCACGATTTTTATTAAGGACTTTAGGTCCTTGATTGACATTTGTGGTAGTAGGATAAGCCGTAGTATTCTGGTTGGAGGTGATTAACCTCCCGTTTGTTCCATATGTCTTACGACCGCTATCTATTGCCGCTTGATCTATTCGGAGAGTGCTCTCAAGTACTTCATCATAAGTCCTTAGTGGGAACTTCTAGACTTCTTCCTTTACTTCTCTGCTGAGAGAATGAAGGAATAAATCACATAGTTCCATTTGGTCCATGTTTGGAGCACTGGTCAAGAATAAAGAACTGTACGCCACCTCTAGATGAAATGAGTGAAAGATTAATGTGTAAGAATTCCCTGATTCCTGTTCTCAACAGCTTGTTCATATCAAATGCCTTAATGAACTCAGAAATGAGCTGTTTAAATGAATGGATGGAAGCCTCAAGTATTCTATAATACCAATCGAGGGTGATGCCTTCCAAGGTTTTGGGGAATATTTTGGCAACAACCCCATCCCAAGGGAGCAGTTCTCGAATGGTTGTGGCGTAAGCCTTGATATGTGCATTTAGATCTCCCTCACCTTTGTATTTGGGAAAATCGGGAAGAGGTCTTGGAAGCATAACACTTTGTATGGTGAAGTCTAAGGGTTCTTTCAAATATTCTGAATAAGTCCCTATCGCGTAGGTTTCGACCATTGATGGTGCTGCTTTGAGGGGGTGGCGGTGGAATGGGTTGTTGATATGGCGTAGCGTATACACTTTAGTCGTGGCATAAGAAAACCCTTGTGGTTGAGTAAACATGTCGGAGAGGAGAACATATCCCTTTGTGGTGATTTGGAGTACATGTTTAAGTATGAAGGGGGATTGTCTAGGAATGGATTATTTTGTACTAGACCGGGAGGTATCGAAATGGTGTTAGAAATGGCGGTTCTTATTGGCATTTGTTGTGAATACTGAGGAGTCATGCCTAACGTGCCTATTCTTGTGAGGAGGTCTACTTGGCTAGGATGGTGTGGAGGATTAGAATTTCCTTCCTGTATGAATTGAGAATGGTGATTTTCCTGAGCAATTTCTAACCCCCTAACTTTTTCTACTAAAGTCGAAATGACTTCATTTGGTAAAGTCATGGTATTTTCCTTAGTGGCATTTGTTGTATATCCTGGTGTTGTATAGGCATGTGATACCTGCTATGAACTGATCTTCTGCCTGCCCGCCAAGTTTCCCCTGGGCATTTCCTACACGTAGTGGTATGGAGGTATTTTCTTGAAAAGAGACCTCGGGTTGTGCTTGTAAACTTCCTATGGGTGGGTACATACCCCGAGAGCATTGTTCATTTCTAGCATGATGTACTGAATGTTCATCATCTAAAACCAGGTATGGATCTGATTGTCTACTAATTTGTGGTCTAAGCAGCACCTGAGGAGATGAACCAGATTCTCCTGTGAACGTCATATTGTTCGAGCCTGAAGGCTCTGTGTGTTGCGTTTGAGCGAGCTGATCCAACTCCTCTGTTTGGAAAGATGAGCCATATCTAGTCCTTGGAGGTGGATTTTGTGTTGATAATTGGTTATTTGAATAGTTGTCACCCCATACTGAGAGCGAGGGTGATGAATGTCTATTCAACTGAGCGTAGTATGCTTCAAGACCTAGGAGAGGTCTACCATATGCATCGAATCCCGACATATTCGGGGGTATATGAATACCCGCAAAATAATGGGTAAGAGCGAAGGTGGAAGGAAGAACTATTTCGTTCATGTTGGGTTCACCAATTTTGCACGATGGAAAAGTGACAAGCGAGCGTGAGAATCTACAAGTAACTCTTTCTCACACCCGACCTCTCGAGGTCATGCCGAGATAGCCGGTGGGGATGGATTATGCGTAGGGTATGGGTAAACTAGTTAGGCAATCTTATATTTTCGACACACAATAATGGAATCTATGAGTCTAAGGCAAATAAGGCCCTCCTAACTGAACTATCATGGTAGATCGGTCGCAGGATGACGACTCGAAGGATCCAATCAATATCAAGCTCACGTGTGATATGATCTATAGGTTGTGGGATACATGGAAAATGACTTGGGATGGTTTCATGTATGTCTCCGATAGGGTCATATGATGGATTATCGATATACAACATATTTTATGGTCGATTCTCTAGTTTAGTCTAGAAATCCTTAGCTTTGTTAGCTGCTTCACGCCTAACAAGGATAATTGTGCGATGATGATAGGTGGAAGTGGATTGGATCTAAATATTGATGTGCGTAAGCCGATGTCAATGTTAGATTGGCCTGTAGGCTCATTGGGTTGTGGGATTTTTGGGTCACAACTATAGATTCGTGTGGTTGTTGTGGACCTACTATGGTCATGTGCGGAATCATTCCCTAATCCCTAGTATCCAATAGTCACATGCCTTGTCGGTCTCTATATTCGAATTAAAAATTGTGTGATCTTCTTAGAGTATCTCACATGAATTCTTCACAACTTGAATTCTTAAGCTAGTATCTATGTCTCATGAGGGTGTCTCTTGTGTCATGGCCGTGGGACCAAAGGGTCACAACCAAATGTTTTCTCTCTTTTAATTTCTTATAGATTCATGCGGATATTTATCTAGGATAATCTGTAGTTTGGCTGATTTGACCAAAACATGTGCGCTTGGTCGTTTTCTATATTTAACCCGCTTAACGTGAGCTGATCTATTGTAAGTTTTATGTTGTTTGAAAGACTTGGATTCTAAGGTTCTCGATCTATATTAGTTATTACCATAATAAGATTGGGATGAGGAACGATTGTCTCGAATACGTATTATCCGGGCTCTCTAGGTCCCATGATTGTCATACAAAAGGAAATGATACAAATCTAACTAATTGCAAAATAATTTAATCTGCGTAAGATATGTCTATGTATATCCCTTAATTTGATAGTTATTGATAAGATACTAAACAGAATTTAAAGAGAAATCATCTAATACATCTAAAATTGATAACTAAACTAATAATGTATTTAAAACAAACAAGGCAACCAAGTATAGCTACTAGTCTCATTGCAATTTTTAGATCTATTCTAAATAAATTGATAACTGATCTACTCTATTTGAAAGACTCTCGATCCTACCTCATAAGTGAGGAGTGAATCATAGTTTCTCAAAAACTATCAATCCCCACAGCTTCCCTGGTAATATCGAAAGTAAAATTTAACTGAAATGAAGTGATTAGCTATTTTATTTGATATGCTTTTAACTAGAAATTTGAAATCTAGAACCTGGATTCTACATAATGTGATGGTGAATCGATGGTGTGTGACCTTTTCCCTCGGTGTGATCTTGTCATTCTTTCGTGCTCACGCGGATCCGTAGAAAAGTGTAATGCTAGCATTAGCAAGAGTAGATATTGGAACAAAGGTAGCTTAGGATGTAGACCGAATACAATGCGAATAGGAGAGAGATAGTGCAAGATTACGAGCTTGGCTTATGCAATTCCTAGCAAGATTTATTGTGAGTCATGCAACATAAAACGTCCAAGACCTGAAATATTTTGTTTGATGAACAAAACCTGCAACTTTAGTGGCTTCCTATTGAGATGAAACTATCATACTCCAATTAATTTGGATGAAAAGACAACAACACTTTAGAAAAGGAGAATATGTGGCTTTACAACCTAAACAATGCTAACTATGCATCTAAGAAATGAAACTATGAATCCTAAACAAAACTAAAAGGGTAAGCTATTGAAATGTGAAATTCAGAGGCAAATTTGAGGGCCATTTGCTTGAGAAAAGCCAACTATTTATAGCATTTCCAATTACCCAAAGGTAAAAACCAAATTGATCTCTTAAACCATAAACAATGCCAAGACACTATTCCAGGGAACCAGAATCATTAATGCAAGCCAAAGGTAGTGAAAAAAGCTGGTAAACGTTGAAATTTATGTGAGTCACGTTAAAAGAGAATTTTGGAAAATGTGTGAAGGACCACCACCCCGAGCGGGCGGTGGTTCTTGGACCATATCCCCGATCACAAGGCGGTCACAGACCACCACCCGAAAGGTGGTGGTTTCAGTAACTAAAGAGCAAAATGCAAAGAAAAGAGGGGAAAAGAGAACAACAAAGCACGCAGGGGCTAAGCGGGGCATGCGGGATGTTAACGCATACTTGGGAGCTTTTCCAAATCCCGAACACCTTGCGAGGAGACCTATATCATCATTGGGGCATGTGTTACGTTATTCAAGTGGGGCGCCTCCTTACAATTTTGGGTACGTACACTATCCTTGTTGCATCATCTCGGGTTCTAGAGTAGATTTCCCAAGTCTAGAATATCACACCATGTCCTCCTTATGCTTTTAGATGGATTTCATGGTGGAATGAATTTATTCAATGCACTTACAATTTCCTTTTACAATTTGGAAAATATATGGCAAGGGTTTGTAAGAATGCTAGTGAGGCTCTCCAATAGGATTTATATCACACAAATCTATTTCTCAAGATCCAGCCGTTTGACACCATGGTTCAAGTCCGAGCTGCTAAATTTTGACATTAGCTCAAGGTTATTAAACTGCATAGAAGTAAAGGAGCTCGATCTCGGGCTCATTTGTAGTGGTTGAAGACCGGGTGATAGGGCCTTAAAAGGGTTCCTCAAAAGCATCAAATCTTGGAATTTCAAGCATCAAATCAAATTTTTAGCTTGCCCACACACGAGTGACAACCTTACCAAAAATATCTTCTTCTTTTTTACCATTACACTCTTTTCTTTCAAGCGTAGGAGCCTTCTTTTAAAAGATACATCACTCTGCATCAATGAATTGAAGTGGTTCCTTGTAAGCTCAACCCACGAGATGAAAGCATTGTGATGCACCTCACTTTAGGAGATTCATAATTCCCTTCTTTGTGTTGCGGACACCAAATATCTAGGTTTGGATGGGTTTCCTTGTGTATTTTATAAGGTAGCATGGCACATTGTTAGACCGGATCTCTTCCAAGTTTATCGGAAGCCCTATAATGTGGATCTCTTTGGAATTGCGTTAATAAAGGTAATATTAAATTCATCCCCAAGGTTAGTAATCCAAATCTCATAACCAACTGGGGCCCATAGCGCTTCTTAATGTTTCCTATAAGATTACGTAAAGGATCTTTCTCTTTGGGTGGCTTCTTTGTTGCCCAAAATTGTTTGACCTAAATAATTTGGTTTTGTCAAAGGCCATTTCATCTTGGATAATATTATTGTTGTTTGGGAAGGGCTATAATGGGCTCACTCTTTTCTTGAAAGGTGGTTTTTCTCATAATCAAATTTGAAAAACCTTATCACCATATAGAATATATTTTTGTTCTTACCATGCTTAAAGATTTTTTTATTTGGTAATTTATTCCTCAACGAGTTAGCACTCTCTTTGATGATGCCTCTTCTTGTCTCACAATCAATGGACACCGGTATTCTTTCATTGGGTTATTTTGATCGATTAGGAAAGTTTTCCTTTGAATCCAGAGATATTTTTGTCTTGAAACAAATGCTTTCGCTACCTTATTTCCAATAGAGATACTCAATGGAGATTAAGATGCATATATCTACTTGATCATCAATCCCAACTCATCAATGGGCACTTTGTGGTTGATTTGTTTTATCACTTTAGCTTAATCTAAACAGAATGTTTAGGCGGCACATTTTACTTGGATATTTTTATTAAGTATCGGCTCTAAAGTTCGGTTTCCCAAATCTTTGGGTTTACGCCAAAGTCCCCGGCCTATGCGCGACCTCGTTGGTAGCCTACCCTTGACTCTTTATTCGGTGAGAAGAAGGATTCCACTTTCTAGAAATTCCCTTTTCCCTTGACAATGAGTCTCCTCCTTATTCCAATTTGTGGTTGATCGAGTTGAGAAGAAAGTGCATAAATGGATCTCTCATCCATTATCTTTTCTCGAAGTTCCGGTTTTCTCTAAAATTCTTACCGCTAATCATATCTACTATGTAGGTTATTGGTGTCCCTCTCGTGCCTCTTTTTAAAATTTGGCTAAGATTTTGTGGTATTTTCTTTGGTCCAACCATAATTAGGGTGGTTTTCATCATGTTTCCTCGAAGTTTGCACTCTTCCCAGGGATCAGGGTGGTATAGGCATTGTGGATGTCTATAGGCAGAGTATCTCTCTATGTGCTAAGTGGTTTGTTTGTTGTATTCATGAAAACTAAGATTGACATATTGTATTAAGGCATTGCATCTATTCAAGAGAGTTCCATATGATAAAAATACTAGAAAATATAGGATTTCATACTCTGCTAATTACTAAAGTTCCAGTTAAAATACCTAGCACCTTTGTGGTCAAAAGCATCTGGAAAGCTTTTGAGATGGTCAAACCCTTCATGCGGTGGGTTGGTGATGGATTTCGAACTGGTCTCTCCTTCAATGAGCACAATGTGGTGGTCACCTATTTTCTCTCTTGATGATCTCCTGCTTGCTGAACAACCCAATATTAAAGTCATGTGGTTAGCTCGTAAAGGCATTTCCACCATCTCGAGACCTATTTTCCTCTCGGGATTGGCTTCCTTAATGTGTATTGAACGAAAAATATAACTTGGATAATTCTCATTTGCATTCAATTTTGGTGATTCAATATTTTATTCCTAATGTTATATTACACAAGCTAGGAATTTAGTCACTCAAGGCTTGGTGGAAATAATGGTGATGGAACGTGGAAATTCCACTATTACAATATAATTATGGAGTTATCTACTCCTTAAGATCTAATACCTCACTTGGTTTAGATAAGATAAATATTTGTTATCACCGAATCACAACACCCTTATGTTTACGCAAGTGCATATGCTTGAGCTCACGGTGTGATTGGATAACATGGGTACTATCTCCAAGTTTTGGGACTTGTTACCTAAGATAGACCTCCCAGAGAGAAAGTTGGTTCTTGCTCCTAAAACTTCCTGCCACAATCTACTCTAATACAAGAAAACTATCTTTCATAATCTAACTTTCCAAGGGAACAAGGAGGGAGAATGCAAGAAAATGAAAGCCTACACTAAAGTTGTGATACACCAAAAAGTATGGGTGTGAGATTAGTCTTCCAATGCGTGAGATACAAAAACAAAAGTGCACACTAGAAGGGGTGATGATAGTTCTCCACAATCTAGCAAAATGCATTCACAACAACATCTCAAACATACACAATGATAATGGATCCCTACAAGAGCATACAAATAGACACAATATTCTTGTAATGAAGGTTGAAAGGGGAAAGAAGAGTGAAAACAACACAGTAAGGGAAGATGCATCCACAAACTTGTATTTTATTGCTTCATGATATGCACAGTTCGATCTATTACAAGATAAGGGCCTAGATCACCATGTAAGGAGTCCACTACAAGGGCCTGTAGCACATTGGCTTCACAAAGAAATTTTGATAGAGCTTTTCTACAAGAAAAACTCCCCCTTACAATGAGCCCAACACTCCAATTTATAGGAAAATGAGAAGAGAGAGAGAAGGGGAAAATGGAAATCCTGAAATATGTCCTTCAACCACTTGTAAGAGGCAATAAATGGATTGAAATGATTTTATGTTACTTGTGAAAGGTTCCCCATACTTGTCCCAAAGTGCTTCTGACAGAGAAGGAATGATGACCATGCCTCTTAATTGCACTCCCAACTACAAAATAAAACACTGTCATGAACCCGCCACATTTTATGAAAAATCCCCATTGATTTCTAATCAAATCCATAATTTCTTGATTGTTGCATGTTTGGCTTGAAGAAAAAATTCCAATGGTACCAATTTTGTGCGATTTCATTGAGAAATGCAAAATTTATGGCCTTCCAGTGAGAGTAGCTATTTTGGAGTCGGCGGGCATTTTGTCATTTGATGGGAATGAGCATTAACCCATCAAAGGCCGAATATGTTTCGTGCTTGTTCTAGAAAGTCCAATTTTGTTAAAATCGGAGCTCGAGTCAAAATTTATGGCCGTTTGATGTTTCGTGAGTCAAACGCGTTGACTTTTCCTTTGAGTTGTGGGTATTGCGGAAAAATCAGTCCGCGTGTCGCGGTTGTCCTAAACACATTCTTCCATATTGGCTGATTCAAGCTTCCTTGTCCCCTTTGCGGCCTTTTTTCCTTTTCGCGTCCCAACGTCCCAACTATCCCATGGACCGCTAGAACAAAAAGTTCTCGACTTTTCCGATTCCTTTGTATTTCGCCATGAGCAAACTTAGTACAACCAACCTTGGTATGACCACAACCTTTAGACCCACAATGCATTAAAACAATCCTGTGACTTCATTTTTGAATTTTTTGAATTTTTCTTACTATTTGAGATTTTTTCTTGGATAGGAGAGTTAGAGAGAAGCAAAAGGGGCCCCAAACATGGTTTTGGGCATTGAATCAATCAACTTTCTCGGGAGTGAAGTAGTTGATGCATGTTATCAAAATTTACCTTGAGCATTGAATTTTGGATAACAATACCTAACCATTAATGATGATGATGATGATCGACACCCCCTTGCTTCCACCCTAGCCACCTCGGAGACGCGTTGTGGATGATCCCACAACCATTAAAGAAGGGCCCAACATTCTCCACCACCGGATCACCAAGGTCCCTCCTCTTTTGGTCTGGTTGGATCCCATCAATGCATGAAAAGGAGATGGCTAGTTATTCTAACAGAGGCTCTCCACCCGGTGGGGTTTTCCAGTTTCATCGATCACCACCCACTAGGTGGGGAATTATGGTTTTATTGAGCATTTAGATGCCTCACCAGGATGGATGGCTTCTCAATCCACCTCCAAATGAGCCACCCTATCTTGGCTTTCTTCTTCTTCGGGAAGATCCACCTCCTCCTCTAGGTGTCATGGATCCTTGTGCCTAAATCTTTTTTCTCTTGATGTAGTTTTTGGTGCTCTCTCCTTGCTCATTGGCCATTATTTATAGCCCTAAGTGGCATAATTTTTGTCCACCCTCGTGGCTTTATTATGTCTAACCACATGGCATTTGTTTGTTTTTAAGGATGTGAAATCTCTCATCCATCCCCTTACTATCTAACACTATATTATTTTGTCTATATTTTAATATAAAGGTGGTTCCAATAGTAAATTTTAAACATATTCACATTTTTTATCCTTTGGTAATCTATTAGGGAAAGAAATAAAAAAAAGATTCATTGGAGGAATTGTTCTAAGTTTGTTGGATTTTTGTGGGCTTTTGTCTACTCAACCAAAACTATTCCATGACTTGGCATTGGATAGAATTATTTCTACATTCGAAGATCTAAAAACGTGGTCACAAGTAAATAAAAAGACTAGAATTAAGTGTTGAAATGATAACATTTGAATGGTGAATGGAGATTGATTTGGAAACATTTTTTTGACGAGGAAAGGTATTTGAAGACTATGAGGGAGAGGAAACTCTCAATGGACTACATGTGAATGGACAAGAGACAAAATTGTAGGAAAATAGTTTATAATAAAAGAGGAAGTATCTTGAATCTCGGAGATGAGTAATAGAAATTACTCATGGTTTTTAATTAATTGATCAAGGATAATTTTGTATTCGATCATTTTCTAATGATAATCAATATAATGATAAGAATCAAGGCGTGAAAAATCAAGAAAGGTAGATTTAGAAAAATATAAGGAAGATATTTAATTTTTATGTTATGTGACTCAATCTATGGCATCGTATGATATGTTTATATAGGGATCTCTTTCTCAAATTTTGACACTAATGAACTCGACATGTCAACTAGTTTTGAGGGGAATGAGTGGGAAAATGACAAACACTATCCTCAAATAATTAAATTAGACCCAATTGTTATGGGGAATAGGGCACCCGAAATTACAGAATGGGACACCCATGTGCACCCTATCACTACTCTAGGTTCCCTACTCGAGGCTATAGACAACAAATGACTACATAAAGACACCGATAATTGCCAAGAGATGACTAGAACCATGTAAACCACTGATTCATGTAGAATAATTGAAAAGGTGACTGACTAATTGACGAAGGGACTAGGGAATAGGTCATTATTGAGTAATTTTTACATGAGATCCATATATAAAATAACTTACTTGGTGGTGTAAATGTAATAGCTACGCTTTTCCCCACTTTACGTTGGTGAGTGGAAAGTTAGGTAACATAAAGTAGATAGATATGTGTACACGAGATAATTAAAAGAAGCCCATGCCATGGTAGATTACGTAAATGTGTTGTAGAAGCAAGAAAAACAATCCATATAACATGTCGTACCATGGATCATTGTGTTGATACATATAATGAAAAGGTATTTTGAAAATGATGTGCACTAAATACGAGTGATAATAGAAATATGAGATGATGTATGATTTCAAACGTTTCATGATGATGCTGAAATGGGGTTGGGGGTGAGTAGTTCCAAACCCAAACACATGTACATGAATAATCGACTAGAGGATTTAGGCATCCTACCGTGAGAGGAAGAGTATAGGGATAAAAGTGTGTTATTCTCCACTCTCTAACTACAACCTCAAGATCTAGCTCACAGTAGACAAACTCAAAACAATTTTTTAAGTTTTGGAACTAAATAATTTTGATCAAACAATTGACCCATATAGGAGGGTATAGGAAAGGAAATATTTTCCCCACTCCACGGTGTATTTGTAATGTGATATCTTCCAAGTTAGGTCATCTAGAAGTAAACACGAAAAGTTATGATAACTTCAAAACTTAGGTCATCCGCGAAAAGTGATGAATGCGATCTCCCAAGTTGGGTCATCCGGGAGGTCGATTGTGCTAAATTCCATTAATTTAGTGGCATAGTTATGAATATTAGAGGTCTAAATGCGTTGGTTTATTTGATTTATTCACTTAGTTACTCATAGAGAGATTTTACACTAGTTACCCCCAAGTTAGGTCATAGCGGAAATCAAGAGAAGTTTCTTAAATATCACATGAAAATATTTTTAATTTCTCATTTCCCCCAAGTTAGGTCATTAGGAGGAGTGATGAAACATCACATAGAAAAATTGTATGTTTGTTCCCCCAAATTAGGTCATTAGGGGGAATTAATGGTGAAATGTCATGTGGTGAATTAGTAAATGTTTTGGAATTATCACATCGGTATTGTTTAAAATGTGTGGTGACATAAGGGGAATTATAACAAAATCCATTGACATTCCCACTTCGGCGAAAGGGTAAGTGATGATAAGAATGAACACTAAACCAAAATTAAGCACGATATAGTTAGAACATGGTAAAATTCATCAAAATGTGTATGAAGTGAATTGAAGACAATGTTGAAAAGAGATAACATGCACAAAATATGTTGAATGTGGTGGTAGGTTAAATTTTAAAATGAATGCCCCAAACAGGGTGCAAATTGAAGTAAAAATGCTCAAGATATGAGAGAGACAATGTAGTGTGTATTAATCTGGTGATAAGCACAAAATAATGAATATAGTAAGATAGGCTGTTGAGAAAGTAGATATAAGTACTTGAAGTGATTTTTATTCACCTCATTTGTTTTGTACGAGATTATGAGAGTGCGCCCGAGGTGATTAAAAATGCCACAAGTGAGAACTGCATATCCTTGTCGGTGTGAGAGGGTGGTGACCACCATAGCGTCGCATAAGATCGCAGAGCTGGTAAGTACATTTATTTTCACAAAATGCATGGTATAGTAGATTTTTAGTTGAATTTTTGTAATCTTGAGATTTTTAATTTACTCAAAAATTTAGAGAGAAAAATAGCGGTGAGGGTGCTAATGACCCTTTTTATGGGAACGCTAGATGTGGGCGTATGTGTCCTACTCTTGGGCACCCTAGTCCCGCATCTAGGTGCCTTGGACTAGAATGTGTGTTATTTGTGTATAATGGTGAGAAAAATGTTCCTAGTTTGATAAACAAATGTTTGTAATTGTTTAATGTGTTCTAAGTTTGGGTTTTGTTGTTATTTTTAGTGTATAGAGGGATATCCACTCGATGGAGTTCATGCGGGGCGTCATATGAGTAAGTTTCTTGGATAGTGGTTGTTGAATGATAATTGGGATGTAATGGAATGTTTTGGCCTCAACACATAGCATGGATGGGGATGTTCCCCATAATATTCCTATGTTGACTACACTATGCGAGAGATGGTGCATCGATATATGTATATTTTGGTTTCTATGAGAGAAATGACTATGTTTATTGAGGATGTATATCACATACTAAGATTGCAATTAGTTGGGGAGAGAGTATAGGTTATGCTAGTAGAGGATATGGAGTGACGAGATACCTATCTGCGAGGTGGTATTTTGTGGGAACTCGACTACTTACCGAGGCCCATATCAGTTTTTGATTTATTATGGTTTGGGGTTCCGAGGTTTTGGAAGCTAATAGGGTCGTGATTGATTCATTTATAGCCATAGAGGGAGGATGAGTAGGAATCTTGTATAATATGCATGACATATGTCAGTGGATAGAGGAGGAGAGTACTAGATACACATCGATACGGTGTGTGTTTGACCACCTATATAGATACCCGTACCAATTTACTCACAAGGATCATCGTGGAGTGAAAATATCCACCAGACTATTACATGTATTGGATTATGAGGATATAGCCATATTGAGACTAGTTTTAGGTCCACGAGGAGAGTACGTAAGAAAAAATATCTACGAGTGGAGGTGGATCGATATTGAATGTATGAAGATGGAAATAGATACCTACAGGGCACAAATATATAGTATGGGGTCCGAGGTAGTCATATGAAGGTGATATCATGACTATGTATGATGGCTCAAGGATGCATAGAGTTGTTATGTATTGGGAGGACAATGTGGATTGAGGATATATTTCCAAGTGTGGCCCATACTTTTCAAAAAGAGAGAGTATCACATCGCTTTAGAATGGCTCATGATGTCTTCTTATTTCCATATATGGTTGAAAGCTATTAGAGCACCCATGAGTGTTGGGGCTAGAAAAGGGCCCACAACATAGTAGTCAATACCATCCGGGTAGATGAGGTAGGCATGGTGTTAGAGCTAGTAGACACATAGGATGTGGGTTTCATTGACGATTACAACACATGGTGGGAAACTCATCATTAAGTATTATTATTCCCATTGTTTGAATGTCTAACAAGGGTACCACATGTAGGAAGAGAGGCGAGAATTCCATGCCCCGACCCCATAGCAACAACTATAGTGGAGCGTAAGTATTTTTATATTTGTATTGTTTATTTTTATTTGACTATATTGTAATATATGGTTATCTAATGCATTGTGTAATTTGTGTTTGTATGTGATGCATATTGGTCATTGATAATTGACACATCCATCCACACATTGACGTAGAATGTGCCAAACGGTGTCCTTGGTGAAGGTATACTCAAGTGTGTGGATGATATTACAAGTGAGCATGCCCATTTATTTGAGCCGGTGGACATAAAGCGAGAGGTGATATGTACTATGTTTCTAGGTGAGAGGGACGAGGCACGTGATGAGCTTAAATGAGACCAAGAGGTGGTTGGTTGTGGTCCCTTTGCACAAAATGTTTTTACACGATATGTAAATGTGTAACACCAATGTTCCGATAAGGCTACAAAGATTACCTTTCTAAGGATGCAAGGTGAGAGGTAACGAGGCTCCGAATAAAAGTGTTGCATTAGTGGAAAGGCATCTAATTATAGGGATCTTGTAGTACTTGAGAGAGATAGTGCTGATGATGTATGATATGCATTATGGAATACGATGTAGGGATTTTCCCCTAGTGACGAGACACGTTTTTTAAATGGTTATATTTCATAGATATGTATGGATGCATGTTTTTGATAGATTATAAGTTTTTGTTATCATGGATATGTTTTACAATGTCTTGGATGATGTATGATGAGATGTTTATGGTACGTGTGATGTATTGTTTGTAGATTCGCATGATAATGTTCGTAATGGTATATGACATGTCTATGGTAAATGGTAATAAATAAAACATTTAGTGTGATTAATGAAAAATATTTATTTGTAGTGCATAGTTGATGTAATGATGATAGTAGAATAGAAAGTAAAAATGGATGACGTATAATTACCAAATAATGTAACATGTTATGTTAAATGCTAATAGGACATGATCATAAAATGGTAGTATGATGAAAATAAGGGGAGGCAATGAGCGGTGCCCTCAACATGTGGATGAATAGGATTAGTTAGTTAATACCGCTCAACGGTGAAGAGTGAGTCTCATAAGAAAGAGTGCGTCATTAGGAAACAATTGAGTGTGCTAGAGATGAAATGACGAGGCACGTGATGAGAGGTTCTTATAATAATCCCTCAATAGTCATGTAAGAACAATAAGATCATAAGTTATTCATGAGGGGTAAGGTGATAGCAATTACCTACCAAAGACCAAGATCTTCAGAAGCGGTAGTTTCATGTGGGATGGAAGTAACATAGGTGTATGAACCAAACCAATGTCATATGGATCTTCCCTAGGATGTGTAAGAGTGGAGTGTTGTGGAAGATAATGAGAATGATTAGTATGATGTGGTAGATAACATAAATGTGATGGGTGCAAGTATGCGGCGGTGTATGGACGTAGTGAGCAATGGTTATGAATAATAAACGTAATGGACATAATATAACATCATATGTATGAGATAAGTCCTTGGTAGTAGAAAGGATCTAAATAGGTAGGGGAAAAATGGATTACTCACATGAGCGATAGCCAAAGGAGGTAATGCCTTTATCCTCTAGTTGTTGTAATCAATTATGTAGGGAAATACAATCATTGTCCCTATGGCTATTTATGTAATTATAGTTCTGATAAGGTTGGTCACACTTACGATGTAATCAATGTTGTGGATGATGATGAGGGTCGTCAATCCTCACCATTAATAATTTCAATCCAGGGCTTGTGTCTGATGGATGTATGCATTAAGAGAAGAAGATCTTGGAAAGTAACTCCTTTAAACACAATCCAAACTTGCATAAATTAAATCGCACATGCAAAATTCAAAGGCACATTTGCGAAATGTAAACAAACTTGCAAAATGTAAATAAACATGCTTAAATTAAATTTCCATGAAATAAGCCACACTTATATGAAGGAAATCACACTTGTAGGAATTTAAACACACTTGCATGAATTGAAATTTCTGAATTAGAAATAAACATAATTAAACGAAACACCTGCAGGTTCACAACAAACTGAATTTTCACAATACAAAGATAAAAACAATACAACAGAATGAATTACAGACAAATGAATAAAATAAAAACTAAATACATAGATCCATCTTCCTTGGAATGAGTTTCCATCTCATTCCTTGGAAGAGGATTTAAATCATACTTCTGAGATCTTAAAACTATATAATATTTGAGAGGAAAGAACAAATCTTTATTTCTTGGGAGAAAGAATTACATATCTCAGTGTGGAAGGTTGCATTTATAATTCATGCATCCAACCAACTCATTTTTAAGGAAATACAATCTAATCTTATTTTTATTCCAATTCTAACAACTAAGATCTCCATCTCCACAAAATATGGAGAGAGATATATTATTGAAGTCAAATCTTATCTTGCTTATTTTAGGAAGATTTGCTCCCAAATCTTCTCCTTGCTTTTTGGTAACAAGAATCACAATGATTTTATTCTCCTACATTTTTAGAAGGAGGTATTTTATGAAAATATGATTTTTACTAAATACCTTTCCCAGATTTTTTATTTGACTTTGCTATTTTTGATTGTGGAACTTTTAACACTTATCTGATACGCTTTTCCTCAAACTACAATTCACTAAAAGTTAGATTTATCTTGATTGGTAAAACCTGTAGCAAATATGAATAAGTTTTTTTACACACATTTCTATAAACAAAAACCTCTCTCATATTTTTTATTTGATTTTTATGTTTCTGGTTATGGAACTTTTAGTGCTCTTCTAATACATTTTTCCCCAAACTGCAGCTTCACTAAAATTTAGATTTATCTTGATTGGTAAAACCTATAGAAAATCTAAATGAATTTTTGTTAAACACATTTCTATTAACAACCTCTCTCATATTATCCATTTAAATTTTTTGTTTCTTTATATGGAACTTTTAGTGCTCATCGATACGTGTTTTCCTCGGACTACAACTCACCGAAAGTTAGATTTATCTTCATTGGTAAAACCTATAGAAAATATGAATGAAGTTTTTATTAAAAACATTTCTACGAACAATATCCTCTCTTAGATTTTCCATTTGACATTTTGTTTCTGTTTATGAAACTTTTAGTGCTCATTTTATATGCATTTTCCTCGGACTACAGACTCACTAAAAGTTAGATTTTTTTGATTGGTAAAACCTGTAGAAAATATGAATGAGATTTTTGTTAAACACATTTCTATGAACAAAAACCTTTCTCATATTTTCCATTTGACATTCTGTTTCTTTTTATGGAACTTTTAGTGCTCATGTGATACGCATTTTCCTCGGATTGCAACTCACTTTGAAAGTTAGATTTTGTCTTGATTGGTAAAACATTTAGCAATCTGAATGAGGTTTTTGTTAAAAAAAATTCTATGAACAAAAACCTCTGTCATATTTTCCATTGGATTATCTAGTTTTCACAATCCCTCTAAAAGCTGCTATTTCATTTATGCAAGTTCCTAACTTAATCATTATTCCATTTATGCAAGGTCCTAACTAAATGATTCAAAGTCTCGGAACTAAATTTGATTTGTCCACGAAGTGTAAGTTATAGAAATAAATTTAATTTTATTAATGTAAGTGTTATCAAAAATTCACCCTCAAGGTAATTTTGATAACATGCATTAAATTCTCAAGTCCCAGGTAAATAGATTGAGTCAGGGCAAAAGGTCATGTTTCTAGGGTCCCCTCATATTTTTCTAACTCCCATGTCCAAGTAGAAGAGAGCAAGTTATGAGAGAATGTAAAAATTGCATAAAAACAAGCTCGGGCCAGAAAAATTGCAAAAGTGGCTAAGTCCTAGTCCCTGAAAACTTGATCTGGGGCCTACGCGCCTGGGACAAAAGTACGCGAACCGTGCCGAACAAGGCGAAATGAGTCAAGGTAGCCCAAAATGCCGGGGACGCTATGAGACAAAAGTACGCGAACCGCCGAACCGGTGAAATGAGTCAAGGCAGCCCGAAACAGATCTGGGACGCGTGGGACAAAAGTACGCGAACCGGCCGAACCGGCGAAATGAGTCAAGGCACGGCCAAATCCTGGGACCCGCGGACAAAGTACATGAACCGGCCAAACCGGGTGAATCAGGAAAATTTGTCTCGAACGGTCCAAAAGCAAATGGGACATCTGGGCCACGAGTACGCGAACCAGCCGGTTCGGCCAAACAGGAACTTCAAAGAACGGACAAATGGGACAAAGGGACGCGTGGGACGTGGATAGCCGAAGGAGCCGAAAGCCAATTAGATCACGCCACGTGTCACCGCGTAAAAGGGACATGGAAGCCCATTTCAGGCGGTTCGGAAGAATTTTTCCTACGCAGCACTTTGGGACATTTGGGACAAAGGGACGTGTGGGACGCGAAAAGCCGAAATGGCCGAAGACAGAGAAGAAAAGTCAACGTTTGACCCATGGAACTTCAAATGGCCATAACTTTTGACTCCGAGCTCCAATTTTGATAAAATTGGACTTTATGGAATGAGCATGACGCGTCCTCTACACCACAAATAAAGGAAACATGTTCGGCTATAGTCAGTTAATGCTCATTCCCGACAAATGACAGAAAACGCCTGCCAGACCCCAAAATAGCTGCCCGCACTCAAAAGGCCATAACTTTTGCATTTCTCAACGAAATCACACGAAATTTGTACCATTGGAATTGTGGTTCTGAGCCCGATGCAAATAAATCAAGAAATTCCAGATTTGATCAGAAATTTATTGATAATTTTAAGAAAACGTGGCGGATTCGAAGTCAGTGTTTTATTTGGTAGGCGGGAGTGCAATTAAGAGGCTTGGTCATCATTCTTTCTCTGCTGCAACACATGGGACAGTATGGGGAGCCTTTTGAAAGCAATATACAATCATTTCACTCAATTTAATGCTTCTTATAGGTGGTTGAAGGACAAATTTCGGGATTTCCATTTTCCCTTCTCTTTTCCTTCTCATTTTTCTATAAATTGGAGTGTTGGGTTCATTGTAAAGAGAGAGTTTTTGGGTAGCAAATCTCTAAAATTTTTTTGTGAAGCCGGTGTGTTGCAGGCCCTTGTAGTGGACTCCTTGCATGGTGATCCAGGCCCTTATCTTGTAATAGATTGAGCTGTGCATATCATGAAGCAATAAAATACCAGTTTGTGGATATATCTTCCCCTGCTGTGTTTTCTTGCATTCTTCTTCTTGCCCCTTTAATATTTCTACAAGTATATTGTGTCTATTATTACGTTCTCGCGAGGATCCATTATCATTGTGTATGCTTGGAATATTGTTGTGAATGCATTTTGCTAGATTATGGTGAACTGTCATCACCTCTTCTAGTGTGCACTTTCCCTCGTATTTCACACATTTGGAGGCTTTGCTCTCACACCCTCTTTTACAGTGTATCACCGCTTTAGTGTAGGATTTCATTTTTATGCATTCTCTCTCCTGGTCCCTTGGAAATTTAGATTAGAACAGTTAGCTTTGCACTGCACTGGAGTAGATTGTGGCGTGTAGTTTAGGAGCAAGAACCACTTTCTACGGAGGTCTATCTCAAGTAGCAAGTCCCACAACTTGGAGATAGTACCCATGTTATCCAATCACACTGTTGGATGCTTAGAGTGATCAAACTAGAAATCTGATCAACATCCGGGGGTGTTTTGATTCGGTGATAACAAATAAGTTCGGAACCAACTTTGTGAGTTTCGGAACTAACTCTTCGAGTTTCTGAACTACTCTACAAGTTATCGGAACTAACTCTGTGAGTTCTAGAACTAACTCTACGAGTTCCGAAGCTAACTTAAAAGAACTATAACTTTTTCATGTGACCTCAGATTGAGATGATTATTCTTTTGAAATTTCATAATTTTTCAAGAGGAATCTAAATATGAAATCATATTTGATTTTAAATGTACTGTTCATGATCAGTTCCACTTTTCCCAATACTAGCATTATCTTTCCTTTATGACCTGCATACACAAGACTTTGCATCTTTTCCCAAATAATCAATAGAATTAGTCAAAAAATAGATAACCAAATATTTCTAAATAATAAACAAGATATATATCCTATATTCTATCTTAAACAACCTATAAGTTCCTAGATTACATTTAAATCCACATTCAAAGGTAACTTAGAAGGACAAAATAATGGTAATTTATAATCAATTTATGGCCTCATCATTGCACCACACTTAATATTATGCATGTCCTCATGAATTATATTATCATCTCCTCTTCTTAGAGTCTTCTCTGTATTGAGATTATGCATGTATGCATTCCATATATATTTCAAGGAAACATTCTTGTGGATCTCCTTCACTTCTTTTAATCTTCTTTCTCATACAAAAGTTTCTTGTGTGGATCTCGTTCTGCTTATTTTGATATTCTTTTATTTTACAGCAGGTTCTTATGTGGATCTCCTTCGGTGCTTTTGATTTCTTTTTTTATACAACGAGTTCTTGTGTGGATCTCCTTCGCTTCTTTTGATCTTCTTTTCTTTTACAATGAGTTCTTTTGTGAATCTCCTTCTGCTCGCTTTTGATTTATTTTTTCTTTTACAACGTTATTGTGTAGATCTCCTTTTGCTACTTTTGATCTTATTTTATTTTACAACAGTGTTCTTGTGTGGATCTCCTTCGCTTCTTTTGATCTTTTTTTCTTTTATGACAAAGTTATTGTGTGGATCTCCTTCATTGCTTTCATACTAAAATCAAAATGCATACCTTGTGCTTCTCCTTTGTCCCACACTTAAGCTCATGCATGTCCTCATGCATGTTGTTTACTCATGGCTGCCCATAAATTAGACACTAGAAGTTTGATTGCAAAGAGGTGCACATATTTTTATATAAGTGGGAGAGATGAATTTTATCTTGCCTTCTTTGGAAATCTTTAAAAATGGATCTATCTCGTAATAAAAAAAAACTTACAAGAAAGCTTAAAAATAAAAGAGTAGAAAAAAATAACTTGACCATACTTCTAGTTGTGTTTTTCATTCTATTGTTAACATGGTCAAATAATGCCAAGAAGAAATCTACCAGTGTAACAATTGATTTCATTTGAAGAAGAGCAACCTCCTTTTTGCCTTTGATTGGTCAAATAAGTGGTTTTCCAATCAAAGTGTTTTGATTTTTTTTTGGATTTGATTGGCCCGTAAGCTAGTTTTCCAATCAAAGTTTTTTTATTTTTTTAGAAATGATAGTATGAGAATGATCGTAGAGAAAAATTTGATCCATCATCAACTACATTCATCAAAGAATAGCTTGTGTAAAATATGAAGCAATGTCTCGAGATCTCATAAAAACCTTTTTGCATACTTGTAACTGAAGAAAATTCTAAAAATTGTGTCAATAATTTATAGGTCTTCAAAGCCCAAATTGAATTGTGCATTATCGTAATCACCATACTAATCTTCAAATCCCAGAGTAGTTATCTCAAGAGATGGAGAGTTGTTAAAAGAGTGAAGGTATCCGTGTGTCCCTCCAAAATCTACATGCTCCTTAGTTGATATTGTTGGTGCTCCAAAATCTACATGTTGGTATCAAGAAAAACTCTAAAAATTCCTATAGATCTAGTCCTCGATGTTAGTAATAAAAACTTTATTTCCTTGATATTCACAATAAGTGCTTCTTAATGTTACACAAGCATATACAAAAATGAAGAAATTGAAAAACATGAAAACAATTTTTTCTAATGGATCTGGTTCAAGGATTGAATTTTATTATGAGATGAAAAACTGATTTGGATGGTTCGATTTATTATGAGTTGATTTTTATTTTGGATCTAATGAAATCCATGAATATAAATTGAGTTAATTAGAAATGCTACCACTTCATTATTACAAATTGGATAAGCTAGTTTTTTACTATGATTAGGTGTAATAAGATCACCGAGTTGTTAGTTGATACAAAGGAAATGGTGGTGGTTATCAAGAATGACATATGATATTTCATCAACTGGATATATTTCAGATTCAATATCATATTCTACCATTTCCATATATGAATTCTTTGTTCATACCATTATACCTTCTTGATCAAACATCGTAGTCATTTTCGTATATACAAAAATTTAGTTTGTTGGGAGATAAATATTTAAAATCTAATTTCCAAATTACATAAATGAAATTTTACTCTACTTGTAGAAAATAAAAGTTTAAATAAACTACTTACCAAATACCTCTTGTCATGAAAATTTGTTAAAAGATATTCTACTTTCACTAGAATTTTCTTTTAGAGAACTCCGAATCTCTTAATAACATCGTATTCCCCGAAATGATGCTAAAATGGTGAGGGTCGTCAATCCTTGCCATTAATAATGTCAATCTAGGGATGGTGTCCGATGGTCAGTATGTATTAAGAGAAGAAGATCTTTAAAAATAACTCCTTCAAACACAATCCAAACTTGCATAAATTAATAACACATGCGTAAATGTAAACAAACTTGCATAAATTAAATTTTCATGAAGGAAATAGAACTTGTATAAATATAAACACACTTGCATGAATTGAAATTTCTGAATTAGAAATAAACATAATTAAACGAAACACCTGCAAGTTCACAATAGACTAAATTTTCACAATACAAAGATAAAAACAATACAACAGAATGAATTACGAGACAAATGAATAAACATAAAACTAAATACATAGCTCTATATTCCTTAGAATGAGTTGCCAACTCATTCCTTGGAAGAGGATTTAAATCAAATTTTTGAGATCTGAAACTATATAATATTTGAGAGGAAAGAACAAATCTTTATTTCTTGGGAGAAAAACATTACATATCTCAATGTGGAAGGTTGCATTTATAATTCATGCATCCAACCAACTCTTTATTTTAGGAAATACAATATGATCTTATCTTTATTCCAATCCTAACAACTAATATCTCCATCTCCACAAAATATGGAGAGAGATATATTATTGAAGTCAAATCTTATCTTGTTTCTTTAGGAAGATTTACTCCCAAATATTCTCCTTGCTTTTTGGTAACCCGAATCACAATGATTTTATTCTCCTACATTATTGGAAGGATTTTTTTCCTTAAAATATTATTTTGACCAAATACGTTTCTGGATTTTTCATTTGACTTTTTATTTTTGATTGTGGAACTTTTGACGCTTATCGATATGCTTTTCCCTCTAACTACGATTCACTAAAATATAATTTTTTCTTGATTGGTAAAACTTGTTGCAAATATGAATGATATTTTTGTTAAAAATATTTCTATAAAAAGAAACCTCTCTCAGATTTTCCATTTGACTTTTTGGTTTCTCGTTTATGGAACTTTTAGTGCTCATCGATACACTTTTTCCTTTAACTCATAGTTCACTAAAAGTTAGATTTATATGGATTGGTAAAACCTGTAGAAAATATGAATGAGGTTTTTGTTAAACACATTTCTATGAACAAAAACATCTATCATATTTTCTATTTGAATTTTCTGTTTCTTTTTATGGAACTTTTAGTGCTCATCGATACGTGTTTTCATCGATTACACTCACCGAAAGTTAGATTTATCTTCATTGGTAAAACCTGTAGAAAATATGAATGAGGTTTTTGTTAAAAAAATTCTATAAACAAAATTATCTCTCGATTATCTATTTGAATTTTCTATTTCTATTTATGGACCTTTTAGTTCTCATGTGATACGCATTTTCTTCAGACCGTAACTCATTGAAAGTTAGATTTCTTTTGATTGGTAAAACTGTAGAAAAATCTAAATGAGGGTTTTGTTAATAAAATTTCTATAAAAAAAAATTCTTATATTTTCCATTTGAATTTTCTGTTTCTTTTTATGGAACTTTTAGTGCTCATGTGATAGGCATTTTCCTCAAATTGTAGCTCACCAAAGTTAGATTTCTCTTGATTGGTAAAACTCGTAGCAAATATGAATGATGTTTTTGTTAAAAACATTGCTATGAACAAACACCTCTCTCATATTTTCCATTGGATTATCTGGTTTTCAAAATCCCTCGAAAACTATCATTACGTTGATGTAAGTTCCGTAACTAAAGTCGTCATTCCATTTATGGAAGTTCGGAACTAAATCGCAAGTTCCGAACTAAATCTGATTTTTCCACGAAGTGTAAGTTCCATAATTAAATTTCATTTGATTCATGCAAGTTATGGAACCAACTCTGTGAGTTCCAAACTATTATGCGAGTTCGAACAAACTCTTTGAGTTCCATAACTAACTCTGCGAGTTCCTGAGCTAACTTAAATCAACTATAACTTTTGCATGCATCCTCGGATTGAGATGATTATTTTTTGAACATGCATAATTTTTTGAGAGGAATCTAAATATGACATCATATTTGAGTTTCAATGTACTTTTCATGATCAGTTCCACTTTTCCAAATACTAGCATTATCTTTCCTTTATGTCCTGCATACACAAGATTTTACATATTTTCCCAAATAATCAATAGAATTAGTCAAAAAATAGATAACCAGATATTTCTAAGTAATGAACAATATTTATATCCTATATTCTATCTTAAGCAACCTATAAGTTCCTATATTACATTTAAATCCACTTTCAAAGCTAACTTAGAAGGACAAAATAATGGTAATTTATGGTCAATTTATGGCCTCATCGATGATGCTAGTTAGAAGGAAAGTGAATTAATAAGTCGAGTGAGTAAAAACATATCTCAATATGTGGTCGAGTGTGATGAGAAATAGTAAAGGCTCACACGAATTAGAGGGAGTGGTAGAAGAAGTAGTTTGTCACATAGCCAAGGGAGGAGTATGTTTTGAGGTAGATTGGGTTGGGAGTATTTTATTTTTATGAGAAAACGTGGAGATTTCATTGGATGCTCAACCAGAGGTATTTGTTGATAATTAGATGAGGTAATATCCGTAGATATATGTGGAGATGTATGATGTGTGATGAGAGAAGATATTGTTCTAGGTCAATGAATTTATAACATAGGAGAATGAATGACTCACATGTATCATATTGTAATCTTTTCTTAAGTGGAGGACACAGCCATGATAGAAAATGAATTGCTTCTCTAAATCAATAGGTTGGAATATTAGTTGATGTATACAAGCATTGAATCGTAAGATATAATCCTTGATAGGTTTAGAGGAGCCCTAATGTAAAGTAGGTATGTAATCATAAGTGACTCTAGGGCCATTTTTGATAATGAAATGATGGAGGAAATTTTCGTCCAACATCATCAAAATTACTAATCGACCAAAAGGGAAGATGAGTGTACCAAAGTAATGCCTCATCAACAATACTATATTGAAAATCCTCAAGTAACAATCTATAATTAGAATTAGAGGCAATGAGCATGAGGGTCACGAGTATCGTAAAAACATGTGAAATAAAACATGGTAAGTTTGTAAGGCAATGTACGCTTATGAATCTTATTAGGGATAGGGTAAACATGTAATGAATTATTGTCAATAGAAGAATAATAAGACCTATTTTCTAAAGTGAGGGAGTGGACTCGAGATTGTAACTATCCTAAAACATGTATGAGAGATATGATATCTTGTCAAGGAAAGGGGGAAGATGGAAATAATGTATTAAGTGGTTGAATTTTTCCCTTATGGGGTATCATAGGAATATAAAGAGGTGATTTGGGAGATTATGATGCTAAAGGTATACTAGGATTAGGTGTTGAGAAAGTTATAGTACATGATATAGGTGGAGTGTCTATAGCTATGGTAGGATTAAAATAAACAACTCCCTTAATAGATGTGGTAACCGATGGAGACACATCTATAGGAGAGGATGGAATAGGAGGTGTAGATGTTATAACACTAGAAGATGTAATATTAAGAGAAGAGGAAGAAATAGATGGTGGTGAATCATGCACAATGGTAGATGTGATCTCAGGAGAAGGTAACAATGGAGAAGGTGAGTCACATTCAGCAGTGTGGAAAGAAGGAGAACTAGGACTATCATCTGCCTCACCATTATCAAATAGAGACTCAGAAATAAGAATGTTATCAATAGGATCATCAACATAATGTAAAGGAGCATGCAAATGAGTAGGAGTAATATCAGAAGTTGTAGAAGCATGAGAAGGAACTATATCAGTGGGTTGAGTAAAAGAAGAATTAGTTTACACATGTGAATGATTTTAAACACCGAGTAAGTAATCAATAAGAGTATCATATAAAGTTTCATGTGAAAGATTAAAAGGAGGATCAGAAGTAACCATATAGCATGGTGTATAATGAGTAAATGCAATTGGATCCTCGACAATGGTAATTCCTATGGGAGAATATTTGAAACTAATAAGCACATGTTATTGGCCATTTAGGAGTTGTTGAATATGATTGAGTGTAGGAATTGGAGTACTATATAGAGACTAAGCTCAGCTATAGAAGCATCAACATAAATAGGGTTAACATTAAAGTGAGACATGATAGGAAAACAAGATTATCGATATTTATCCATTCAGATTAATTGGATCCCGGGAAAACTATTTGAGAAGACGTGTTCACCAAAATGATTAACTAATATTTATAAATTTAGAATCTATATTGTAAGTTAATCTAAGTAGGTACATAAATGCAATAAATAATGTAAACTTAAATACTGATGATAAAAATTTATTTTGATATTTAAATGAAATGAAATAAATAAAATGAGAGGGTTAAGGTACTAAACTAAAAATGACTTACCTCATCATGTTTTGGACTTGGAAAGGCTGATGTGTGGAAAGGAAAGAATGTGAAGGTGCTACCTTTGAAATTGTAGTACTTGAAGATCTGGCTGATAGGGAGCTTGGGAGAGGAATGGGGCACCGTGCCCTAGCATGTGATCTAGGTGCTCTGGTGTACTAGAAAAGGTCATAATATGAAACTTACACTTTCCCTAGGTCTTCTCACTACCTTTATATTTATCTTGTAGTTATCATAATAAGTTCACTTATATCATCATGAATATGATATGAAGATCTATTTGTAAAACCCCATGCAAAAGCATCTAATCCCTAAAAATTAAATATGCATATGAATAGGTTGGGTGACCTTAGCTACCACAATGGCGTGCTTACAACTAAGTGTTGCACTACATTACAAACCCAATGTAGTTATGTGTTCTTGTGTGTGTAATTGTGTTCCTAGGGTTCCCTAGTGACAATGATGTAGAATTAGGGGTCGGTAACTATATGTAAAATGTAAATGGTGGATGTAATAGAATGAATACAACCCTTCCCCCATAGGATTTTACGATGTAGATGTAAATGATGCCCAAATTTAGTCCTTTTCCTTAGCACATTGCTATCTCATTATCATAAATACTCCACCTATAAGATAGTGAGTATGTTATGTTTACATAGGGATCTCTTGCTCATAATTTGACACTAATGACCCGACATTCTGAATATTTCCTAGAGGAATGAGTAGGGGAATGAAAAATATTGACCTTGAATAAGTAAATTAGACTTAAGTGTTACAGGACTAGGGCACCTAAAATTAGGAACCGAGGCACCCATGGGCACCCTAGTTAGAGACTAGTGATGACAAATTACTATATAATGACACCTTATAATCCCCAAGATACAAACATAACCATGTAAAAACTAATTATTGTGCAATAAAAATGAAAAATACATTGACTAACTAGTGATGGGACTAGAGAATATGTCATTAGTGAATAATTTTAGTACGGGAAATCCATATAAAAAATAACATAATTAGAGGTGCAAATGTAGTAGTAAGCATGTGATTTTGTGACTACATAAACATTTTGCATCCACAATTACTATAACTACTAGATTTTCCTCACGTAATAAGTAAATCTAGTTGGATTAGTAGCTCAGGTTTTTGGACTCATTTAGATGCCCCAAGATCGAATAATTCAATTTAAGTGTATAATATTTTTTATGGCACTTTAACTCTTGCATTACCATCACACTAATGTTTCATCATAATAACACCTAACAATATTTATCATCTAACATGCCTACCCCATTGAAAATCATTGCCTATAACTACCAAATCTAGTATACGATGAGAAACATAATATTTTAGAGTCTCATTACGATCTATATTTTGAGTCTAAGGTCAATAATCCCTCAAAAGAGGGATTTACACACAATATATCGAATTACCTTTTCTCCTAGTAGTGGTAGAAATTTTTCGATTACTGCATCGATTACAGAGAAGATACACGACATACCTCAATGGGCACCGTAATACCTTCTGCAGATCATTTCCATTGCTAGATTTAATTATTTCACATTTAATTCATCAAGGATTCATGATAAAATTTCCAAAATAAAATCAAATCCTTCTACAGTTATTTCTTGTTCTTGTTATGTTATTTCTTCACATTATGAAGGTTTTTACGAAGTCAAAGAAAAACTATTCCAAATACTCTATAGAAGAATATGGATAAACATGGCATTCCTATAGACCAAGAGTTAGTGATTACTTTTAAAAAAATAATATAATCTTGATTCTTTTCAAAAACCAAATCATTTTAAAATCAATTCTTATAAATATATAATCTTTAATTTTGTAACTCTATTTTGAATCGGTAAACGTAAGTAAAAAAGGAACATAATAATATGGTATTTCACGCACATAACATTGCTTGGTTTGACAAGTCTAGTGACAACAATCTAATTGATGTCACCATGAGATATGAATCCTCAACTTTCACTAGAAGCCAATAGTATTGATGGATAACACCAGCCAAATGGATATGAAGTTCTATGGATTTGTCTTGATCCCACAATAGGAAAGAACACACACTACCAAAGTATGGAAAATATAGGTTTTAATTTATACATACTACATAATCATTTTAGTTTTATTAAATTATTTTATAAAATAATGATAATTTGAATCTCTGATTCTTGACAATGACATATTTCATTATCCTAATGTGTAGCCTTCTCGGCACATCTTCGAATTTGAGACACATGGTGTCTTCTCATACTGGTGCAGACACTACATACATAACTGAGCAAGAAGATATTGAGTCTGCACCATTTCGTCGCCTAGGCCCTTCAAGTTTTGGTACTAACTAATAAATAGTGAATTAAATTTTATTTATATTAGTCTTTCTTTTAGGAATTTATCATTCTTTTTAATTGGTTTTTGTTAAATTTAGGTTTTGCAGTGCCACCACCCCCTTCCACCTAGTGCCACAGTCTGTTGATTATGGAAAAAAAAATTCACAATGTAAGAAATATCGATTGATTTCATTCTTATTAATTTGAAGTTCTTATTGTTAGCTTTTTTTTTGTTTTGTTTCGAGAATAAACATACCGAATCGATATTGTAAAAGTATTTATGATCACGAGATCTTTTACAAGTGCAATATAAAATTCAATCCATGGCCGGAGAAACCTCCAAGACTCTAGATTAGTTATAAAGAAGTACATCATTTTGACCTACCCTTCCACCTTTGGCAACGTCTTGTAGTAGGGGAAGGAGGTTTTTTCCCTACATTGAGCGGGAAGCAAAGAATTTCACAACATTAGAGTTTCCAATTTCTCAATTGCAAGCGTGTAGAGTGCCGGATGAAGTTTTGTTTTAAATAATATTGATATGGATGAGGAGTATCTTGGATTTGACATTATTTATGAAATAAAAAAGTTAGGAAGAATTTTGAAGATCTCACTCAACTGCAAGTAATAAAGTGCTAGTGCCATCCTCTTAAGATCCTCCTTCCCAAACTGGGCATGAAAATTTAGATGATGATGAGAAGATTTTTTTATTATACATCCTTGTGTCGATAATATTATGGCCCTTTCATGGAAAATGTTGTTTTTGACATTAAGGAGCTGAATATTTGGGAGATCAGAGAGAAATATCTTATAAAAGAAACTAATGATAGATATCATTATTTTAAACACATAAATTATTTTTTCAATGATTAAACAATAACTATTGATGATTTATATTTTACTTTATCAAGAGCAATTTAGTAAATGTTGACAATTTTCACACTTGTGAAAAATGGGCAACTCAAAACTTCGTTATGATGAATGGCTTTGTTGAAGCAAACCTAAGCTAGGGGAGATTATTTCCATTAAATATTGTTTCTGTTGGATTAATTAATGATTACATAAAATCTGCAGCTATGTGTCTGCTATTACAAAACCTATCGAGATCACATAGTATGGAATTTCATGATTATCTTTAGTAGAGAACAAAATCCTGAAGGACAAATGTGTTATCTTGATGAAGACATGAAAGTGCAGAATAGATGAAGTGTTAGGTTTTGGAATAACAATCATAATTTCATATTGCAACATTCAAAGTTCATTATTAAAGTTACAGGTATTTTAAATATTATTTCCTACATGATTAATACATTCAATTATGCTATTGAGTTGTTTAATTCATTATACAATCCATATACAAAACCGAAATGTAGAAATAAATACACAACTCGCTTTAAATCAATGTTTTATTCATAAGAAATTTCAAATGTTTGCACACAAGACATGAGATCTAACTCAAAATTAAGTTACAAATATCTTGAGTAAGAGGTACATATGCATGAAAGAGAAATTAGAGGAGTATGAAAGAACCCATGAAAGCTCCATCTTTGCTCCATCTTCATCTTTGCTCCTTAGAAAATGGCACTGTACTGCAAACAAAAAAAAATAAAAGTCTAACAATATTGAGCTCATGGTTGATCCATATTCTTATACTATCCAAATTCACACAGTGGTATAAATTACATGAGGGTCAGAAGAACAACTGATCAAACACTATTCTGCACCAACATACATGACTTATTCACTCAGAGAGAAGAAAGAGAAAAACTATGTAATAAAAGAGAGGCCAAAACACCTAATATTTTATAACCAGTTTATCCAATGTGCGAGATACAATTAAGAAAATCCTATAATTTTCATATTTTCTAACCAAATGGATAGGTGCACAGAATCCACTACCATTTCATGCAAATAAGATCAAGTATAGACTAAATAAAAATAGTATTTTCACTTGAGCACATAAATTAATACTCTTCACTCATATCTTGGAGGGTCACTGAATAAAAGATGTAGTCACATAATAGAAATCTGAGTCAAAGATTTTAATCTCAAAGCATCATTCAGATACAAATCAATGGACATAATATAGAATGCAACAATGATAAGAGTGCATTTTCAATTCTACAAGGATTTATGTGAAGATGATTAGGTACAAATGAATCAAAAAAGGACACAGTCACAGTTCAAGAGATGATCAAAATGACATAGTCTTCACTGAAAGAAGGTATATCTGCAAGTGTTCAACAAGTAAGGTTAAAGTAGTAAATTTAAGGAACCCTATTTCACATAGTCCACATGCTTCTAGGAGTCACAATCATGAAGGTATGAGAAGAACAGAGTTATGATTTCCATGAATATGCAAACTACAGTTACTACAATTGACCTTAGAAGCATATAACTATAACACTATGAACTCAATGAGCAAGATTCACATTTCAAATGATTAGTCTTTGCATGGAACCAAGACCACTTGTAACTTATAGTCACACGATTTTTCATAACAAGAACAAAATATAATCTTTAGGAAGGAAGAGTTTTTAACAATAGATACAGCTTTTATGCACTTGAATATGATGCGAGTTCGGTATTAGCATGTGACACATATTCAAAAAAATTAAAATGTATCCCATTACATAGTATTTAAATATTTGTTGCTATGTTCCTATCAATTTAGCCAAACAAACTCCATCAACATGTTAGCTACATAATTGGATCAAAAGGATGGAGTGTTTAAATGACAAGTCCTAATGACCTTCAAAGATCACATTATAGCCTAGCAGTTGAAGAGTAGAAATTACAGGACAATACCATACAAACTAACAACCTCATTTGAGAAATAGTAAATAGTTTTATCCATGATATGGTCACAGGTTGCATTTCTCACCACAAGTGGGGAGATGTAAAGCTTATAGTTACTTTGAATTCTCAAGAAAGGTATAAAGTCGAATTGCAAGATGAAGAGATAGCCCAAATTACAACACACAAATACAAAGCTCAAGATCTAAATACAGAGAAGAATGTATTTTTTTCAATATGAAAATCATTGATTCAAGCATGTATTTCAACTTGCAAGATATGAAAGGAGCTCTCATGAGAAATTCAAGTAACATCTATAACTATGAAAAGCTACGATGACATCAGAAACAAGTGACCAGGTCTCTTTTATATAATGTTTCAACTCACTCGAACATTCAAATCTTGTCAAATTAAAATATGTTGTTTTAGAATAAGATAAAATGACTCGAGGTTCAAAAAATATGTAAGGAAGTGAATATAGCTTCAAAATTCAATGCACAGAGTATGAAAATCCACAGATATGAATACACAGCCATACCCTTGGTGTCAATTTCGAACAACAGAGGAAGTGGTTTTAACAATATGTTTAAAACACTATCAAGGAATAGAAACGAGACAAGAATCCAAGCCAAGAGAAAAAACAGTTCATAGCACAAACAAGGTGCAAAAAGGTTTAGCTATAGCATTTAAAAGCTTAAAGATTCAGGATAGTTTCAGTCATAATTAAAGTGCAGACCGACAAAGGTGCTAAGCAAGGTATACAACTGTATTTCGAATGTGTATATTCTCCAAGAGACTGAGGGAAGGCCTAGGAATCCAATATTTCAGAAGGAAAAAATTTATTCAGAAGTAAGAAAATGCCAAAGTACATGTATGGGAACTATTATCTTCAGGTATGTTTTCAAGGACTATTTCATTTCTGCAAATATCTAGATGAGTACAGAATCAATATTCATTCTAGCTCTTGAAATACTACAGTTGCTCAAAAGATGGAAGAATTTTAATGACTGTTTCTAAAAACAAATACGTTGAAAATGACGACCATTTCACAAGTAATTCAAATGTATAGTGGCTTCCATGTCCAAACAGAATGTTTCAAACTTCAATATCTTATCAGAATACAAGCTTTAAATCAAAGAAATCAAAGGGAGAAAATTGACAACCGAGAACACAATAGTGATCATGTACAAATATTTAAGGAATCTTGATAGTTCAAATCATAATGATCAAATCAAATCATAGAGGTAAACAGAGTCGATACTCCCATAATTTTTGGTTTATCATCATTCAAAATAGAACGAATATTACAAAGCTCAAAGATCAAACTGTGAATTAAGCAGAAAGTTTTAGATCTAGGTACTTTCAAGAAAAAGAAGAAAACCCATATCTGGGTTATTGTTAAAAAATAAAGCTTTGAATCACAATTTGAGAATATGTAGGAACAGACAAAGAAAATGATTCATTCTCTCATGACTATAGAAGATTATCACAAATTCTTCATGGATATTCAAAATGGATCATAACTCACCAGTTAGAGTCGAAGTAGACAAACCCTCAAATTTAGAGTTAAAAGTTGAAGACCCTGATGATTTTCAAGCTCAGAAATCAGGTTTGCACAAAGAAATGCAAAGAAACACAAATTTTTGTGGTGTTAGTGCTAATAAAGCCGAACCGACTGAAGAAACAAGTTACCAACCAAGTAATCAGAAGGTCACCTTCAGGAAAAGACAACCTCCATTAAAGTTACACAACTCTTCTAAGTCCATAAAAGCACAGTGACTCAAGGAAACTAGAGTTTGAATACCCAGTAGCATCGGCCACTACTAAAAGAGTCTTATACACAATCCAGAAAGGTCTCCAAACAGTCACAGGTCATTCTCAGAAAGACCAAGCAGAGAGATTCAAAACTCATCAATGGTGGCCACCATAACTAAATAGAACAAGAAACCCCTCACAGAGAGCTCACAAAGAAGCACATAACGATGCAAAACCTCCAAGAAAAGATAAAACTAGAGCTTGAGACCTCATCAATGGTGGCCACACATCAAATATTTACATGATAAAGTTCACTGCAGAGTCCGTGAAATAACCGAGTCAAGATCAAAACTTCAAAAATGATAATTCGTTTAAAAAAATTGCTAGGATTTTCCCGAGAGAAAATAAATCAAAATGAAATGATCATTAGGGTTTGAGTGACCTTTACCACATGAACTCAAGAAGTGAGTTAATGAAACTCAACCAAAGTGAAAGGATTAAAGGTGCGAGATCAATTAGTACTCAAGATCAATGATCAAAATATTAACCACTGCCAACTACCTTGCTAACCATGGTTCGAATCATCTACCATATTAAATGCAAGGTCAGAAACCCTAACCAAGGGTGTAGTGAAATCAATGGAGGAGCATTGTATGGTAAAGATCAGATAGTCTAGATACAATAGTAATTCTAATGCATAGTGCCACATAGTGAGCCATGTCGAACCCTATTGACTATGTAATAATTACCACCAAACTCGATGGCACCAAAAAGGAACGAGTGAGTCATCATGGCAAAGGGACCAACCCCATTGAATATCATTGGAATTGACCTTATAAAGTCTATGTTCAAACAAATATTCTAATATGATGACCAAATCATATGTAATAATCTTACCAAAAGGTGGTCAAATATTCCAATATGCTAATCAAACTAAATGAGGCTCATGATATGGTCACAAGACTATAGTGTAGGTAATAATAATCATGGTTACCACCTTTTTCAAATAATGATGGCACCAAAAGGTGAGTTAGTATATACACATATGCCATGGTCAAATGCTGAAGAATTATCAAAGGGGGTGATATTACGTTAGCCAAGAAAGAAATAATTATAGAAGATGACCAAGTAAAAGGTGAAAACTTATATAATGCAATGTTTATTTCAGAAGATCCCAATAAACTATATGTGTAATGATGGGCCTAATGTGGGTCAAAATCCAATGAAGACCAAGTATGCACATCAAAGGTGGTCCCCACAGTGGGAGGGGTTTGAAAATGACTCAGAGTGCAATTATTCATGTGATCACAAGGAGATAAAACAGAGGTCAACATCAAAATACAAGAGCTTTTTGAAGACTTATTACCTTATTTTCCACAAAATAAGATATGAATATTATTGCACATATGCTCAAAATAGTCCCTACATGGGAATTGAGAAGAAAACAAAAGTATTATATTTGCAGGGACATATTATTTTGCATGTGCATATAATAAGGAAAGTGGATCAGAACTACGGATGTCACACCAACATCAAGAGGAAAAATATTGCATACATTGAAGAAGACTTTCTCATCAAGCAAGGTTTATTATTAGTAGAATTATTCACCCATGCTTTATTAAAAATAGAACAGTCAACTGCAGTTTGACTGAATGGTATTTTTGTAACCAAAGGCTATTAATGCCTCAATGTATTAGCATGCTTATTTTATTCCTTTATTTATTAATAAATAAAGGGTAAAAATAGGATGCATGGGTGAGTACACTTTTAGTCTATTTTTAGGAAAGGTGGGATAAATATTTTTGCTATATATTGTGTTCATTAGCAAAGCACAAAGGGGGAAATTTTAGATGTAGGAGTCTTGAAGAAATTTTTCCAGTTTTACCATTTGAATGAGAAATATTTCCTACCTTTACAATTATTTACATATTTGTGTATGTTCTAATAATCCTTGTGAATGTTGAATTCCCTTGGTTATTTATCTTACCCTGTTGCAAATTTTGTAATTTCTTCATGATATTAATGTGCATGTGTAACTTAACAATATTGTTGTGATACTTTCCCTCAATACATCAAGTGTTTGCCTTAATATTCTGCTAAAAATTGTTGGCTTGTGCATCCAAATTTCTTCTCATATCAATTTTGCATATTCTCAGTCAAAGACCTCATACAAATTTGGTGTATCACCTCGGTTTTGAGTTCATTATTTCAGTCATCTTTTACCCTCAAGCTCCAGAAAATTATTTTAGGATACATCGAAAGGAACCATTTTTGGTACCGAAGAATCACCTCAAAATAGGTATACCTACAAACCTAAGGTGTTTCCATTGTATCTATGAAAGATAACGAACCAAAGCAAGCTTAGAACACCTACAGTCATCTCTCTACAGGGTGCACTTTTGAGAGATTACAGGGATGTAGTCACCGATAATATTTACAATAGGGGAAATGTTTTTAGTATAATAATGAATATATTGGATAATTTGAATGTTGAGGCACAATCTTACTACAACAAGTGGAATAAAGACAAGAAACTTGTCACTATTGTTAATGCAAAGAAAGAATTGGCCATGGTAAGTTCTGAATTTTTTGTAGATTATTATATATATTTATCGTTTATCATATTTTAAATACTAATTATTGGATTTTAATTACATTAAAATTACTATAATTTTAAGACAGTGTAAATGTTAGATGAGAACTGAAAAAATAAAGAGACATTATCTGTGGGAAATTAATTTTAAAGAAAAACATGTTCTGTTAAACAAGCAGAACAATAATTTATGGAGGATTATAAAGGAGAATGGAATGGATCCAGAGATTATTTTGAAGAAAAAACATTGATGAGGATCCTTCTCTCCTTTCAGTAGGAGATGCAGCTCGCAAAGATAGAGAAAATTTAGAAAATATTAATGCAACTGCAAAATAATTAATAGAGTTTGGTGTGATAAAAGATAGTTCAAATGTTGTCGATGTTATAGAATTTGTTCAAGGAAAAGGGTCCAAATGAACTTGAATTAAAAATATTGATGTAAATAATTGTATTTGACAAATGAAATTTGAAAATATTATCTTTATGTGAAATTTTCAATCTTTTTATTTCTCTCATGCATGTTGTCGAATGAAAACTTTAGTCTTTTATCTTTTTTCAAGCTTGTACAGTTGATGAATAATATACATGGATTATGGAATCTGGATTTACATTGTTCAATTTAGTTTCAAACATGTATGAACTCAATAATTAAAACTTGAATGTACATGTTGCTGTCGAATCTTGATAGTTGATTCATTATGTAAAGATTATCTCTAATAATCATGATGGGATATAGATGCTATGTTTTTTTATTAATCCTAATAATCATGATGGGATATATGGATTATAATATATTTGGGAACAAGTGTACATATGGAATAGATAGTGAGATATAAAATATTGAACTTACTTTAGTGGTAACGAACTTTAATTTTATTACCTCATCCAGTTTGCATATTGCACAATTACAATCTATCTACCATATCTTATTTGTAAAGATTATTAAAAACATAGAAATAATTTATACAATTTACAAACATTATATGTAGGATATATGTAAATGAAAAAATATTGAGTCACAACATATATTTCAGAAAATGAATACATTCAACTTCTCAGTAGTTGAAGTAACCCTATCTGAAAGGTCGTTCATCACTTATTATATTTGTTGTAGTTTATTGTCCAACTCCATTAGATTCAAAGTATATAACACCTTTATTATATACTCCAAAGTTTTCCTCCATGTAGCTAGTGCTCTTTCATATGAAAATATGTCTACCTCATGTCCTAAAACATAGATTCGAAAAAAGTTTTAAAATTTTTGTCCAACCTATTGTGAAGTTTTGATTTCACAAATGTAATTGCATTAAATACCATATCATATTCAATAGACCCAATAATCATCATCTTTATGGGTTGATATATTTGAAAATATTCACTTATATTTTCTCTTAGAATCCTACTATGATACACCTTTCTCCATTATAGTGCGACAACTCGATTTTTGTTAGGTCAACAATAGAATTATAGTGATCGGACATTATATATGAAAAATGGAGTAATCATGATATCGGTAATTTTATGTCCAATATAAAATTCAATTCCCTCCACCATCATCTAAATATTTACAAAATTTATCCATAAGTGCATTTCATGGATTTCCTAAGTTCTGACTCTTTTTCGTAATCAATCATTTGATTCTAGAAAATGGGATTTAAAACTCCCATGGCATTAAGAATATAAATATTTTTAAATGCTCTCTTATCGCATAAAATAATGTTTCATATATCTTAATCAATTTTTACATGTATCGAAACTACAACATCAAAATATACCTTATGACTGATACTTCCTCAATATATGATCCTATTACATAAGGATCTCTATATAAAGTGTGCATTGGAATATTTTTCCCATTAATAGAAATACAAATATGACCACTGATATTGAACATCACATAGTTGTTAAGATCTTTTGTATCTTTCAAATCCTTGAAGTTGATGAAAATTATTTTCTTAATCTAGTCTTAGGTGCATGTAATATATCCAAAATATTTTTTGATTAATGGTATAAAAGGGTTAAGGGGACACTACCCCATAAAAAAGTGGAGAAAAACATAGGATAATGAGGAAAAAAACAAAACCAATGGCACCAAGAACCAAAAAAACAACATCAACAAGCTAACAACAACAAACCAAAAACTAGCAGCAATCTCATCCATGTCGCACCTTCACTTTGGATCTTAGTTGGATCTTAAGGGGGAGATTTTCCTTTCTTTTTCCAACTGATAAATTTTCATCCCTCTTCAAAATTTGAATTTACATTATCATTACTATGGATTGGAATCAATAATTCAATGTTTTTTACATAATCTTGAGATTACGATATGGGATCCGGTACATTCTTACAAAATTATTCCACTTCCATCTCTCTTCAGGTCAACCTATTCCTCGAAACTTAATCATATTGACAAACCATTGGATCACTCATGACTAAATTACTAGGATTAGAGTTATTACACCAAGAGCTTCTACCTTTAAAATTTTTCTAGCCAGTTAAAATCTAGTGCTAAATGGCCAAGAGAAAAACAATTTCGCATCTAAAGGAAACCCTTAATAATACAAATTTTGAATCCAAGTTCCATCTTCATTTTTAAGTTCAATAGTAGCAAGAAAATCCCTAACCAATATTATAGCATAAGTAGTGTGCTCAAAATATTAAGTTTTATTAAATGTAATCAAATCATACATACATTTCTCCTTAATTTTATAAAATCAACAATCTATATGGATCATTCCCTTGAGCATGTTTCACCAAGATTTTATTTGCTTCAGCATTGATAAAATAACGTGTAAAGTTAATAATGTCTCTAAATCTATGAAGTGATACAACAGATCTTTAGCCTTTTTCACTTCTCTTTGATGTTTGAGCATATACCTAGTAATGACCTATACTCCTAAAAATTCATGAAATTTGGTTCATAAAATTATATCCATCTTATGTTAACATCTTTTAGAAATTTATTACCATTTTTTATTCCAACGAAAAATCTTTGAAACTCCAAAAAAAAGTTGGAATGCTTCGGATATATGAATTCAACTACTATATCGAGATTCTTCATATTAGCAACATTTTAAAAATTAATTGCAATATTGGAATCCAAATTCATGTATGTGAGCCATACAAAGTGAATAAGTATCTTGTAAGGGGCTATGGTTGTCTTGGATGAATACAAAGTCTAGTTTTGTTACATTGCATGATAGATGTGCCATCATTTGCTAATAAATAATCTTTACAGAGATTGAGTGATCATCCATACCAAATGTTTCCTTCAAATTTTTAATAACATGTTTGGATGTGTTCTCAAAATTGTAGTTATGCATTATTTTGTGCATAGCTAGTAGATGATTTTCCGTAAAATGGTTATTAAAACTGAAGTGTAGACATGCATGCATACCCAGGATGTATTGTCTACTATTGTGACCTCATCAATCAATAATGCAATAAATTTTTTATTTTTTAGCTTCTCTCTCAAATCATCGATTTCAATATTCCATACACTTTTTCATTTCCCATGCTCGGTAACTAACCAACGTGTTATTGGAATATTTGGAAACCTTTTATATTGAAACAATAAGTTATAATCAATGAGATATGAAATTGGTCTTCCCTTCTTTAAAATGTGAAATATTGTTATGAATTGAATAAGTTTTTATTTAAGACTTACGTCAATATGTTTTTAAAATTTATCCTTTATTGTTACACCTTTCTCAACTAGGTTCTAAAGATGTTTATGATGATTTTCATATTCTTCTGCATATCTCATATGTAATATGTCTTCCTCAATTTTCCATCTAGTTCTTTCATTTACGGTTCCATCATCTTAATTTTTAGATTCATATACCTTCCCAAATTGCATCTTTATTGTGTCCAAATTCAATTGCATTTTGTGGTCTTTACCTAGTTTACAACTACATATAGTACATCTAAATGCTACGGAGTATCATTACTATTTTCTCGATTTAATAGGTTTAACGAATGGATATTTGGTTGACTATTAAAATTTATATGTCCTTTCTATAGTCCACTTCCCACACTTATGTTTTTTATGTGTGCTTCTAGAATGTTTACTAAAAGTCTGAAATGGATGGGAAATGAAATTATCAGTATTGTGAATTTGAATTGAATTACTCTCCTGATTGGTAATTTCATCGGAGTAAGGTCACTTGCTTGAGTTTTCTACATTTTGAAAGAAATTAGTTTTCTTACAACATACCTAAGTAAATGAAAAATATACTTACATCATCATAGTAAGAGTCAAAATTACCTCTTTCCACTAGGATTATTATTGGCTAAATAAAATATTTTGAAATGTCCATATCATGTTTTATTTTTCCTTGAGTTCTTTTCTCATTTTTAACAAGGTCCATCAAATGAGCGATTTTTAAGTCTACACATGCAAAAAAATATAGAGGTTTAATATACCGATGGAAGCACAACTTTACACTAACTAATAAAAACATACATGACTAATTGAATTATAAATCAAGTTGTCAGGATGGTAATAGAATAGTGTTACAAGATGGTAACACAAAAGTGTTACCCAATGGTAACACATATAAATGTTATTGGTTGGTAACATATTTTTATTACCATTCGACATTACGCATCTACCTTATCATTTGGTATCACATATTTTATTGTTAGACAATAACACAAATAATTATTACCGTTTGCCAACACAAAAATTGATAGTCTATAATGTAGAAACTTATTTTTGTATCGTTCCTCCCCCTTCCCAAATCATTCATAATTCATTAATATTACTAATTCAAATCCATTTCCTCCCTAATTTTTAATAAATCTTATTCCTACCAAACATACATATTCCCTTAATCACACTTAATTAGTTAATTGATCCCCCTGTAATCCTTAATCCTCATTATATGTTAATGGGATCCATGTAAACCCATTTGATAATTAATATTTTAAAATAATTCATATCACCTAACCTAATAATAAAATACTCCAATGTTATTCAAATCATGCACCCCACTCATGAATTAAATAATTATATACTCCAGAAATAATTTAAATCGGGCATCCCTCTCATGAATTCAATAATTCAAAATAATCCACATGGGATTCACTAGGGGATTCACTATTGCACATAAACATTCAAATCATGCACCCCTCTCATGAATTAAATAATTATATAGTCCAAAAATTATTCAAATCAAGCATCCCACTCATGAATTCAATAATTCAAAATAATCCACATGGGATTCACTATTACACCTAACCATTCAAATCATGCTCCCCACTCACTAATTAAATAATGAAAAATAATCCACATGGGATCCATTATTGCATATACTCATTCAAATCATGTCTCCCCAACTCACTTAATCAGGGTTACTTTTGTAAACCAGGGTTACCTGATAACCCCTAAAGTTAACCCCATCTTTAGGCTATAAATACAGACCTTTCCCCCTTTTCAAACAAGTTGGAAGTCATAGTGAACCTTTGATATTATAACTCTTCATTTTTCATATCATAATGCCATTGTGATGCCATTTGTGTCACCATAGATCATCTTCATGCCTTTGTAATTATCTTAGCAAGTCCACCTCTTAGAAAATCCTTTGTGGTTTTTTTCCCAAATCCTTTATGGTTTTCTTGGCAAATCTATCTCTTACCAGGTCTAGCCCCAAAATTTTTGTTTATTCGTGCAAGTTCAGTTTTATTTGATTAGATCAGTGGTTTCTTCACTCATCAACATTTTCATGTTTTGATATTTGTCAATTTCCACATGTTATCCATTTATATCACATTTATATTGTTTTCTTTATCAAACTGGGGTTGACATCCACCGAGGAAGTTAATTCTTCTTATCCCCACTTCATCAGAACCCCTGCATTAAATATCTAATAATTTTTCTTTAGTGTCTTTGAGTTGTAGGTTTACTAAGATCACAATGAGGAGTTCATCAACTACTTTTCACATTTATCATTTGTCATCATATTCTACCAAGGTACTAAGACCTTGCATATTTGAGCTTGTATTGTGTTATTTGTTATCTAGCATGCTAATTTTGAAAGGGATGAAGAAAACCTGATGAATTTTTTGGTTAACCATTACATTGTGGGAAGTCTTGTTGTTTTTTGTAGATTTCAGTAAGTGGTGGATATATTGCTTTCATCGCTCACTGATTCTTGGCATTTTTAGTTTCTTGTTCTTTTTTTTGTTACATTATATAAAATATCTTACTTTCTAGTTGTTAGCATCTCTTTGCCACCACAATATTTGGATTTTCATTCTTACTCTCGCCCTTGCTTGCAGTTTTAGATTTGAATTTCCAGTCGGCTTTTTGCCACCATAAAATATTTGGATTTCTTGTTGACTCTTCCATTGTTTCTCTTTTAGGGTGTAGCTTTTAGCTTAGCTCTTCCGCCACAATTTTAAAATATTTAGATGATTTAAATTTTATTTTATTTTTCTAATAGTTTTTCTTGATTTCTAACTAGCTTTTTTCACGGTTTTTAAATAGTTAAATAGTTGTTGAAAATTAAAAAAAACAAACATAAATGAAAACAAAACAAATATTTTACGATCGTGTCTTTGTATACTCTTCTCTTGAACTTTTGGGTGATCTTGAGAATAAAAAAATAGTCATGATCATTTACTATACATTTAGCTACTCTTATGTCTATAGTGTAAACTTAATCAACATCTTCACTTTATATCATTTTTTATTTCTATTGTACTTACTTTATCGTTAGTCCACGTCGCTTTCTTTCTCACATCGAGATTACTTGGATCCTAATCTATTCCTACGTCAACTTGCAGATCCGATAAAGAGGAAAAGTGCTATACAAGTATTTCTCATTTTCTCTATTTTCTCATTTTTCATCACAACTCCTTTTCGTATGTGTGTCCTCATTGAAAGATAAAATTTGGATTTAGATTAATAAAAGAACTTCATTCATCATTTTTTGTTCACATAGATTAAATAGGAGGTTCAATATTCTCTGCATCAAACAATTTACCACACACTACGTAAAACTTCACAAACCAATTAGCACATTGAAACATTCCTTTCTCGTAGTTCACCATTGGGATTTGATCACCCGACTAGAAAACATTGTAGACATTTCTTGGCCATAACTTACCTCGAAACCAAACGTATAATGTTTGCCTTCCTACGTACTTTATTATCCATCTATTTCCTATTTTCTCATATTTTCTAAATTTATAAAAACATTAAAAATAACTCTTTTTCTCATTTGCTTGGTTTATTTAGTGTAAAAGTTATTTCATTCCTGTAATTACTCACTTACCCACTAAAAAATGGAACGTAATTTTTCTTCAAATATTTCTTCATTTCAATGTACATCCACTATGCAACAACAACCTCATCTATTCTCTTATTTAACTCTTTCATGGGCACTCAATCCCTCACTAATGTTTCTCACCAAGGACCCCTTATTCACACTTCAACTTTCGATGAGACCATGTGTTTCTTTATATCATAAATCTATCCCATCTAGGCCATCCATCGGACCATCTATCGATTGGAGCCTTTAGGTCTTCATATTGTCCTCGTCGTGGCAATGTAGAGTTCCAAAAATTCTTGATGCCAATCATCGTGACACTCCATACATATCTCCTTACAAAATCCATTTAGTTTCCTTCGATGGTCCACCACTTCAGCAGATTTACTCTTATTATACCAATCCCAAAAACACCCAACTTGTCGTAAATGAACTTCTTACATCCCAAAATGACCTTGCTTCATCTTCTACCAATCCACCATCCCACAAAACTACACATTTAGTCACACCTATTACCCCAATATCACTCCAATCAATAAAACTATTATAACTACCATTCTTATCACCTCTTAAGCCACAATTATCACTAGTTCCCCATCCAACATGTCAAAACATCATATCCCTTATCTAAATATTAGGTTCCCCTCTCATCACCTATGCATGTCATTTATTCCCAAACCCCTTTTACGGGTTCTTTTGTTTATCCAAAGGTCTCACCCATTCCATCAACCTATCTAAGCCAACATCCCCACAAATTTTTTTTTTTTGCAACAACCTACCCAATCCAAACAATCATACCATGTCCCCATTTCTCAACAAAATTATTTGACCAAAAACCCTTAAATCATAGACCATGATTTACAAACTACCCTATAAAATTCCTCAAACACCCACACATACAAAACGTGAGCAAAAAAATCATCGATCAGTTCTTAAATGCAACCAACACCTCTCCTCCTCCAATGAGACTCTTCTCCGAATGATCCCATGCAGGCCTTAGTGAATCGATTAGAAAACCTAGAGGCTACCACTTTGGGATCTAGAGTCTCATTTTCATATGAGAAAATATGCAATGAACCTATCCATCCATCTATACCAATTAAACCATATCCTCTACACTGGGAATTTCCAAAATTTATCAAATTTAATAGTAAAGAGGACCCATATTAGAATATCCACACATTCAAACACTCATTCTATCTCATTGTGCACAATCAACAATTGATGCTCAAAAATTCACTATATCTTTAGTTTGTATTGCGTTAGAATGGAGTAATAGTATCCCCCAACATTCAATATTTTCCTTCTCTCAGCTTGCACAATTATTTTTAGAACACTTCTCAATTAATATTATGTGCAAAGTAACCATTAATGATCTCTACCATCAAACAGTTTGAGGATTAATATATCATGGAACTCATCACTAGATGGCATAAGACCCTAAAATAGTTGTCTTTCCCTCTTCCACAGACCAATCTTATTGAAATTTTTCATGGTCATGTGCGAAGCATATAGATTCTACATTACAGATCCAATCCTTCTAAACTTTTGATGAATCCTTCACTATGGCTCAGAAGCTTGTGACATGGGCCCTCAAACACGTTCACTTAAAATTGAGGTCAAACACACATAATAAAAATTTGCAAAACCACCTACCCAAAATTAAAAATCCAATGCAAATTTCTTGATGCTTTAGTTGTTAAATCATCCCCTGCATCTAAACCTACTACATGGACTGAAAAATGAGTCGTGATCTCAAACCTAATTATACTCCCCAACGGAGTCATATAGTAAAATATTGATAAATTTTTACCCATCAATCTTATCACAATTCCCCTCATCCAACCGATTGACGAGTCTATACCAAAACCCACGTGGCATCGAGAAGATCCCAACTATAAATATCACCGTACAAATACACGATATATGAGACATGTTGAAAATTCAAATATCTATTCCAAAGACTCATATATCATGGTGACATTCAATTAGAAAATCCTAATGTTTCCCCTAACTAACCACTTGACATATTTAAACAACCATTTCCAAATCAAACACAAACACTAACAAGTCAAACAACTACTTCTTCGACATCCCAAGCACCCAAAGTTCATTCTATAAACACTTTTCACACTATGGATCAAAATCCTATCTCATCCACAAACTCACCACCTTCATCAACCATCATATCCACCTCCCTATACATTCTTCCTACATCCATAAGTTCATCAACATTTATTCCCATACCCACACCAATCATATCTACCTCACTTTTGACATCTCTTCCCATACCCACACCAACTTCCATACATGTCACACTTCCCCCATTCACAAATATTACACCCACTTCTTCACTTATCGCATCCAATTCGTTAGGCTTAATTACCTTATCCAAAACCATTCCACCTTTACCCATTGTACCATCATTAGCATCAGTCCCAGTCCCTCTTTCCAAACTCTTACCCACACTTATTACATCAACTATTCTGAACACATCTACATCAACTTATTCCTCTACAAACATTTAGTCACTTAAAGACATTTGGAAATCACTTCAACTTGCATAACTTCAATTGATCCTCCCATCGCTTCTATACAATTAGACACCTTCACATTAAAACAATATTCGATTTCTTTTGACATAATCATGCAAGTAATATTCCCTCCTCCTCTATCAACCACAACATTATCATCTTACACCCCAGAGAGTTTTTTTTTAATTCTTCCCAAGGGTTCCTATTCACAAATAAGATCTAGACCCTCATTTCCAAACAATCCTCCTTCACATCCTCAAAAATATAAAGCTTCCTTTCCCTAAATCCAATCCTCTTAAAGCCACATCATCTTCTCTTTTCGGGACCACTCACTTCATCATCTTCCCTATTTTAGGATCACTCCCTTCATCATATTCTTCTATTTTCTTATCATCCCCTTCATTGAGAACCAAAGTTACTAATAAAACAAAAAGAACGACCTCTTTATAAACCATCTTCCAAAACCGAGTCTAGGAAATCGACGTCATCAACCATTATAAAAAAATCAAACATAGTTAGCTCCTTCCTCTTCCAAATCTAATACAATATCAAAGCCTCTAATCACACAACAAAATGTCAAACCATCATCAATTTCCTATAAAAACTTTTACTTATAAAGCAACACCATCACCCATTCCTTTGGGGTATTATACTAAAATATTTTATCAATTCTCTGCAGGCATCGGAATTCACTTTTCTACAAATTAAACCCTTCAACCCAAATGCACCAATACCCTCATGGTTTGAATCTAATATTATTTATGTATTTCACTTCATACCAGGGAATGATGCTAAATATTATAAATCCCTTCAAACCATCATACACAACTTTGTCAATGATAATAATCTCCTTGATGAGGGATAACTAACTCTTCCACCAACCCACTCAACCGCCTCACCTAGATATACATCTTTAAGAACATCTAAGTCACCCCTTTCATCAAGGAATCTTGCCAACATGCCACATCAAATTAAGATAGATCCAAGGACATCACTACCAACTCACCAAAATAAGATATATCCAAGGACATTACCAACACACCACTAAAAGAGGATGTTCCTAGGGATGGTCCCCCTCTTTTGATCAATGTTGTTTACATAAGAACCCTTCTAGACCACATAACTCTAACTCAACCAAACATAACCTAAGCAAAAAAATTGTTCTTCTCCCTCCTCCTAGGGATCTTACCTCATCCATTACCCCATCATAACTTAAATTTATCATCACTGCTCCACAACTCATCCCCTATCAACCCCTCCATCTTCCTCTAAGGCTAAGGTATTTTTTTTGGTCGCTCCCAATCCCACTTCCATCGAAAAAACCATTGTTAAACAACTTCATCAGGCCCTGGTTAAAATGTCACTTTATGAAGTTATCCAAATTTATCCTAACAAAAATACTCTCTTATCAAGGTTATAGAATGGATCCCAGGTATCACCTAATGAGCCTCAATCCATCATAACTCTAGCTCATGCTCTCACAAAATCCATTACCATGTCCTTTGAGGATTTGGAAATCCCAAACATACCTCAAGAAGAACATGATCTTCTTCTTTTCATCATGTTCCACATCAAGGACACATACATCTGAAGGATTATGATTGATAATGGGTCTAGTATCAATATAATCCTTCTCACACCTTCAAAACACTCAAACTACCTAATACCATTATCGATGAATCTCCTACCATCCTCTCGTTATTTTAATGATCCTGGAACCCATCCATTGGGTATAATGTCCTTCCCATTTATGTCATCCGTAAAATCCTCCATGAGCTCTTCTATATTATAGAAGGATAATTTTAGTATAATATTCTACTTGGATGTCCTTGGATTCATGCCATGCATTATGTCCCATCTACCCTCCACCATTGTATATTAAATATGAACATGAAGGGACCATTTATGCTCTCCCTATTGATGCCCATCCTTTCAAGACATGTCACATGATATATAGATCTAAGGGCATTCTTGTCTAAAAATAAAACCAATCCACCAGCTTCTTCTATGCCTGCATCTACATTACCCCATGATGGATCCTCTATTGCTATGATGCGGCACTTGACTTACGAGAATATAAAATTCTATATCTTAATGCTCTTCCTTCTCCCAACCACCTTTTCCACCTGATAAGGACCCCATTTATCAACCGAATATTAGGAAATCATCTCATTTGGCCCCTCTTCTCTCAAAACAAATATATTCTACATAGGCCTTGATCGACCTTCTTCTCATGTGGAAAATCACCCTCACACAAAACCATATCTTGGCGCTTCAAGTTTCTAAACAAACCATCCTCCACCCATACATACCTCTACAATTGTTCATGAAAGGGGTTTGGTATGGTTAATTATGAACAAGGCCCTTACGGATATGTCTTCAAACAAATCAATGAACCATGTGAAAAATTAGGCTTGGGATATAAGGATCCTTCCATCCCTCCTTCAACAACTTCGCATCCTCTCCCATCAATATTGATTTACCCCCTCCTCTCCATCCGACTATGTTACCAATCTTGATGATACCTCCTATCCATCAAACTATATTACCGATTCGAGATGACACCATATCTATTTCCCCTATCATTTTTTTTTAATTTCAACCATTTCCCTAGGACCATTAATTTATCACATTAGAAACGAAACTCATTCCTTTCCTCTCAAGCATCCGGAGATGGAAGAGTAATATTCCCATATCATTGAAATTATTCAATGTGGTAATGATAATCCCATTATTTCTTACATGGGGTTTGAGTATTCTCATATCCATAAGTCCCTTCCCCTTAAAATTCCACTCTCCTAAATGAATCCACTATCAACATTAATACTCGAATCCTCAAGAGCCCCACATATTTAATGTGGGACACTCTTTAGATCTACAAGAAATAGAATCCTTCACCTCATTATTATCCATGCACAACTAGGACTTTGCATGTTCATACCTGACATGTTAGGCTTGACTCCTCCATCGTTATCCATTAAATTGTCACCATCCCCAAAGTTAAAATTGTTAGGTGGAAGCTTTTCCACATTAATTATTGAGTTGGTCTCTTTGTTGAAGAGGAGTTGTAACGTCTTATTTCTAAAAATTTCAACATCCCCATTTACTACCCCAATGGGTTTCTAACACCGTACCCATCGTTAAAGCATCAAGCAAGCTTCATATATGTACTAAATTTCTGAATCTTAATCTTGCTTGCCCTAAATATTACTTTCCACTTGCCAACATTGATCAACTTGTGGATCTTACTACAGACATTAAATTTTTCTCTAATGGATAGTTTTTCTAGCAACAATCAGAATCTCATCACACCGAAAGATCAACATTAGAATTTTTTTCATTACCCGATGGGGAAATTTTGTGATCATGTTATGCCCTTAAGTTTGAAAAGTATTGGGGACACCTATTAACGATCCATGACATATATATTTCATGACCTCATACATAGGATTGTAGAAGAATATCTTTATGACCTCTTGGGAAATTTCAAACATCGATGTGATCACTTCTTTGTCCTTGAGATACTTTTCGAGTGTTTAATCCATTTCAACCTATGCCTCAACCCAAAGAAAAGTGTGTTTTTCAAGTTCTTAATGGAAAACTCCTTGACATCATTATTTGTATCGGGGGTATTGAGGTTGACCTTAAAAAATTAAAGAAATCCTCAAAATCCTCCTCCTTCCAATATCAAGAAGCTTCGTAGTCTACAAGGAAACCTCTAATATTTCCATAATTTCATCTCACAACTCTCTAATTGTTGTCGGACCTTTCATCACCTTTCACGAAAAGACATAAAATTTATTAGGATCACAACTTTCAAAAGGATTTTGATGATCTTAAACAATATCTTTTATCTCTACCAATACTCACACCTCCATGCGAGGGGGATCGATTTTATTTATGCATCTCTCGTAAAAATCTTGCTCTAGAGCCACTGTTATCACATCACAACGACCAAGGTCACGAAGACCATCTCTACATCAGTCATACTCTTCACAACTATGAAAATTGGTACAAGGTGAATCTAAAAAGATGTCTTGCACTATTTTCTTTTCTACTTCAAAACTTTGAGATTATCTTCTTAATCACAAGACCTATGTTATTACTAGCTTCCAACCCCTCAAAATAATGCATTCTAAACCATATCATAATGATCGCATCACTCGGTGGCTCATGATCAAAAATAAGTTTGACCTTGATTTTATTTCTCAAAATCTATCAAAGACCAAGCTATTTCCAACCAATTACCGGAAGCCCTCTTTCCAATATGCAACCCCCTCATGAGTAATTACTAGATGAATCCATCAATCATTCTCACCATTATTCTCTTAAAATGACCCTTTTCTTTGATGGTTCTAAATTTCAGCAAGGGGGAGGTGCAAACGTCATTCTTATCCCTCCGGGATGCTCTTATTCCTCTCACATTCAAACTTTACATTCAATGTAAAAATAATATGGTAGACTACAAAGCCCTTATAATAGGATTGAAACTATTGTGTTTCTAGGCATTTGGATTCTTGACATATATGGTAATTCTGAACTTGTAATAAAACAAGTCACAAGTGAGTATCAATGCAAAAGTGATACTCTACAACAATATCATGACATTTCTCATCTTTTTCTTAAAACCTTCGATTCTTACACCATTCAAGTTATCCCTCGGTCAACCAATCATTTCGTTGATATAATGGCATCCCTTATAGCCCTTATCCCTTAGATAACATAGATCCCAAGCTTTCTTTCACTCTACACCGTCGTGACAATCTTTTTCATGACGTATCTCAAATTCATCTTGTTCAATCTAATTCATCAAACCTATGGTATTCAGTGATCTTCAATTATTTATCCAAATCCATCAATCCTCGTGACATCTCTAAAAATTCTAAGAGGTATTTCATTTAGCACATTTAAAGCTATATGATCTTTAGTGGCATTCTTTAAAAATGTGGATTTGGTGGTTTCCTTCTTTGATGTGTTAAATCCCATGAAGCCTTTCAAGCTATCTAAGAATTCCATGATGAAATTTGTTGTCGACACTTTAGTGGCTTATTTGTTGCTAAGCATGTTCTCCATCTCAGCTATTATTGGCCTTCCCTTAATCATGATTTTTGTGAGTATGTCAAGAATTATGAAAACTATCAGCAATAATCTAATCTCATTCATGTTCCTAGCCAAGCTTTAAAGCCCGCTTAGGATCGATGGCCCTTTTCTAAACGGGCCTTGATCTCATTAGTCTAATTAATCCTATTTTCACATCAACATCATTATTATATCATCACTTCTATGGAATATTCACAAAATGGGAGGAAGAAATCCACCTCACCTTGACTAAATATCTTCCAATCATTAATTTCATCTATCGGACATCATTTGTAAATTTTGAATTCAAAGATAAACTTGTTATGGACAACAAAAAGTCCATTACAAATAAGGATCTTAAGAAAATCTATAATGCATTAAATATGCAACTTATTTTCTCTTATCCATATTACCCTCAATCTTACAAAATGTTTGAAGCTACAAATAAAACTCTCTCAAATATCTTTGCTAAGGCTATTGATCAAGCGTGTCAAATTGGCATCTCCATCTTCATTTTTTCCCTATGGGCTTGTTGATAATTTTTTACACTCATGATAAAATGGGAAACTTCAAAATTTGTTTACGATGGAAGGCATTGATGAATGAACCTAACTAGGGGAAAATTCATACAATTTTATTGTGTTTTTAGATGAAGTTATTAATTAACAATATGTAATCTGCAGCTATGTGTGTTGTTATAGAATGTAACACCTCACATAGACTGCCATTCCATGTTCGTCTTCATAAAGGAAACAAAAACCCCTAGAAGGACTAGTGCATTACTTTTATGAAGTCGGGAATCACAATCTATGTGAGAGTTTAGACACAATAACAACAAACAATATTGATGTTTACATGCAAAAGAGTTCATTATTAAGTTACAGGTACATCAAATCTCATTACTTATTCATGTTTAAATACTATTAATCATGTGATTGAGTTGTTTATTTCATTATACAATAAATATCCATCATAAAATTTGAATGCAAAAAGAAGTATACAACTCAGTTACAAAAATTAATGTTATTTATTCATGAAGAAATTTAATGTTTCCCACACAAGCCGTGGGATGTAACTTATAACTACTAAAATAAGAGATACATTTGCATAAAGCTAAGAGAAAAGGAATGTAGAAGGAACCCATAATTTCCTTGAGGTTTCCTCTTGGTCTTTGTTGTTCCACTTTCAAGCTCCTTCATCTTCATCTTCTCTATAACATCCACTACAATAGTGTACCTAAAAGAATAACAAGATAACTATCGGGATTGAGCTCGGGTAAAAGTTGCATGCATGTGATATTAACTTCAGACAAATGAATCTCCTAAGATTAAGAGGCATAAGGTAAATCAAATCTGATATAGAAATGAAAATTATTATCTTATAAACGCATATATGATTCTCGTAATCATTACAAATGAAAGGAAAGAAATAAAATAAAATCATTCCAGAATACAAGAGAGGCTAAACCCTAGTGATTTTTTTTTAACTATTTGATTAAGTGTGCAGGTACAAACATCATATGAAGGAAACTGATTGAATTGAATAAAATTACTTGTACAGATCAAATATGCAATAAATAATGTCACAGATTGAAGCTTTTACAAAATCTTAAGTGAAAAAAGTGGGATAAGAAGAATAATACTAAAGAGTTTGAAAAGAGCTATAGTTATATTAATATGAATCAGGATCCAAGAAATACTCAAGATGGAATTGTAACCATGTTACAGGTTTACAAATACTGAAGGACATCCTCAAAAAGTGCTCAAGGTTCAGATCAATGTTAAACATAAGTTGTAGTAATTCTAAAGACCACTCAAGAAGTAAAGAAAATTCCGGATCTATTAATAACAACAAAGTACAATTTTTTTCAAACATTTTTGCAAAAAAATAATCTGCTAAGAGGTACGGCAACATCATTACCTACAAGTTCATTTAGTGAAAATAGTATCCATGAAATTTCCAATGTGCTTTCGCAGATGTATATTTTAAATCAAAAATATTATTTGAGAACAACTTATCAATGCATTAGGAGAGTAAAATCTCAAGCATAGATAAAAGAAGTACAAAGTATGCTACTTGTTTCATTATTTCAAGAATGAGAAGTCATAGAAGATTTCATGAAGTATATTAGAGTACCATGAAATGGTACGTAAATTACAACTACTTTCCCATAATTTATTTCAGATACAACAACAGGTACATTTTGCAAAGTTTTAGTATAGTATAGCCATCAAAAATCAATCTCTTCATTACAAATGATCAAGTAACAGTTATAAAATTATTTGATATACGTGGCATGAAAGAGTAAGGAAGTGACAAATCTGTACAAGTTCTTAAGAACCCAAAACATCCATACAACATAAGACGTCAGATTGATCAACATGTATCAAAATGTATAGCCTTTTGGAACAAGTAAACTCTTTTGCAGGAGGATATCTTAATGACAGAAATCATAGTTTAATGCATTTGTCAGTTCATAATGACTCAAAACAATTCAAAGTACAAATTATAGTTTTCACTTCAAAAGATTACTTCATTTGACAATATCAAAGTACATATTCATCTTATAGTCATGTTGAAGCCCCCTCAAAGACATAAAAATTTTAAAACAAGAGATTTTATAAAGGATACAACCATAAACAATTTTTACAGATCATGTATCTAGAAAGAAAGGCTCAAATCAGGCCATTGGAGAATCATTTCGAAGAAACATAAAGAAGATATCTTTAAGTTTTGCATGACACTTATCTAAGGTAGAGTTAAGAAAAGCATGTTATTACATGAAACACTCCAATACAAGATTAAATAGAGCTTAAGATACAAAACTATATAGGAAAAATTGCGGTTTTAAATATTTAACTATATAAAAGGAATAATTGAGTGATGGTTGATTATAGTAAGTTGTAACTTTACATCACATTTTACATTGAAAGATACAGCCGCAAAGGAACTATGTCTTTCAAGTTAAATAATAAATCTCTCCATTCATCAAAAGAACATCTATACAAACTTATCAATGATGCAGTCTATTTTCAAACTTTTTTCCATAGTTTTGCTTATACAAAAAAAGAGGTTCACCACATCATAACTACAAATGAATGCCATAATACGAATCAATTACATATTCAGATTCAAATAATATGAATTTCTAAGCACTAATGTGAGAGAAATTATGAAATAGACAAAGGAGGCACTCTGAAAGAGTAGCATTTAAACAAAATAAATATTCTAATACACTTTGAAAAATTCCTGAAAAACTTGTTTTAATTTTCCATTACAAGAAAAGTACAGGTATAGAATGAAGATGATAATTATTTCATCTACAGATTTCATAGTTTCCATGATGTTGTTTTAGACAATCAATAAAATAGAGCTATAGATGTATTGTTTCGAAAAGTATGAACAAAGGTATCAAGCCAAGTATGGCTCTACCAAAGCAAGACTTCATTTTCTAGAAAAGCAGAACATCAGAGAGCTTCATGTTTTCATATTCCATTAGAAAACAAATTTTTTTGATAAGAATTGAGCTCGGAAAGGATGTTAACCAAGAAGCTAGTGAAAGTCTTTAAATACAGGTACAAATCTCCTATCTCTAGACACGTAAAAACTCTATAACCATCATAGAGGAATCGAATGGGTCTATATTTTTGATTGATATGTTAACACATATTCTATTAAAACAGATATCAAGGACACAAAATGAAAACTCTAGAAGTCCATTCAATTATTAGAAAGAAGGAACAATATTTTGAAAGTTCAAAGCTCAAAGAAGTAAAAGAAATGAGTGTAAAGATAAAAATAAAGATCATAATGGGTGTAAGTTTCATGATCCATAGGTGATAAAGAATGTAAATACCAAAAAAACCATTTGATCCCGAGTTCACAAAGCCGGATCTAGGAAAGATGAAACCCAACAAGGGTAATTTCGAAAAAGAGGAAAGGGAGTTTCAATCACAAAAAGGACGAGCCATTACAATATCTTCATTAAAATGCCTTGTATTTTACAACCATATTTTGTTTTCATAGAAATTCTATATATATACTTGAATAAAAGATCAAACACTCACCGTTGCTAATCAAGATTTTGAAACCCACAAGGAATATTCATGGCAAGTGGAGAAATGATAAGTGCCTTGAACGAGTTTCAAACTCGGGTTCCAACATAAATAAAGAAATGTTAAAAGACAAGTATAAGTGCATGTTTGGAAGAAAATGACAAAGATAAGTATGTGATAGGTTCAAAATGATATAAAAAAATCCCACCTTCAAAAGTAATGGCAACTAACAAGAGTTATAGAGTCAATTATTGCATGGAACCTCCTAGAGGTTGTTTTGAAGGAGTTTCATGCTTGAATAAACAAGATAATGGAAGCTATGAATAGAAATATTCCAGATAGCTAAAATTAAGAGAAAAACTCTAGGAAGACCTAGTATCTAACCTCGCAGAACATCACAACAATGAGAAAATGCATAGATTAGAGCTCTAGTGGATAAAAATGTAGGTCATTAAAAACATTACAATGGATTTCCCCAAAATTTTCAAAGTGTGAATGAAGAAAAATTACAAGGTTCAATTTATTTTAACACAACTCAACTCAACCATAAACCTAACCTAACCAATGTGTTAGGTTTAAAAATAAAGATTAAAACAATACCAAGATCGATGGTTGAAATTAAAATAACTATCTCCAATGAAAATTACACAGTCATTAAATTCAACACAATCTGAAATCACTATGGCACAATAAATCAATGACTCCGGATCAAAAGGTATAGGATCAATGGCCTATAATGGGTCACTAAATTCAACACAATCTAAATCAATGGCCTATAATGGGTCATTAAATTCAACACAATCTTAATCAATGGCCTATAATGGGTCATTAAATTCAACACAATCTAAATAACTATGCCATACTAAATAAATGACTCTGGATAAAAGGGTACTGGATCCAATGATTCAGTTTACAAACCAGAATTGCCAGTCATCAATGATGGAGATGTAGTACCCACATTTTACACACCCAATTACAACAGTAAAAATAACAGGATTTTTTTTTTTTTACTTACATTTCTCACTACTCACAACATGGAAAGGACTCCAAGAGTAAAGAAACTCGACTCACATATGACAATCACATAAGTCATCGACTCACATAGACACATGAAAATGACATAGGCATGTCGATGCCACACTTTTCCCAATGAACGAATACTAGCAATGACCCAACCACAAGAAACATGACTTCAGGAACGACGAACCCACAACACATCATTTCTTTAAATGTATTTTAGTTACGATTAACATTCCAAGAACATTATTGAGCAAGGATAAATTTCTCATTTGTCCACCCACATATTCTTAAGTTTATTCCATGGTTAAAATACAGTTTGACCATCTTATGTTGGCTTCTTATACTTTATAAAAATTTCCATAACTAACATACTTATTTGGCATAAATCAAATTGCATACAAAGTACTTAATTATCTTATTATTATGTTAAGAATATTCTTCTCCAACATTTATTCAATGTCTACAATTTTACCCTTACAACTCAAGCGAAAATGACTTGATATCCAGAAACGCAATAAAAGGATTTAACGGAGATTTAGATACAAGGTAGCTTTTTACCAAAAACATTTCTTAATCATGGAAAAGTTATTTTCCTACCATAGTAATTATAAATCAATGACTTAATGAATTCCTTTTTATATTTATATATATTTCATTTTCTCGTAGTTTGATCACAATAATGCAATACAAATTCTTGAAACACAGAGATATTTAATTGAGTTATACAATGCTTTATTCATGTGTTTGTCTAACCTCTTGAAGACATGAATGATTAAAAGACTTGAAGTTACACATGAACCGTAAGTTAACATCCAAATCAATGGAGGTTTAGATCAATTCCCAACTTCACCTAAGGGTCTATCCCTCGACTATAAATGAGTTTTAAGTGAGAGGACAAATATAAGCTAAACCACCTTCAAGAAGGGACCAAGGTGTTATGTTGAGAGAAACCAAGGTAACACATTTAGCTGAGCGGGTCTAAGGAGTTCATTAACAAGAGTTTAAGACCTAGAACAACTAAGTCACAACCTCCATCTATGCCATCTGGATCCAACATGGATTTCATTCGATGAAGAATTTTAAATTTTAAATCTATCTTCGGAAGACAAGGCAAATCCCACTAGGCTACGAAGGAGGAGTTAGCTCTACACACTCCAAGAAAAGTTTGACTGCGTCACTCCTCTCAGATGGTTTTAAGACAATGCCACTAAACATACTGACTAAGATGATAAGCCCATTCTTGAGCTTTGATTTTCCTAGATTAGGATGTTCCAATGAGTGCAGAGTTTAAGTTCATTCTACGATTTTCAATGTCTTCTACGGTAAGGAGAATCACACATGAAAACAAGTTATGTCCCGATATTGAACAAGGGTAGAGTGTTTCGATTTAATCTCTTTATTACATTTCCAAAGTATGAGTGTACAAGATGACTCGTTAACCATTTATTGAACACTAAAAATGCACCACAAGATATTACTTCAAATTCATTTACCTTATATAAATATCAAACCTTTTTACCATGTGTACTATAAATCAAATTGAACCTATGACTAAATGCACATTTCCTAGATGTCCTTGACACTAGCATCTCATACATATCAACAAATTATCAAATATAACCTTCTGTCACATGAGACTACATTATACATTTATTCATTTAACAATGAACTATATAAATTACAATGATAATTAATGAATTACACATCACCTTTTTTCGTCATTCTTCCATCCTGCAAAACCCACGTGAGCATGATATCGTGATAACTCGCTGGCATGGCATCCACCCTAATCTAACATAATTATCATTTTTTTCAGTTTCCCATTTACATATGATACTAATTACAATTTGCAATCGAAATAAAAGGTTTAGAGACATGTATTCATTACATTTCATTTTACTTCATTTTGTAACCCAGGAGAGAGAAAGAGAAGGGAAGAGAGAGAAAACACCATTTTGTCAAAAGTTCTATTTCACACAACAAGCTACACTAAAGAGTTTTAAACAGTTATTTACATGTGTTGAATGTTCCCACGGTGGTTTGGCAACTGACGAGGGTCCCACAACTTTCTATTTTTAACTTTTCTTACTAGCTACAAAACGTTCAAAACGGGCTCGGAGGCTAAGAAACCGCTTTCAAAAGTTGTCGTCTGATGAGAACACATACCACGATTAAATTTATACCTATCCACTTATATACCAAAAATTCATAAAGAATCGATGTAAATTTGGAAATAGCAAAAGCTTTTCGTTTGGCTAGTTTTCTGGGGCCACTGATCATAGTTGACCTAGTTGCAAATGAACAAAAATTAGCTTGAGGGCTCAGAACACCACGTCCAAAACTGACATTTGATGAATGAGCACACAATGAGACACTTCCTACAAGTTCCCCTATATAAGGATAATTCATCAGAGTCGGTGGACTGAGAACTTGAAAACCATTTTCAAACGGCGACAAGTTTTCTGGAGCGACAAGTCAAAATTGGTCCAGTTTGACCTCGTCAAACTACGACCGGAGGCCTACAAAATGGCTTTGCCAAACTATCTAGAAAAGTGCTTTTCCCTAAACTGAATGTTCCATGCAATTTTCTAGTATAAACAATAGATTTTTGTGAAGACGGGAAATAATTTCTCTATCCAGGTTTCAAATGGCGGTTCAAAATGAAAGCCAACTTTCTAGATTTGACAGCTTTCTACTGCTGTAAACCAGTGTAACAGGGCTCCTATAAGAGTGTCAAAAGATCACATATGTTTGTTCGGGTCAATCCAGATGTCATGGTGACTCCTCACATAACAAGGTACACAAATGAAGCCTAACATCTCATTTTCAGAGTTCAAGGGTACTTAATGAGTCTCCAAAAATACAAAAATTAACTATTTAAAACAGGGAGAAGGTCAACATTATTACTGGGAAGTCAATCTCATCTTGTCGATAAAGCAATGTTGTAGTGAACCAGTTGGGTAGTAAGTTTTCTACATCACCTCAGAATGAGGGTGGAAGGTCATATTTTAATGCAAACGGTTTATTTTACTTCGTGAGTTTTGACACGACATTTCATTGTTTTTGGAACGAGTTGAAATAAACATTAACGGTATTAAAATCCTAATATTTTAAAATTCTATTAAGTTGCAAAAGAGAACTAAAACATGAGAATTATGAGAGGTAAGGGAAGATGAACCATGTCCTGAAAATGAAGCCACCGACATCGTGGAATTCAGTTCAACCTCTCCCTTACGCATTTTATCGAACAGATCATGAGCCTCTGTCATTTTACCATTTTTCCTTGTACCTAAATGGTCTATCGACCATTGTGGGCATGGAACCAGAAAAACCCAAACCAACAGGGGGAGAAGAAATGGAGCCTGGTGTGTTGGAATGGCGAAAAACTCCATTTCTAAAGGCAATGCAGCTGCCAATTTCTTTGAGGCATTCTATCAAACAGTTCACACGCCTTTTCAACAAATCCATTTTGTGCATATCCTGCAATCATGGCACTCCATGAGACCACATTTCTTTGAGGCATTTTGTCAAACAATTCACATGCCTTGAATACACTTCCACATTTTTCATACATATCAACTATGACACTTGCAAGAACAAAATCCTACAAAAACCAGATTCTATTGTTCATACCCTATTCCAAAGCTTCCATGTTTTGCACGCTGGTCTGCCAAACTATTTAGAAGACAAACTCTTCTATCTTTTATGCTTTGATGGATGTGCATACCCTGTTTCAAAGCTTCCATTTGGCACAGGCCAGAATGTGTTGGGAAAATGTAAACTCAACAGGTTGGAGACCTGTTTGTTGCATGGTGAAACAATGTGCCTACCTTATGAGGGACCCATGTCCTTCCACGCACAACAACAACATATTTCCATGAGGAGTTGTCTCATTTTTTCATCTGGTCAAACACTAACAACAGTGTCCCCAACGCATTTGCAAACTACAACATCTGACAACATTCCTCTGTCTTTTTGCTTTGATAGGTGTCCACGTAGGTGTTTGGCACAGGATGGGAGGAGTCTTTGCAGCGGGGGGCTAGGAGGAGGCCACACAACCCTGAAACTCCATGAGGAGACATTTGGCATTGGATTTTCTCTACCACTACCCCCCCAAAACTCGCTCATTCCAAAAGTAAAAATAAAAACCCTAACCGCAACGTTTTAGAGCTTTTTTTTTTCCCTACCTCCATTATTTTTATTTTATTTTTATATTAAATTACATATGTGTTATTTTTTTATTAATGGTAAATAGTTTTTTGAAAGGGACTATACCCTTGTATACAAAAAGGGAGGCCTAATCGCCAGAATATGAGTGAGAGACACAAAAAAAGGAACAAGATCCGGAAAGTCATAACAACCAGTGTAACCAAGTGCCAGCTACCCAAAAAAAGCAAACCATAACTAAAACTGCAAAAGAGCAGAAGAAAAGCAATAACGTAACAACAAGAACTACGACAAAAACCAGCATGAGCAGCGAAGATCCATAGCTATTTCTTGGCAGCTTTGGAAATTCTGGATTTGATATTCTTCCATGAGGTGAACATAGCCAAAGTCGTCATGTGAGTAGGGTCAGTGGTATCCAGCTGTTGGATTGTTTGCTTGCTTTCTTGTTCCGATCCCCAAAGAGTAGCTGGAATGCCACTAAGATTAGAGACACAAAGAACGTGCTGTTCAATAAATTCCTCAATTGCATTAAAAATAGCCATATTATAATCATGGCGAGTCTTAGTTTTGCCAAGTCTGTTGTCCAAGGAATAAAGTTTTTTGTATATGCTTTCCAACTGATTGTTATCAATAACGGCTTCCTCCTCCTTCAATCGCTTACCTTTTTACTTAGACAACTTTGCTTTACCTCCTCTTTCAATAGCAGATGTCACCTTCCATTTCATCCAACCTTTTACTAGTTCTCTCGGTAATAGTATCCTGAGCCCCCATACTACTAATGTGTAGGAGATTGTGGGCAACCTCCACATCCTAAGGCTCGCTCCCGAGACAGGGGTTTCTAGGTTTAGCCTTTTAGAGGATCTCGTTCTAGGCCTCTTCGAGGTGGAAAGGGTGGGGCAGAGAGGTGAAGGGGATGACAGGGGGAACCGAGAAGGACAAAGGTGAAGGGGAAGCAGCCCCCAGAAAGGGAGTTGAAGGCGTGGTATCCGCTTCGATGATGGGAATAGAAGGAACAGAGTTGGGGAGACAGAAGACCTGAAACTTGGAAAGGCACAGCTTATGAATCAAGAAAATTAACCCCTAATGCAACGGGACAGCTTGTGCATGTTTTTGAAACTCTAAAATAGTACACTCAAGAGAGTTGAGTAAGTAATGCGGGAAACATACCGTAAAGTTCCTGTGAAAATGGTTGAGAAACACTAGATGCTTGGAGGGCACTGTGACAAATCTCCCTTCAAGAGAAATGTATTTCACCATAATACGAGTGATCTCATCAAAAGGTGGGGAATGGAGTTGACTGTAACCCTACCGTAACAAAAACCAAATTCTCATTGTCCTCCACAAATTTCTTCTCCTCTGCCTGTCTGTCAATTCTTTTATTGAAGAACCTGTAACCATCCATTCCCAAACCAGTAGCCTCGGCAATTAATTCTTCACTAATCAAAACTTTCTGGCCTCCATACTCGACTTTACGGTCTTTCCAGTCCTTAGCAAACTGAACACAGATGTTTTGATCATGCCCCTATATTTTTTCGATGAAATTCGTGATACCTCCCTTGTTTAAAAGATTCCAGAGCTCTTCGTTGTTCTTCCATTCCGGGTCCGAGCTAGGTTCGATCTGGCATGGGGCTCCACCCATATTCTCCAAATTTGTATGACTAACAGTGACAGCACCAAGCTCCCTTTGAGAAATGTGACAGTAGAATGCCTTGCTTTGATTTTTGAACCCATGGTGACGTCTAGCTCTGTTATTACTCACACAAAGGGAAGGGTGTGTAGTATAGCCATTGCTGATGTGGCACTTCCCACGAGTGACAGTGCTGCTGATCTGACCTTGCGAGTTCCCGCATGCTTGAGCATTAGTTTTCTTAATAATCCACTCCAGCTCATCATTAGCCTTACCACGGGCTTGAGAATCTGTAAGAAGCTGATTAATAGCAGCTAAAGGCATAATATTTCCCCATGTGCGGCTTTATTCTTAATATAGAACCACTCTAAATCATCATTATACTTAGTGTGATCTTGAATGCCCATAAATCTCTGATCAAGCGTTGATTTAAACCAATCCGCGCATGTGCTAAAGACCCCTTCCTTATACTCATTGGATCTATCCCATATTTGTATGTCCATAATTATCCACTTGTATGTTGTTTTTAATCTGCTCAGGGATGTGAACACTATTATCCCATATAGTAAGATTAACATTTATACCATAGTTAGCCAAAGCGTCTGCCACCTTGTTACCCTCCCGGTAGGTATGCTTGATCTGAATATTTTTGAAGGATTGGCAAATACTTATGGACTCTAAAATAAAATCTTTGATGTTCCAACTTGGGGGGAACTCTGATTAAGATGATTAATTATATTGAGAGAGTCTCCTTCCAGCATGAGATTTTGAATGTTATGAGTCAGAGCAATCCTAAGGCCCCATAAAGCAGACAATGCCTCAGCAAAATGATTAGTTTGTATTCCCATTTTACCAGCATAGGTAGTCACCAAATTTCCTTTATGATCCCTGATCACTCCTCCTCCCGCTGCAATTCCAGGGTTCCCCTTAGAGGCCCCATCAAAATTCAACTTAAACCAGTTAAGATCTGGAGGATGCCAGTGTATCAATGACCTATCCATAAAGTTACCTGTAGTATTCCGGATACTATTAGCACCAATCTGCCATTGGGACAAGATGTGCTCTTCATTTGCTGGGTAACTCTTGTTCTTGGGTGGTTTAAATTTGGTAATATTCTCCTTAACAACATTGATAATTTTTCCAATACTGAGCTTATAGTTCTGTTTGCTATTTCTGAAGATAATGTCATTTCTATCTTTCCATATCCTCCAGATGATATGAGGCATTATTAAATTCCAGAGTCTTCTCACAACACAATGTTTGTAAGGTGGACTCCAATGTGTCCAGAGCTGTTTAAGATCCTTTGGAAACACCCAGGAAGAATTAAAATTAGATAGGAAAAACTCCACATTTTAGTAGCATACTCACAATGAATGAGCAGATGACTGATATCCTCTGATTCTTTTTTACATAGATGGCACCTATTAGGCATTACAAAGCCTTTTCTTATCAGATTATCAGTGGTAAGAATTCTACCCCTGAGAGCAAGCCAGAAGAAAAAGTTAATTTTTGGAGTTAGCTCCTTCATCCATATTCTATTCCATTTAAACTCAGATTGTTCATTGTCAAAGAAGGTATTATAACCAGCTTTAACAGAGTAGTTCCCATCAATAGAACTGCTCCAGATTAACTCATCCTTAGAATCAAGTGACTAAGGGGGATAAGATCCAAATGATCTTGCAGAGAGGAAATAATCTGGGTCAGGTCTTCTCTATCCACAGTGAGCTTTTTCCACTTCTTTTTGTTGCCCATTCTTTCAATATAATCTTTGATCCGAGCACCATATTTGCTTATCATGATGTCTTTAACTGCTCCAAATCTGTCCATGAGGCTGCCATTAAACCAGTTATCTTCCTAGAATTTTATATCACTCCCATCTCCCACTTTCCACTTACTTCCATGTTTTATGAAATTTCTACTTTCCACTAAGTTATTCCAGAACAAGGAACCATAAGGAAGATGCTCGTCTTGAAGAAAGGAGTAAGCAGCTTGTTGTTTAAGGTATTTAGCCTTGATTAAATCTATCAAGGGTTGCTTCTCAGTGAGCATTCTCCATCCCATTTTCCCAATAAGAGCCTCATTCATTTTCTTAATGTCTTTTATGCCCAGTCCTCCTAATGATTTTGGAGTACAGACCTTATCCCAAGCAACTAAGTGAAATTTAAATTTTTCCTCCGTGCCCTGCCATAAGAATTTTTTTTGAATCCTCTCAATTTTTTCTCTGAAAGCAGCAGGTATCTTATAAAGAGACATAATATATATAGGCAGGTTTTGAAGAGTGCTCTTGATGAGCAGGCATTTACCAGCACTCGAAAGAATGGCTCCTTTCCATCCAGCCATTTTCCTTTGGAATCTTTCCAGCAGTTCATTCCACACCTTGGTGGAAAATTTTTTGGTGCCCAGAGGAAGACCAAGGTAAGTGGCTGGAAGCTCACCTATTTTACATCCCATAATTTTTGCAATTTTCAACTGTCTGTCCTCAGGTGTATTGAAGAATAAAATGGAGCTTTTGTTATAATTAATCTCTTGTCCAGAGGTAGCTTCATAAAGTTTCAGAATGGCTTTGGTAGCCTGAGCTTCAATGACAGAAGCCATTAAGAGAAGAATAGTATCATCAGCAAATTGCTGATGTGAAGCAGATGTGACTAATGGAAGTGGGCTTTGATCTAGTCAGAAGGCCGTCAGAAACTGCTTGATCAATAGTTTGACTAAGACTATCTGCCATGATGATGAAGAGTAGAGGGGAGATTGGGTCCCCTTGTCTAATTCCTCTGCTACTTGTGAAGAATCCCACTGGCTCACCGTTAACCACAACTGAGAATCTGACCGTGGTGATGCAAGCCTTAATTATTTTTCTAAATTTATCAGGGAAGCCAAATTTACTTAGAACTCTATCTAAGAAAGTCCAAGAGACTTTATCAAAAGCTTTATTCATATCAAGCTTAAGAACCATGTTCCTTTTTTATTATTATCCATAGAGTGTATGGTTTCATGAACCATAATCACTCCATCTTGAATAATCCTACCTTTAATGAATCCACTCTGCTGCCTTGATATTATATCATTCAAAATAGATTGAAGCCTGGAAGCGATGATTTTAGTGAAAATTCTATAGATAGCATTCACAAGGCTGATAGGTCTAAAATCTTTAAAGTCCTTAGCTCCCATTTTTTTTGGGGCAAGCACAATGTGGGTGTTATTCATTTCTTTCAAAAGGTTGCCTGTTCTATAGAATTCATTCACCACTTTGAGAAGATCAACCGAGCATATATCCCAAAATTTCTGAAATTTTTTTATAGAGAATCCATTCGGGCCTGGAGCTTTGTCACCTTCAAGAGAAAACACCACTTTTTGTAGTTCTTCAAGCGTGGCAGCTTTAGTGATATTCTTAAATCTCTGTTCCTCAATTTTGTTATGGGAATAGCCTCGACATGAAAGAGATTGCCTCTTCGGAAATAATACTCCTCTCATTAAGAAGAGTTTTATAGAAGTTGTGAGCTTCCTCTTTAATGCTGTTGAGATATTTTACAACAATACCATTACTTTTAGCGACCTCCATAATCCTATTATAAGATCCGTGCTTCAAAGTAGTCATATGAAAAAACTTTTATTTCTATCTCCATTAATGTTATTATTATTGTTATTTTTATTGAATTAAGTGATTGAACAAGCTTATCCGATTTCCCTATATTTGCTTATTTTGTCTATGACAAAGATTTATTTATTTATTTATTTATTTTTTTAATTTTCCTTTTACAAATATATTTAATAATCTTCCTTTCATCCTAGAGGCATTTGAAACCTGGACACAGGACAAGGACCGACCACGGCGTCACAACAAGAGACCGTCTTCTTTGTGCGCGACCAATCCAAACAATAAAATCGCTAATCAAAATAATAATATTACTATTATTTTTATTACTATTATTATTACAACTTAATAATACTTTATTAATCGTATTAACAAGGACCAACATTTAAGCTTGACCAAAACAATAATAGCAAGAATCGACAATTCGAAAGAATAATTATTATTATGTAGGTGTTCCCTCTAGTTGGTCACGCCCCAACAACATCAAGTCATCATTCAAACCACCTATTGAATTCGAGAAAGAGATTTTTCCTTAATAGGGTAATCGATAAGGCAATGCCAACAAGGGTCGATAGGAGCAAAACAACATTAAATGCTTAAAGAACACAATCTGCCGAAGAAGACAAGGAAGAATGAGAAACGAGGCATTACGGAGATCAAACATTACCTCAAGATCGATGGTGAATATCAAATCATCAATTCTAAGGAAAACTCATGTTTTATTTTGAACTAAACCATGGTTCAAAAGTAGTACACGTGCTCGAGTAAGATACAAACCCTAAAAAGTTGAGTTAAGACGCCACCGAAAAGAAAAATTAGGTCAAAGCATCATGAGAGGGGACCAGCCTAATGATTAAATATTATTGCATTGACCTTCTAAGGTTGATATCATATTATATGATTAAACATTCAAAAGGGGAGTCAAATAAAAATGATCAAAATATGCCAATGATACGTGTGTTAGGGTAAAAGTGTTTCCAAACTATAACATGCAATGATAAATCAAAAAGTGACCCTAAACCTTATAAGGCTATGATTATTTGAAAAGTGATATTATCTTATACGGGTTATCAAAGAAAAGGACATTATATTTTTCAAAAAACATGATTATAATATCTTAGTCAAATTGAAGCTTAGTGCCATGGTCAAGATACATTTGAAGGGCCGTGGGTTAAATATGATTACCTTAAACTCTGCTAAAGTGGTCCCCACACTTGAAATGGTATTTTTCCAAGTATGTTCATGACATGATGGCAAAAGATAAAGAGGATAATGCATGCAAAGGTCAACATTATAGCACATGGAGCCTTTTGAAGTCCTAATTACCTTATTTTTCACAAAATAAAGGTATTATTTTTATAGATGCCTATGGGTGGTCCCCACATTACAAGTTGAAAAAAATTGGTGAAGTATTGAGATCAAGTGCATTACTATTTTTCTTGCACAGAAGTATTATTTTGCATATAATCACTATAGGACATAACAAAGATAAAGATAAGATACCCTTACAAGTGGATGAATATGTAAGTGCCACATCAGTGATTAAATATAATTATTTAATCTACATCAAAAAAATATGTTGCATGAACATTAGAGAAGACTTACACACTAAGCTATGGGCTAATATTAGTAAAAATATTCACCCAAGTATATTAATTACTTTAAAATAGAAGAGTCAACTATAATTTGACTAGAGTGTATTTTGGTAACTAAGGCTATTAATGCCTCATTGTAATCAGCATGTCTTTTTATTCCTTTATTTATTCATGATAAATGGGTAAAATTAGAATGCATGGCTAAGTACAAATTGTAGTCTATTTTTAGTAGGGGTTGGGTGAATTATTTTACTATATATTGTGTCCACTAGCAAGGCATAAGGAGAAATTTTTGACACAGGAGTGCTTAAGCATATTTTATCCATTTTTTCCTTGAATGAGAACTAGTTATTGCATTTCTAATTATTTGAAGTGGTGTGTATCTTCCCATTATTTCTTGTGAATGTTAATTCCTTAACTAATCATCTTACCTTACGGTAAATCTGATATTTTTTGCATAGTCTTAGTGTGCATGTTTAACTTGTTGTGTTGTCATGATTTATCCCTCAATACATAAGTGTTTTTCCTTAATATTCTGTTGAAAACCATTGGCTCATGCATCTACAATTTGTTCTCAATTTTATTTTGCATATAATCGTTCAAAGCCATCAATCAATTTTGTGTATCAACCCATTTTATTTTAGTTACAACAACCCTTTTACCCTCAAAACCCCAAACAATTAATTTTAGGATACATTAATAAGGAACCAACCTTGATCATGGAGACTCATCTCAATAATAGGTATACCCACGAAAAATAGGTGTTTCTATTGTATCTATAGAAGTGAGAGATAAATAAATCTTAGATCCTTGTTTTCATCAATACAAGGGTACAATTGTGAGAGATAACAATTTTTGGCATGCCTAGTGGGACATGATTAGACTTGGAGCAGATCACAACAATTTACAATATTTTTACAGAGAAATAAAATAAATTTTAGGATGAACGAAGATGCGGTAATTCATTGAAAATCAAAATAAATTATTGCACGACTCCATAAGGCTGATTTTAGACCAATTTTGTAGCATGTTCCATGCCTAAAGTGACTACAAGATCATCGGTAAGAGGACTTCCTGCTGATTTTATTTCTTTACCTTTGAATTTTGTAAGAAGAAGAAGAAGAGTTGGAAATACCTTACCTTATAATAGGCCTAGTTTTTACAACCCTCCTCCCCTTCCTTCACCATGTGTTAATCTTGTTGTTCAAATCCTTGTTATTCCAATGGCTCAACAACCACCTAGAAATTTTGTGACCATTAATAATACCACCCTTTATTAAATTAAATATGTTATGACATACCAACTACTGCCCTAAAAGGTTTACCTTCATTTACTGGTGAAAATCATATTACCCCTACTGAGCACATTAAAGATATTGCATCCCTTTTTGCAGTCCATAATATAACTCATGAAGATGTAGCCTTAAGACTCTTAGCTGCATCATTTAAAGGACAAGCTTTGCAATGGTACAAAACTTTACTGATAGGGAGAATAACAACTTAGGATGAGTTAGGGGATCAATTACTTAAGAAATTTCAAGACAATTATCATAATCTATCTCTCATAGAACAACTTTTTACAATCAAAAGAGCTCCTCATGAATTCATGGCTAGTTTTAACATCATATTTGCTAGAACTTGGGAAAGAATTTTAGCCACTGTTAAGAATCAAGCAGATCATGCATTATTATATTATCTTAGAGCTTAAAATAGTGATATTTCATCCATGGTTTAGTCTATGGGAGGAAATACTCTCCCAAGAGGTTATGATATTGCTATTAGGGTTGAAAATAGCCTCATTCAAGCTGGTAAATTAGCCCCAAGGCCTTTAATGCCTCTTATGAAAGATTTGACACATGTTCCACAACCCATTACCATCCTAGATCCTTTTGTTACAACTCCATTAGATGATTTATTTAAGGATTTGTAGAATATGGAAAATAAATTAACGTCGATTGAGAATAAAATAGCTCACCTAAAGAAGCCTTAGCAAGCTTCTTACCAAAAAAATCAACGAATAGGTAACCATACCAGCAAAATTATAACTATAGACCACCTTATCAGCCAATGCAATTTGATCCTAAGACTCCTAGTTCATCTAGCGCTCTTGTTCCAATCAACATGGCTTCAAAAGAGTGGTGTTTACCTTGTAATCAGCCTCATTCAACTGCTAATTGTCTAAATGCATTCCTGAATATAAGCCTTGTTGCACAACCTCAATATGAAGTATTTTTAATACTTATGCTAAAAATGTTGCATCCTAATCCTAGAAGACTATTCATACCTCATATTTCAAAAGTTGTTGAAGAAGAGTCATTTTTTGCTAAAGATTATGCTAAAACTATAGAAGCTTTTTCAAAAATTGTTTCTTCTTTTAATATTGTTGAGGTAATGAAAAAACATAATATTAATATTTCATTATGGGATGCTTTGATTATTCTAGGACAACAGGATTTACTTGCTCATGAGCTTGCTAAGTTCTTGATTTCGTAAAACTAGTGGAAAATCAAGCTCGAAAGAAGATATGGTTCTTGCTACAATTGAGAAAGATCACATGAAATAGTTTAAGTAGATGGTACAAAATGTTTTGAATGCTCATGATATTTAAAATCCACTACATGGTTGTGATAATGTATGAAGCAACACAAAGAATGACTAAAGCAATTACGAGAAAAATTAGGCATATAGTATGAACATAGAGAGAAAAGTGTGTTACAATTAGACGGACAACAACTAATACGGTTGGCATCATTAGAAATTTGGAGGTAAAGTTACATGTTTGTCTAAATGTTTCTATCTATCAAGATGTTGCTTTGTTGTAGATTTACCTCCCTACTTTGCTTTATTTTTGTCAAGAGTTTTTACAACAAAGATAAGAAATTATCTTTCTTCAAATTGGTTATTCTTATTCTTTACTACAACATATGGAACTAAAATAATCTGTCAATTTAGAGCCATTGGCTATATTTCTTATTGAGGCTCATGTTTGTAGAAAATTATGCATCATAGATTAGTCGATTTTGACGTTGCATGAACACATGTTTTTACATTAGATGGTGTTTTTAATTTGTTTATGGATGAAAAAATCAAGAAGAACATACTTATGATACTTTCAAAGAAGTAGAAGAATATTTATTGTACATTTATTATTTGCATCAAGAAAATGCAAAGAATCCCTTGCTTTCAAAAACACAAATAAAAACATAAGGCCTATAGAAGCTTCATTTAAATGGAACAAACAAAAAAATTGACAAGGTGCAGTTTAATGCTCACTTCACCTACAAATGGTAGGTATTTTTCAGCTCTAAGTCTACAATTCTCATGTACTTATAACGTAGTTAAATATGAAGCATTAATTCATGGCTTACAATGGGCCAAGAAGAAGAGGTATCAACATGTTACAAGTTTTTGGTAATTCAAAGTTAGTAATTAATCAAGTAAAAAAAGTAATGAGTGTAATATTTCATGACGAAATATTACCAACATAGAGTTTCATACTTAATGGAGGATTTTGATGCTATTAATATGCAATGCTCCAAGAGCTAAAAACAAACTTGCAGCGGTTGGTGCTAACTTTGAGGTGCTAGAACACATCGAAATTAGAAAAGTGTAGCCACATATAAAAATGATTATCAAACCTTCATTACCTGATAATGAAGAAAACTCATTAAGTTTTCGAAAATGATGAGAAAATCTACGATTTTTGTAGCAAGAAGCTGAATTTTATGCAGAAATCAAGAAAAACTACAACATCTATATCGTGACTAGATTTTTAGTTGAAGACAAAAACCTTCCCAAGGACTGGTCACATTTGAAGATATTTTTATTTTTAATGATCAATTAAGAAATGGTAAATGAAATATCTTGACTCACGCAGATAACTATGAAGAGATCTTAATTGATGATGAAAAGAAGTTATTTATCGGAAAGGTATGTTTCTTAGCTGAAAAATAGTCTTTTATTAATTTATGTAAATAATTCAAAGATGTTTTTTCTTGAAATATAAAGATTTGAGAGGATTTGACCCATTTAGCTCAACGCACAATAGTGTTGCGGTCAAATTCCAAGCGAGTTGGGAAAAAAACAAAGGCATGTAAATCCTAAGATTGAACCCTTGATGAGAAAATATTTATCCAAGCTGATTGAATTAGGTATTATCTTTCTAGTTAAACATTCAAGTTGGGTAGCTAATCTTGGTCTGTTCGGAAAAAGAATGGATAAATCTAAGTTATGTGTGGATTTTAGAGATCTTAACAAGGATTCATTAAAATATCATTATCTGTTGCCCAATATGGATCATATTTTAAGAATAATTTCAGGTTTAGACAGGCTGTCCCTTTTGGATGGTTATAGCGGATACAATCAGATTCTTGTGCATGAAGAAGACATATATAAAATGCTTTTACCACAAAGTGGGGTACTTATGCTAATAAAAGAATACCTTTTGGAATTTCAAATATTCGTGCAACATTTCAATGTGTGATGGACATGGATTTTCATATCCAATTAAATAAATCCATACCGGTTTATCTAGATGATGCTACTATATATTCCAAGAATTCGATGATCATCTTATGCATCTAAGGCGAGACATTTTCAGCTTTGCAAATAGTTTGGAATATCACTTGAATCCTAAAATTCTATATTTTTGGTCGACGAGGTAAATTACTTGGACATATTTTTTTGGAAAAGTTTTAGCTATTGATCCTTTCATAATTGAAGAAATTTCACACCTATATTTAACTCATCATAACAAAGAATTACAATTTTTTCTGGAAAAACCAACTTTGTTATTGGATTTGTTCCATATTTTTTAGCATTATTCAAGCCATTAACAACCATGTTAAAGAAAGATAAAACTTTCATTGGACCAACTAAGGAAGAAAATGATTTGAAGCTATGAAGACAACTATTTCACAAGCTCCTACTCTAGCAAATCCAAATTTTGATAAGGATTTCATGATGTATGCACTTGTAGGAGCTAAAACCATTTCAATTTTATTCACTCAGTTAATGATAAAAATATTGAGAAGACAATTGATTTCTTTGGGTAGATTTTACATGACTACAAGACAAGGTACACTTTTCTTGAGAAACAAGTACTCATTGTATGAACATCGATTGTATGAAAATCTGATTGTTGATATGGAAAAATAGCAGTTATAGAATTAGAAAATTCATTACAAAGATGCTGAAATCACATATGAGCAATCGAAATATTATTACAACCTAAAAAAGAAAACAAAACTCAATCAAGAGGTTAAAGTATCAAGATGGATGACTATTTGGATTAATTACTTACAACACAATACTTATCCTGGAAGGTATGGATAAGAATAAATGAAGATATTTCATATTACAAGATGTACCTTATTTTTCATTGATGTTCTACTTTTGAAAAAGGATATAAATGGAAATTTTCTCCGATGTATTGATTATGATAGCGTGTAGAAATTATTATCCAAGTTTCATGAATGACCTACAGGAGGGCACTTTTCTACACGTAATAAAACTTCAAAAATTATGAAAGCTAGCTATTATTGGCTCCAACATATTCTAGGACTATTTCGAATGAATTATAAAATGTATGAATTGTGCATTATTTGTTGGAAAGGAGTGTTTATCTTCACTTCCCTATATCATATTTCATTACATCAACCATTCATATGATGGGGTCTTGACTTCATTAGCATGATAAATCCACCTTCATCACTAGGACATAAGTGGATCTTGACTTCCATGGATTATTCCAAATGTTGGACTGAAGCAATAGTTTTGAATGAAGCTAATGAGACTTTGATCTTATCATATTATGACCGTATAGTTTGAAGATTTGGTGTTATAGCAATCATCATTTCAGATAATGCCTTAGCATTTCTTGGTTCAAAGGTAATAGATTGGGATTCAAGCATGGTATTTTTACCCATATTTAATCTCCTTCAAAGGTCGAGCAAAGACATCATGAATTTGACAAGACACTCGTAGGTAGATAAATGATTATGTATGTCACTTTGTAGGGGAAGCACTTTATCTGAATTTTTAGCACTCAATATTTTGGACAAGTGGGTAGCACCTTAGAAGGATTTGATCTTATCCTAACTATTTTAGGTTGTGCCTTTCAACCAAGGTAAGAGAACCTATTTTGTAACCTCTGTTATTGAAGGAAATGCAGATATTCTTCTTTTGCACAAATTTTATAAAGAAAACCTTGGGAAAACATGATCAACACACCAAATCGACTCTCACGAGCTGTCACTTCTAGAATATGGAGATATTTTCAACACAAGGCTAAGGTTATCAAGACATTATGGAATCCTAATTTGTTTCTTCATTTTTTAACAAAGAGAAATTTCACATTTGTTCATACACAGGGAAAAAAAGGGTAGTTTAGGTAGATTTCATGGTTTTTGACTAATTTTTTGGTGGGAGATTAAGCAAGACAAATTTGACTATGCCGGATATTTGAAAACCTTCACAAAACTTGGAAAAATAATAGACAAAATGCTCCAAATAACCGAATGTTCCTTGAACCAAAAGGTGTGCATCAATGAAAGCCTAGATTTGAATGTTTTCACACAACCTTTGAGAATCTAACATGAACGCTCGAGTTAAAAGACTCAATTAAACATCCAAATATTTGATCAATAACGCCTAAGGTACACCCAAAGACTTAAAAACTATCACTATCAACAAATGAAAAGTAAAGTGATTTTAAATTGCTTATTTCATTGCTAGATGAAAGCTCTTCTGATAAATGAAATTGCAAATGCCACTAACTATCACAAGGATGAAGATATATGTGATTCGTAGAGATTTTGATACAACATTGCAATAGGAATAAGAAAAAACTATTTACAAACATTAAGAAATTATAGAATACACAATATTGCCCGAAAATAACACTGATTAACTTAACATTGATTAGATTTCATTAGTAGGGGAAAGTTTTTGAACTATCTCAGAGCTTGTTGATGGCTATACACTTGTAACCAACTCAACATGAATGAAAATCTAACATAGAATAAATTAACCAGGTTTCTCAAATGGTTTCTTAGAAGATGAGCTTTTCTCAAATTTTCTCATGATTTTTAACCTCCGACCAATTGGATATGTCTAAAACATGCATTATATATCATTGTATTACATCCAAGCCTTCTCTCCCAAGAAAATAATATCCTAAGCATCAAGTTTGTTACAAAATTCCATCATGATTTGTAGAAAGGGATGTTTAACAAAAAAATGTTTGAAAGTTTTCAGGTGCCTCAAAAAGGTGAATTATTGCAAAAATTCACATCATTACTCCAATAGGGAGCACATTTTTCATCCTTGGTGCATGCAAACCCATTTCCCTCCATCATTTCATCTTTTCCCTTTGAAAATTTACTCTGCAACTTTTGGATCTGGCATTTCACATTTTTACACAAGCCCGAGAAAAAATCCACTTTGAAACAACCTCAGATTTACAAATTGAGCCTCCACATTGATTCAATTGCACTTGTAGACTAAAACGACTTGAATTTTCCAAAAATTGAACAAGAATGATGTAAAAATTGCATCTCCAAACATCCTATAGCTTCAATGGCAGCCAAATTGATGAAATGCACAGCTACCATTGATCTTGACCTTTCAACTTTTAATCTGAGCCTTCCACGTGGAAAAATCTGATTAGAGATGGGCCTGGGTGCACTTTTAACATTTTATAACTTTTGAAAAAATATAGAATTTTGAAATTTTTATTTACCCCTCCACCCTTGGAAAAAAGGCTTTACATGTATCCCAATGTGGGTCCCATCGGAATCGCGGCTCAATTATGCTAGTTTACCTCTTTTTTGGAAAATGAATTTTTTTCCAAATTTTCTCCGGAGCTCTGCATTCCCACCCTTAGCTTTTGATGTGGGTCCTAGTAGACACACGCTTCATTTTTTCACGTTATACTTTATTTCTCAAAAAGGAAAAAAATTCAACATTTTCTCCGCGGGCCCGCACCTTCGCCTTGACTCTTCAATGAAAATTCAAACTAACCTTGGTGTAGCCACGCTCATTTTCATGAATTTAACTCATTTTACAAAAAGGAAAAAATTTCACATTTCCTCAAGCGGCCTGTTTTCCCACGCCGACTTTTCAACGCACGCTTCAAATGCCCTTTTTGTCAAGGTCATGCTTACTTTTATAACTTTAACGCCTTTTAGGAAAAAAATTAAAAACTTTTAAAATATTCTCGGGACTCATGCTTTCGCTTTTACTTTTTTCAATACAGGTTTTAAGTACTTTACTTGGGGTGTGCTTGTTTTTAGAAAATTACTCCATTTGTCAAAAAAGCCAAAACTTCCAACTTGCCTCCGATGGCCCGCACTCTACCTTTGATCTTCAAAACAAAATTCGAAAAGGCATTAATTATTTAGTGGGGTTATGATTTTTTTACAACTTTTAATTTTTACCCCAAAAAGGCAAAAAAATCTCAAACTCAAAAACACTTTGCTTCTCCATTTCTTTAAAGTTGAGCTAAGCATGATATTTTTCCAAGCGAAATGCAACCTTTTTCCATTTTCACCAAAAGGCCAAAAAAATTAAATCCTCTACAAGCCTTCCTTCCGCCTTTTACGTAAACATGACACATGTCTATCATCCACGCATTAGGCGGGGCTACGCTTTGTTTTATAACTTTACATCTTTTTAAGATAAATCCAAAAATATCCAGTATTGTGCTAATCTGCCATTTTTCTTTTGACTACACAAAGCTGCCACATGTTCCTTTATGATTCATTAGCAGGCCTTAAGCATTTTCTTTGCATTGTAAATCTTTTTCCAAAATTCCTTAGAGCACAAAAAGTTTCACCTTTCAAAAATGCTCAACATGTGGCACGTGTACACCTTTGGGTAAAATAAGCAACTTTCTCACCACTAGAATTTTACCTAGCCAATCGTAGCTTGGTGGGACCACGGGGTGAATTCACACTTTTGCCAAAGTATCAAAAAGATCAAGTTCACAAGATAAACCTACTCCGCCTCATCCAATTATAAGCGACCACATAAGCACCAAAAGAACCAATCAAAATTGAGTAGAGATATGGAACCAAATTTTCCCTTTTGCCAAAATAGCAAAAAATAACAAGTTTAAAACATTTACCCTCTGTCCCTTAACCAACTAAAGATGGCCACGTATCTTCCGAATGGTGAGGAAGAATTTGACGGGTATAAGATGTCCGCTGAATAGTAGAAAAAAAGAAATTTACTAATTATGCTCGTAACTCAATTTTTTTACTAAGGATGGAAAAATTTGAAACAAAACTAGGTAAATCATGGTTCCAAGAATTTGTGACCATGGAGAAGGATTTTCAAAGGCATTTACAAGTAACTTCAACATTTTTCGAGCATCCATGATCAGGAAAAAGGAAAAAATGACAAAGCCCACAGATTTGAAGAATTTAGGGGAAAACTTAGGGAAAACTTGGGGATTTCTTCAAAATAGGGCATGAAAAAGGATTTTTAAAAATCAAGGGATGTAAACAGAGGTAAACGCTTCACTCCATCCATTTGGGAGATAAACAACATCTCGTAACACTGAAGACCAAAGGGAAAACTAGGGCAAATGGTGCAAGATCAAAATGGTCACTAACATCAGCTCTAGCTCGTGGAGGAACTCCCGAGAAGTGCGACATGGAAAAATAGAGAAGAAAGAGTTCCAAAAATGACATTGGGCAACGAAGTCAACATACGAGAAAAAAAACAATAACAATCCTATAAAAATGAACCGAGAAACCAGAAAAACCAGGTCACCAAGGACCAAAATGAACAAAAACACAAGAGTAGAATGAAACCAAAGAACTATACACTATACAAATGGTGCTCACCTTGATTCTGGGAAATCAATCAAGGAAATGTTTCAAATTCCTGCCATTAACAGGAAAATCAAGAAATTCCCCATCAAGTATTTTAGGAAAAATGTGTGTTCAGCAATCCTAATGTCAATGGAATAAGGGCCCATCCACAATGCATCAAATTTACCATGATTGACCTTATCTTCATGTCTGCTATCCCACAATAGCACAAGATCTCCAACACTAAAAGCCCTTGGAGTGACCTTCTTGTCAAACAACTTCTTCAACTTTTCTCTAAACTTTACATGCCTTTTGTGGGATGCCCTTCTTTCTTCATCTAGCTCAATAATCCGATTGATTTGAGCTTCATATGGACTAACCTCTTGATCTTCAAGTTGTTGAACAAACTGAAATGAATACAATATAAAATGAAGGAGAAAATCTTGAGTTCCATACACTAACTCAAATGGGATTTTACCAAGAGCTGCTTTTGCAATGGTCCTATCATTAAACAAAAATTTCAAATGCTCACCCCATTTATTTTTGTTCAGCTCCAAGGTTCTTGAAATGATCTTAAACAAGTTTTTATTGTTGGACTCAACTTGTCCATTTCCTTGGGGATTGTAGTTTATAAGCATATGTCGATTTATCCCATACTCTTTGCACGTTGCCACCAAATGTTTATCTATGAAACTCATGGCATTATCAGCAACAATCTTAGCTAGCACTCCAAATCTGTAGATTATAGGATTCAACATGAAGTCCATGACAACTTGTGCGTTACTTTCTTTATGGGGATTGCCTCCACCCACTTGGTGAAGTAATCTATGGTTACCAAAATCCATTTGTGGCCAGCACTTGAGGAATCAAAATCTCACCAATGAATTCCATCCCATATTTTTGAAAGGAGCTTCAATTGATACAGGCTACAAAGGAAGGGATCCTGAAGCTTTCATTCTTCCTAAAAAAGCTGGAAGCTTTCACATTTTCTAACCATCCGAGTTTTGTCTTTGAAAAGAGTGGGCCACATATAACCAACTCTCATAATTTTATGAGTTGTGACCCTTCAAGGAAAATGTCCCCCACAAACTCCTCCATGGAGATCAATAATTATCTTTGGGGCTTCATCTTCAATGCATCTTAAGATAACTCCTTTCGGGTTCTTCCAAGCTAACCAAAAATCAGTAATAACATATTTTTGGGAAGCCAACTTAAGTGCTCTTTTTGTTTCTTACTCAAATAATCAGGGCAACATAGATGTCTGAGATAAAAATTACATCTTTGTACCATTCGAACTCGTCATCTTTTCAAGGACATCCACCCTTTCTTCTTCTACTTCATTCACCTCAATAGTTTACAAGTTTCTCTCAGCCATAAGCCTATCTAGGCCAAAACCTCTTACAAAATTTTTGGTTTTGATGTCCATGTCATACTCCTGCAATGTTTTCACCCATCTCGCATCTTTTTCTTGATAGCTCCATCTCTCATAAGATATATTTCACCATGGTGTGGCGAACATAAGAAACAACTTTAGAGCTGAAAATGTAAGATCTGAAAACCTTTTTGCTTTCACAAAGGAAAATGATTTCTTCTCCATGATGGTGTACTTTAACTTAGCTCCTCGCAATGCCTTATTGAAAAGGAAATTGGTCTCTCATCCCCTTCATCATCATGATGCAACAAGATAGGTGCAATGGTATTTTTGAAGGAAAGGAGAACATTTGAAAAGGATTCTTGTAATTTGGAGCTTCCAAAATAGGGGCATGTTTTAATGCTTCTTTGATCCCATTAAAATCATGAATTTAATCCTCTTCCCATTTGATAACTTGGTCCTTCTTCAACATGTTAGTGATGGAGATGGTTAGCTTAGCAAAATTAGACACAAATCTTCTGATAAATTTTATTTACCCAGAGAAGGATTGAATTCCTTTCTTGGTTCTTGGAATTGGGACCTTCTTGATGGATTCTACTCTCTCGGGATTAATCATGACACCATCCTTTGATAAAATGTAACCAAGCAATTTTTCCTTTTGCACTCCAAATGGCACTTCTTTGGATTGAGTGAAATACCAAATTCTTTGCACCTTTTCAACATTTTTTCCAAGTGTTGCAAGTGATCATTTCTTTTCCTGGAAAACAAAGTCACATCATCTTGATAAACAACAATGAAAAAATTGATATAACCAGAAAAAGTAACATCCATTACTCGTTAGAAAGTAGCTATAGCATTCATTGGGCGAAAAGAATTTTAACATAAAAATAGGTGCCCCGTGGAGTGGTAAAGGTAGTCTTGATTCATTTTGATTCCTTCACAACTACCCGGTTGTATCGAGAGATACCATACAATGTAGAAAGTAGTTAAAAACAAGTCACCAATTGCAACATATTCTCCATGTTTGGCGGAGGGTAATTATCTTCCATTGATGCCCAGTTCAGATTTCTAAAATATAAGCACACCCTAATATCACCTTTATTTTTGTGATAGATACTAGGTTTTCAACCCAAGAAGAGTACCTTGTGGGTTGAATGATCCATCCATCCCTCAACTTCTTCAATTCTTCTTACATCTTAAGAGATAGGAGTGGATTGATTGGCCTATGCTTTTTCCTGAATGGTTTGACATTACATTCCAAAGGAATTTCATGTTGAAACAAATCCTCTTTGTATGCTTTTAGTTCGAGAATAAGACCAAGCAAGAAATTTCTAATATTTCTTCAAATATTAGACATAGGACTGCTTCTCTTCTTTTCTCATATTGCTACCCAACTATATCTTGCGTGATTTTTCCTCGTGCCAGTAATGCTCCTCAACATCCTTGAGGCTGATATATGTATATTAATAATGCAATCAACATTATCAAAGTTTGATTCAAGAGAAACCATCCCTCTAGGAATGGTATTAGTTTTCAACTGAATGATATATTTTCTAAACAAAGTTTCCTTTCCTTAAGCTACACAAACCATTGGCTTCTAATCTATATGTTGATCAAAAAAACTCTCCTTCTGTTCAGAAACCGTTTTGCGATTCATCATCAAATACTTGCCAATGTTTAATGTTGTTAGGGACAGATGGCCTTGTTAGTATCTCAACATCATATTCACAATATGGGGACCTTACACAATTATCAAACCGAGATCCTAATATTGTAAGCATGTCTACCATAACGTTGAACTTCATATCATGGTACACAATATTAAATGAATCAAACATCTCAAAAATATTCTAGACTCCATGTTTGTATTTTTTTCATTCTCTAATTTCTACTAGCATACAATTTTCTAATTTACTTGACAATCGGATTACGAATCTCCTTTTATAATGATGTCTTTAACACCATATTTCCAAGTAATTCTCAAACCTAACAACAATTCTTCACACTCAGCAATGTTTCTAGTATATTCAAAGTTGAGTTTGAAAGAAAAAAAAACTCTTCCAAGCTTGGAGATATCATAACTATACCAGCACCATTTCAAAATTTTGAGCAAGCTCCATCAAACAACAAAGTCCAAGGAGAGCCTACTTGTTAAATAAACTTTCATTTCTCCATTTTTTTCTCTTTACTATTAGCAAATCCAAAACATTTATCGGCATCAACATTAGTATACAACACTTCATAATAAGCATTGTTGGGGTCTTCAATGAGATGCAACATTTTCTTTTCTCCATACAACTTCACAAGAATTCCCTAAATTGGAATGGTGGCATATAACATATCCATTTGAATACTTCCACCAAAACTTGCAGCCCAGTTTCTTGATAACAAAATTCCCCATTTGGTTGGGCAATCGACAATAATAAAATCAAGTTTTAAGTTCTTACACGGCTATGCTGCAAGTTATACTACCTATCCCTTAACACATCAAAAAAATGGCACCTCTCTAGAGTCCATGGGACTACATCATCCATAAGCTATTGTCAATTTTATATCTAATTCATTCATGACTTCCAAAGGCATGACATTGCATGATGTACGAGAATCAAACATACAATTATGCAAGTCTTTCCTTAATAATAAAAGTTGTAAAAAATGGATCAACATTTAATTGAGACTCAATAAAAGAAGTACCCAAATAAACCTTAGGTGCTTCTCCAAGATCTTCCAATGCTGGTGGCTTTTCTAAGTCTCCAATTGTTGGAGGAGGATTTTCTATAATGTTTACATTTACGCCTTGGGAGTATTTTCTTCTTTCAATCCCAAATACAAAAATACTCTCTTCTTGTGCTCAGGGAATCCTAAGCAACTCAACAATTGGAACACTAATTTTTATTTGACTCAAAACTTATGCAATGTCATAAGGAACATACTCGAGCAAGGCATCATTAGAAGGAAGATTGACAAACTCATCAGCTAGCACGAGATTTTTGACAAGTTTGGGCATGAGGAGGAAGATGAATTTTTTTGAGACAATGAAGGCCCTAGGAAGATGCATCTTTCTTAGGAGATTATTTTGGAATAATAGAAAGAAATGGAGTTTTGGGTTTGGCACGAGGCCCTACCCTTTGACAAATTTACCCTTCTTTACCGTTGTAATATTTTTCTTGGGCACCAATAATGTTCATCAACAATGCTGCCTATCCTCTTTTGAAGGGATTCCTCCATCATAATTATTAATCATTAAATCTCTTAAGTACTCAAATTCATTATTAGGTATTTCAAAATCTTGTACCATATCTATTTCAAAATTATGAGAGGGAGGAAGAAGTGGTACACAGTGGATGCAATTCCAAAACTTGCAGAGTTTGAGCACTTAACACTTCGGTTTAAGTTGCTCCTTGTTGTGAGCTTGTGGAGCACCCCATCATGCAAACATAATCATCAGTTTCATCACCATTAGCTTCTTCAAATTGTTTATCTACTTCATATGGATGATGGAGAAAAAATCATCTATCACACCAATCAATCTCATTAGCTTCATCAACAACAAAAGACCACCTGCAATTAGAGTATCGGGCACCATTCTATTTTCACGAGATTGGGGTTTTCTATTCCCTCCTCCCTTGGGTCCTTTACATCTTTCATCAGATCTATTATCACCCTATGATGATTGTAAAATATTTCATGATTTTGTGCTTTTTGGTGACCTTATGAAGTCTTCCCAATTCCTTTCTTAGATCGGGCTAGTTTATATGATATTTCTTTAACAACCCCCGCCAAATTTTTACAACTTCTTCCAAATCAAGTAACCTTACTTGTTTAAGGCTTCTCTTGGTTTATCATTTTAAAACCATCCCTCTTAGGAGGTTTTCCAATAGCCTTGATGTTGTTCTCAATTTGCAAAGCCGGGGGTAAATGCTTGCCTCAAACCGATAAGGTTTTTATCCCTCAAATAGTATGCAACCTTTTTTCAAATGCATCTAAATACTTGATTTGACATGATTCATCACATGGCCTTAATTTTACAGGCAATCTCCTCGAAGGTTTTGTTAAATCTTGTATTGAAATCATATAATGATTCATTAGGATTATTCTTAATGTTTTAAAATTATGATAAAAGAAAACTAGGTTCTATTTTATCACCATACCGCATTCTAAAGCATTATTCATTTCTATCCAAGAATCAAGAGAGTTGTCTAGAAAATATTTATACTATCAGTCCTTGCATCCTCCTCTAGAGTGTGAATAAATAACTTGACATAAACATCCTCATAATAAATCTTGAAGTCCTCCATCATGTTAACAAATAGTTTTAGGTGTTAATCTTCAGATAATAGCATTGTTTCCTTGAAACTTAGGTAATCTATTCCTTACATCTTATGGAACATAATTTGGATAACCATCCCTTCCTCAAAATTTTATAGGACCAAAGGTGCTAACAACAAATGGAGGTCTTGGTGGAGGCTGAGCCATATTGTTTTGAGCGGGTGACCTTGGAGGAGATACAAAATGATGATGACCGAGGGGTCTTTGGGGCAAAACAATATAATTTTCAAAGAGGATATCCCCTAATGGCTCTGTTTCTTGGAAGACCCTATTAGCTTTGGAAAAGAGGGGAATAATTAGAAGCAAACTTTTCAAATATAAATGATAGCCCCACACCCGGATGGAGAATTCAATTCTACAAAAAGACTACCCGATTCGAATAATTTGAGGATGAATGAAAATCAACAATGACAGATGATCACTTTCAACAATGGAGATCTCTTTTCTTGACTTCTAATCTCCAACAACTTTCCAAACTCTTCTTCCTTCAAAATTTGTCTTTCGCAAATCTTAGAACAAATTTCTAGCATGGTCTTTAAAGCAAAGAAAGATCTTCTTCCTTCCAGCTTTGTACAGATTAGTAACAAATTTCAATTGACGGAGGTTAAGACACTAGAATTTATTAGTAATCATATCAATATGGAGTCGCCACTAAGGATTTTAACCTAGCTATGAAAATGCACTAAAGATAATATGTCAAATGTTTGTCAACACTAAATCATGCAAAGCTTTACATATATGATCCTTCTTCACCCAAAGTTATTAAAGATGACACAAAATGAGTGTAATAATTGCTAGAAAATGGAAATGTTGCACATAAAACTTGTAACTTTGCTTAACTCTAAGAGATCTGATCGAGAATGATGTTTACAAAAATTATTTGCACACGAACTCCAAGAAACAATTACCGTGGTTTGGAATACTCAAATTCTTCAAAGACTCCCTAATAACAGAGCTAGAGGAATGTTGGTACCTAGATTTAATATCCTTCAAAGGCTGAGCAACATAATGAATTTGAAAAGACACTCGGAGGAAAATAAATTAATATGTATGTAGTTTTGTAGATGGGGAATCAATTTATCGACTTTTTAGCACTTAGGCTTTTGGAGAACTGGGTAGCACGTTAAAAGGATTTGATATTATCCTAACTATTTGAGGTTGTGCCATTAAAAAAGGCAAGAGAACCTTTTTTAACCTCTCGTTATTGAAGGAAATGCAGATATCCTTCTTTTGAACAAATTTTATAAAGAAAACCTTTGGAAAATATGATCAACACACCAAATCGAGACTCTCACGATCTTTCACTTCTATAATATGGAGATATTTTCAACATAAGGTAAAGGTTACAAAAGATGTTATGGAATCCTTATTTGTTCTGCATATTTTAACAATAGAAATTTTGCATTTGTTCATACATAGGACAAAACAGGGGGTAGTTTAGGTAGAATTAATTATTTTTGAATGAGTTTTTGGTGGGAGATTAAGCAAGACAAATTTAACTATGTTGGATCTTTGACAACCTTCAAAAAAATTGGAAAACTAACAGAAAAATGATCCAAATAACCAGAATTTTCCTTAGTTTTTTTTATTATCGGTAAATAGTTTTTTGAAAGGGACTATACCTTGTATACAAAGAGGGCCTAGAAGCCGAATAGGAATAAAAATCATTACAAAAAGGATCAAGAGCTAAATAATACATAATAACCCAAGGTAACCAAAGAGAAGTTACCCCAAAAAAATAAACGATTCAAACAACTGCGGAAGAGTAGCCAAAAATAGGAAAAAAACAACAAAAAGCATGAAGTAGGGCGTGAGTAGAGTAGATCCACAATTACTTCTGGTGGCTTTGGTGATTCTGGATTTAATATTTTTCCAAGAGGTGAACATAACCAATGTCGCCATATGAGTAGGGTAAGAAATATCCGGATGTTGAATGGTCATTTGCTTTCCTTTTAGTGCCCCAAAGAGATGCTTTGGTATTCCACCGAGATTAGAGACATTGTAGACATGTTTCTCAATAAATTCTTTGATTGCACTAAATATAGCCATATTATGGTCATGGCGAGTCTTGGATTTTCCTAGACAGGTTGTCCAAGGAGTTCGATTTTTGTAGATATCCTCAACTTGTTTATTATCGAGATCAACCTCCTCCTCCTCCTTCCTCTTACCTTTTTGCATAGCCAAGTTTTTAACTTCTTCTTTCAACAACAACATGTGTTTTTCTAAGGCTTCCAGCCTTTTTGTGAAGCTCTTGGTGTGTGCCTCCCGTGAGCCAAGAGTACTAATATGAAGGAGATTATGAGAAACCTCCAAGTCCCGAGGAACGTTCCCGAAACAGGGTATCGAGGTTCGCTTTTTAGAAGACCTAGTTATAGGTCCGGTCGAAGTGGAGGTAAAGGGGGTGGAAGTAGAGGTGGGGGATGACAGATGGGGCCGGAAGGAAGGAAAAGGGGTAGTAGCAGCATGTTCATTAGTTTTGAATCAATAGAAGCCCATATTTTCATGTTTTCACACATCCTTTGAGAATATAACATGAAGGCTCGAGTTAAAAGACTTAATTAAACATCAAAATATTTGAACAAGCATGCCTAAGTTACAACCAATGAGTTATAAACAATATCTCAACAAATGAAATGTAAAGTGATTTTAAATTTCTTATTTCATTGCCTCTCGATGAAATCTCTTCGATAAATGAAATTACAAATGCCACTAATCTATCACAAGGATTAAGATCTCTTTGATCCATAGAGATTTTAATACAATATTGTAATAGGAAGAAGAAAAAACTATTTGTAGACATTCATTAATAATAGCAAACACAATATTGCCAAAAATAACACAGATTAACTCAACATTGATTAAATTTCATCAATGAGGGAAAGTTTCTCGAAGGTAAACAGTTCATGTAAAAATAAATAAATAAATAAAAAACATGAAAATCAAAGTAAAAACAAAAAGAAATAGATTGATCCTCAAAGTATGGCTATACACTTGTAACTTGACTCAACATGAATGAAAATCGAACATAGAATAAATTAAGCGGGTTTCTCAAATGGTTTCTTAGAAGATGATCTTTTTTCAAATTTTCTCTTGATTTTTAACCTCTAACCAATTGCATATGTCTAAAACATGCATTATATATCACTCTATTACATTCAAGCCTTCTCTCCGAAGATACGAATATCCTAAGCATCAAGTTTGTTACAAAATTCCATCATGATTTGTAGAAAATGGATGTTTAACAGAAAAATGTTCAAAAGTTGCCAGGTGCCTCAAAAAGGTGAATTATTGCAAAAAATTGCATCATTACTCCAATAGGGGGCACATTTTTCATCCTTGGCGCATGTAGACCCCTTTCCCTTCATCATTTCATCCTTTTCCTTTTGAAAATTTACTCTGTAACTTTTGGATCTGGCATTTAAATTTTTGCATGAGCTTAAGCAAAAATCCACTTTGAAACAACCTTAGATTTACAAATTAATATTCCACACTGATTTTATTGCACTGCAGACCAAAATGACACAAAATTTCCAAAAATTGATGAAGAATGATGTAAAATCATGCGTCTCCAAATATCCTAGATCTTCCATGGAGGCCAAACAGATGAAATGCACAACTACCATTGATCTTGACCTTTCAAATTTAAATCAGAGCATTCCACGTGGAAAAATGTGATTGAAAAAGGCTGAGAGAACTTTTAACATTTTATAACTTTTGGAAAAATGTAAAATTTGGACATTTTTCTCCGCTCCTCTCGCCCTTGAAAACATGCTTGACATGTGTCCCAATGTGGGTCCTAATGGAATCGTAGCTCAATTTTGCTATTTTACATATTTTTTTTGAAAAAGGAAAAAATTTCAAATTTTCTCCTGAGCTCCGCATTCCCACCCTTAGCTTCTCGATGTGGGTCCCAGTGGAACCTAGCTTTCTTTTTTCACTTTATAATTTATTTCTCAAAAGGAAAAAATTTAAAATTTTCTCCGCGGGCCTGCACCTTGACCTTTGACTCTTGAATGGAAATTCAAACTAACCTTAGGCGGAGCAGCTCTTTTTATGACTTTAACTCATTTTACAAAAAAGGAAAAAATTTCACATTTCCTCCGATGGCCCACTTTCCCACACCGACTTTTCAATGCAAGCTTCAAATGCCCTTTTTTTTCGGGCACACTTACTTTTATAACTTTAACCCTTTTAGGAAAAAAGTTAAAAAATTTTAAAATATTTTGACGACCCAACGATCCATTTTCTATTTTTTAATATAAGCTTTAAGTACTTTGGCGGGGGTGCAATTGTTTTATAGAAACTTACTCCATTTGGCCAAAAAGGAAAAACTTCCAACTTGCCTCCGACCGCCCACACCTCCACCTTTGATCTTCCTCAACAAAATTTGAACAAGGCATTAATTATCCTTAGCGGGGTTCTGACCCTTTTTACAACTTTTAATTTTTTACCCCGAAAGGCTAAAAACCTCAAACAACTCGAAACTCTACTTCTCCATTTTTCCATTTCTTCAAATTTGACCTAAGCATGATATTTTCCACTGCGAAAATGCGGCCTTTTTTTCATCTTTATTCCATTTTGACCAAAATGCTAAAAATTTTCTAAGTGCTCCACCAACCTTCCTTCATGGCTTTGATGTAAACATGACACGTGTTCATCATCCACGCATTAAGCGAGTCTCGCGCTTCTTTTATAAATTTACTACTTTATAATATAAAGCCAAAAATATCCAAAGTATTCTCACAATCCTCCATTTTCTTTGGACTACTCAAAGTTGCCACGTGTTCCTTTTTTATTTGATGCGGTCCTTAGGCATTTTCTTTGCATTTTAACTCTTTTTTCAAAATTCCTTAGAGCACAAAAAAGACTCACCTTTCCATAAATTCTCAACATGTGACACGTGTACACCTTCGGGAAAAAATAAGAAACTTGCTCCACCACTTGAATTTTACCTAGCGAATCGATCTTGGCGGGGCCATGAGGTATATTCGCACTTTTTGCCAAAGTAGCAAAAAATAACAATTTCACAAGATAAACCTACCATGCCTCATCTAACTAGAAGAAGCAACGTAAGCAACCAAAGAACCAATAAGAATTGAGCGGATCTATGGAACAAAATTTTCCCTTTTGCCAAAATAGCCAAAAAGAACAAGTTGAAAACATTGGCTCTCCATCCCTCAACCAACCAAAGATGGCCACATATCTTCCAAATAGTGAGGAAGAATTTGACGGGTAAAAGACATCCGGACCATCTAAAACACGAATTTACCAGTCGTTCCCTGTAACTCAATTTTTTTCTTTGAGGATGGAAAATTTTGAAACAAAACTAGGTAAATTATGGTTCCGGGCATTTTGCTGACCATGGAAAAGGATTTTCAAAGGCATTTACTAGTAACTTCAACATTTTTGAGCATCCATGGTCGGAAAAAAAAACAAAGCCCGAAATTTGAAGAATTTAGGGAAAAATTTAGGGCAAACTTGGGGATTTCTTCAAAATTGGGCATGACAAAGGATTTTACAAACAAATCATAGCATGCAAATAGAGGTAAAAGCTTCACTTCATCCATTTGGGAGATAAAAAATGTCTCATAACATGCGGACCAAAGGGAAAACTAGGGAAAATTGTGCAAGATCAAAATGGGCACCACAACAAGGAATTTATTTGAGTAGTTCATCTAATTATTACCCATAAGATAATGGATTAGCTGAAATCACTAAAAAAATATTTTTTCTGAGAACATTAGAAGAACACTCCAAGACAACCAAATATATTTGTATCATGTGTTAAATTCGATACTTTGGGTGAGTGTAACTCCTAAAAGATCATTTCGCATTCATTTGTACAAGCTTGTTTATGGATGAGAGGAAAGAATGCCCATCTCAGGTTTATTTTACTGCATTGGATTTACTACATCAAATGGAATTACTTGAGTGAAAAAATGTAGGTTTGTTATGCATAATTAATGAAGATGAAAGAGCTAATAGATCAAGCTCATCTAAACATGAAAACAAATTGAGAGAGATCAAAAGAATGTTTTATAAAAGGGCTAAGTTCACGAGTCTTGAATAAAGGAGACATTGTGTTAATATGGGATATCGATCGTGTAAAACTAGGAAACAACTCAAAGTTTGATACAATCGGAGTGGTCTTTATATGATTTTAGGTTGCAAATAATGCAATTCATTTAATCTTTCAAGGTTTGAATGGAGAAGAACTTCACATTTCGTGAATGATATGTTTCTTAAACATTGTTATTAAAAATCCCACACTATTTGGTTAGAATAGGATTTCCCTTTCAATAAGTACGGTTCATGCACATTGTATTTTTTTTCAATTCAATAAGTGCACTTGTGAACATGATCTGTTTACTAGATCCTTTCTCGATTTAGTTTGTTTTTAGAAGGGTCTTTTTTTTTTTTTTTAAAAAGGCATATTTTAGTTATATGCTTTGACTCCATGCCCAATGGACAAGATTAAGGCACTAGTTTTGAAGCTAGCAGAAGCTTTCCCCACGGATTTCCACAAATATTGGTAATTTTGGACTCATACAAATATAGGCAAATCGAAACTTTGTTTACAATTAAAGGCATTGATGAATGAACCTAACTAGGGGAAAATTAGTACAATTTTTTTTTCATATGTAGTTATTAATTAACAACATGCAATCTACAACTATGTGTGTTGTTACATAATGTAACACCTAGCATAGACTACCATTTAATGTACGTATTCGAAAGGAAACATAAAAACCCTAAAGGACCATTGCATTACTTTGATGATGTTGGGAATCATAGTTTATGTGAGAGGTTAAACTCAATAACAAAAAACAAGGTTGTAGTTTACATGCGAGAAGAGTTCATTACTAAGTTGCGGTATATCGAATCGCATTACTTCTTCATGTTTAAAGAATATTAATCATGTACTTGAGCTGTTTATTTCATTATACAATCAATATCCATCATAAAATATGAATATAAAAAGAAGTATACAACTCAGTTATAGAAATTAATGTTATTTATTCATGAAGATATTTAATATTTCCCGCAAGACATGGGTTATAACTTATAACTACTGAAATAAGAGATACATTTGCATAAAGCTAAAAGAAAAGGAATGTAGAAGGAACCCATCATTTCCTTAAGGTTTCCTATTGGTTTTTTTTCCAAGTTCAAGCTCTTTCATCTTCATCTTCTCCACATCCATCGTCCACTTGAAAAAGTGTACTTGGAAGAGTTTTGAGCTCACGGTTAAACTTGCATGCCTCTACTAATAACTTTAGACAAATGAATCTCCTAAGTTTAAGAGGCATAAGGTACATAAAATCTGAAGTAGAAATGAAAATTACTATCTTGCAAAGTACATATGATTCTTGGAATCATTACAAATGAAATAAAACAAAGAAAAGAAATCATTATGGAATACAAGAGAGGCTAAATCCTATTGATTGTTTTTAAATGTTTGATTAAGTATGAAGATATAAAAACATATGAAGAAAACATATTGAATTTAATAAAATTACTTGTACATATCAAACATTTCAATAAAGAATGGCATAGATTGAAGCTTTTACAGAATATTAAATGAAAAGGAGCATGCTAAGAAGAAGAAGACTACATATTTTGAAAAGAGTTACAATTATTTTAAGACCACTCAAGAGCCAAAAATACTCAAGTTTCCATTGTAAGCATGTTACATGTTTACAAATACTGAAGGACATCCTTACAAAGTTCTCAAGGTTCAGATCACTATTAAACATAAGTTACAATAATGCTAAAGACCACTTAAGAAGAAAAGAAGATTTCAAATCTATCAATAACAAGAGAGTATAGTTTTTTTGAAACATTTTTGTAAAAAAATTGATCAGCTCCGAGGTACAACAACATCATGGCCTACAAGTTCAAATAGTGCATATAGTATCAATAAAATTCCCAAAGTGCCTTCCAAGATGTATATTTTAAATAAAGAAAAATTTCAGAACAACTTATCAATGAATTTGGAGGGTAAAAATCTCAAGCATAGATCAAATAAGTGAAAATTATGCTACTTGTTTCACTATTTAAAGAAGGAGAAGTCAAAAAATTTTCAAGAAGTATATTATAGTACCATGAAATGGTACACAGATTAAAACTTATTTCCAAGAATTTATTTTAGATACAACATGTATAATATATAAAGGTTCAGCATAGTATAGCCATCAAATATCAATCTCTCCATTAAAAATGATCAAGCAATAGTTACAAACTTATTCGATATACTTGGCATGACAGGAGTAAGGAAGTGATAAATATATACAAGTTCTTAAAAACCCATAACAACCATAAAACATAAGACATTAGATTGATCAACATGTAGAAAAACTTATAGCCTTCTAGAACTAGTAAACTCTTCTCCAAGATGGTATATTAATGACAAAAATCATAGTTTAATGTATTTGTCAGTTCAGAATGATTCAACAAAATTCAAAGTACAAAATATAGTTTTCACTTCAAACGATTACTTCATTTGAAAATATCAAAGTACATCTTCATATTACAGTCATGATTAAGCCCCTCAAAGAGCTAAAATTTGTAAAACAAGAGTTGTTAAAAGGCTACAACCATCAAGAAGATTTCATGATCATGAATCTAGAAAGAAAGGCTCAAATCAGGCCACTAGAGAATAATTTTGGGGAAACATAAAGCAGAGTTCTTTCAGTTTTTCATGAGACTTATACAAGGTAGAGTTAAAAAAATCATGTTGTTATAGGAAACACTCTAATACAATCTTAAATAGAGCTTAAGCCAGAGAATCATATGGGAGAACATTACATTCTTCAAGATGAAACTATACAAAAGGAATCATTGAGTGATGATCAATTACAGTAAGTTGAAAATTTACAGCACAATTTGCATTGAAAGATACAGTCACAAAGGAAGCAGGTCTTTCGAGTTAAATAATACATCTCTACATTAGACAAAAGAACATCTATACAAACTTATCAATGGTAAATTATATATTCAAAAATTTTAGGCATAGTTTTTCTTATAGAACAAGGAGGGTTCAGTACATTACAACTGCAAATGAATTCCACAATACGAATCAATTACATATTTAGATTCAAAGAATATGAATTGCCAAGAACTAATGTGAAAGCAGTTATGAAACATATAAAGGAGAAAATCTGAATGAGTAGCATTTAAATAGAATACAAAGTCAAATATAGTTTAAAATGTTTCCTCAACAACTTATTTCAATTTTCCATTACAAGAAAAGTACAGGTACAGAAAACTAGAAGATGATAAGTATTATAGCTAAAAATTTCATAGTTTCCATGATGTAGTTTCATAAAATCACTTAAATACAACTACAAATGTTTTGTTTTGAAAAGAAAAAACAAAAGGTATCAAGTCAAGTATTCCTCTATCAAAGCAGAACTTCATTTTCTAGAAAAGAAGAACTTCAGAGAGCTTCATGTTTTCATATTTCACTAAATAAAAAATATATCCAATAAGAAATGAGTTCCTGAGATAGAATGTTAACCAAGAAGCTACTGAAAGTCTTTAAATACAGGTATAGATCTCTAGTATCTAGATACATACAAAATTAAGCCATCATAGATAAATCAGATGGGTTTATATTTTCCATGATATGTTAACACAAATTCTATTAAAATAGAGATAGATGACACAAAATGAGAAAACTCCAATAGTCCATTCAATGATAAAAAGAAAGCACAATATTTTGAAAGTTCAAACCTCAAACAAGTAAAAGAACCGAGTGCAAATATAAAATACAGATCAGAATGGGTGCAAGTTTCATGAGCCAGAGGTGATAATGAATGTAAATACCAAAAAAACCATTCGTGCCTGAGTTCACAAAGGCAAATATAGGAAATTTGAAACCCAACTGGGTTAATTTCGAAAAGGAAGATAAAAATCAGTTTCAGTTGCAAAAATGACAAGCCATTATAGTATCTTCATTAAAATGCCTTGTATTTTATGGCCATCCTTGGTTTTCATATAAATTTCATAGAGATATTGAAGAAAAGATCAAAAAAATTAGTGTTCATAATTAATCTTTCAAAACCACACTGAATCTTTAGTGGCATAGAAATAATAAGATCCTATAATGAGTTTCGAACTCGGGTTACAAGGAAATAAAGAAATGCGAAAAGACAAGTATCTATGCATGTTTCGAAGAAAAAAATACAAAGATAAGTATGAGACTGTTTCAAAATAATTTAAAAACATTATCTCACGTTCAAAATTAATGGTGACTAAGAATTAGTTTCATAGTCAATTAATGCATGGAACCTCCCAGAGGTTGTTTTGACAGAGCTTCAAGCTATAATAAAAATATAATGGAATCTACAACCATAAATCTTCCACAAAGCTCAAATTAAGAACGAAAACACTAGGATGACCTAATATTCAACCTCACAGAACATCACAACAACCAGAAAATGTATAGATTAGAGCTCCCATGGATCAAAAATAAAGGCCACTAAAAAATATTTCATGGCTTCACCCCAAAATTTTCAAATGTGAATGAATAAAAATCATAGAGTTCGAGTTGTTTTACCACACCTCAACTCAACCATAAAGCTAACCTAACCAATGGGTAAGGTTTTAACGGTAAAAGATTAAAACATTACCAAGATCGATATTTGAAATTAAAAGAACCATATTCAATGAAAAGGAGAGAGTCATTAAATTCAACACAATCTGAACCACTATGGCACAGTAAAGCAACGACTCAAGATCAAAAAGTACAAGATCAATGGCCTATAATGGGTCATTAAATTCAACACAATCCAAATCAAAAGGTACATGATCCAACTATCCAGTTTGCAAACCACAACTATCAATCATCAATTATGGAGATCATACATTACCTCAAGATCATTGGTGAAGATAAGAGCAGCAATTACGAGGAAAAATCACGTTTGATTTCAAAATCAACCATGCTTTGTAAGTGGTACACGTTCCCGAATAAGATAAAAACCTAACCAGTTGAGTTTATTTGCCACCGATAAAGCAAAGAAGGGTCAAAGAATCGTGAGACGGGGACCATCCCCAATGATTAAATATCATTGCATTGACCTTCTAAGGTTGATATCATATTAAATTCTTAAACATTCAAAATGGGAGTAAAATAAACATTGATCAAAATATGCCAATGATACGTGTGCCAAGGTAAAAGTGTTTCCCAACTATAACATGGCAATGATAAATCAAAAAGTGACCCTAAACCTTATAATGCTATGATTATTTGAAAAATGATACTATGTGCTATGGGTTATCAAATAAAAGGACCTTATATTTTTAAAACATCATGATTATAATCAAAAGGTGGTCATTTGAAATGTTAAAGGTCCCCATGACCTTAGTCAAACTGAAGCTTAGTGAAATGGTCAAGATACATGTAAACGGTGCTAAATTGGTCCCCACACTTGAAATGGTTTTTTCCAAGTATGTTCATGACATGGTGGAAAAGACAAAGAGGATAATGCATGCAGAGGTAAACATCAAATCACATGGAGCCCTTTTGAAGTCCTAATTACCTTATTTTTCACAAAATAAAGGTATTATTTTTGCACATGCCTATAGGTGGTCCCCACATTACAAGTTGAATAATTTTGTGAAGTATTGGAGATCAAATGCATTACTATTTTCTTGCACAAAAGTATTATTTTTCATATAATCACTACAGGACAGAACAAAGATAAAGCCAAGATACCCTTACAAGTGGGTGAATATGCAAGTGCCACATCAGTGATTAAATATGATTATTTAATCAACAACAAAGAATAAGTTGCATGTACATTAGAGAAGACTTGCACACAAAGCTAGTGGCTAATATTAGTAAAAAATATTCACCCAAGTATATTAATTACTTTAAAATAGAAACAGAAAATTGCACTTTAACTAGAGTGTATTTTTTTAACTAAGGTTATTAATGCCTCATTGTAATCAACATGTCTATTTTTATTCCTTTATTCATTCATGATAAAGGTGTAAAATTAGCATACATGGGTGAGTACATACGTAGTAGTCTATTATTAGGAGGGTTTGGGTGAAGTATTTTCTATATATTGTGTGCACTAGCAAGACATAAGGAGTACTTTTGGACACAAGAGCGATGAAGCATATTTTTGTCAGTTTTCGTTTAATGAGAACTAATTATTCTCTTTCCAATTATTTGTAGTGGTGTGTATATTCCCATCAATTATTGTGAATGTTAATTCCCTCATTAATCATCTTACCTTGATATAAATCTTGTATTTTCTACATATTCTTAGTGTGTATGTTTAACTTGTTGTGTTGTCGTGATTTATCTGTCGATGCATATGTTTTTTGCCTTAATATTCTACTAAAATCCATTGGTTCATGCATCTGCAATTTGTTTTCAATTTTATTTTGCATATACTCAATCAAATCCCTTAATAAATTTATCGTATCACCCCATTTCATTTTGGTTACAACAACCCTTTTATATTAAAAACCCCAAAAATTAGTTTTAGGATGTATTAATAAGGAACCAACCTTGATATCGGAGACTTATGTCATAATAGTTATACCCACATACCCGAGGTGTTTCCAATGTATCTATGGAAGTGAGAGATAAAGCAATCCTAGATCCTTGTTGTCATCTCTCGACATTGTTGCACTTCTAAGAGATAACAAGGCCTATCACACTAGCATTCACACCTTCATGAGGGGAGACTCCTTGTCTCTTGTTTATGTTTTGAATCCATTCTAGTTCTCAAAGTTCAAATTCAATCCTTACGTGTGTCTCTTCGCAACTTCATTTCTGATGAAGATTATCATTAAGAACAACTAGAAAAATGTGAGTTTTTAGATGAGCACCACCTACTCTCTCTTGAGAACCATCATGTTTATCAAGAGTGCATCTATAGTTCCCACTTCCTTCGACACTTATTACCTTTTTATTTCATTTCTTGTTGGTTATACATGGATATTATTGTATCATTTTGACTTAGCACGATGTTAGATGATAGAGACACTTGAAATATTGCTAGATTTTGATTCACAATCGATGTGTGTGTGGATTCTTAGAGACATTTTTATGGTGATGAGGATGTGTTGTTGATATGGTTATATATTATGAAATTTGGCATTCTTGTCATATTGAGTAGGCTTGCTTGATTGAACTAACCTTGTGATCTTATTTGTATTGATGAAATGAAGAATTGAAATATTGTTGGAAATTAAAAATAATAACATTACTTGTCTATATGAATATTTAATTTATACATAGATGATTACTGGATTTATATGTGTATATTTTATCTTGGATGTTTTGATGTGGCCACGTGGCCAAAGGAGGTATTGTGTGTTTTGCGGGTGATTATATCACAACAACCAAAGGAGGATTGAGACCAACCACATTGGAATACAAGATGGATTCAACAAGGGTCACCATGGCACTTGTGTTATGTTGTGTGTGTATTTTTATTTTTAGAGGGGTCCCATGGGATTACCTCAATGTGACCAAGGGTTTATGTGTTATTATTTTATTTTGTTTCCTTTATTTAATTTTAGTATGTGATTTCATAGTGATGTATTCCCTTTTTTATTAATTATTTAATTTGTGTATAGTTTAGTAAATTAATCATGTTACTAAAATACTTATGGATGGGACAAAAAAATCATTTATTAGATTATATGGTTCTTTGTTTTTATGTGTTTTAATTTGAGTGCATGTTATTTTGAGTGTTGTACACTCCACTTTACTTAGGGAATTTCGGATTTGGGTTTGATGTCAAATTTTGGAGGCATGTGGAACACGATAAACTTGTCCCACACCTCTTAAACCTTACACCAACCCTACCTATGGGTTGGGGGATAAAAATAGATCCCATTATGTGTTTTGGGAAGGCAAAAAGGTAAGTTTTTATTGGACTTTCTTACATGTATTTAATTTTAGTCCTTAAGGGGTGTGGGTTGGAGTTGTGTGTGTAATTAAATTTTCATTCCTTGATCACTTATTAATTATTCTTTGGGGTATTGGTTTGACTTGGGTGTTGTTATATGGGGAAGAAATTATGTGGCATCCTACATGGAGCCACATCATCTCCCTCAACCTCTTTTTCTATTTATTGGAAATTTTGGGGTTACTCACTTATTTTGGAGCTCTCTCTTTTAGATACTTGCTTGTGGGAGTTGAAGGGTGCTTGTTAAATTTCTTATGTTTGAAGATTTTGGGACTTTCTTTAAAGTGGAGCTTTACCATGGCAAGGTAGGACCTTGCGCTCTTATTTTACTTCTTGTTTTCTTGTTTATTATGTGTTGTATGGAGTTGTGTTCTTTCTTGAATGGTTGGGTAGTAAATTTACCTTAGGTTATGTTGAGATTTTAAAATGGGGATGAAATATGTTGCGAGGCGCAAGAGTTTATTTATGTGTTTAGGAGAGAGTGGGTTTTGGATGCCCCACCTTGTTCTATTTTGTTATTTTATGTATTGTGGGAGACATAAGAGAGAGGGAGAAATAAAACATATAGTTTTTTTGTTGTGGGAGGCATAAGAGATTTTGGAGTTGATTTTGTTTGGAGGATTTTACATGTGGGTGTCAAACCATTAAGAGCCAAGGGCACCCCCATTATTCCTATCTCTACTTGGCTATTTTAGAAAACATTGTAGGCGGTTATAGTGTTAAAAATAAGTATTTTTTTGTGGTTAATCTTTTTGTGTGTTTTTTCTTGAAAGTAAGTGTGGAATCATTGTTTTAGTTTCCATGTGTTGATACATCCCTTATTTCCTTGTGGTTGGGGCTCGGGGCTAGTGAGAAGAATTTCTTATTCTTCTCATTGGAGTTTTGGTTGGGTGGAGAGTGTTTCCTCTCCCCCATTTTTTGTTGTTGTGATCAAGTGAGGAGAATATGGAGCTTGGTAGAAGATCTGATCCTTGGCAAAATAATTGAATACAAATTGTATTTAATTTTAGTTTCCTTCTTGTAGAAGTTCCACTTCAAGTGGAAGATTATTGTATTGTTTTTGAAATAAAAGTTACATTGAGTATTTGTTATAAGATTGTAATGCATGTGTGAAAGAAAGACAATTTTAGTGAAACAAGTTTGATAAAATGGATATGTAGTTGGAAAAAAAGGAAATAATTTGTTCACATTTTAGTTGATTTATTACTTCACTTAGTGTGTTGCTATTGCTTTAAAATGTATTGAAAAAAACATTGTTGAAAGCTCTTGTGAACTTGTAGAAAAATTGGATGTTGCGAAGGAAAGAAATAGTAAATTTTATTTTATTACTTGAAAGGCATGTAAAGGAAAAGTTAGGTTATTTTGTTCATTTCCTTGCATTGTTGAAAGAAAGTAAAACTATGTATGTTTAGATGGAAATAACTTAAATTTTAATTGTCATTTACATGTTCAACAAAATAGGTTAAATCCTAAATCTAGTGGAGAAAAGAAATTACTCTTTTGCAATTTAGGCCCTAGCCTCATGGGAATGTGTAAATCCATTATTTAGTTATTGTAAAATTGCTTATAACCTAAAGTGAATCAATATAATAACAAGTAAAATTTGGGTTGATATTTCTTTATACCTCTTATCTTAATACTATCAAATTTTACAAAAAAATCTTAAGTGCAAAATCTAAATTAGTTAATAATATAGCTATTATCACTAAATGATATTTTCATTCTTATTAAATACTATTAATAATAGAAACATTGTGACCCTTTTGATCAAAATATTGATATTAAAATCATTAGTACTAATATTATTAATAATAGTTTTAATATATTAATATATCTAATTTATAAAATTTTATGTAATACATGGTATTATAACCGGAAGGATTAAATCCAAAAAAAAATTAAACAAAAAAAAATCAGCTTGCCTTAGTGCAACTGGCTTTGCATTATGAAGTGTTTAAGGAAAGGGTATTAAGGGGGAGGGTCACCGACCCCACCCCCCACCCCATTAATAAATGGGATGGGGTGGGGTTGGTGACCCTCCCCCAATCCAAAAACAAATATTACCAAATATACAAACCCCCTGCACATCTATTTGGTGGACTATGTAACTCCTTTAAAATCGATAGTCGAACCTCTTGTTAATCGATTTTGGTACATATATATATATATATATATGGAAATTTGAACTAAATAAAATTAATAACTACATTTAAATCCTAGGAATGAGAATGAACAACAAAAAATAGGATAAGCATGTGCATCAATCAAAAAAATCTTGGAATGGCCTCTAATGGCTTCCTCCTTCTCCTCCAACAACCTTCAAAACAAAAATATAAATAATAAGTCATGGGAAAGGAGAAAGAAACTTTCTTAGGCCAACTTTAGGGTTAGTTATCTCTTCCTCATCTAAGGGCCCCAAAAGAATCCATTCAAAGGATGATATTTATACCTACAAAAGTAGGTGGGGAGTGGAGTCGAGAGGAGTTTAAATTTGAATTTATTTTTTTAAAATCTAAAATACACGGGTTGACCTTTGAAGGGTCACTCGGTTGTGTAAGGGGGTGTGATTTTGTCCTAACCCTTGTGCCAAATTAAAAACCTTGTTACTTATTTATGAACCTTGTCACCTTGTGGATCAAAATAACTTTGCAATTACTTGAATATGTACCTTTACCCTTGAGAATAAAATGTGTAATTTTCAACTATAGAGGAATTTAATTGTTATCAAAATAACTTTTAGGGGGAAACTACACCATGCTTTAGTCTAAACTAAGTTCATGAAAAAGGCAATGTGGGTTTATTTATTTTATTATAATGGGGAAAATTATATTATTAACTTTAAGTGACGTGAAAATAATAATGTGACACCTTTTAATTTTGAACCTTTTTGCGGGAATGTCTTAAAAAATAATTCCATAATGTTTCCTAGTTTGATCTCGGGTTGTTCTGGGTATCATGCGGAAAATTTAGTGTTCGTTACAACATTCAACATGCTTATAACAAGATTATAAAAGAAGACGAATTTAAAATAGGTGACCTTTTCTTGAAGGAAATCAAAGCGTCAATACCTAGAAAAGAAGCAAACGGGAAAGTTTTGTCAAAAGCTGGATTGGACATTACATTATTAAACATAAGTATGGGTCTAGGGCCTATTGTTTGGCTTCTTAATGCACCAAACTAAACACAAAAACCCTGAAAAACTCCAATAAAATCGATACCTGATGGATTAGATCCGAAGATGTAGACGGATGAGGAAGCCGATGTAGACAAGACGGGCGCACACGAGCAATTCGCACAATAGATCCGAATAACTTTGCAAAACACCGATGCTTGACAGAAAAAGACCACGTTAAAAGATATTTAAGTGGACTGCCCGAGAAGCGGGTCCGAGAAGCGATAAGCTTCCTCGGCGGATGTCAGTCCACGTTTTCAATTAAGAAAAGAAGCATACATGATAAAAGATGTAAATAAAGACTAGATTTTCTGATTGCAGTAATAAGAATCTAAACAGCAGACAGAAAGTACAGAAAACAGGGAACTATGAAATAAATGCTGGATTTGTGTTACCTGTATCCTTTTACCTATCTGCCTGAAAATCGGCGTCGGCCCAGGTAGAATCGGCGTCGGTTGAGGTGTGGATCGGCGTCGGCCCGGCCTGTGGATCGGCGTCGATTGATAAGCGGATCGGCGTCGGCCCGGAACGGATCGATCAATCGGGGGCTGTGCGATAAGATTCGAAATTGGAAGGTGAATGTGGTCTTCTGCTTGATGTGCGAAGTTGGCGAGACACTTGGAAGCAGTCACCGGATGATAGATGGTGGTGTGCGAGCGATGTGACAGGGACGAGTAGCGGTGCTCCTCTCAGGGATTGATTTGGACAGGATCTGTCCTAATCTGAGACAATTGATGCTAAAAAGATCTCTCTTTCTCACACCCTGTATCTCTCTCGCTCTCTGTTCGTGCGTAAGTGCTCTTTTTTTACCTGTTCGCTTTTTCGCTCGTTCGTGATCTCTTTTTTGTCTCTTCGGTCCCTAGAACTGAGTTCTGGACTTGCTTTTATAATCGGCGCCGCTCCTAGAAAATCGGCGCCGACCATATGGGTCGGCGCCGATCGCGGAAAAGACTCCCGAGGTGGCCAAAAATGATCGAAAAAGATAAGACTTATCCCGACTACGGGAAAATATCCCGCTTAGGGAAGATTAAAAATAGATGTGATACATGGATAGAATAAATTTGGGGTGGATAAGTGATTAAGATGCATGGGAAGAAGCGTAATTAAATATTTAATATTTAATCACTCATGGGTAAGATGTGATGGGATGAATTAAATTTGGAATAAGTGATTAAATCACAAATTGGATAATATCCCAAGGGGATAGTTGGTGACGTAAACGTGCCCCAGGTTACCTAAGCAAGTAAACGGATGAGAGGGACACTAAATTGGGTAACCAATTTTAAGTGTCTACATTTTGCCCCTTTTTGTCAAGTAACTTGCGATAAGCAAGGTTATGAGACAAAAACAAGGAGATGGAAGAAGAGAAGAATTTGTGGTGATGTGATCCCCCTCAAACTAGGGATGGGATGGATGATAGAACAGACGATCCCGAGTTTGAAAAAGGTAGATGAAAACGTAGGATGCCCCAGTCGGATGTCTGGAGTAGATCTGATCATTGATGACGCATAAAAATAAACAAAAAGGCAGCAACCTAAGGAACTCACATTGGTAGGGAAAACTAGCCGGTCTCCTCATGAGGCAGCGTTAGTGCCTCTGAGACCCATGAGGTAAGGAGAAGCTGCAAAATAGTCGGCATCTAAAGAGAGACACATTGGTAGGGACAACTAGGCGGTCCATAAATCGGGCAGCGTTAGTGCCTCTGGACCGTTTAACTCTAAGGCTGCCAAAAAAGTACAAGTGTCCCACGCAAGAGGAACAAACCGAAATAGAAAATGATATCGAAAAGATGTGTCAAAAGGCAAAATTCAGCACACAACAATGATCAGATAGATAAGCCAAGCATCAACACTATGGCAAGAAGATACGGCAAATCGGCGTCGATCAGACTAATCGGCGCTGACCTAAATAGACCGATAGATGATGAATAGATGTGATTGGATAGACATAGATGTAGAGGATATAAATAAATATGATTTGATGTGATGGGATAGATATGGACTGATAGAGGATAGAAATAGATGTGATTTGATGTAATTGAATAGATATAGACTGATAGAGGATATAAATAGATGTGATTAGATAGATATAGGCTGATAGAGGATAGAAATAGATGTGATTAGATAGATATAGACTGATAGAGGATAGAAATAGATGTGATTTGATGGATATAGACTGATAGAGGATAAAATAGATGTGATTGGATAGATATAGACTGATAGATGATAGAAATAGATGTGATTAGATAGATTGATATGTGGATATAACCTTGATAGATGGATGTGATGTAACTTGGATGTACATGTGTTTGATGTTTGGATTAGATATGGATAGATATAATGTACCTTGGATGTACATTTTGGTGGATAGATTGATGGATGTGATTGATATATAGATTAGATATAATGTACCTTAGATGTACATATTTTAAATATTTTGATGGATAAATAGATAGATGTGTTTGATGTATAGATAGATGTAATTTTAATGAGAAATGAATAAAGATAGATGTTTTGATAGATAAGAGGAATTTTGATAGAAGATAAATTGTGATTGAATTAACATGTGAAATGTCAATTTAACGAGGATCGATGAAGAGCAAAGATGTAAATGGAAACAAGTGACTTAGAAGAAGACACTCGGAAAAAGAAGGAAATGATAAGTCGGACTTCCAACCGACCATAGATAAAATCCGAGATAAGAAACCGAAAGACCAAGCATACAAGGCCCTATATAAGATTAAAATAAACTGACACTAACTAGTCGCAAACCAGATCTAGGATAGAAATGGAAAGAAAAGTAAGTATCTTGTCGGAATTTACAAGGGACAGGATACATGTCCATGATAGGAAAATAGGATTCTCCATATGATCGACAAAAGGTCTTAAATCTCAGCTTCATGATTTTGGTAGAAAAGCAAACCCGATCAATGCGGGAAGTTTGCTTGATATGGAAAAACGATCGATGCGGGAAGTCTTTCGGTGATCTAAAAGTGTATAAAGCCGAGTGGAAGGCTGATTGATTACAAGAAGCCTTGAATATTTCTTTGAGAAACAGCCATCCTTGAGGGAGTGATGCAGTATTTTGAATTTTAATGATAGCCATCCTTCGAGGGTATGGTCTATTTTCTTTTTTGATTCACTTGATAATGTATGGATAGCTGTCCTTGAGGATCGAGTCTATCTTTTGGATAACATCTTCTTCTTTTTTCTTTTTTTTTTTTTTTTTGAAACTTTTTGGAAGAAGCTGAGTTTAGACCTAGATAGATCAGATGGAGGGGAAGAGAACATAGAAGAACATGTACTCATGCCCCGAGTAGATCCAATTAAGATAAGTACTTGGGACAGATGAAGTGGTGATTAAGGTATTCCTACCATGAGGAGGAACATATCCAAAAGAAACGTCACGATGAGTAGAGCCGCGATACTCATATTTAAGGTAAACGAGGCAATAGGCGGAGAACCACACAATTTCAAATCACCACGAAAGTAGATGACTGGTTATTAGGACGGATGAAAGATCTGAGTTGCGACTAGATTTGTGTAAGATAGATTTTAACAATAGAAGGGCCGTAAATGCAAAGCATTAAGAGGTTCCGCTTCAGGTACACCATCCATAGAAGATAGACGATAAGCCCCAGACCCATATTTATGAGTGATAATGTAGGGGCCCATCCAGTTGGGAGCAAACTTACCACGTTGACTTCTTTCGAGTGTAGTGACATTTTGATTTTCCTTAAGAACAAGGTCACCAATTTTGAAGTCACGGTGTTGCAAGTGCTTGTTGTAAGCACGTTTGACACGCTCAAGATAGACTTGATGATGCTCAAGAGCGTTAAGACGCTGCTCATCTAATAATTCAAGTTGTCTTTAGGCGATTTTGATGATAATCCTCATCGGAGACAAATTCTCACGAGAGAAACACGGAGAGATGGGATTTGGACTTCCAAAGGAAGGACAGACCTCGAACCCATAGATGAGAGAGAGAAGGAGTAGCACCAATAGGAGTACGAATGCTAGTCAGATAAGCCCGGAGAGCGAAAGGGATATGTAAATGCCAATCCCTACCATTCGACTAGTTACCTTTGTGAGGATATTACGCAAAAAGTTTTATTGGAAGCTTGGCTTGACCATTAGCTTGAGGATAGTATGGAGAAGAAAAAGCTGAGCTTGATATTGAAAGCGTTGCGAGAGATTTTGCAAATCGGCGTTCTTGAAGGACTTACCATTATCGTGATTAGCTTGTGTGGAGCATGGCGACGAAAATGATGTGTTGATAGACGAAATCAACTATGGGTTTAGCCTTTGTTGAAGAAAGAGGATAGCTTCTACCCACTTAGTAAAGTACTCGATGGCGTAATGATAGAATGATGACGTTGTGAAGAACGAGGATTGATGAGACCAATAAGATCAAGACCCCAACTGCGAAAAAGGCCACAAATCCACCGCGAGGTTGCAAATCTTTGACTAGGGATGTGCGTGAGATTGGAATGTTCTTGACACTTGACACACTTCTTAGTGTATTCACAACAATCTTGATTAAGAGAAGGCCATAATATCCCAAGCGTAAGATGCGCAGCTACTGCAGTTAAGCCACTAAAATGTCCACCACGAGATACCGTCATGGACCTCTGGAATAGCTTTAGATGATTCATGGGTTTTGAGGCATCGAAGCAAAATACCATCAAAGCCGCGTTTGTAAAGAATCCCGCCTAGGATAGTATAGCGGCTGGCGCGTTGGACAAAAGATCTTCTACCATTGGAAGTCGAGATCGGAGGAAGCACCGAATGAGATAGATAATCAACTATCTGTTGATACCACTCATCCTGAGTATGGGTTGTGACAGCATTGATTGAAGTTAGTTGCCCAAGATGAGATGGTTGATCTAATCGTTGCACAGCCACATAAAGATGCGAGTCTTCGGTAAAAGCGGGATAAGTGAGGCTAATGAGGCCATGGTATCCAGCGAATCGATTTGCGGTCACGAGAATGGCTTGGATGGTGAATTTATCGAAAAGATTGGAGTTGAGCAAGAACGATGTCACGATATTTTTGAAGGATATCATTCTTGCATTGATAGACACCCATGACTTGATTAACGATGAGTTGAGAATCACCAAGATGTCAATATGACGAGCGCCGAGATTAATGGCATTTTGAAGACCTAAGACAAGAGCTTCATACTCAGCCACATTATTGGTGCACTCAAAGTTCAATTTGTGTGCAACTGGGATAGGCGTACCCCAAGGAGGAATCATCACGAAACCCGCACCTCCCCTTGCTGGCATTTGGATCCATCAAAGAAGAGCTTTACTTTAAATGGAGATAGACCAAAATCAATTTGTTGGATATACTCATCGGGGAATTGAGCAAGGGGGTCTTGAGTGTCCGGAAGAGGAGCATCTGCTAATTGATCTGCAATAACCTGACCCTTGATAGCCTTTTGCGGGATAAACTCGAGGTCAAACTCAGTCATAAGCATAAGCCAACGAGTGATGCGATCATTGTGATAAGGTTTTGCATGGATTGTCTTGAGGGGATTGACACTTGTGACAATGTAAGTTTTGTGATTAAGGAGATAATGACGAAGCTTAGAAGTTGCGAAGAAGAGAGAGCACAACATAGTTTTAAGCTTCGAATGCGTGTTTCATACTCATGGAGGGTGCGACTGATGTAATAGACAGCTTGTTCTTTACCACAAGTGTCCCGATGCGAGATCATGGCTCCCAGAGCATGGTCAGTCACAGAGATATAAAGATAGAAAGGCTCCCCCTCGCGTGGAGGTGTAAGCACGGGTGGAGAAAGAAGATAAGCTTTGAGATCATCAAAGGCCTTTTGGCAATGCTCATCCCATTCAAAATGAACATTCTTACGGAGAAGATGGTGAAAAGGTTGACAACGGTCCGACAATTGGGAGATAAAGCGATGCACTGATTGAAGACGTCCTTGGAGACTGCGGAGTTGCTTCAAGTTAGAAGGGGGAGGCATCTCAAGGATAGCTTTTATTTTTGCGGGGTCGACTTCAATACCCCTGATGGAAATGATAAAACCTAAAAGTTTACCAGTGAGAACGCCAAACACGCACTTAGCTGGATTTAGACGAAGACAAAAGCGGATAAGCCTCTCAAAGAGAGGTGCAAGGATGAAAAGATGATCTTGACGACGCTTGGACTTGCCGAGGAGATCGTCAACATAATCCTCCACAGTTTTGTGTAAGAGATCATGGAAGATGTATGTCATTGCTCGTTGATAGGTTGCTCCTGCGTTCTTAAGGCCAAAAGGCATGACACGATAACAAAAGGTCCCCCAAGGGGTTATGAAGGAAGTCTTATGTTGGTCTTACAGTGCGATGAGGATTTGATTATATCCGAGAGAAACCATCCATAAGAAAAGCATCTCATGACCCTTGATTAAATCTATGAGTTGGTCGATATTAGGAAGAGGAAAATCATCCTTTGGGCGAGGCAAGATTAAGATCCGGAAGTCGGTACAAATTCGAATCTTCCAGATGTAGCCTTGAATTCTTGGTACTACATTGGACACCCATTGCGGATAATCGATGGGTTGGATGAAGTTAGCTGAGAGCAAGCGCTGTAATTCTTCTTTAACAAGAAGGGCTACTCTAGGGTGCATTTTACGTAATTTTTGCTTAACTGGTTTGATGTTGGGAAGGGTAACGATATTGTGGACCACAATATCGGGATCGAGTCCTGGCATATCCTCGTATGACCAAGCAAAGGCTTGTCGATGTTTGGAAAGAAAAGCGGTAAAGTCCCCTAATTCCTGTGGATTAAGGGATTGGCCGACCTTAATGATGCGAGGGTCTTCAGAAGTCCCTATATTAAGGTCGATAGTGGCCTCGTTGAGAAGGGTAGATGTGTCAGAAGGAATAGTCTTGGGAAGATATGAATCCTCTGCCCCTAGATAGGTGAGGACAGAATCGTCATCCGCACAGTGGATAGTGTTGATAGTAGGAGAGTCGTCTCCAACTATTTCAGGGAAGATTAATGGTATAGAAGCGGACCGATTGTTAGTCTCATAGACTAACGGCCCTAAGGAAATGGTATTGATCAAAAAAAAAAAGTTAGGTGGGATGGAAATGTCATCGTCCACATCAAGTGATGCTTCTGATTTAGTGGGGGAAGGTGGTTCTTCAGTAGGAAGAGGCTCATCAAGAATAGTGACAGTGGCCTTTGAAAGAGGTTTAAATCCTAAACCAAATTTCTGATGTGGCATGAGAGTAGGAATGGACTTGAGGTCATGTATACCTTGTTCATATTTTCCCAGGCCAAAACCTTTCCACGCGCATCGATATAGATAAGTTTTTGCAAACGTGGGATTCTGTAGATAATCAAACCTGTTAAGTAAGGTTTGGTCTAGGAGGAGAATCGGGCGATAATGAGGCGTATCAAGACCACCGTAGATGAAATTGGTGCATTGATTGGGCGGACCAATGGTGACGATGCGGCCGAGACACGGTTGATATTCGGTTGTTTATGCAGTCTACCATACTCATTAGGTTTGAGATGGGCATCAAAAGAAAAGAGAGGAAGCTCTCCTAGTGAGAAACGCTGCAATGTCTCTTCTAGATTTTGTAAATCCGGTAGTTTGGTTGCGGTATGGAAGAAGATGAGGCCCCATCGGAGAACATGCATTTTCTTTTAAAGGGCGAGATCTTGTGGTCATGTGCGCATTGTGCGGAAGGAAAAGGATCTCTGGATGAGTATATATTTTGCCCTCATATTGATATTTTAAGCATCGATGGAGGGTGGATGGGACAAAAATGCATTGCGCGAATCCGGGGGCGTCAGGATCATGTTATAGTGGAATTTTCCTTCGACAATGTAGAAGAGTTCATGAAGCGACTTCTTACCTACTCGAATGGGTAAGACCACGGTTCTAGAGTGGCTTGCTAGGCTGATCGTTAAATGATCGAAGGGCGAAAGGTGGGGGTGACACTACATTCTTTGGTAACTTAAGTTGCTCAAACGTGTGCGAGGAGATGACGTTGAGTGCAGCTCCACTATCGATCATGACACGTTTTAAGGTAGTGTTATTGATTTGGGCGTGTGATAAAGAGGGGAGCCTCCAAATCCTCTTAAGAAAGAGGAGGAATTTGAATCTTCGAAAGAAATGGTGGTTGATGGTCCATTCAATCCAATAACCAACTCGAAGAGGCTGAGGCTCATCGGAATTCAACTGCGATGCGGCCTTGATTATCAATCGAGAGCTGGCGATGTTGTGGAGAGGATTGGATGAGGTCAAAAGAGACATTTTGGCCGGAGCACAGGTGAGTTGTTTCATAACACTCTCCTCAACGGATACGGGAACTTGAGCCCGAGTGCGGCACGAATAGAGACCTTAGGTCGTGGTGCTGATGAGGAAGGAGAAACGCCTTTAGGGGCTGCAGAAATGACAACCCGTGGTCGAGATGCTGAAGATGAAGATGGGTTATCATAGTGTTGGGTTCTAGTGGCGATATGGATTGTGTCAATTTGAGAAGGTGGAAGATCAAGTGGAGTGGAACCACTAGAGGTCTGAGTGGATGGTTGAGGTTTGGATGGGGCTAAGGTGACAGGAGGTACTTGTTCCTCCTCCTCCAGCAAAAGGTCACTTTCTTCCAGAAGGTTCTTGATAACGGCTTGAAGAGCTTTACATCCCTCAGTATCATGACCCGGAGTACGGTGGTAAGCACAAATCAGATCAGAGTTAAACCAGGTAGGTTTGACTCCTTTAGGGTTATAAGGTTTAATCGGAGGAAGGGTTATGGATGAAGATTGGATAAGTTGATGAAGGATTTCGGTGTAGAATCCGGTAGATCGAAGAGGAGGATAGAGATGATGGAGATGGTTCTTTCACATTAACCGACTGCCGAGGTAAGAGGACTTGCATGTTAGGTTTAACAGTTTGTTTAGGAATCCTCTTATTTGTTTGGACATTTGGAGGAGCAGTCTTGGGCACTTGAGATGGGAGTAAGTGAGACATGATTGACTTTGGTGGAGGAGGAGCCCTAAAATAGATTTTGAAGATGATGGAGATGTGACAAATTTTGCGGTCTTTGGAGACAAAGGGGTTGCTTGGTCGGATGTGCGATGATTTAGATAATGTCGGTTTAGAAGAGGAAGAAGCTCCCAAAGTAGGTGTGATCGGAGGGAATATAGGGTGTCTTGGTTTTGGTAATGAAGATGATGATCTGATAGAAGAGGTGACGTCTTTTTAGTAGGTAAGTCTATTTTTAGGGGTATTGGTGAAGAATGTGTTGTAGAAGAAGGCGATGGCTTTGATAAGTGTGTAGAAAACGCCTTCTCAGCGGGCAAATCCAATCGTTTATGAGGCGTAGAGAGAGATTTTTGTGGAAGAGCACCAAGAGTCTTGATGGTCCGAAATATGGGCTTTCCTTTTTCAGGGATGGTGACAACTTCAACGTCATAAGGTGATTGTAACCTTTTTGGGGGAAACAAATGGGGAGGTACTGATGTTGTAACGTTAGATTTTGCTTGTCTCGGTTTAGGTTCCGGAACCAAGTGTATAGGTGTTGGTGCTACTTCTTTTGATTTTTCTTTAATAGACGAAGTAACATTGGTGATGGAAGAAGGGGTTGATGAAGAAGCAGTTCCTTGCGAAGGGACTACTTCTGATGCAGTAATCATGGGTGAAACTACTGTAGGAAAAGAGATAGGAAGAGTCAAAATCGAAGATGCTTCCATTGAAGTTGGCACAATGATAGGTACGTTCACCAAGGGCATAGTTGCAGCGGGAATGGGAGCAACAGAAGTGGATGTGTCTGAAGTGGAAACTCGAAGGGATGTAATTGCCTCGAGTATTGAAAGAATGTCTGATGATGAGACAGATGAGGATGATACTGTCTCGGGTATGGATGGAAGGTCAGACAAAGGAACGGAGAAAGATGACTCCGTGCTTAGTAATGTAGGAATATTCAAAGGTGGGCCATCTGAAGATAATGGAATTCCAGTGATTGATGAAGTGGAAGGAGGTCCTGATTCGATTGATGGGTTTGCAGATGGATTGGTTTCAGAAGAAGAGTCCTCGGTAGAGATGAAGTTGATGGTGTGAGTGTTTGATTTTTGAGATTCTGAAGCATTATGGTTCGGGGCATGATTGGGAAAAGGTTGTTTAAAAACATCAAGTGCCTGATTTGGGGGAGCATTTGGGTTATCTAGAATGAGCTCGCCTTTATCAATGAATTTTTGGACAAGATTTTTGAAAGTCTGACATCGTTCGATGTCATGACCTTTGGTTCTGTGATAATGACAGAAATCGTTTTCCCTATACCAGAATGGGCGCTCTCGGCTTTCATCAATATCCCTAATGGGGGGAAGTTCGATCATGCGAACTTCCAACATTTTTTCTAAGATAGAGGCATATGATTCCCCCAATGGAGCGAAGGATCGAGATGATGAAGCCCCTTTTCGAGCAGATGAAGGGTCTCTTCGTGGTGTTTGATTAGAAGTATTATCAGCTCGTGATGCTTTTAATACGATGGCGTTGGTGGATCCTTGATTTTTGTCTTTAGAAGGAGAAGAATTTGGTTTGGTAAACCGAGAAAAATCTGGTTTGGATTTAGAGCGAAGTTTTAGCTTCCCTTGCTCAATGGCGCGAGATTCAAGTTTGCGTGCCATCGTGAAGGCTTCCTCAAAGGTATGAAAGGTTTGGATCCTTAAAGTGGAAGAAATGTGATTAGCACAAGATCGAGTAAACAACTCGATTTGTTGGGATTGAGGAAGGGAGAAAGACAATTGGTTGATTATCCCTCTCCAACGAGCGACAAAGTCTGCAATAGACTCATCATCGAATTGGCGAATGTTATAAAGATCTGTGATCGAGATCTTATGTGCGATATTTATTGAAAAGTTTTCAACAAACATCTGGGCCAATTGAGAGAAGGAAAACAAAGAATGTTGAGGGATGTTATTGTACCAGTCTAAAGCAGGACCTGCTAGAGACATAGGAAAGGTACGGAGCATGAGCTCCTGATCTTGGACTATGAGATAGCAAGCATGTTTGAATGCTCGCAGATGTTGTTGAGGGTCTTCCCGACTATGGAATTTTGAAAATTTAGGAAGTTCCCATTGGGGAGGATAAGGCTTAAAAGCCACTGAAGGGTGAATGGGTTCATTACACACTTCTTCAAAGGAGTATGAGGGACGAGCCCCTTTTGTGGAGGCTTCCAAGTCTGCGATTTTCTTGAAGAGAATTTGAACCACATCCGATTGAGGAGGCGGTACATTGGTATGTCCTACATAAGAAGCAAGTGGTGGATGTTGTTGAGGTGTCAATGGGGGATTCATCTGTTGATGGATAGGATGATAAGAGGAATAACCAGGTGTTCTGGGTGACACCGGGTGGGGTATTTGCTGTGAGGTAGCTTGCGTATAGGCAGGCTGTGAGATAATAAGGGGTTGAGAAAATGAAGGTTGGATGACGGATGGAGCACATGATTGGTGGACTCCTATGTTTGTTGATTGGATCGGGATGGATTGAGGAACATGGGTGTTGGTTGGATTGGACATGTTGGGAACAAGACACGAAAGGGGCCTTCTACTACTTGCCGGGTTAGGTATTAAGGGTGCGATGTTAGAGGATGGGCGAAGGTCATAGTTCTTGGAATATTGGAGAAATACCCCTAGAGGGCCCGAAGTAGGAGCCAACTGACTATTCGGAGGGGGTTGGCTCATGAAGAGGTATTGACCTTGGGACACGATGGAGGGCATAGATGAATTAACAGCAATATGCGGGTGTGCAGACGCATTCATTATAGCCAGGGCAGAAGACCTCTCAGAAGTAGGTTGTGGAATACTTGAGGTAACTGCGGTGTTAGGAATAGGTAAGACTATTTGAGAACTAGTCGATATGGTAGGTGGAAGAGAAAAGGGAGGCATAGGGGCCTCGCTCTTCTCCGTGACTCGAGGCAAGAGAGATGATGCAAACTGCTCTACAAAGGCTTGGGATGATCCACGAGGATAATCGTACACTTGTTGGATTGGTGGTCCTTGATCAGATATTTGAATAGATTTGTGTACTAGGTAGTCCATGAGGGCTATCGGATTGCGGTCGAGAATGCACTAGAATTCGGGATCCCGCAGAGAACATACTCCGAGCCGAGATGATATTTACGAAGGACTAGGGAAGGCTGGGCGTGATGGGATTGCCTTGGCTTGATAGAAAGGATTATATGACCGGGATGGGGACCAACTAACGGTCCCGAGGAAGATTGGGGGTGCAGAAACCTCCACACTAGTGGTGATCTCGGAGGAAGAAGGAACTAGTTGAGCCATTCTTCTAGATTGTGATCGGGTGATAACCATCATAAACACACGAGAAAAGAAAATGACCTAACTAATGCACGAGATAATTCAAGCGTAAGTGATTATCTCCTTTAAATTTTAATGCTTTTAAGAAAATAAAATGTTAGGGAAGGCTTTTAGAACAGGAACTACTCGAATAGCCAAACTAAGGATGGTTTGGGTAATGTTTAGTGAGGAGTCCCGAAGGCACTTGATAAAAAAGACAGTCGTGGCTTGATATAGGGGCTACCCCGCACTTCACACACCGCTGCGATAAGGGAGTGGGTGCTTTGCCAATATATACCAAAATCTTCCGTGAATTTATAGCGCGGCCGAGTACGCGTAGGCTCTTCCTCTTGGATATCACTTCCAGTAGGCGAGGCCGGGGAAGGAATTTTGTTTAAATGCTTTATACCTAGTGATTTTGGCTTTGTGTGCGGGTGGAAAAATAAAAATCAAATAGTGTCACTACCGATTTTCATCAATTTTCCACCTAATTAAAACTAGATGAAAAGCATGCAGCAATGACAAAGGAAAAGTTCTTTTTAAGCACTTAAAAACGAAGTGTTTGATTTCGATGAAGACAAGTCAAACAGATTCTTTCCCAAATGCGATTAAGTTCTTTTTAAGCACCAAAAATTGAAGTGTTTGGATGTGATAGGCAACCGACAAAGAAATCCTAAAAGGAGAAAACACCGTAAAGAGGAATACACAGTAGATTTAGCTCTCCAAGGTGTGTGGACTTCAAAAAGCGCGTTGTTGAGCTCTTCCCCTCGAACAATCCCACGAACAAGCAAAGTGCTCCGCAAGAAGAGGTTAAGCAAACAGCAAACAAAACCCAGAAAGATATATCCGGATAATGGTGAAACGAAAATTTCTATTTTAAGAGACTAGAAAATTTTTCGAAGATAACGATTTCACCTAAAAAAGCAAGATTGAAATGATGCAATGAAATGCTCAAATAGGGCTGATAGAAATAAGTGAAGAAAAGGAACAAAGTTCAAAACTAGAAAAGAGATGAACTTACCAATAAGGGACTTTGGTTAGGTCCCACCGGGCGTGCCAGAATGTAGATCAAGAATTTTGCGCTTGTTACCTGTCCAAGTTAATGCACCAAACTAAACACAAAAACCCTGAAAAACTCCAATAAAATCGATACCTGATGGATTAGATCCGAAGATGTAGACGGATGAGGAAGCCGATGTAGACAAGACGGGCGCACACGAGCAATTCGCACAATAGATCCGAATAACCTGCAAAACACCGATGCTTGACAGAAAAAGACCACGTTAAAAGATATTTAAGTGGACTGCCCGAGAAGCGGGTCCGAGAAGCGATAAGCTTCCTCGGCGGATGTCAGTCCACGTTTTCAATTAAGAAAAGAAGCATACATGATAAAAGATGTAAATAAAGACTAGATTTTCTGATTGCAGTAATAAGAATCTAAACAGTAGAGAGAAAGTACGAAAAAGGAACTATGAAATAAATCTTTGGATTTGTGTTACTGTATCCTTTACCTATCTGCGAGAAAAATCGGCGTCGAGGGTAGAATCGGCGTCGATTGAGGCGGATCGGCGTCGGCCCGAGGAAGATCGGCGTCAGCGATTGAGACGGATCGGCGTCGGCCCAGGCGAGATCGATCAATCGGGAGCTGTGTGATAAGATTCGGGAATTAGAAGGTGAATGTGGTCTGCTTTGGATGGGCGAGAAGTTGGCGAGACACTTTGGAACAGAGTCACCGGATGATAGATGGTGGTGTGCGATGCGATGTGACGAGGACGAGTAACGGTGCTCCTCTCGAGGATTGATTTGGGCGAGATCTGTCCTAATTAGATACAATTGATGCTAAAAAGATCTCTCTTTCTTCACACCCTATATCTCTCTCTTTCGTGCGTAAGTGCTCTCTTTTTTTTCGCTCTTCGCTTTTTTAGCTCGTTCGTGATCTCTTTTTTTCCTTCGGTCCTTAGGCGAGTTCTCGGATTGCTTTTATAATCGGCGCCGCTCTAAAAATCGGCGCCGACCATATGGGTCGGCGCCGATCGCGGAAAAGACTCCCGAGGTGGCCAAAAATGATCGAAAAAGATAAGACTTATCCCGACTACGGGAAAATATCCCGCTTAGGGAAGATTAAAAATAGATGTGATACATGGATAGAATAAATTTGGGGTGGATAAGTGATTAAGATGCATGGGAAGAAGCGTAATTAAATATTTAATATTTAATCACTCATGGGTAAGATGTGATGGGATGAATTAAATTTGGAATAAGTGATTAAATCACAAATTGGATAATATCCCAAGGGGATAGTTGGTGGCGTAAACGTGCCCCGAGTTACCTAAGCAAGTAAACGGATGAGAGGGACACTAAATTGGGTAACCAATTTTAAGTGTCTACAATTCCATTTTGTGAGGAATCTGCAATCATTACATCCATCACCCTCATATTCCCCTATTGAAGCCATTCGAAGGGTCGAGGATGTGTCATGTACATCTTATCCCTTCTAAGTGGTCTACCTAGCTAGTCCTAGCTCTCCCCATGTCAATTAAGAATTCACACATGATGTTATCAAAACTAAAATGATCAAATATAGACTAAACCCTCGAAGGTAAACGGTTCATGTAAAAATAAATAAATAAATAAAAAACATGCAAATCAAAGTAAAAACAAAAAGAAATAGATTGATCCCTCGAAGGAAGGCTATCATATATATTATTCTTTCCATCCATATTATGTATAAAGTAGAGCATTCACTTGAAGGATACCTAATCTATTACTATAGAATTTGAGGGCTTCCCATATTGATAAATTTCATTATCTTGCAGCTCCTCATCCCCCACTATGGCCAACATGTCCTTTCTCCATCCATCCCCCTCATCAATTTTTGGCATCGTTACTCTGGTCACCCCGGTTGGCTCTACTTCCTTAAGTTTACTCATTTGAATCCCTTTTCCCCCTAAATTTGAATAAATCCCATTCCCACCAAAAATACATATTCCCTTAATCACACTTAATTAGTTAATTGATCCCCTGTAATCCTTAATCCTTATTATATGTTAATGGGCTCCATGTAAATCCATTTGATAATTAATATTTTAAACTAATTCATATCACCTCACCTAATAATCAAATACTCCAAAATTATTCAAATCATGCACCCCACTCATGAATTAAATAATTATATACTCCAAAAACATTCAAATCAGGCATCCCACTCATGAATTCAATAATTCAAAATAATCCACATGGGATTCACTATTGCACCTAACCATTCAAATCATGCACCCCACTCATGAATTAAATAATTATATACTCAAAAATCATTCAAATCAGGCATCCCACTCATGAATTCAATAATTCAAAATAATCCACATGGGATTCACTATTGCACCTAACCATTCAAATCATGCTCTCTACTTACTAATAAAATAATGAAAAATAATTTGCATGGGATCCATCATTGCACCTACTCATTCAAATCATGTCTCCTCAATCACTTAATCAGGGTTACTTTTTAAAACTAGGCTTACCTGATAACCCCTAAATTTAACCCCATTTTTAGGCTATAAATAGAGATATTTCCCCCTATTTCAAACAAGTTGGAAGTCATAGTGAACCTTTGATATTATAAATATTAATTTTTCATATTATAATGCCATTGTGATGCCATTTGTGTCACCATAGATCATCTTCATGCATTTGTAATTCTCTTAGCAAGTCCAACTCTTGGAAAATCCTTTGTGGTTTTCTTCCCAAATCCTTTGTGGTTTTCTTGGAAAATCTATCTCTTGGTAGGTCCAACCCCAAAATTGTTATTTTTTCATGCAAGTTTGGTTTTCTTTGATTAGATCAGTGGTTTCTTCACTCATCAACATTTTCATGTTATGATATTTGTAAGTTTCCACATGTTATCCATTTGTCTCACATTTATATTGTTTTCTTTATCAAACAGGGGTTGACATCTAACGAGGAAGTTAACGCTTCTTGGGTCTATTTCATCGACGACCCCTGCATAGAATATATAATCGAGTTTTCTTTAGTTCCTTTGAGTTAAAGGTTTACGAAGATCATAGTGAGGATCTCATCAACTACTTTGCACCCTTATCATTCGTCATCATATTGTCCCAAGTACTAAGGCCTTTCATATTCAAGGTTTTATGTGTTCTTTTTGTCTAGCTCACTAATTTCAATAGGACGAAAGAAAGTCTGATCAACATATAGCCAAGTTCTATTTTTCTCTTACCTCTTGTGTCTTTTTCTTATTCTTAAATCCTTGATTTTTGTCTTATATTTTTGGCTTTTTCACACACTTTTTACTTGTAAGGTAAATAATATGACTATATTATGGAAAATTAATCTTATATAGTAGAATGTTATAACATGAAGGTGAATATACTAACATTTTTAGTCCTTAGTGGAAAAATGAAGGTGAAATTATATTCAAAAAAATTTAGGAAGCTGTAAAATTTTGGTGAAAATGGTGCTGTATGGTAGTACAAAATTTTCCAAATTCAAAATTCAAAATTCTGATTTTCAGCTATTAATTAATATTTGCCCTAAAATTTACCCTATGTGGTGAGTTGTCTAAATTTATTTTACATTTATTTTGAGTCACATATGAATGAAATTCACCTAATCATAAGAAAATAAGATGAATTAATTGTACCATAATCACGGGCTGAAACTTATGAATGAACAAGTAATCATCTCTGCTGCAACTATACTTTCCTTTGATATTTGAAAACTATACCCCAATGCTTATTGCTCTGTGTGAATATTACCCATATATGAAGCCTTTCCCAAATTTGTCACAATGCTCCAATAGTTTGAAAAGGATGATGCATGATTCGACAAAGATGAATGTAGGAATGACCTCTTATGTGAGAATTTCTAGAACTATAATGCCCGTAAAAATAACCCACTATAGACCCAAGAACAATCTAGGATTAGTTAGAAAAAATTATGGAATAATTTTTTTGCATTTAAAAGTGTGTCATAACTAGGTTCTGAAAACAACGGTTGTGAAACCGGTTTGAAGGCCAATTACAATTAATATCTTATAGAATTCCCATTACAACAATTATTAAAATTTTGAAGGTCAAAACTTAGGACTAGAATAACCACTTAGGTTAAGAGGGCAATTCTGACTATCCCACTCTCTAACAAACTTAAAATATTTAACTTGATTTCCCCAAAAATTAACGCACCCAAAAATTCCCAAACACATTCCCTTATATAAGAAATTTCCTCACATTTCCATTGATAAAAAGAAGTCCTCATAACTCCTCATAGTTCTCAGAGTTATGGGCTGGCGGACCTTAGGAGGAACATTTTCCCAAGAGTTGGCTTGTGGGCACAGGGAAGAAAATTTTCCCATGTGCAAATGCCGGTGAGCGGGGAAGTTCTTTAGCACATTTTCTCTTTTTGAGACAAAATCTTGATTTTCCTCTACACGCCCATGAGCTGAAATAGGACACGTGTCGGTATTTCCAAACTCTGGTGGAAAGTCGGGCCGTCGGAGAAATTTGAGACATTTTTCTTTTTTTAGAAAAGTGCTAAGGGATCAAATGATCCATGCCTCATTGCCCCAGGTGCCACGTGTTAAGATCTAATTAGTTGCGGCCTATTGGGTTGTTGGAGCCACTTAGAAAATTTGGATTTTTAAAAGGAATTTTTTTAAGGATTTAACACTCTCCACGCCTGGCGACACATTGTGAAAGACATGTGTCGGCCCAACCATTGTTGTGGGTTTGCGGGATGGTGGGAGAACTTAGAAAATTTTACAATTTTTTTCCAAAGCACTAAGTTTTAAAAGGTATCTTCTCCTCTACCAATGCCTCATGACACCATGTGGTAGTAGCTGATTATTGATCGCGTGGCGGGGCCATGGAGGAAACTTAGACAAAAATCCTGAATTTTATTTTCGAAAAACTAAGGTTAAAAAGGATTCCATGCCTCTGTGTTGCCTCGTGAGGCCACGTGGCAACATCCCCGATTGGTTGTGGACAATTGGAGTAGTGGAGAAAATTTTTAAAGGTTAAGTCAATTGTTGTGGGCCAGCATTGCAAAAGACATCAAAGGAAAAACGGGGCAAGTGGTCCTCGGGTGAAATGTTTCCAAAATTTCTTTTTTGAACTTAGGTGATTTTTTTCAAAAAAATGGTTTACGGGTTAGCGAGAGCGATGGGGAAATTTGTGCTTTTGGAATTTTGAATAAAAAGTGCAAAGGGAAAATTTAGGCGTGTGGGTCCACCAGGAAATATTTCCTAGTTAATGTTTTTTTTAAACGACTAGATTTTTTTTTACGCCAAAATGAAGTAAAACTTTAGAAGGCCATAACTTTTGATTGGGAACTCGGTTTTGGGAAAACGAGGACTTTTTTTCGAAATATCTCGACGTTCTCTCTACACAAGAAACATAAAATTTTAATTTTAATAACATTTAAAGGGTCAATTTCATGAAAACGATCTGCAGGATTTCAAAATGAAAATTGGTAAATTTTGACTTATTAAAGTTTTCTCAATTTGATCTTCTTTCTCTCTCGAATGTCAAATAGACATGGAGGATTTTTCTTACGAGGGGATATAAGATATATTTGGAAGGTAAGTTTATTTTATTGAGTTCCAATTTGGAAATTACAACTTTTGACAATCGAAAAGGAATTTGTGAAAAATTTACCTCGATTTTACAAGTTTTCTAAGAAATTTCTTAAGTTTTTTTCTCTATTTGAATTCATTTATATCATATAATGTTCAATTTAATATTTTATTTATCATTTATTTGTTACAGGATATTCTATTCATTTCGATAAAAGGTACAAAGTCTAATGAAACAAAAAAATTGGAAAAATAAAATTAACTCAATGGATCTCATTTCACATGCCTTCTTAAAAAACAATGAATTCATTTCATGTTGGTTTCAAATGGATTTATTTCCTTTAATCAAATTATAAAGACAAGGATACAACTTCTATTCTTTTCAAAATAATGCATTTCGAAAAAACAAAGCATTACATTTTCTTCATACATATTTCTCCTTTTCAAACAGAGATTTCAAACACATCTAAATGATCGATTCAATTCCAAGAAGACAAATTTACTGACTTATTTTCCTTCATTCCCGAATTCATCATGCAAAATGTAATTCCTTTCTTTCAAAAATAGAATAGAGTATATTTATCCATGTCACATTTAAATTTACAACTTTCAAGTCAGTCAAACACATCCTTCCATTACAAAATATACAAGATCATCCACTTCAAAGTGGGAAAGGTTACAATAACATTTCATCTCAACAATGGATCAAACTATCTTTTCCTTGCTCCGAATAACAACATGAAGATTCATCATTCTTTAAAATTTGATCAAAACAAATGAAGGGGAAAGGCAACACTCTCCACCCAACCAAGACATCAATAAAAAGGAGAATTCATCCTTATTCATTAGCCCCCAAGCCCCAACCACAAAGCAATAAAATATGTGATTTAACTCATGGCAATAAAGGCTTCCATAACACACAAGCAGCAATTTAACATTTAAAACATAGTCGAAAATAGTATGTGGTGTGCAACCACATTTACAACATGAAAAACAAAACTAAGGATTCTTCAAACAAGCGAAAGGAGCAAGAAACTATGGGGTATGCTTCTTATGCCTCCCAAAGGGGAAATGGGTATAACCACACGATTTCAAACTGCCGAAATATAGTATATCAAAGCTTTGACATGAACTTATGCCTCCCAAAGTACCCCTTATTCCTCACATTTCCTTATGCCTCCCCAACCTCTTATGGCATGCCATTATGATTAAATAAATGCAAGATTTTTCTTTGTAAGGTGTATCCCAAATCCCAACTCCTCCACACTTATACCTCTAAAAACACTTATGCCTCCCACAAATTAAACCCCACAGTCTTCTCCTACACCATTCCTAGGCCATCTACCCAACAACACACAAACATGCCAAACATTCCCAACAATAACATATATAAAAAAATGAAAGAGAATAATTTCAAGAGCCAAGCTCTCTACCTCTCCATTATGTATTTGTTCCAAGCTCCAAAACAATAATCTTTTATCCAATGCAAGTAATCCAAAATCAACCAAGCACAAACATGCAACAATCCTTCAAATCCTCCAAAAGAAAGAGCTCTAAAATAGTAAAATAATTCACCCCAAAATAAATATCCAAAAGTGAAGCAATGCAAAACAAGGAAAGGACATTTAATTTTATAGAAGAGGAAAAGAAGAGGATGAGGTGGATCCATGTAGGATGGCACATCAACTGCTATGCCCTTAACCTATTGCTTGTATTAGGATATGAGTAGCCGACTTGTGGCTTACCATATCATTTTATTATATCATTTATAATTTCTCATGCTTAATAGGTCAGCCTTGGTGATGGTCATATCATATGAATAGTATATATAGGGGATTATAGGTAGTATTGCATCATCATTTGAGCATTTGAGTCTTGTTATATGGTTTGGAGGTTGCCCCTCGAAGTGGCGAAGCTATTCTAATTGCATATTGAGATCATTATTATAAAATATTGTGTTATTTTGTGCTCCATTGTTTCTCTTAATCTGAATTATCCAAGTAATTTCATTACAAGTGATATCAGAGCTGCGATCTGGGCCGAAATTAGGGTAAAAACCCTAATTTTTTGTTTCCACCACATATTTCTAACCAGAGCGTATTGGTTTGAGATATTTTTACCAGAGTTGTGAATCATTTCAAGTAAGGTTCCCTAAAAATTTCAGACTTTTTTTGATTTATTTTGCAAAATTTATTACAAATTTAGGGTTTTTCATAAAATCACTATTTGGGTGCAAATTGTGGAAAATTTTAATTTCTTTACATTTTCGGAAATATCTCAAAAAAATATTATTAGTATCTTCTCTGTGTTTTTTTTGTTCGGCCGAAATTGTATCGAAACCCTAAACCCTAAGATTTGACATCATGGCGGGGCCTTCCACAAGAGCAAAAAAGAATTCGGTTACTCCGGGTAAAACCCCAGATAAAGATGGGGTAGTGATTGAAGAGATGGAGTCAGAAGGGGTAAATACAGATTCCTCAGCACTAGGGTTTACCTCAGTTGATCATAAGGTTTGCCAACTTGAGTATGAGTTGCGAATTGTACAATCTGAGATGGCCTCTAAAGGAGACAGCCCAAATAAAGCATCGGTTGGATGATATCATGCAATATGTAAAGGGTAACCAAGATGGCCCAAATCCGGCGCATATCAACCAAGGAGGACCTTGATTCAAAATCATGGACAAACTAACCATATTGGATCACTTTTCCAGCCATTAGAATCAAACTTATTCGCATGACCAAGAACATGATGCCGAAAGTGGATATGCGCAAATTTGTGTGTAAGGATCCCCAAATTGGATAAATCAAATGGATAACTTCTTTGAGTTACATCAAACACCATCGGGAAAAAAATTTGAAATTGGTATCTCTATATCTTGAACCCGACCAATTTATCTGGTATCGTTGTTTATGTACTCGAGGTAGAAGAATGGTCTAGGTGTCACTTGGACAGCTTTTACCGAGGAGTTTCAATTGCACTATAGTTCAAGTGTTTGAAGAGAACTACTTTAGTGAATTAGCAAAGTTACGGAAAACAGATCACCAAAGATTATGTGCATCAATTCCAAAACCTATCCTTAAGGGTGGAGAATATTCCAAGAAAGAATCTAAATGACTTGTTTCTTGGGGGTCTTAAGGACCACATCGAGCATGAGGTACAAATGTTTAATCCAATCAAGATGTCTGATTCTATTATCATGGCACGTCGTGTAGAGGAAAAAATTCTTTGTAGTAGGAGGCCACCTTTCATTAACACCAGAGACCGTAGTATCTCTTCCCCTTCATTTGCTAGGCCAATTAGACTGACTCCTCAACAAATGGAAGAAAAGAGAGCAAAAGGATTATGTTTTAACTGTGATAGAAAATATGGACCGGGACATAAATGTGCTTTGAGAAGAAGTTGTTCTATATTGACGGAGGTAATGAGGATGATGAGGAAGCTGAAATTATAGGAGAGGCTGAGGAACCAGTAGAAGATGAAGTAGAGGATCACCAACCTACAATTTCTTTCCATGCATTTTTAGGTATTAGTACTCCTCAAACACTCAAGGTTATTGGCTATCTCAAAAATATAAGGTGACGATGTTGATTGACTCGGGAGTACTCATAACTTCATAAATAGTAAGTTAGCTGCCCGCCTCAATTGTTTTATTTACCTAGCTCCAGAAATGTAAGTTATGATTGCGGATGGTGGGATAGTCAAGTGCATAGGAAAGTGTCATAGTATCAAGATTTCCATGGGAGACTACATGTTAGACTCACCTATGTTTTCTATTTCTATGGGAGGGGTAGATATTGTTTTGGGGTCCAATGGCTCACAACCTTAGGTACTATAGAGATGAATTTCCAAGAATTGTTCATGTGATTTCATTCAGATGGAAGGACAATACAATTGAATGGGATGGTAGCTAACTCTCCACAGATTATTAGCTCTCATCGGATGCGAAGGTTATCGAGAAAAGGAGTGGACGGCTTTATAGCAAAGATATTTTCCATAGAATTACAAAATACGAGTCTTGATGCCACCTAATCTTGAGAAGATTGTGGATGCTCACTCATCTATTTTTGATGAAATTCCAAAGGGACTACCACCAGTTAGGGATCATGATCATGTCATTCAGTTGATTCCAGGGAGCCAAACACCTAACATCAGACCATACATATACCCATATTCCTAGAAAAGTGAGATCGAGAAAATGGTGGAGGAAATGTTGAAGGCAGGTATCATCAGGCATAGCCAGAGTGCATATTCTTCACCAGTGGTCATGGTACATAAAAAGGATGAAACATGGAGGATGTGTCCAGATTACCAAAAATCAACAAGTACACCATCAAAGATAAGTTTCCTATTCCAGTAATTGATGATTTACTTGATGAATTGCATGGTGTTGTTTATTTCACAAAATTAGATCTTCGTTTGGGGTACCATCAAATTAGGATAAAAGAGGAAGATGTTCATAAAACAGCTTTTAGGACTCATGAGGGCCATTATGAGTTTTTGGTAATGCCTTTTGGTCTTACAAATGCACCCTCAACCTTTCAAAGCTTGATGAACACTATTTTTAGGCCTTTTTAAAGGAAATTTGTATTAGTTTTCTTTGATGACATATTGATTTACGGTAAGACATGGGAAGAACACTTACAACATGTACATAACGTGTTGGAAGTTTTGGAGAAACATACTCTATATGCAAAGCCATCCAAATGTTCTTTTTGTGTACAAGAGGTAGAGTATTTGGGTCATATTGTATCCCATGAAGGTGTCAAAGTTGATCCTCAGAAGATCAAAGCTATGGTGGAATGGCCAAGACCCAAAAAATCTCAAAAATCTTCTTGGGTTTCTAGGAATAACAGGTACTACTGAAAGATTTGTGCGAGGATATGGTAGAATAGCAACTCCACTCACTGCATTGCTAAAGAAGGATGCCTTCCATTGGATAGATGTAGCCACTAAATCCTTTGAGCAGCTGAAGGAAGCCATGTGCAGCACCCCAGTTTTGGCTACTCCTAACTTCTCAAAAACCTTCATTGTTGAATGTGATGCTTCAAGATCAGGATTGGGAGTAGTTCTAATACAGGAAGGAAGACCAATTGCATTTTAGAGTCATCAATTCAAAGGAAAATATCTTCTCAAACCTGTCTATGAGAAATAAATGATGGCTATTCTTCATGCAGTCAAGTAATGGAGGCCATATCTCATGGGTAGACACTTCAACGTAAAAAATAATCACGAAAGTCTCAAATAATTTTTGGAGCAAAGGTTATCATCTAAGGAACAAAAAAGTGGGTAACATTGGGTTATGATTTTGAAATCATATACAAAAATGGTAAAGAAAATGTAGGAGCTGATCGTTGTCTAGAAGGGATACATCCGCAGATGCCTTACTATGTGGTATGTCCATGTTGACGATTGGGTGGAGGAAGTAAGATTGAAATGGAATCAAGATAAGGATACACAATCTCTAATACAAAATATCAAGTAAGGATCTATGACATCTAAAAAATCTGAGTGGAAAGGTAATTCCCTATGGTACAAGGATAGGTTATACTTGAGTAAAGATTCTAAGTTGAAGCATAAGATTCTTGCAGAGCTACATGCCTCACTGTTAGAGGACACTATGGGTTTTTGAAGACATATCATAGAATAAAAAGAGAATTCTTTTGGGAAGGACTCAAGGGGGATGTAAAAATTTTGTATCAAAGTGTTTAGTGTGCCAATAGAACAAAGGGGAAATAATTAAGACAACAAGTCTATTGCAACCCTTACCAATTCCTAGCCAGAGATGGGAGGAGGTCTCCATGGATTTCATCACCGGATTGCCTTGTTCGGAGGTAAGAATGTTATTTTAGTGATTGTGGATAGGCTCACAAAATATTCCCATTTTTGCCCTCCTATCACATCCATTTCGCAGCGATCTGATCATGAACTATTTTTTTGGAGATAGTTCAAAGGCTACATGGAACCCCAAAGATAATTGTGAGTGATCATGATCCTATTTTCACAAGTAATTTTTGGACGGAATTATTTTAATGTTTGGGTACTCATCTAGCTCACAGTTCATCTTATCATCCTCAAATTGATGGGAAAATGAAGTGGTCAACAAATGTTTAGACGGTATTTACATTGTTTTGTATCGATAAGCAAGAAAGGTGGATTAAATGGCTACCAATGCGAGAATGGTGGTATAACAAATCTTTTCATACCTCTTCTCAAATGACCCCATTTTTAGCATTATATGGTTACCATCCACCTTCTATCACTTCCTCCTTGAGGGTGCAAACTAAGGTCAGAGATGTTGAGGAACACATTCAACATCAAAACAGGTTTTGGCTAGTTTGAAGGAGAATTTAGCATTAGCACAAAACAAGATGAAACAACAAGCAGATCAACACCGTAGTGAAAGACATTTTGAAATTGGTGACTGGGTTTTGTACGTCTCCAGCCTTACAAATAGATGTCCCTAAAGCAACAAAAAAGGAAAACAAACTTGCTCCTAAATATTATGGCCCTTATCAGGTTCTACAGAAAATTGGTAGTGTTGCTTATAAACTAGAGTTGCCTCCATCTTCACACATACACCCAAGTATTCCATGTTTCATGCCTGAAGAAGGTTATTGGACAGAAATTTGAAGCCCAGACAGAGTTACCAAAACTTGACGAGGAAGGAAGAATAATTTTGGAGCTAGAGAAGATTCTGCAAACACGTACTAAGAGGCTGAGAACTAGAGACATTAAGGAATATTTGATCAAGTGGAAGAATCTGAGCATAGAAGACGCCACCTGGGAGGATGAAGGTTTTCTACAGCAACATCCAGGATTATTCAACGTTGAGGACAACATTGGTTTGAAGGGGAAGGGCATGCTACGCCCTTAACCTATTTCATGTATTAGGATATGAGTAGCCATTTGTGGCTTACCATATCATTTTATTATAACATTTATACTTTCTCATGCTTAATAGGTCGGCCTTGGTGATGGCCATAGCATATGAATAGTATATATAGGGGATTATAGGTAGTATTTCATTATCATTTGAGCATTTGAGTCTTGTTATATGGTTTGGAGGTTTCCCCCTCGAAGTGGCGAAGCTATTCTAATTGCATATTGAGATCATTATTCAAAATATTGTGTTATTTGGTGCTCTATTGTTGCTCTTAATCTAAATTATACAAGTAATTTCATTACAATCACACATCCTCAATCCCAACATAAATTCAATTTCATTGTCCAATGTATAATAAATAAGTTGGTGAATAATATGAAAGTTTACTTACACACTCCAAAACAAGCCCACACCCCATAGGAATGAAATTAAAACATGTAAGAAAAGTGCAATTAAAACATTCAACTTGACCTAAAAAAATGCATAATGAAGGTCTAAATTTAACCCTCTAACCATAGGTCTAGTTAGTAAATGAATTTAAGAGTTATGGGACAAGTTTAACTTGTCCCACAAGCCTCCAAAATCAGCCCCCAAGGAAAAACTCAAATTTCTAAGAAGGTGGAGTGTTTCACACTCAAAAGTTAACTTACACATCACTTACATATCACTTACACATTACTTACACAAATCTTAAAACACTTAATCAAAGATCCAAAAATATATTAATTACATCCTCATGACATATTTTAATTAGTTAACTTTAACAATATGATTACTCACAATAATTTATACAACATTTAATAATTAATGAAGGGGTTAAAGAACTACAAAATAGACACATTTAAACATTAAACAAAGGGACCAAATAAAATAAATACATAAAACCCCTTGGTAACATTTAAAGGTGACCCCCACCCATTAGAATCCCTAACAAAAATACAAACACACACAAACAATATAGTTGCCATGGTGACCTTGTTAAATTCATCTAGAATTCCAAAATGGTTGGTCTTGATCCCTTGATGTTTGTTGTGATATTTTAACCTAAAAACACAACTACCTCCTCGTCCTCATGGCCATATAAGAACATCCAAGATAAATCTAAATATAATTATAAAATCATCAATATATATATGAATCAAAACAACATCAAGGTAATCCAACAATATCATTTGCAATTTATCAACGATTATATCATCATCCAATAATTTACATTTCTATGTCTACTCACAATATCCAAATATCACGTACATGTCCGAACAACATCCATAATATAACCATGTCAAATAGTATATAATTTTCCACATATAAAATGTCTCTAATAATCATCATTCATCATAAGCGAATGAAGATAAAAAATAATCCATGATCTAACATCTAACATCATACCTTAATAAAGTACACAATATAATCAGCAGATATCATGATCAATATCAAAGGTGTCAAAGGTAAGTGGCAACTACATCCCCCTCCCCTTAGATTCGACTTCCTCCCGGAAGTCACTAGAACAAATGTGGAAACTAAACTCGTAGTAAAGTAGCATCCTCGACCCATATAGCCACCCAGTCTCATCATATCTATCCCACTTGCACCCGGACTGGTCAATCTCTTTGCATTGAAGGCCCGGGGTCCCGTAATCTATAATATGAATGGGCTCCAACTTTACCTACCCTTGATCTTGCATCTACAATAAGGTCCAATCAAGCGCATGAGAAGGATTTGTAATATATCTCCTAAGAAATGAAATATGAAACACATCACGTACACTAGAAAAGCTAGGTGACAACGCTAGACGTAGGCCAAAGGGCCGATACACTCCAAAATCTCAAAAGGACCAACGAATCTAGAGCTAACTTAGAACCTTTTCCATAACGGATAGGGATATTTTGTGGCACGACACGAAGGAACACCTTAATGCCCACATGAAAACTACGGTCGGTCCTATGTTGATCTATGTACTTCTTCTTCTTATCTTGTGCCTCCTACATTCTCTATCTGATCATAACCACCTGTTGCTCCATGTACCGTAACAAAGCTGGTCCAAGAGAAACCCTATCCTCTAACTTTGTCCCAACTAAAAGGTGTCATGCATTCTCTACCATACAAATCCCGAAAAGGAGCTATGCCCATAGAACTCTAGAAACTATTATTATAGGAAAAATCCACCAAGTACAGGTGCTCCTCCCATCTGGAATGATGATCCATCATATACATCCCGATCATGTCCTCTAAAATATGATTAAACCTCTCAATCTGTCCATCATCTCTCGGGGTGATATGTTGTCTTGAGTTGATCCTAGTCCTAAGGGAATGCTGCATGGTATTCCATAAATGGGAAGTATACTGAGGGATCGTGGTCACAAAATAATCTTCGCGGGATCTGTACAACTTGAAAAAACTTGTCGAAATATACTCATGCCACTATCTAGTTGTATAAGTGGTCTTCACGAGAAAAAAGTGAGCCACTTTTGTCAATTTATCCACCATGACCATGATGGCATCGTGGTGATATCTCGAGATCGATAGCCCAACAATGAAGTCCATGGAAATGGTGTCCCACTTCCACTCCGGTATAGCATGAGGAAAGAGAAGGCCACCGGATCTTGATGCTCAGCCTTCACTTTCGGCACTCCAAACAGCGTGACACAAAATGAGCCACATCTCTATGAATTTCCCTCTAGTGATACATCTGTCTCAAAGTAGCATGCATATTCTTCCCCGTGATGGGATGAATAGGGTTCATGATCTACCTCTGCGTAAAGATGTCCGACATCAAGCTCGCATCTCTGGGAACATAAATCTGATCTTTTTGCCTAAGAAGTCCATTTTCCTCTAAAGATAAACCATCAAACTTCCCTTCTAGGGGTCTCCAGGGACTTGATCTCTGCTCTAGCTACAATGTAGAAGTTTTCAAGAGGAAGTTCTTGAAGAATCCTTCTCCACAAACATGTGCCCACCGAAGTGGCCATACTTGTAAGTCTCCCTCTACTCGAGAGTGTAGTGCAAAACATTCTCCTTCCCCTTCACATGCTCTATCTCCATATCATATTCCTAAAGTAACTCCATAAAATGCCACTTACGAGTGTTGAGACTGAGTTGTGTGAAGAGGTGGTGAAGACTCAAGTGTTCTGTCCTGAGTGTGAATCTCCTGTCAAGAAGAAAATGCCTCCATCAAACCAAGGTGTGAAAAAATACTGCAAGCTCAAGATGATGAGTCGGATAATTAAGATCATAATCTTTGAGATTTTAAGACTAAAAAGCCAAAAATTTTCCCTCCGCATCAAGCACACCTCCAAGTCTGTGTAATAAGCATTCATGCATCTGAAGAACTCACCATGTGGATCTGGAACAACAAGAATATATGTTGTAGTGAGACATTTATTCATTGAGGTCCTGAAGGCCTGCTCACATCTATCTAACCAAATAAACTTATTCACTTTCCATTGAAGGAAGTGATGGGGTGTCAATCCGAGAGAAGTCCCGAATAAAACTCCAATAGTAACCTACTAATACCGTGAAGCTACACACCTCTATCATAGTAGTGGCTGCTTGCCAATCCATAATGGCTCTAATGTTGGAAGGATCGACTATGATACCTTCCCCAGAAATGATATGACCCAAGTAATAAACCTTTATCTAAAAGAAAGCACACTTCTCCAAGTTCCCGTAAAAGTCTTTGCTCACGAAGATACTAAAGAACCTAGTGAAGGTTCCCCTCGTGCTCCTCACTCGTACATGAGTAAATCAAAATGTCATCAAGGAAGATGAGCATGAAGTGATCTAAGAAGGTCCTGAACACCCCATTCATCAAACTCATAAACACTTGGGGCATTAGTCAAACCAAAAGGCACCACTATGAACTCATAGTGCCCATATCTTATACGAAAGGAAGTCTTATGAATATCCTCCTCCGTAATCCTTAACTGATGATAGCCTGACTTAAGATCAATATTAGAGAAAATTGTTGCCTTTTCTTGAAATCTACTGTTTCACTAGAATAATGTGATGGCCGAAGCTTCGGGATCTCCTTGATGTGATTTGCATTTGTAGTCCGACGGCCCCGAGGTCTCTATGTATGCTTGGCTCTAAGCCTAGGGCTTTGAGACCTATCTCTGTATCTTGAAACTTGGTCTCCCCATCCCTTTGTGGTGACTTTGCTTAACTAAATCCTTGTCGGAGTTATCTCCTCTATGCTCCTCGTATGTGCCGAGGAGATGCTCGAGCCTCAATGGATGTCACCTTATCATTTCGACTAAATGTTCTCCTACGGTCCCTCCACGTGAGAGAAACATTAACATCTGAAGAGTTTGAAAAGTTTGTGGTAGGATGGTTGCTACAACATGATTTTGTGGTGGTAAGTCTAGGTCTATGTGAAATGACCCCTTATCTTTTCTGCGCCTCCTCCATGACCAAGGCGAGAGTTATTTCATTACTCTATTTTATTTTCCCAGTTTCATGTTTACTAAAATATGCAATTTTCAAACCAAGTTGTTACTAGATTTAAAAGTGTGCTAAGTTTAATATTGCAATAGGTTTAAAGTTCATGTCTCAAGTTTTCTAGTGTGACCAAGGGTCCAAGCTTTCAAACCTAGCTCGATACCAAGTGTAATGCCCATAAAAATAACCCACTTGAGACCCAAGAACAACCTAGGATTAGTTAGAAAAAATTATTGAATATTTTTTTTTTTGTTTAAAAGTGTCTACAAGCGAGTTAGAAAATGACAAGCTTTTCACAAATCAATTTCAAGGCCAATTAAAATTAATAAATTATATAATTCCCATTACAACAATTATTAAAATTCTCAAGGTCAAAACTTAGGGGCTAGAACCACTTAGGTTAAGAGGGTAATTCCTCACTATCCCACTCTCTAACAGACTCAAAACGTAACACACTCAAAACATCCCGAAACATTTCCATTCGATAGGAAATTTCCTCACCTTTCAGTGATATAAAGAAGTCTTCCTAACTCCTCATATTTCTCAAGTTATGGACCAATAGACTTTGGGAGGAAACTTTTCCCAAGAAGCGAGGCCTATGGGCACAGGAAAGAAAATTTTCCCATGCGTGGGGACTGACAGAGAGGGAATTTATTTAGTGCATTTTCCCTTTTTGGGAAAAAGTGCAATTTTCCTCCACGCACTGCGAAGCGAGAACAGGACACATGTCGACATTTCTAAACTCCTGCAAAAATTCGGGCGTCGGAGAAATTTGAGACATTTGTCCTTTTTACCGAAAAGTACTAAGGGATCAAAATTATCTCGTACCTCTACCGATGCCTAAGGCACCAAGTGTTAAGCTCGATTGGGCTGCGGCCCATCGTGCCATCGAGATCCATTTAGGAAATTTAGATTTTAAAAAGGAAAAAAATTTAAGGACTTAAAACTCTTCGTGGCTCCACTTGATGCATCGTGAAGACACGTGTCGGTGAATCATTGGTTGCGGTATATGGGATGGCGGGAGAACTTAGAAAATTTTACAAAAAAAAATTCGGAAGAGCTAAGTTTTAAAGGGATCCTCTCCTCCGTCGACACCTCATGACGCCACATGTGGCAACACACGATTGGCTGCGGGACGGCGGGGCCATGGAGGAAACTTAGAAAAATTTCCCAAATTTTATTTTCAAAAAGCTAAGGTTAAAAAGGATTTCACGCTTCCATCGTTGCCTTGTGAGGCTGCGTGGAAACATCTGATTGGCTGCGGGCGGTGGGCAGTGGGGAAAATTAGGAAAAATTTCCCAATTTTTTTTTAAAGGTTAAAATAATTGTTGCGGTCTCGTGCGACCGTAGAAGACAACCAAAAAGGAAAAATCGGGGTGGTGGATCTGTGGGTGAAATGTTTCCACTTTTGTTTTTCAAACTTAGGCGATTTTCTTGACAAAAAGAAAGCCTTGGAGATTAGTAGAGCGGTAGGAAATTCATTCCTTTGGTGTTTTACACTAAAAAAGCACAAACGGAAAAATTCGAGCCACGGCTCCGCCAAGAAATTTTTCCCATTTAATTTTTTTAAACAGTTAGATTTTTTTTTTACGCCAAAATGAAGTAAAACTTCAAAAGGCCATAACGTTTGATACGGAACTCGGTTTTAGGAAAACAAAGACTTTTTGAAATCTCTCGACGTATTCTTTGCATAACAAACTTAAAATTTTAATTTTGATAAAGTTTAAAGGGTCAATTTCATGAAAATCGATCTGCAGGATTTCAAAGTGAAAACTGGTAAATTTTGACTTATAAAATTTTACTCAATTTGATCTTCTTCCTCTCTCAACATGTCAAATAGACATGGAGGATTGTTCTTAGAGGAATTTAGGATGGATTTGGAAGGTAAGTTTTTGATTGAGTTCCAATTTGAAAATTTACAACTTTTGACAGAAGAAACGATTGTGAAAAATTTAGCTCGACTTTACTGAAGTTTTCTAAGAAATTTATTAAGTGTTTTTGTCTATTTGAATTCATTTATATCATATGATGTTCAATTTAATATTTCATTTGTCATTTCTTTGTTGCAGGTCATTCTATTCATTTCGATAAAAGTTGTAGAGTTCAAAGTGAAACAAAAAAATGGAAAAATGGAATTAACTCAATGGATCTCATTTCACTTGCGTTCTTTAGAAAAAACAATGAATTCATTTCATGTTGGTTTCAAATGGATTTATTTTCTTGAATCAAACTATAAATACAATGATCGACTTCTATTCTTTTCAAACTAATGCATTTCGACAAAACAAAGAATTACATTTTCTTCATACGTATTTCTCCTTTTCAAAATAGATATTTCAAACACATCTAAATGATTGGATTCAATAAAAAATGCAATTTGAGAATGGTATTAAAATCATTTATTGATTCCAAGAAGACAACTTTACAACTTCTTTTCCTTCATTCCTGGATTCATAATCTGAATGAAATTCCTTTATTTCAAAAACAAAACAGCAGTATATATTTCTCTTTCACATTTCAATTTAAAACTTTCAATTCAATACAACATATCCTTCCATTACAAAATATAAAAGATCATCCACTTGAAAGTGGGAAAGGTTCTGACAATAAGATTTCATCGCAACAAGGGACCGTGAAACTATCTTTATCCTTTCTCGAGAACAACAACATGAAAATTCATCATTCTTCAAAATTAGACCACAACAAAGGCAGGGGGACACGCAACGCTCTCACCCAACCAAGACATCTAATGAAAAATTGAATCCATCCTTCTTCATTGGCCCCAGAGCCGCAACCACAAAGAAATCAAATATGTGATTCAACTCATGGCAACAAAGGCTTCCACAACACACAAGTAGCAATTTCACATTTAAAACACAATCCAAAATAGTATGTGTTTTACAACCTAATTTACAACATGACAAACAAAACTAAGGCTTCTTCAAACAAGTCAAAAGAGCAAGAAAATATGGGGGATGCTTCTTATGCCTCCCAAAGGGGAAATGGGTATCACAATCTGATTTCAAACCACAAAAATATAGTATATCAAATCCTTGTCATGCCCTTATTCCTCCCCAAGTACCCCTTACTCCTCACATTTCCTTATGCCTCACTAACCTCTTATGCCACCTCATAACGAGTAAACAAATGCAAGCTATTTCTTTGTAAGGTGGAACCCAAATCCCGACTCCTTCCACACTTATACCTCCCAAAACAATTATGCCTCCCATAAATTAAATCCTATAGTCTTCTCCTACAACATTCCTAGGCCATCTACCTAACAACCCACAAACATACCAAACATTTCCAATAATAACATATACATAAATGAAAGAGAAGCTTTTCAAGAGCCAAGCGCTACCTCTCGATGGAGTTGTTCCAAGTTCCAAAACAACAATCTTTAATCCAATGCAAGCAATCCAAAATCAACCAAGTAGAAGCATGCAACAATCCTCCAACTCCTCTAAAAGAAAGTGCTCCAAAAAAGTAAAAGAATTCACCCCCAAAATAAGTCTTCAAATGTGAAGCAACCCAAAACAAGGCAAGGAATTCAAATTTTTAGAAGAGGTAAAATAAGAGGATGAGGTGGATCCATGTAGGAATCCACATCACACATCCTCAACCCCAACATAAAGCCAACTTCATTCTCCAATGTATAATAAATAGGTAGGTGAATAATATGACAGTTTACTTACACACTCCAAAACAAGCCCACACCCCATAGGAATGAATTTAAAACATGTAAGAAAAGTGAAATTAAAATATTCAACTTGACTTACAAAAAAATGCATAATGAAGGTCTAAATTTAACCCTCCAACCATAGGTATGGTTGGTCAATGAATTTAAGAGTTATGTGACAAGTTTAACTTGTCCCATAAGCCCCAAAATCAGCCTCCAAGGACAAATTCGAATTTCCAGAAGGTGGAGTGTTTCACACTCAAAAGTTAACTTACATATCACTTACAAATTACTTACACAACTCTTACAACACTTAATCAAAGAGCCAATAACTCTATTAATTACATCCTCATGACATATTTTAATTAGTTAACTTTAACAATATGATTACTCACAATAATTTATACAACATTTAATAATTAAAGAAGGGGTAAAAGCACTTCAAAATAGACAAATACAAACATTAAACAAAGGGACCAAATAAAAGAAATACATAAAAATCCTTGGTTACATTTAAAGGTGACCACCCATGGGAATCCCTAACAAAAATACAAACACACACAAACAATACAACAGGTTGCCATGGTAACCTTGTTGAATTCATCTAGAATTCCAAAGTGGTTGGTCTCAATCCCCGAGGTTTGTTGTGATATTTTAATTTGCAAAACACAATTACCTCCTTCGGCCTCGTGGCTATATCGAACATCCAAGATACATCTAAATATAATTACAAAATCATCAATATATATATGAATCACAACAACATCAAGGTAATCCAACAATATCATTTACAATTTATCAACGACTATATCATCATCCAATAATTTTCATTTCTAGGTCTACTCACAATATCCAAATATCACATGTCCGAACAACATCCATAATATAACCATGTCAAACAAGATATCATCATCCACATATAAAATGTCTCTAATAATCATCATGGATCATAACTGAATCAAGATCAACAAGAATCCATGATCTAACATTTAACATCATACTATAATAAAGTCCATAATAATGTTCATAATAGAATCAACAATATCATTATCGATGATCAAAGATGTCAAAGGGAAGTGGGCACTACAAGAACGACATCCTTAACTCGCTTACTCCCGTGTGTGTCCAATTTACCACCAAAAATGAGTAACCTCAAATTTTCATATACCCCTTCTAGATGATGACCGAAAATGGTCAATATGTTTATACAACTAGGCATGATAAAATTACTTCAAATCCACAACCGGTGAATATATGTTTTCAATGAAAATTATAGTGGATAAATGGATCATAAATTTTTTAATCCGTTTTTCTTTCAAATAATGTAAAATAAACTGATTTTGAGTGAATTTAGTCTAGAAAATAAAAACATAGAGATTAAATATCCTTTAATCTTTTCACTTCTTTGAAAGATATCTCAAATAATTTCTTCCTTTGTATTGATCATTTTTTAATAACTTTCTAGTAAAATTTGTAATATACTATAGTTAACTAAAATGATCGATAGGTGTTCTAATGGACCTTTCCTTTGAGAGTTCGGATTGAGATGTAAAACTGAACTAGTCAACGCACAATAGTATGCTAGAATTATTAGTCAAAATTTACAAGTTATATCATAACGATGGATCTAATAACATACTAATAAGGTTGAATGTCAAATATAAATCCATAAATACTTGGGAAAACACTCTATCAACCACCAAATTATTTACGGACTACCTTAAATATAGATAAAATTATCCCTAAAAATTGGTGATGACCTTATAATTTCTATAGATTAGATTGGTTTTTTTTCCTAGATTAACTCTCACATATCAAAAAGTCGTAATAGCTTCATTTATCTTGGCACATTAAGGCATTTAATGGTCGACTGGTTGCTGGAAAAGACACATACTGTTATCACATGGCGTAAGTTTAATAAAAGAATAAGGACACATAATACACTCATATGGGATTGAATTGTTTCAAAGTTTATATTTTTCACAAGTCTCATGATTTTTATAATGGAAAATGATGAGTATAATGATATTCATGTTTCTTGTTTTTTCTAATACTAATACAAATAATAATAATTAAACTAAATGTAGTTTTAGTAAATTTAATTTATTTCAAAAGTTTTCAATTAAATAATATAAAAGTCACAATTTTGATAATTTAATGTGTATACATGCAATCAATATGATTTTAATATTGTACTTGATAAATATCTTTCAAAGAACACTTATCTTACTAATAATTCAAGAAATTCTTCTTCACAATTATCTTTAAATAAATATGAGTTAAATTGACGTAATGATTAGTCTAGCTTTACACGAATGAAGACAAATAGCTAAAGAATTCATATTTTGAGGATGTAAAAAAGTATTTAATTGATAAAATTGTATCTTCTAGAATATTACATTTTACATTAGGTGCTAAGAGTAATCCTAATATTAACTAAAATAATGACTAATCTAGCTTTGCACAAATGAAGACAAATAGCTAAAGAATCCATATTTTGAGGATGTAAAAATAAACATATAATTGATAAAATTTTACCTTCTAGAATATTACATTCCACATTACGTGTTAAGAGTAATCCTAGTATTAACGAAAATCATGTTTATGCACGTAGTGTCTCTCAAGAGTTTTCTACACGTAACTTACCTACTATGATTGCATATTATACATTATACTCATCATACTACAATTAGCGTTCTTTCACAACATACGGTTTGATTTTTTCCCATAGGCATAATACTCATGCTATATATTTTATGAAAATTATTCTCATAAAATGAATACAATGATCAACACTACATATACTGCAACAAATCTAACTAACAACTTCAACATTTGCAACCTTATTTCTCACAACTAGAATACGCATCACGAAAGATGAGCCACATAATGAACTTTCATTAGATATTACATAACCATTGGCCTATGAATTCGTAATCGCCATTTTCTCCGGATTTGTTCCACAAAATTTCACATTATTTTATAGAAATTGTGACCCTTCATGTCATAGATCAAGTATTTTTATATTGCACTTCTATTTATTATGTTAATAATAATATTTTTCTCTGCCTAATTTATTTATTATATTTTTTACGATTATAACTTAAACTTTTTTAAAATGGTACAAATGGATTCTCTAAATATTTTTAATCTTTTTTTGTATAGCTTGTTAACACATTTTGTAATTTAACTTATCCAAAAGGTATTATTTTTTCAAAAAACATAACTTTTTTAGATGATATAAAAAGATTTAATTTTGATGATATAAAAAAATTGTGTACATTAAGAGGAGAAAGATCATATGTGACCAAAAAGAGATCTAGAGTTGAAACCCGAGAAGAAGCATAGCCAAGCTAATGTAAGCTACACTAAAATCCAGGTGAAGGAAGCTTGACCCAAAACTAAGGAATAGCGTAACATTAAGAACTTGATTTGGAAGTAAGAAGCGACTCCCTATGACACGATCAGACATCAGGTATTTATGTTTCTTACGATCGACCTTAGTCCATCCACCCCCATTCATCGTGGAGTCTAACGACCCCAACATATCACCACCATGAGGAATATTTTCAACCTACCAAAAGATCACGTCAAGTGTACCATCCACGTCTTCAGCCATCCTCAAATTCTTCACAAACTATTACAAACGATTTAGGACCACTCATTCGAAACATGACTAGGAAATATATTTAAGTTTGATATTGTTTCACCTACCAAGTCAATACGTGATTCAATTTTTGATTTTTAATGTGCCCATCCCGCCCAATGAGCCCACCCAACCTGTCACCAATGAAACAGTCATCCAAATTTCCGAACACATCCTCCTCGCGTTTGACACCCACTTACACCAGAATTTTAACAACCTCATTATTACGCTTCTCAACTAGGGATTTTTTTCCTTTACATTAACTTCATGCTTCCTTGATTTAAATACCCAACATTTAAATCCAACATAAATCTTAAATTCAATCCATCTGATAATAATCATAAACCATGTGCAGCTGCATGAGTCGGTTAGTAATCGTCCCCTCATAGATTACTCTTTACGAGTGTGTATACAAGGTATACTATTGGTTTCCTTTTTCAGGCATTGATAATCAAGTGATGATTTCTAAGTGTATACATAGGTATCTACCAATCGAATCCCATCTAGTATCCCTACACATTAGAACTTTAAAAAATCAGGACAATGTAATCACCACCTTACACTACTTTGATCAAAATGTCAATAAAATGTATGCCATGTTCGGTTCTATGATGACACACTCATCATTAGAAACTTTTCATATCATGTAGTGCCCACTTCAAACCACCACTTGAGACCTATGAAATAAACTAGGATTAGCTAAGAAAATTATGGAATAATTTTCTTTTTATTTAATTTTTTATTTATCTATTTTTTAAGGGTAACATCAACGAGGTTACAAGACAACAAATTACACAACCAATTCTAAGGCTAACTATCAACACCATAATTCAAATTCAAATTTTCATCGACATTTTCTCGAGGAGGAGGAGCACTCACCATTATCTCTTGACGCAAGTCAAAAACCTCCTGTTGTTGCGGCGTCAACACCTAACACTTGACACGCGTCAACTCCTCCCTCTTGACGCGCATCAACAACTTCCCTCTTGACACACGTTAACAACTTCCGGTTGTCGCGTCAACTCTTTTCTCTGACGCATGCCAACTCCTCCACTTGTCACACGTCAACTCCTTTCCTCGACGTGCATCTACAATGCGTCGTTACTTTTCTCCCGACATGTGTCAACTCCTTCACTTTTGACACGTCAACACATTTCACCTGACGCGCGGCCAATGAAGGAAAATTCTTTGTTGCAGCGCGCCCAATGAGAACTTCTATGCCACGCAGCACTAACGCGTGCCCACATGTCAACTTCGTGACTAGGCACGATTCGGCGGAGAAGCAAGAAAATCAGGGAACATATTTCCAAGGCAAATTTTAATACTTTCCTCAATTAGATTATTATATTTATATTTTTGAAAGGCCAATCTAAAGAAAACAACTTTAGGCTTTTTAAAGAAAAGTTGGCGCGTTTAACAACTTAAAGAGTTTTGTTCAACTTTGATTCTTTCTCTTTATTAACATGTCAATAGATTTTGGAGACTTGTTCTAGGATGAGTTTCTAAGGTTCAATTTTTTTATTTAATTAGATTTAATATTTTCCAACATTAGACAGCAAAACGGATATGGAAGTTTCAAATTCTATTTTAATAAGTTTGAATCTTCTTTCTTAAGTGTTGAGTCAAATTGAGTTCATCAGGACTTAATGCATCTAAATTGAAATGTTTCATTACTTAACTCATAAAGAAGATTTGAACTGTTCATTTCTTGAGAAATTAAAATCCAAACTAAAATAAATAAAATAGAGATCAACTCTATAGGTTCTTAAAACATTTTGCATCCTCCAAAAACGAAAAGATATTTCAAATCTAATGTAATACATTCTCATTGATTCCAACATCCATATAACACCTAATATGCAAAGTCCGATTTCTAGGTTTCAATTTATTTAAAAGGAATAAAACATTGTCTTTTCCCTTATACGTGATTTCCTTCCAAACAAAAAACTCATCTCATCACGTAAACTCAAATCCAATACACAATACCATTTGAGAACAGAATGCAATCCTTTATTGATGCCAACAAAAACTTTACGTGCTTCATTATATCTTTTAATTTCAAATATAGTCTATAGAGTATATCACCTTCTTTCACATTCTTCCAAACAGATAACAATGTAATACAACTTTTACATTTCACATATCAAATTTAATCTTTCATTTTTCATACAAGTGCCTTTCCATTACAAATAATAAAACATTTCATCCACCTCAACGTGGGAAGGGTTACAATAACTTGCGAAAAAAACCGGATCACAAATCAGTACATTCTTTGTTCAAGAACAACAACATGCTGATTTTCTTCAATCTTCAGTTGGATCACAACAAGACAGGGGGAAAGGCAATGCTCTCCACCCAACAAATATATCTAATGAGAAGGGAGAAGCCGTCCTTCCTCATAGGCCCCGAGCCCCAACCATAACGAATAAAAGATGAAAACTGACATATGGCAACAATGGCTTCCACAAAACACACATGCTTCATTACACATTTCAAAAACACGTTTTAGAAAGATGTAGTTCCCAACTACATAAAAAATGCAAACAAAAATGAGGCTTCATCAAGCAAGCCAAAACAATCGAGCAGGATCTATGGGGATGTGCTTATGCCTCCCATTGGGAAATGGGAATCCACTGAGCAACCCGCCAAAATATATCATCCCCAATACCCTTACGCCCCCAAAACTTCCTCTTTATGCCCCCAAAGTTTATGCCTTATGCCTCCCAAAGAGTAAGGAATGCAACCTATTCCTTTTCCAAGGTAGATCCCAATCCCAAACTCCTCCACCATAATCGATGCCATAGGCATTCGCTTATGCCCCCATATGAATTCCCCACAGCTTCTCCTACACCATAACCTAAGAAGTCTACCCAACCAGCCAACAAACATACACAAAGAAGCACCATTTCCTACATACGTAAGGGAAAAATAAGCATATTAAAAGTTCCAGCTTCCTAACTCTCGATTAATGGAGTTTGTTCCAACACAACAAGCTCTTCAATGTCTAACACACAACCCAAAAAAATAACAATAAACAAGCAAAGGATCTCCGTCGCCTTACACAAGCAAGACTCCAAACAATAAGAAGTTCACCCCAAAGGAAAATACGCAAGGCTTCAACCAATGAAGAAAATGCGCCCAAGAAGAAAAATGTGCAAAGCTTCAAAACCCACAAACAACAAAGAGTTCGACTTATAAAGGAAGAGAAGAGAAGAGGGTGATGTGGATTCCAAGTGGGATGTTGCATCATTCTTCCTCAACCCTAAAATAAAAGTCAACATCATAATTAATCACCATAAATGCAACGAAAAATCAACTTACACACTCCAAATAACCCATACCCCCAAAAGGACAAAATTAAAAGCATGAAAGGGAAGTACAATTAATGCTTTCAAATGATCAAATCCTAAATATAATAAATAAGTCAAAACTTGACCTCCAACCCATAAATAAGGTTGGTAGTTAACTTTAAGAGGTGTGGGACAAGCTTAACTTGTCCCACAAGCCTCGAAATTTAGCCCACAAGGACAAATTCAAATTTCCAAAAGGGATGAAGTGTCTTACACTCCAAATCCTATTCTTTAATTCTCTTACATCGTTTCTTACACATTCTCTTACCTCTTCTTACATGTTTCTTACATATTACATTAATATCAATAACTTCATTTGTTAGCATTCCTTTGACATATAGATTTATTTATTTAATTTACACAAGGTTATATATAGTATTAACTCCACACATAACAATTAATGAAAGGGGCCACACATTACAACTAAACACATACAAACATTACAAAAGGAAAAACACATAAATAAAAACATAAAAATCCCTTGGTCACATTTTAAAGGTGATCCCCCCATGGGAATCAGTAATAACACAACACACAACAAAAATAACCATGGTGACCCGTTGAATTCATCCAAAATTCTATTATGGTCGGTTTCAGTCCCGATATTGTTGTGATGTTTGTGACCTACAAAATACAAAAACCCCTTCGGCCTCATAGCCATATCGAACATCGAAAATGATATAATTAACATCTCAAATTCAAATATGAATCATAACCATATCACAAATTAAACATCATCATTTAAATTCAATTATCAACTATAACATCATCCAAAATATTCATACTTTGTCTACCCACAATAAACCAATGTCACATGTCCGAGCAATATCTAAAATATGTCCATGTCAAACAAGATACCATCATACACATGTAATAATGTCTACAACAATCATCAAGCATGATAATCGAATCCAGATTCATAATAATCCATATCTAACATCTACACATCTTAATAATTCAAATCATAATAACGTCCAAAACATGATCAACGATGTATCGGGATTAGTAACTACAAGTGTCAAAGGCAAGTGGGCATTACATCCCCTCCCTTAGACTCGACTTCCTCTTGGAAGTCACTAAAACAAATGTGGAAACTACACTTGTAACATGGTGGCATCCTCCCAAGTGGTTGCAGTCTTGTCGTATCTATCCCAATGTACCCGTACTTGATCAATCTCTCTGCCTCAAAGGCCCGGGGTCCTACTATCCATGATACGGATGGGCTCCACCATCCCCTACTCTGATCCTCTACCTGTAATGAGGTCCAATCCAACAAATGAGAAGGATGCGTAATGTAATTCCTAGAACGAAACATGAAACACATCATGTACATGAGACAAGATGGGTGGGAAAGCTAGACGGTAAGCGAAAAGGGTCGATACGCTCCAAGATCTCAAAAGTTCCAATGAAACAAGGAGTTAACTTAGAACCTTTTCCATAACGGATAAGGCTCTTATGTGGTCTAACACAAAGGAACACCTTCATGCCCACATCAAAATTAAATTTTGTCCTATGCTGATCCGCGTACTTATTTTGTCTATCATGTGCCTCCTGCAATCTCTACATGATCATCGCTTTACTGTTGCTCCATGTCTTACAAAAGGGATGCTCCAGGAGATAATCATCCTCCAACCTATCCCACCTAAGAGGTATCCTGCACTCTCTACCATACAAGGCCTAAAAGGAGCCATGCCTACAGAACTCTGAAAACTATTATTGTAGGAAAACTCCACCAAGTATAGATACTCCTCCCATCTCGCCTGATGATCCATCACGTACATCCTGAGCATGTCCTCCAAAATCTGATTCACCCTCTCGGCCTCATCCAACTATCTTAGGGTGATAAGTCGTGTGCTTGAAATTAATCCTCGTCTGAGGGAATACTACATGGTATCCCAAAATGGGAAGTGTACAAGGGATCGCATCCAAATGATCTTCCACGAAACTTGTGCATCCTAACAATCTCATCCAAATAGACATGTGCCATAGCACTAGCCGTATAATTGGTCTTCACCGATGAGAAGTGAGCCACTTTTGTCAATATATCAACCGTAACCATGATGGCATCATGGTGATATATCGACATCGGTATCCCAAAATGAAATCCATGGAAATGGTGTCCCATTTCCACTCCAAGATATAGCATGAGGAAAGAGAAGGCCGGTGGGATAGTGGTGCTTGAACTTCACCTTCTGGAACTCCAAATAGAATGACAAAAACTAAGCCACGTCTCTACGAATTCCTCTCCAATGGTACAAGTGTCTCAAAGTTGAATGCATCTTCTTCACCCCAGGATGGGTGGAATACGGTGCACGATGTGCCTCTATCAAGATTTCCCGCTTTAAGCCTTTGTCTCTAGGAACATAAATCTGACCTTTGTGCCGAAGAAGGACATCTATCTCTAGGGAGAAACCATCAAACTTCCCTTCAAGGGGTCTCTAGGACTCCATCTCTACTCGAACCGCAATGTAGAATATGTAAAGAGGAAGTCTGCAGAGAATCCTACTCCACAAATCTGTACACACTAAAGTGGCCATAGTCACATGTCACCACTTGCTAAGAGCATCTACAAACACATTCTCCTTTCCCTTCACATGTTCTATCCCCATGTCATACTCACAAAGAAACTCAATCCAATGCCGTTGTGAGTGTTTAGATTGGGTTGCATGAAGAGGTGGAAAAGACTCAAATGATTTCCTTGAGTGTGAATATCTAACATAGAAGAAAGTGCCTCCATCTAACCAAATCCTGCACAAATACCATAGGCTCAAGATCATGAGTTAGATAATTAAGCTCATAATCCCTGAATTTGAGAGACTCAAAGGCCACCACTCTTCCTTTCTACATCATCACACCTCGGAGGCCGCGCCTGAAGCATCTATGCACATAAAGAACTCACCATGTGGATCGGAACTGCAAGAATGAGTGTGGAAGTCGACATCCCTTCGCTTCTTCAAGGCCTACTCACATCTATCTAGCAAAACAAACTTCTTCCCTTTCCGTCAAAGGGAAGTGATGGGAGTGTGCAATCCGAGAGAAGTTCTGGAAAAATCTCTGGTAGTAACCTACTAACCCCATGAAGTTGAGCACCTCGGTCATAGTAGTGGGTGTTTTCCAATCCATAATGGCTCTAATCTTGGAAGGATCAACTCGTGATACCTACCCTAGAGATGATATGACCCAAGTATCTGTACCTCGGACTAAAAGAAAGCACACTTCTCCAAGTTCTGAAAAGTTGTTGCTCACGAAGACACTTTACCAGCAAAACCTAGGAAAGGTGCCCCTCATGCTCCTCACACATACATGAGTAAATCAGAATGTCATCAAGGAAGATGAGCATGAAGCGATCTAAGAAGGTCCTAAATACCACATTTATCAAGGTCATAAACACTTCGGGACATTTTTCAAACCTAAAGGCACCACGGTGAACTCATAGTGCCCATATCTCGTATGAAAGGAAATCTTATAGATGTCTACCTCCATAATCCTCAGCGATGATATCCTAACTTGAGATTAATCTTAGAGAACACCGGGGGCTCCTTCATCCGATCAAACAAGTCATCAATACGTAGAAGAGGATAACAATTTTATATTATCACCTTATTCAGTGGTGGTAATCGATATACAACATGCAGGATCCATCCTTCTTTTTCACGAAAATGACCGAGTGCACCCCAAGGGTTATACTAGGATGGATAAGGCATTTCTCTAGAAGGCCCTCTAGCATGCAACATGAGTTCATAGAGCTATAGGGTGGTCATCGATATAGTTCTCATGAGATAGGTTCCACTCTCTGAACCAAATCAATATGAAAGTCAATCTCACGTGGGGTGGCATCCCCAGTGAGCTCCTCTGGAAATACATCCGCAAACTTTCTCGAATGGGATGATCATCTAGCGATGGTCTATTAGACCCATCCTCCGACTCATCACCGATTGTAACAACATACATTTGACAACCCCATCGAAAACACTACTTGAGCTACATAGCAGAGATGGTGTGAATAGAAACGAGTCTCCTTACCCCTAAAATCGTTGACTCAACTCAAAGGTCATCTACACAAGATATAGTTTTGTGATAACAATCCATCTTAGCCCTATGTATAGATAACCAATCCATATCTAAGATGACTCCATATGATCCCAAAGGAAGAATATGGATATCCTCAAGAAGTGGTGAAAGGTCCCAAATCTACAACACACTCCTTGACTCAAGGAGTCAACAAAATCTTGGCTCCCAAGTCATCTCAACATCCCAAAATGACCCCGCCTAATCGCCACTAGCATGCATCGCTCTACTAAAGAAGTTGCAATAAATGAATTGGAAGAAATATAGTCAAACAATATGGAGGTAGGAATACCCCTAAAGCTACGGGTAGTCTCAATGACTCGTGATCTCGGTTTTCAACCTTTGGTGGTTCTCAACATTTGCATAAATCCTATGGCTACATCCCATTTCACCAACCTGTCGGCTCGAGATCGAGTGCCTTACCCTTGTTAGGGTTCTTAGGGTAGTCTCTCCAAAAATTTCCTACAACTCCACATCCAAAACAACTACATGATCCTCTCCAAGGAGTATCCGCCCCAGAGTGCCATGGGTCCCGATGATCTAGCTATGGTTTGCTTCGGTCTTTGCTGATGATCTCCAGGTGACTTAGCTCTAGGTCGACCCTATGTCTCGGTCGGACCCTTGGAGGAGGCCCCATACTATAACCTCTCTATGCATCATCTCTCTATGGAGGGCTATACGATGGGTAGAGACTGCTCTTGCTCTACTATTGTTCTTTGGGTGGGTCCAAGGATGACCGTGAAGAATGTTGACCACCACAAGGAGGAGGAGCTAACCCCCTCGATCTACTATCATGAATCTGCTTGTGTATGCGGCTTCCGACTCGGTCTCTAGCCTTTGTTGGGTCTTTCCCAGTCTCTGCTGCTATGTAGGCCTTCTCAACAGCCTCTACTAAAGTCTATGGCCAGTGGATCCGAATTGCACCTCAATGTCTATATTGAGACCCCGATGAAGTGGTGAATCCACACCTACTCATCCCGCATGTACTCTACGTCAATTAGATCCATAAACTTACTCTCATACTCTTCCACCGTAAGGATTCCTATCGAACGTCATGGAACTCATCGATCCTCTATTGTATGAATCTCCATAACGATATCTACTTCTAAATCTCTCCTCAAATATCTCCTAGGTTACTATCTCGGAATCAACATGGAGCTTCTTCTCTTGAGTCATCCACCATACTCCAGCTCCATCCTTCATTAGGTGGATCACAACATGAGCTTTTGTGTTGTTAAAACAAGGAAAAATCTTGAAGCATCCGCCTGCTCAAGTTCGAGCTGCCCTCTAACTGAAATCCTCCTATGTCACCCGAATACTATGATGGCCAAAGCTTGAGGATCTCCTTGATGTGATCTACAACTATGGTTTGATGGCCTTTAGGCCTCTCTCGCATGCTCATCCCCGAGCGTAGGGCTCCGAGACCTCTTTATGACCCAAAATTTGGTCACCGTTCCTCTCAAAGGAGACTCGGCTCTAGCTGACTCTCCATGGAAATTATCTCCTCCATGCTCCTCACTGAGTGGAGGAGGTGCATGTCCCTCAATGAAAGTGACTCTATCATGTCTGGCATGCCCTCCTCCCGAACCTTTTTGCAATGCGGCATTTACATCTTGAAGGGTCTCGCAAGATCTATGGCGAGTATGGCTGCCACAACATGATCGTAGGTGGTATCCCTAAGTCTATGTGGAAATAATTCTCATCTTGTGTATGCCTCCTACGTAAAAAAGTGAGAGTTAGCTCATTATTTTAAGTCTTCTTTAGTTTCTAAGTTTACTATCATATACAAGTTTCAAATAGTTTTTTTCTCTAAGTTAAAAGATGTCTAGTATTAAAATTCATGTCTCAAGTTTTCTAGTGTGCCCAATGGTCCAAGATTTTGAACCACTACTACGATACCAAGTGTAGTGCCTCGCTTCAAAGCACCACTTGAGACCTATGAAATAAACTAGGATTAGCTACGAAAATTATGGATTTTTTTAAGGGTAACATCAACGAGGTTACAAGACAACAAATTACACAACTAAATTTAAGGCTAACTATCAAGACAAAAATTCAGATTCAAATTTTTGCTCGACATTTTCTTGAGGAGGAGGAGCACTCATCATTATCTCTTGACGCGCGTCAAAAACCTCCTGTTGTCGTATGCCAACACCTCACACTTGACGTGCGTAAAAAACTTTTGGTTGTCACATGTCAACTCCTCCCTCGACACGCATTAACAATTTCCCTCTTGATGCACATCAACAACTTCCGAGTGTCGCGTGTCAACTCTTTTCTCTCGGGCGTGCGCCAACTCCTCCACTTGTCATGTGTCAACTCCTTTCCTTGATGCACGCCTACAACGTGTCGGTACATTTCTCCTAAATTTTTTCAACTCCTTCATGTGTCACGCGTCAACACATTTCACTTGACGCATGTCAACGAAGGAAAACTTCCTTCTTGTGTGTGTCTGCTTGAGAGAACTTCTATGCCACGTGGCACTCACATGTACCACATTTCAAATCGTGATTGGCCACGAGTCGGCGGAGAAGTGAAGAAAACTAGGAACATATTTCCAAAGAAAATTTTAATCCTTTTATCAGTTAGATTATTATATTTATATTTTTGAAAGGCCAATCAAAGAAAACAAGCTGAGACTTTTTAAAAGCAAACTGGCATTTTGACAACTTAAAGAGTTTTGTTCAACTTTAATTCTTTCTCTTACTTAACATGTAAATAGATTTTGGAGACTTGTTCTAGTATGAGTTTCTAAGGTTTAATTTGTCGATTTAATAGCATTTCATATTCTCCAACATTAGACAAAGAAAAGCATTTTGTGGAAGTGTCAAATTCTATTTTAATAAGTTTTGAAGGTTCTTTCTTAAGTGTTGAAGTCAAATTAAGTTCATTGGGACTTAATGCATCTAAATTGCAATGTTTCATTACTTAGCTCATAAAGAAGATTTGAACTGTACATTTCTTGATAAATTGAATTCCGACTAAAATAAGTAAAACAAAGATCAACTCTACGAGTTCTTAAAACATTTTGCATCCTCCAAATATGAAAAGACATTTCAAATATGACGCAATACATTCCATTGATTCCAAAGCATCCATATAACATCTAACATGCAAAGTCGATATCTAGCTTTCAATTTATTTAAAAGAAATAAACATTGTCTTTTCCATTATATGTAATTTCCTTCCAAACAGAGAACTCATCTCATCATAGAACTCAAATCCAATACACAATACCATTTGAGAACGAGAATGTAATCCTTTATTGATGCCAACAACAACTTTACACTTCATTATTTATTTTAATTTCAAATACGAGTCTCTGAGTATATCACTTTCTTTCACCTTCTTTCAAACAGATAATAGAATACAACTTTTACATTTCACATATCGATTTAATTTTTCATTTTTCATACAAGTTCCTTTCCATTACAAATAATAAAATGTTTCATCCTCCTCAATGTGGGAAGGGTTACAATAACTTGCTAAAAAAGCAGGCATTGTCAAACCGTACATTCTTTGTTCCAGAAAATAGCAAAGATGCTAATTTTATTCAATATTCATTGGATCACAACAAGACAGGGGGAAAGGCAAGGCTATCCACCCAACCAAGATATCCAATGAGAAGGGAGAATCCATCCTTATAAGCCCCCAAGCCCCAACCATAACGTAATAAAAGTTGAAAACCGGCACATGGCAAAAATGGCTTCTACAAAACACACAGCAAAGAATTACACATTTCAGCAAGATGTAGTTCCCAACTACATAACAAATGCAAAAAAATTGAGGCTTCATCAAGAAAGCTAAAACAAGAGCAACGATTTATGGGGACATTGCTTATGCCTCCTAATGGGAAATGGGAATCCACTTGAGCAACCCGCCAAAATATATTATCCCCAATACCCTTATGCCCCCAAACTTCCTCCTTATGACCCCCAAAATTTTATCCCTTATGCCCTCCCTAAGAGTAAGGAATGCAAGCTATTCATTTTCCAAGGTGGATCCCAATCCCAAACTCCTCCCACAATAATCGATGCAAAAGGCATTCTTTATGCCCCCACTTATGAAATCTCCACAACCTTCTCCTACACCATAACTTAAGAAATCTACCCATCCAGCGAATAAAAACACATAGAAAGCACCATTTCTTACATGCGTAAGGGAAAAATAATCATATTAAATGGTCCAGCTTTCCTACCTCTCCATTAATGGAGTTTGTTCCAACACAACAAGCTCTTCAATTTCTAAGACACGGTCCAAACAACAACAATAAAAAAGCAAAGGATCTCCAAATCACCTTCCAAAAACAAGACTCCAAAAACAAGAGGTTCACCCTAAAGGAAAATACGCAAGGCTTCAACCAATGAAGAAAATTCACCAAAGAGGAAAAATGCGCAAAGCTTCAACAACCCACAAACAAAAAATTGTTCAACTTATAAACGAGGAGAAGAGAAGAGGGTGTTGTGGTTTCCAAGTGGGATGCCACATCATTCTTCCTCAACCCTAAAATAAAATTCAACATCATAATTAATCACCATAAATGCAAGGAAAAATCAGCTTACACACTCCAAATAACCCATACCCCCAAAGGGACAAAATTAAAAGCATGAAACAAGTACAATTAATGCTTTCAAATGGTCAAATTCTAAATATAATAAAAAGTCAAAACTTGACCTCCAACCCATAAATAAGGTTGGTAATTAATTTTAATGGTGTGGGACAACTTTAAATTGTCCCACAAGCCTCTAAATTTAGCCCACAAGGACAAATTCAAATTTCTAAAAGGGATGAAGTGTCTTACACTCCAAATCTTATTCTTAAATTCTCTTACATATTTTTTTACACATTCTCTTACCTCTTTTTGCATGTTTCTTACATATTACATTAATATCAATAAATTCATTTTCTACATTCCTTTGACATATAGATTTATTTATTTAATTTACACATGGTTATATAAAATATTAACTCCACACATTACAACTAAACACATGCAAACATTACAAAAAGGAAAAACACATAAAGCAAAACATAAAAATCCCTTGGTCACATTTTAAAGGTGATCCCCTCATAGGGAATCCCTAAGAACACAACACACAACAAAAAAATTACCATGGTGACCCGTAAAATTCATCCAGAATTCTATTATGGTCGGTTTCAATCCACCGATATTGTCTTGATGTTTTTGACTGCAAAATAAAAATAACCTTTCAGCCTCGTGGCCATATCGAACATCAAAATGATATAATTAACATCTCAAATTAAAATATGAATCACAACCATATCACAAATTCAACATCATCATTTAAATTCAATTATCAACTATAACATCATCCAAAATCTTCATACTAGGTTTGCTCACAATAGCCAATGTCACATGTCCGAGAAATATCTAAAATATGTCCATGTCAAACAATATATCATCATCGACATGTAATAATGTCTCCAACAACCATCAAGCATGATAACTTAATCCAGATTCATAATAATTCATATCTAACATCTACACGTCTTAATAATTCAAAACATAATAACGCCCAAAACAAGATCAACAATATCATGATTACTAACAAAAAAGTGTCAAAGGAAAGTGGGAATTACATCCCCTCCCCTAAGACTCAAATTCCTCCTAGAAACTACACTTGTAACATGTTGGCATCCTCCCAAGTGGCTGCGGTGTTGTTGTATATGTCCCAATGTACCCGTGCTTGATCAATCTCTCTGTCTCGAAGGCCTAGTGTCCTATAATCTCTGATAAGGATGGGCTCCACCATCACCTGCCCCTAATCTCGGACCTGTAAATATGTCCAATCCAGCTAATGAGAAGGATCTGTAATGTACTTCCTAATAACAGAAACATGAAACACATCATATATGTAAGACAAGCTAGGTGGCAAAGCTAGATGGTAAGCCAAAGGGTCGATACGCTCGAAGATCTCAAAAGCTCCAACGACATGAGGAGCTAACTTAGAACCTTTTCCATAACAGATAGGGCTCTTATGTGGACTAACATGAAGGAACACCTTCATGCCCACATAAAAATTAAGTTATATCCTATGCTCATCTGCATACTTCTTTTGTCTATCCTATGCCTCCTATAGTCTCCCGCCCGATCATCACTACCGCTGCTGCTCCATGTCCCGTAAAAGGGCTGGTCTAAGAGATACTTTGTCCTCCAACCTATCCCACATAAGGGGTGTCCTACACTCTTTGTACCATACAAGGCCTAAGAAGGAGTCATGCCTAAATAAATCTGAAAACTATTATTGTAGGTAAACTCCACCAATTACTGGATACTCCTCCTATCTCACACGATGATCCCTCACGTACATCCCGAGCATGTCCTCCAAAATATGATTCACCATCTCGGTCTGTCCCATCTATCTCGGGGTGATAATCAGTGCTTGAAATTAATCCTCGTCCCGAGGGCATACCGCATGGTAGTCCGTAAATGGGAAGTGTACAAGGGATCGCATCCACAAATAATCTTCTGCGGAATCCCATGTAACCTAACAATCTCATCCAAATAGACACATGCCACAACACTAGATATATAAGTGGTATTCACCTGGTGAGAAGTGAGCCACTTTTGTCAATTTATCAACCATAACCATGATGGCGTCGTGGTGATATCTCGACATCGATAGCCTAACAGTGAAATCCATGGAAATGTTGTCCCATTTCCTCTCTGCTATAAGCATGAGGAAAGAGAAGGCCAACTGGATAGTGATAATTGGCCTTCACCTTTTGGCACTCCAAACAGTGTGACATAAACTGAGTCACGTCTCTATGAAGTCCTCTCTAGTGGTACAATTGTCTCCAAGTTGCATGCATCTTGTTCACCCCGGATGGACGGAATACGGTGCATGATATGCCTCTATCAAGATGTCCTGCCTCAAGCCTCCATCTAAGGGAACATAAATCTGATCTCTATGCCGGAGAAGGCCATCTTTCTCTAGGAGAAACCATCAAAATTACCTTCAAGGGGTCTCTGGGACTCCATATTTACTCAAACCGCAATGTAGAAGCTATCAAGAGGAAGCTGCTAAAGAATCTGCTCGACAAATCTATACCCACTAACGTGGCCATACTCACATGTCCCTTCCTTCTAAGAGTGTCTATAACCACATTCTCTTTTCCCTTTACATGTTCTATCTCCATGTCATACTCACAAAGAAACTCCATCCAACGCCACTCGACGAGTGTTTAGATTGAGCTACGTGAAGAGGTGACGAAGACTCAAATGATCTCGTCCTCGTGTGTGAATCTCCGACCAAGAATAAAGTGCCTCCATCTAACCAAAGCGTGCAAAACTACCACAAGCACAAGATCATGAGTCGATAACCGAGCTCATAATCCTTGAGTTTGCGAGACTCAAAGGCCACCACTCTGCGTTCTGCATCAACACACCTCCAAGGCCTGCCAACGAAGCATCCGTGCACACAAAGAACTCACCATGTGGATCCGACACTTTGTAAGAATGGGTGTAGAAGTGAGACATCACTTGATGTCTTGAAGGCCTGCTCACATCTATCCAACCAAACAAACTTCTTCCATTTCCAATGAAGGTAAGTGATGGGGTGTGCAACCTGAGAGAAGTCCTGAACAAATCTCTGGTAGTAACCTCGCTTAACCCCATGAAGCTGCGCACCCTCGGTCACAGTATTGGTCTGGGAAATCCATAATGGCTCTAATCTTGGAATGATCGATTGTGATACCTCCCCGAGAGATGATATGACCTAAGTACTATACCTCGAAGTCGAAAGAAACAACACTTCTCCAAGTTCCAAAAAAGTTCTTTGCTCACGAAGAAACTACAAAACACTGGAAAGGTGCCCTCGTGCTCCTCACGCATAAGAGTAAATCAGAATGTCATAAAATAATATGATCACGAAGTGATCTAAGAATATCCTAAATACCCCATTCATCACACTCATAAATAATGCGGGGCATTCTTTAAACCTAAAGACATCACGGTGAACTCATAGTGCCCATATCTCGCATACAAAAGGCCGTCTTATGGAAGTATTCCTCTGTAATCCTCAATTGATGATATCCCAACTTGAGATCAATCTTAGAGAACACCGTGTCTCCCTTCATCCGATCAAACAAGTCATCAATATGTGGAAGAGGATAACGATTTTTGATCTTCACCTTATTCAACATTAGCGAATCGATACACAACCACAAGGATCCATCCTTCTTCTTCTCGAAAATGACTGGTGCACCCCAAGGGGATACACTAGGATGGATAAGGCCTTTCTCCGAATTCCCTCAAGCTGAAACTTGAGCTCACGAGCTCGGGGTGGTCATCGATATGGTGCTCATGAGATAGGTTCCACTCCTAGAACTAGATCTATATGAAATTCAATCTCACGTAGGGGTGGCATGCACTGGTAGCTCCTCCGAAAAGACATTCGAAAAATCTCTCGAGCACGGATGATCATCTAGTGATGGTCCATTAGACCCATCCTCGACTGTCATCCACCGATCAGTAATAGCATACATTTGACAACCCCGTCGTACACACTTGCTTGAGCTGCATAGCAGAGAGATGGTGTAAATAGAAACGGTTCTCCTTACCCCCGAAATAACCTACTCAACTCCAAGGTCATCTGCACAAGATATAGTCTTGTGATAACAATCCATCCTGGCCTGTGTGCGAGATAACCAATCCATACCTAAGATGACTCCATATGATACCAAAGGAAGAATACGAGATCTAAAGAAGTGGTGAAATGTCCCAAATCTACAACACACTCCTTGATCAAGGAGTCAACTAAGATCTTGGCTCCCGAAGCCATCTCAACATCCCAATAATGACCCTACCTAACTACCACCAGCCTGCATCGCTATACTAAATATGGTACAATAAATGAATTGGAAGAACCAGAGTCAAATAATATGGAGTAGAGAATACCCCAATGCTACCTATAGTCTCAATTTGTTCTGCGGTGTTCGATCTGGTGGTTCTCAACTCACTGCATAAATCCATTGGCTACGTCCCCATATCACCAAATGTTAGTATAAACTGAGATCGGTGCCTTACCCTTGTTAGGGTTACGATGGTCTCGATAAAATGTCCTACAACTCCACATCTAAAACAACTGTTTGTTCCTCTCCAAGGAGAATCCCCCAATAGGTGCTCTAGAAGTAGGTGCTATGGATCCTACCGATCTAGCTATGATCTTCTATGGTCTCTAGTGACAAGCTCCGACTCAGATCGAGATCTAGGTCCACCTAGTGTTACGGTGGGACCCCTGGAAGGAGGCTCCATACTCTAACCTCTCTATGCATCAACTCTCTAAGGATGCCTATACGATGGGTGCGATTATTCTACTACTCTTTGTTGTTGTTGTTGTTGGGGTCTCGAAGGATGAATGTGAAGAATTCTCACCACCATGAGGAGGAGGAGTCGACCCTCGATCTACTTTCCTACATCTACCGTGTGCAGCTCCCCACTTGGTCTCTAGCCTCCGTTGGGTCTTTCTCTGAGTCTCTTCTACTATGTAGACCTTCTCAATAGCCTTTGTTAAATCTCGTGGGTAGTGGATCCGAATTACACCTCCAATGTCTAGATTGAGACCTCGGATGAAGCGGTGAATCTGCACATGCTCATCCTACATGTACTCTACGTTGAAGTAGATCCAAAACATACTCTCATATTCTTCCATTGTAAGGGATGCCTGCCGAAGGTCATGGAGCTCATCGAACCTCTACTCTATGAATCTTCGTGAAATATATCTCGCTTCGAATCTCTCCTCAAATAGATTTCGGTCATTGAACAAAAACTACACTTTGAGCTCTTGCTAAGCCACATATCTCCTTTAAGTTCCTCAATATCTCTGCACAATATTATCCAAATGGTTCTCCCTTTCATAGGTCTAACATTTCTTATAGCCTCAAATTGTTGTTCTAGTTGCACATTGATAGGAGTCAAGATCATGTTTACTATATTCCTCCTTAGTGTTCAAAGGAGCACTAGGGGGCTTGCTTAGATTTTATTTCCCTAAGATTCTAGGCCACCACAATCTCAACCTCATCTTTTTCCTATTCCAAGTCACCTTCCTTAAAGTCATATTCTTCATTCAAGCCTTCTTCCTCCGAGTCTGAGTCGACTCCATCCGCATAAGCTTCCAGAGATTTAGTTAGGGAGCCAATCTTGCCAATATCCGAGGAAGCTCTTTTAACAAGGGTGAGAATAAATTGTTCATGGAGTGGGATAGATACCCTTTTGGTTTTGAACTGAGAGATAGAGGAACACAAGGAACGATAAAGAAATTAGGGTAAGCTAAAATGCTAGCCACATCTGAAATGATTAAGCATAGGCAGGTGGTAGGCATAAATACATTTTGGTGACCCTCAAGAGTGAGAAATTTGGTAAGGGTTACAGTCACCTTGTCATATGAATTAGGTAAAGACAGATGAAGATAACCAACAAAATGGGAAGTGATATTTTCATTACCTTTGAGAAATAGGTTCAGCTCTTCATATGATTCTTTTTTGGTTTATAGACCTCCCTCCCGACAGTAAGAATACCCATCACTTTGGCGACCGAATCCATAGTAATCTCCATGCTAATCCCCTTCATTTCAACCACCACACCTTTTTTAGTAGTCTTCCAGGCTGATGGCGAAATCTTTGCTAAGATTTTCAAAATGACCTTCAAATTTTTTTAGGAAGGACATAAAACCCTTTCTATATGACAGATCCATGGCTTCGGGCATCACGCCTTCAAGATCGAAGGTTCGGTTCGACTAGATCAGCACCCATTTGGCCATATAAAAAACCATTCACTAAAAAACCCAAGTTTTAGGTAGCCAGAGAATTATATGTAGGCCTAAAAATAAAATTTCTCCATGCACGGAAACATCGAAGCTTTCCGCAGGACACACGCGTATATCCCCTCCTCGATATTTGCATTATTTAGAAATAAATGCACACTATTCCTATGACAAATGACCATGATGAATTTGACACACCATGAGATGACATTATCTTGTGATTTGTCTATTTATGTCATCATGTACATATGCTCGCAGCTTAGGATCAAGAGCTTAAACTTCATTGATAAGTGTCAACTCATCACAATTAACCCCCATATTAGCAAAACAATCTGCCACAAAGTTAGCCTCCCTATAAACATGCTTGAAGGTAATAAATTCAAATAAATTTGACATTTCCTTAATACTCTTAATAGAGTTATGGATGGAAATAGAGATGGAACCTTTCCCATTTATGTTGTTAATTATGTTTAGAGAGTCTCCTTCCACCTCCAAATTGGAAAAATTGTGTTGGAGAGCTATAGACAACCCCAAGAAAAACCCCATTTTGCTTTGAAAGAACATGGTTTGTTTGAGTACCTAGGTTGTGATGGTACCCAAGAATAAATCTTCCTTCAGAATCCTGGAAAACCCCACCATAACCAGCTCTACTAGGGTTTCCTTTGGATGCACCATCAAATTTCAACTTAAAACACTCCTTGCTAGGTTTCACCCATCCTTTGAGTCTAGGGTTTAGAGAAGGGGTACTAGTAGATGTGGATCCCAAACCCCACTTTAAGGAAAATATGGAATTATTATGAAATATAGACTTTTTTTAGGGTTCAAATTAGAGAAATTACCTAGAATGGTTTTATGATTACTTATCTCCATTAATATCCATTAAATCTATTAATTTAATAACCCAAAATTAAATTCAAAATTTAATTAGACAAGAATAATAATCCTATAGTTCATAATCATGAACATTAATATAGATTTATTATTCCAAAAGGAAAAGGGGGCACAAATTAATCTAACCCTCTCGGAACCAATAAAACAATACCCATATTCTTTTAAATTTATTTCATTCCCAAAAATTCCCTATCACTTAAGTGATGTAGGGTTTATCCTACACCATTGGATGAAATATTTATAAGCCATTAGGTCTAGGTCAGACTAAGGGAACCCGATAAATCCTTAGGGGTTCTCTTATTACTCTTACCTTACCATTATTCTTTTATTTTCTTAGTTGTATTGCATGTCAAGGAAGAAGGGATGTTGTGGAAGATTTGGAGGGTTCCTATGGAGTTCTTTGCTATTAGTTTTTCTTCATTTCGTTAGTATAGTTTGTTAAACTAGGTAGTAATAACCCTTTTGGATCCGGGGTTAATTCCATAAGGGTTTCAATGTATTGCATTTATTTGACCTTGTGTTCTCTTATTTGGAGTGTAATATCAGGTTTTGCATTGGAATATGGTTACATTGAGTACACCATTCTATGTTATCTTAAAATCTTGAATTCATAGTTTATAAATTCAAGGACCATTTTTATTTTAATGGTTGCTTATTACAAATCTGAAGCACATGTTTTTCTAATTTTCAACATTTTCTTATTAATACATTTGGGTGACCAAAAAAGAATGAATTTGTTCATTTACAAGAAATTATAAATTTAATTAATGAATATTTTCCCAATTAAATTTAATCAAACACCTAAAATAACATTTAATTAAATTCACATAACAACCTTCTTAAAGACGTCATTTAACTTAATTTCCTAGATCATATTTAATTATTATCCTAACAATTACATAATCCCCTTTCTTATTATATTTTTTTATTGAAATATGGTAGTTTTTTGAGTTTAAAATGCCCCAAATTTGTTCTTAAATGCATTATATAAAAAAATGGCATAGAGTGTTTATTGTGTTAAATTTGATAGTCAAATGACCGTTACACAAACCTAGAAACGGGGGCAAGATGATGGTCATATGGATGTCAAATTTAATTTGGCCATAGTTGTTGTTGCGGACATATTTTTCACGGTTTTAAAAATTCTATACCTTTATGAGAATTTAATTTTTGTTTTTTCAAATAATATATATATATATATATATATATATATATATATATATATATATTTATTCAACATGTAAAATATGAGTATGAATATGTCTACAAGTTAATCTATTTCAAAAAAAAATCATTTTATTATTTTAGATTTGCGATGGAGGAATCTTTCCATTGAAGCAAGAGATAAACATTCATTTTTCATCCAAGAAAACTAATAATATACCATTAATATACCAATTAATATATCAATTACACTCTTCATCTTAAATATGCAACTTCAAGGAAACCTTAATATCAAATAATTTGCAGCCTCACATGCCTCCTTTCCAAGATATATACATTTTTTTAATACAATCAATCTTTCAAAATACATTTTCAAGTTGATAACTTTTAAAATAAGTTACAATTCCTCCACTTAAGTGGGGACAACATGGAAAAACTATTACAAGAGTATAAATCTCTTCATTGACTAAACACAATAGTCTTCACTTCAAGAAAATTCCTTCAACTTACAACTTTTCCTTTCTTGAATCACAAATAAGGGAGGGGGAGGAGGCAACACTAACTTCCCATCCTTGAATCCAAAAAGGAAAGAAGCCATTTCTCTCTCATTGGCCCACCAAGCCCCAACTATAGTGAAATAACCCATGTTTAAGACCAATGGCAACTTAACAATTTTATGCGCATTACTCACAAGCCAAACAATGCCAAAATACGAGACAACACTAAAATTCAACAACATAAGACATGAAACACCAGGACGTAGGCTTATACAAAGCCAAGAGAGAGTAGAAAAATAGATAGCACCTCGTTTTACCTCCCAAATGAGATAGGATATTTCACTGAAAGCCTCCAAATGCACAACCAATTCTCAACAAATTTTGTTTTCCTCGCACACAAATTCCCAAAGGTAAAGAAATTTATCCCTTTTCTCTCCCATGGGTGAAACTCCCTACTCATACTCCCTCCATAATGCCTACAAATTTCCTTTTCCCTCCCATAATGCTTCAATTTTCTATCTCCCATAAATCCTAAGGCCAAGCTATACTAATCAAAATAACACCAAATACATACATACAACCATTTTCTTTCTGAAACACCCCAATACAACTAAATGAAGAACAAGGAAAAATCCCTACCTAGCCATTTTGAGATTCCAAAATCGTCAACAAGATTTTACTCTTCCCAAATCGAGTAAGTATCCTACAAGAAACCTCTAAAACCTCCAGAAGAAAACCAAACATCTCCACAAGAAATATCCAAAAACTCCCGAAGAAAACAAATAAATTTCTCAAAGGGTAAGAGTGCAAAATTAATGAGTAACTCCCAAATTAACAAAAAAAAATAAATAAATAGAAAGATGTGGAGATGAGTGTGAGGTGGCTCCATGTGGGATGCCACATCATTTCTCCTCAAATCCACTTCATTTTTTCAAACACACATGGACCAATGCTCCATGATGGAATAAAGTGAGATATGACATCTCCATTATGGCACCCCACCACTATCCTACATTTCAAGGACAAAAACATGTGGGTGAGAAAATAAAACCAATAAAGTACCTATTTCACCATTAAAATACATATTATAGGTCGGGTTAGGTAAGTGGGAGAATCTAAGAGGTATGGGACAAGTATATCTTGTCCCACTAACATCCAAAAATGGGCCCAAAGCCCAAATCCGAAATTGGATGGGTGGAAGAAGCACTCATAACAAGTAATAATTCAATTCCACTCACCAAGGGAATAATTCTGGGATTCAAGGTATGATGTGACATTAGTTTCTTATTTTCATTAAAAACACATAACGAGAGGCCTAAATTAACCCCTAAGATCATAGGTATAGTTAGGAGAGGTGATTAAGAAGTGGGGGACAAGTCATTATTATCCCACATGCCTTCTATATTGGGCCCAAGGTCCAAACTCGAATTTTGGGTTTATGGTGATGTTGGTATCTAAATTGATTCTCCTTCATAAGCCGAGCAACATCACAGATTTAAAAAGACACTCGAGACAAAAAATCATGATATATGACAATTTGTAGCCGGAAGGAGATTCAGCCAGACTCTTTGTCACTTAGAAGTTGGAGAAATGGATAACACCATATAAAAGGATTTGATATATCCTCACTTCTTTAGGTTGTTCCTTTCAACTAGGGTGAGAGGACCCATTTTGTAACCTCTGTTGGTGAAGGACATGAAGAGATCCTTCTTTGCACAATTTTTAAAGAAAACCTTGAGAAAATATGATCAATACACCAGAATTTACCTCTCACGAGTTTTCACTTCTAAAGCACGAAGATGTTTTCTACAAGGTTCGTTACTAAAGACATTGAAACCTGATTGTTTCTGCATATTTTGGTAATGGAATTTTTCACTTGTGGATATACCGAGAAAAATAGGGGTACTTCAGGTAGGATTCATTGTTTTTAAGGAATTTTTGGTGGGAGGTTAAGAAGGATAAAATTGACTTCACCGGATCTTTGAGGACCCTTACAAGAATTGGAAAAATCATAATAGAATGATTCAGAATAGCAAAAATATTCCGCAACCAGAAGGTGTGCATCAATGGAGCCTACATCTACACGTTTAACACACTCTTCAAGAATTCAACACAAAGGCTCGAGTTAAAGACTCAATTAAACATTAAAGATCCCCGAGTTCATCACGCCTAAGATACACTCATAGACTTACAAAAAATATTTGTCGAGAGAAGTGAGATTAAAGTGATTTTAAATTATTTATTTCATTATAGGATTAAGTCTCTTCTCATAATGAAATTTCAAATGCCAATATACCATGACAAGGATAAGATCTTGTGTGATTTAGAAAGATTTTAACATAAGACTAACAAGAAACAAAAAAACTATTTGAAAACATTATGAAATGAAAGATGACACAATTTTTCCCAAGATTAACATAGATTAATTCGAGATCTATTAGATTCATCAAGCGGGGAAAGTTTCTTGAAAAATATTAGAGCTTGTCAATGGTGGACACTTACAACCATCTTGACATGATCAAATCTAAAACACAAAAGATTAACGAGGTTTTTCAAATGGTCTCTCGGGAAGATGTGCTTTCTCAAATTTTCTCAAAATATTAACCCCAGACCAATTACATGACTCATTCATTCCCTTTTATAACACTCAATTTACATTAAATCTTTCCCCAAACAAAGAATATTCGAGGAACCTTTGTTTTTACATATTTGATCATGTTTTCAAAGAAAGTGATCTTTAACAAATTCACAACATAAAGTCAGTCTTGCTAAAAATTTAGATGATTTCAAATATTTTCACTTATTACTTTAATGGGGCATCCAGCTTATCGCTCCGGCATCATGACTTGATCATTCCTTTAGCCTATAACATCCTTCTCTTCATTTTTTCCTCTTTATCTAGCTTCTCTAGCATTTCACATTTTTTTACAGTGCCCGAGTAATTCGATTTCAAAACACCATCCTTAACATTCCCTCGATTTTCAAATTTATCTCCACACCATTCATATTTGCACTTCATTGATAAGATTGCAGAGATCATCAAAAATGATGAATGACAATGTGCATTCACATCTCCCGAGTTTTGGAGTTTGTGAGAAATGATGAAAAATAAGCCAAAACTAGATGCATCGGGCCATAGCCATTAAATCTATCTTTCCCAATTTTAAATTTGAGTCATCCATATGGAAAGATGTTATCCAAAATAGGCTTGAGGATACCTTTTGCATTTTATGACTTCTCAAGAAAATGTGCATTTTGACATTTATCTTTGGCCCATGCGCCTTTGAAATATGGGCTCGACACATGGCTTAACTGGGCCTTTGATGGCATCGTGGCTCATTTATGCAATTTTACCCTTTTTTAAAAAAGGAAAAATTTCCAATTTTCCTCCTACAATCTGCCATCTTTCTTAGAAACTTCGATGTGGGCCCCAGAGTCACGAATCACTTTTAAACTTTTACTTTATTTAACAAAAAGGTATAAAAACTTCAAAATTATTCGATTCTCCACCTCCCCTCTTTGAATTTTCAAAGCATACTTTAACTCGTATTAGCGGGGCCACGCTGCACTTTTCAAACTTTATCCCTTTTTCATAATAAAGCTAAAAGTCTCAAAACCTTTGGCGATCTGCCTTCCCACTTTGACTTTTCAAATCCTGACTCAAAGATGTCATAATAATTTGTCCCTTGTGGAGTCGTGAATTATTTTATAACTTTGTTCCCTTTCAAAAAAACTCAAAAAACCTAAAAGTGCTCGGCTGATCTCGCTACTTAGCCTTCCACTTTTGAAAGCGCCACGTGTCTTTCTCTTGTTCCTTTGCAGGTCCTACGGAATTTCTTCAACATTTTCACTCTTTTTCCATAACAACTTGAAGCATAAAAAGGGGTGATGACATGTGTAATCCTTCGGGAAAAAAATAAAAAATTTCTACCACTTCATAACTTAGACCAACCAATTAGAAAACAATGGAGCCATGGGACCAATTCAACCTTTTTACAAAAGTTAACAAAAGTGACAAGTTCGCTGAATATATCCTCCATACATGACGCAACAATTAAATAATACCACGTATCTACCGACAGCATTTGAGATAAAATTTGACATGGAAAACATGATCAAAACAAGAATTGTAGGGGAACCTTCACCATTTGTGCCCAGAATTCAAATTTTTCATCAAGGTTAAAGAATTTGTAAATAATACATGGCCAAAGCAAACCACGACCATAGAAAAGTATTTTCAATGCCATAAAAATGAATAAAACCCTTAACGCATCCATTCGGGAGATAGAGAATACATTGAACCACGCAAATCCGAAGAATTCTTGAACAATTTGGGTGAGATCAAATCGAGCACCAACAGGGTGACCTGACAACACTCGTCAAATAAGATATTCAACAAGAGAGAAAATTGAATGAAGCATATTCTATAGGATCTCTAACCCTCTAAAGGTCACATCCTAACTTTATATTAATCCTCACAATTTAATCACATTAAATCTACACATAAAAACTTACATAATAATCTAAAGAGAACATTGGCTCACACTTAATAATTTACATATAAACTTTGGGGTACACCAATAAACATATAGGTACATGGGTTACATAGAAACATAATTAACACCACCATATCCACATTACATAAATTGATTAACTACATTCAAATAGAAATTAAACTAACACAAATACCAAGGTAACATGGTGAGGTGCTCCCCTATGGATACCTCTAAAAGAATACATTATACAACAATCACATTACAAAAATTTTCCATGGTGACCATCATTGAAACAAAGAAATATTTCAATACGTTTGGTGTTCTACCCCTTTTTTGTGATACCATCACCTACAAAATAAAACAATACCTCCTTCGGTCTCGTGGCAACATTAAATATATCAATGACAAAATAAATCCATATCAAATAAACATCATCATATCACGAAGTCATTGTCATCAAATATAATAATTTCTATCATTTTTCACAATTTCACAAACATTTCAATTCCTACCATTACTTCAATATCGGTAAGATCACAGGATTAGTTTAGATATCAAACAATGATTAATACAATGAGAATTCAAAATGTCTGTGTACATCTAAGCAAATCAACACATCATCGTCATTAATAATGGCTATATATCCATGTCACTAAGAATCCATACAAACCATAATACAAATAATTACATATTAGTACTCAAAACATCTTTGATATCGAACATCAAGATAATCAAATCATATACAATAATGTTTATTTATCAATTAATAACATCCATCTAACAATGTCTACAAGTCAAATATAAAACAATGTCCATATCTCTAATCCATACTTGATAAATAAAAGTTAATAGGATGACGTCAAAGAGGGAATGGGAACTACATTTTATCCCTCATAAATATCACACTATAGGGAATAACATAGGAAAAATAATTAACCAAACTAGAAAATAAGAACACATACTGAAAAAATCCAAATCATCACCTCTACAGAATCGCATGATATTCTTAGTTGTAGTCAATGTTGTTGATTACGCGCCACTCGATCTCGAACAACATAGTCAAATACCACTTCCACGGGAATTTTCCCTTGAATTTATCCATTTTGGTGTAGAATGGGAATGGAGCATTGGTTATTATTTTCCCCACAATGTGAAATTCCAAATAGGAATATAATTTAAGAAACATATATCATGTTGCATCCTACTATCCGGATCTTTCTATCTGGATCTTTTTGCACATGATCAAAATTTCAAATGAATGTATTAAATGAACGATCATCTTTCAATGAATTCCAAAATTCTAAAGCTTACTAAAGTTATATGCCATCCTATACAATTGTTTTCTAGTATACATAATACACATAATGCAACATAAACACTCTGAAAGAAACACACTCTAAGACTTATAATCACATACTCACAAGAAATGCGAGATGTCACCACACCAAGTGACCCCACATTGGTGACTAATAAGAGGTCACTAATCAACCTCCAACATAATGTTCCTTTTTCCTCCATTACGATGTTGATAGCTCAATGAAATGTGACCATGAAGCTCATTGTATAATTTATCCCCAAAAAATGAACGTCGCATACAAGCGAAAATGCGTCCAATTATTGAAAAGTGAGGCAAAATGCTTTTTATTTTTGGCATTTTGACGACACAAAATGACAGAGTTATAGTTATATGAATTTTACAATTTATGTGAATTTGAGAAAAAACAAGAAATACCTTAAAACTGATGACTTTATGGCACTTGACACTACAGACTATGACCATGACAAAAAATATAAAACTAACACAACAATAATAAAAACAAATGTTTACTCACAATTATACACATGTGACTCAACAAAAACTAGAATAAATTAATAATCTATACACAATAGATTATAATTTTTACACAAAGACATAACAATTTGACTTTAAATATTGACCACATTTATAAATTTATTTGACAACTTTGAAATGCTTACTATTTGTTAGTAAGCTGTAGTTTTGTGTACAATAATACTCAAATCTTACAAAGACTCAAATAAATATAAACCCTAAAATTTGTAATATTGACCGGAAAAGACTCTTTTAACATAAAACATCTTATACCTGATCACTAAAACTATGAAAAACATTTAACAATTATAATGATTATTAAAACATCTTTACCAAACTATGACCTAGGAATGCATAAGAAGACTAAGATTAGAGTGGAGAATTGGAGATCATTGTGAATCTAAGAACTGATCACAATTCATTTATAATATAAGTGGAATTCAATGAAAACTGATGATCATTCTTCACGAGATCACATGGTAGGATGACATAGCTTGATTTGAAGTCTTTGTATAAAATCTTCAATGGCGCTTCAAATTTGGAGATCTGATGAAAGATGCAAACACGGATGCATGATTTGTATTGGAAGTGGGTTGATTTCATATCTCTTACTTAGAGATGGGAGAATCTTGTTGATATCTCCAATGCAACAATAGTGGAGCATACAACTAAAATTCAATCATTTACCTCCCTAGAATATAAGTTGGATACAAATCAAGTCACACAATGAAACTATTTTGAATGGAAATATTCAAAGGATGATGCACACGAAAGTCGAGTAACACCAATGGTGCTCAAACCTTCTACAACCAAGAGAGCTATAGTTGGAATGCTCAAGATAAAAAATATTGTCTAAACTTATTCGCTGTGCTTTTCTCACACACAAAAAAATCACTAAAATTCTACCATCACAAACTATAAACCTAAAATATTTCAATCTACAGGGGAAAATAAGAAATTGACTACCCCTTAGACAACCATTTAAAATTGCATGATATAGAGGATCAAACACTTCTCGAAATCAAATGAAAAATTAGAAACACAGAATATAATCTTCGTTACATTCACCATACAACATCATACATATTTATAGGGAGGATGTTTCCTATAAAATAGGAAACCTCCTACAACCACTCTCCCTAAATACGTGAGTTTGGTTTAACAACCAAAACACAAATAAATTATGATGGTGGTTACATTTATATTTACACATGTAATTATCCCATAGTGTTAACACTAACAATTGTAATTTCCTAACAAAAATGTAAGCAATCACTAATGTATATTCTAATTTACTAGGCTGATTTAGTTTATAGTACGAGATAAGTCTTGTTTTACCCTTTCAAAGTGATCCAAACGTACCTACATACCTTATTCCATACCATCATAATTTCTACACATGATGAATAATACTTAATCCATGTTATTTCATGTCACTTTTATTAAAAGACATCATTACTGTTTTTATATCATATAACTAGTTATGGAATCCTAGAGATCTATGTCGATATATAGATTTTATGTTATCTATTAGCACAAAGTACATCAATAATAGTTGTTCCCTTATGTGCGGTAAATATATCACGCATCATTATTAATGATCAAGTAACCATAGAAAGATATTATTTGTGATGATAATCATCATATATTAGTTGGCATCGAGGTACATATTCATGCATTACCATCATCATTTGCAACTATAATGTTACTTGAATCTTAAAAAATTATGACCTTCATAATTAGAGGATCTTGACATAATAACTCGGCATAGCAATTGTACCGTAGTAGCAAAATAATGACCTAATTCATTAAATGGAGTCTTGAGTGATAGTTTCCATAATGAGTTGGCTTGTTGAGTTCCGGTTAATAAAATGTCGTATTCCCAATGATGTAAATGAGGGATTCATGTATCTCAATTACATGTATTTGGTTAATTGCAGCATAATTATTACACTTACTAGTTGTTGATTTAAATCATCTTATTACGTTAATTTTGTGGATCTTATTTATTTCATTTTCACTAATAATGTATTAGGTCGAGAATAGTACTTGTAGACACCTAATTTCACATCCATATTCAATCAATTAATTCCCCACCTCATTTCCCACAAAATACACTTGAATTAATCAAATATAATTTGATTAATTATCCCTTCCAAATCCAAAATGACATAATCCTTACCACATGTCATTAATCTCCATGTTTTTCCAATATTGAATTAAAAATATAATTCAAATCCTCACGCATTCTTTGTGGCCCCCGCTCACCTAATCTTGCCCACATTTTCAAACCATGATTACTTAAATTACTTTAAGTTAATCACTTCCCAGAGCTATAAATACATCCTTACCCCTCCCGAAAGAGACACACGGAGAATAAGCTTGAATGCCATATCTAAGTTCTTGCATCCTTTGAGCAAAGAACATCCTTCTACCTCATCCTAATGCCCAAATAGCCTCATAATCATTTTTCCAATCTAGTCCAAAGTAAGAGGATCATTTTACGGAAGGCCTTGCTCCATCTTGAAGAAAATCACCTACATATCACACAATCGGGCTCAATGCAAGTTTCTAGCCCATTATGAGGTTTGTTATAGAGAAAAGGAGGAGGTATGATTATTGGTATTTTACTTCCTTGTTAGTAGTGTATTTTTCCTAGCTTACATTCTGGCACTCCCTGTTACTTTTGATCTATTACCATTGTTTTATCAATTAGTGGTGTTATCCATTCTATGTTTATTATTGTTCGTTATTATCTCTTTTTCCGTGCCTTATGGCCTTCTTTGGTTAACCTTCACGTTGTGGGTAGCGTTTTTGTTGTGCGGTGTCTTGTGGTGTATCTGCAGGTTATAACAACAATGAAACTATGACACTTGTCTTGTCTTTGATCTCCTCGGCACTTGGTGTTTAACGAGATGGACATATATCACCTGATATGGATACTTGTGTATCATGGCGGAAATATTCACTCTTACGGTCGTCCAAAGGTTACGTTTCAAATAATTCCTAGTTCTTATTTTGCCCCCACATTTTTATTTCTTTCATTTTAGTTAATATTTTTGTGATCTAAATATTTATTTATGTTTATTGTTATATTTTGACCTTGTTGTCAAAATTTAAACTTCTCAAGTGAAGTACAAAAGTAAGAAAATAAAAAAACCAGCTCAGGGCGTTTTCTCACGTTTAAAATTTTCATTTCAAAGATGCTACCATAGCCCATCTTCCTAAGCCATAACTTTTTGTCCCGAACTCGAATGACTTTGTTTTTTTTTAACGAAAGGTATTGTAAAGATATATGTAATGGAAAACTAATTTTTGATTTATACTTACATAAATTTTTGGTTTCATTTCTTCTAACACATGTATTTTTAACAAAAACAAAAAACAAAAAAATTGTAGTTTTTTTTAATTTTAATTTTTATTTTATTTTATTTTCATTTTTAACATAACAACCTCATGCGTATGATATTTCCTCACACTTTAAAAGTGATCTTGGAAATCGAAACGTGAGGCCACACAGGTGGGGTCCACAAAATAAAAACAATTTGCCTTACATTCCACTTTTCCACGCTAACACCGCTGGTAACATTTTTAAACATTTCTTTTCTTGTTTTTATTTTTTTGTGAAGCTAATCACTGTCTCTCTTTTTCAGTCATGATTCATTGTGAAAATTATTAACATTTTCAAAAAAATTGTTCCAATTGTATCTGCGTATGCTCTTTTCTTGCACTTTAGAGCGATCTGAAAATCGAAACGATCACAATTGTTTAGTTTCTTTTCTAACATTACAGAATCCTCTATATTTTTTCTAGTTGTCATTTCAACCATTATTTTACTTTTTCATATTATTAATATTTGTTTGGCCTTTGGTTGCATATGCTCTTTTCTTGCGCCTTCGAGCGATCTGGAAACTTAAAAACAGCCACGATCACTTTTCTAACATTTTGTTTGTAGGATAACTACTAATTTTTTTTCTATAGGACCACATCACTAGAATATTGTAAAAAAACAATAAATCCCATGAACATACCACCATTCAAAGAAAATTGCTAAAACCAAAAAAAAAAAAATTTACATGCTCGGGTATGCTATCATTTTTCTGCTAGTGATTTATTTCATCACCACCAAAGCTACACCGGTGATGTGGACTTGACTACCACGCACCAACAACATTCACATCTGCATTGCACTTTGAGACATAGTCTCATCACAACATTCGATATTTACCTCGCCCCTACTCTTCACCTACGGGTAATGTCACCATTCGGTGCATGTGAGTCACGTCTAAATAGGCGTGTACAACGAATCCTAGGCATCGTTCTGTAAATATTTGGGGAGTTATAAGGACACCATACACATTCATTCCCAATCACTTTCCACCTTTTCACAAAACCTTCCTTGGACGTGGTGATTCACTCCAAGTAGACAAGTAAGAATTGGTGAGTCTCCTCTAGTACTTTAAGGGTTCCACAGTACTAATTATGTCCTGTACATAATTAGGTATATCGAGACTAGTGTATATCGGAGGACAGATATTTTTGGAGTAATGAGAGCCTGCATCCATCATTTCACGGCATACTTGTATGATTGCATGAAACAAATGATCATTCCTGAAGGATCTACCTCTTAAGCCAAAACAATTTGATACACATGACTGCTTGTTATTTGTAAACAAAATAGTTTAGCATTATCATAAAACTTGGTTGATATCAATGTGTTTATTGTAAAATTCAAATCCTAGTCGTGTTCCACAACACCATTTCTCAAACGATTCAATACGAAGAAAAAGCGTTCAAGAAATCCCACAACAAAGATCAAAATGTCATTTCTCTGCTTGTGACAACAACAAATCCATCATAGCTTGTTTTTCATTATATCGATGAATCTTGAGTGACTTACATTCACTCCTTATCTCATCAATTGTCACAACATATTTCATATCTCATTTCAAGCTATATTAAACTAACATTGGGTGACTTGTTTGAGTTCATTCATTATTGTGCAATTGTCGAGTTTATCAAATCCCATCTGACAAAAATCCCTTTAGAGCTCATTTTGAGTTCACAACTGTGTTGAGTCACTTGTTTGAGTTACTCTTCCTATCAACAATCTAGATCTTTTTAAATCCAAACCAATCAACATATTCATCATAGCTTGTTTGAGCTATATCCCACTTGTATTGAGTACCTTGTTTGAGTGTACTCCTTTTTCATTATAGCTTGTTTGAGCTATCACATATTTATTCTGAGTAGCTTGTTCAAGCTTACTCCTTATAGCCTTAATTGTTCTTGCTTGAGCCAAAAAAAAGATCACAATAAATAGGTTGAGTTCTTCCTTACACCTTTCTTTGTTTTCCCTCTCTTTCAAACCTGATGAATTCACGAAAACATCACATAATGAGCTATTAGAATAAATTAATAAGATGAAAACAAAAATATCTCAAATGGCTACCCAAATTAGTGAGCGATCACCCAAAAATCCAATCATACAACCTAACAAATACATCACGTCACGTAAAGTTGAACTTGAGTTTACGCCCTTTAGAAAGTCTCTCTAGTGATTTTCATCAACTAAAATAGGCTAAACTGATAAGATATTCAATTACAAAAAGCCTTTTTCAAACGGAATCTAAGACATGTTGGTACAAACCTAACACATCTTTTGTGATTTTCATTGCATTAATGGTCATCACATAGATAAATGTGTGTGATTTAAGAATTACGTCCAAAACTTAATTGACGACGATGTCATCTTTGTAGAGCTTGATAAAAATGCTCTTAAAACCAACGACACATCCAATACCACAAATTTCAATGAATATTTTACTACCACCGAAACTCCTATACATCCGAAATTCCACAAGATCACGGCATGAAAAAGGTCAAGACTTTCTAATTCCAAACCAATCCATATCTTCGTCAAATTTTCTTCCATTAGTTCAAACATACATTGAACCTATTTTGGACTATAACATTCTTCCAAAATCTACTTAGAGCTTGACCTTGATTGAAGACTCTGTTTCAACCCAAACAAACATTCAACCTATTTTTGGAAACTAACATTCTTCCGACATCTAGTGAGATTTCAACCTCACTTCAAGACTCCCTTTCAACCCTTGATATAAATGTAGACACTACAAAGAGAGTCCATCATCAAACACCGTTGAGCTTGATTCTATTATTCCTATGCCTAACATCTCTAGCCTTGTTGTTGAAACACAACCACATCAAGTTTGGACACTTGTGAAAATGCAACCTGTCATGTCCATTATGCTTTCAACGATCGATCTTGCAGGCAGCTCTTCACCAATGATTCCCACTTGTCAATACTTTTACGTGCATACATTCTACAAGGTACGTATACCCAGGAATATCCTTACGTAACCTTTTCCATCTTTAATTGTGAATCTATCGTCAAATCAATTAATTAATGGATAAACAAGTAACAAATCAAATAATGCAAAATGAAGCCACTACCTTCTCCCTTGTTTATGGTGGGCAAGCTATTTTTCATGTCAAGGTTGAATTCGTCTGTAGAATATCCTCAAAGACGTAATCAATAATTATTATTATCAACATTCAAGCCTTAATGAACTTGAGCTTCTTGTCAAAAATGACTTAATACCTAGATCATCTTCAAGTCTATCAAAATCGCTATGGCATAGCCGTCATAAAAAATTCAAACCTAGAAAATTTAAGGTCAATGATCTCATTCTAAACAAAAATCGAAATAACATACCCCATAAACAAGACAAACAAGACGCAATTTGAGCGAGAATGGAATCATAGATAATTTTAGCTCGAGCCTATAAATTGGCCATTGACATAGGCCAAGTCCTTGACAAACCCATGAATACAATCCATCTAAAGAAATTTTATTTTTGAGGTGATCTCTATTCAGGAGACAGCAACGACTTATACATTGTTTCTTCTGTCTTACTTGTCTTCGAATAATTTAACGTTATTCTTTTCCATTGGTAGATATTTTCATTATCAACATCACATCTTCATATTTATCATCATGAGAAAAGTGCTAATATAGATCCTATTAAGTTTTGTGAGCATCATACTTCTTATAATATCTCCCATCTTTAGTCGCTTTCACCTATGGTCATACCTAGAAGCTTCCTGATGGTAATATATTCCCTTCCAAAAATTCTCTCTTTTATAATAAAGATTTCAACTTCCGTAACCATTTTGTTTGATCATCCATCTCAGTCTTGATGTTTAACCCTCACATCCTACTAGTCATGTGGGGTTGAGATTGGGGGCAGACGTTCCTTCCAAAATAAACAACACTATTGTAACATTCAACAAATTCAATGTTCAATTGTCATACCTTTCATCCATCACAGTCTTTCATGTTGAGCCCACACTTCTTACTGGTAGTGTGAGACTAAGATTGGAGGGAGGTTCCCTTACTCATCTACATCTTGTCTTCGATGATAAACTCTTGCCTCTTACTGGTGGCATGGGGCAAAGCATAGAGGGTCATTCACAAAAGCATAAAATTATGGCAAAAACATTCAAAAAAAAATCAAAAACATTCAATAAAACTTACTCACCTATGTTTTGCCTTTGGTGATGATCCCTTGCTTCTTACTAGTAGCATGGGGCAAGGCATCGGGAGTTATCTCAAGAAAACAAAATCTTATCCATCTGAAAGTGCTTACAATTATAAAAATCCCTAAAGAAGTAATTTATATGCCTAAGTGAAGAGAGAACTATCCCTTCACCTCATATCTTACCAATCAGTAAGCCACGTAACTGTCCAAGTCTAGCGCATGACTTATAAAGTGAAAGTCATTTTGAAAATGGTTCAGTGACCTTAAGAAAAATTGAGTCACAATTTTCTCAAAGGGATTGTTATTAACATTTGTCTCTATACTCATTACCTACATCACACATCCTTCTAGATTCTCAGTGATAAGCTCTCGCATCTTACTAGTTGTGTGAAATCAAGAGTGGAGCTCACATTCTTTCCATCATATCATCACCAACATATCCTGCCAATGGAATGAGAATGTTTATATTATTCGAGCATGATTTACCACGAGGAGCATGGTACATACACACAATATCTTGGTTTATCACCTCTCAAAATAAATTTACATTATGGTCCACAAAATTCCCAAAAAGTATAAAAATCTCCCAAAAAACATTCGAAAATCTCCAAAATCCAAAAACATTAGAAAATTCAAAAATATAAAAAAACATTAGAAAATATCCAAAAACAAAATCTCCAAAATAAAAAAACATTTGCAAAATTTTCAAAATACCAAAAACATCCACAAAATCGTAAAAATTCTAAAAAAATTGTAATATCCCAAAAACTCAATAAGCGTCATAGTTCATCCTTTGAACTATTATCCCAAACATATGGTCCAACCACCTTATGATTATCTAATTCAAACCCCTTCTCCTCACATGAATCCTCACTTGGGAAAATTTGGCTCTCATTGTTGAGGAGAGTGACCTAATCTCTTGTACCCCTACTTGGGGGCACATCCAATCGATCATCACTTTGGAACACGTTAGGGACATGTTTATTGGTTCTTGTGTTGCATTATTAGTTACAAGTCATTAATTTCTTTCTTGTATCTTGATACGTTATAAGGGCATCTTGATTTTATGTATCATGGTGTTCTCTCTAATATAATTATGTTATCTGATTGCATATTGTACTGGGGCATCATATTTTCTTGATGGCCTCTGTCTATGCTCTCTTCCACTTGCATATCGTCTTGGCGCATCAAACCTTTCGATGGTCCTGTTCATTCTATCGCACATATTACGTCTAGTCATCCCGATATTTTATATCACGATGCATCTTGTTATGTGCTATATTAAAATTAAGATATTTTTCGTCACGTGAGTATCTTCCTGCATGATCAAAATCTTACTTTGCACCCATCCATTCACCCATTCTAACACACTCCCCAATTTGGGAATCCTACTTGATCATCATTGTAGTTTACTGAATCCTACTTGAAGATATTTCTCAAGTAGCATTCACTATTAACAACACCTCCTCCCAGATAGTTCCCATATATTTGATCCATTCATCCTCACTCCTCATTTCTACTCCTCTGCATTATCCCCACATTACCCTTCTAACCATTCCTATCCCCTCTCACCCATTTTTATTATCTCCTTTCACTCTTTTGTTTCCGTTTGACAATCTTACTTAATAACACCTTCATGTGGGATCCTCGATGAGGTATACCCCCTCCCTAAAGTCTTACCACTTTGTAGAAGCTTCTTTGCCATCTCTCCTCTCATCCAACAACACTCACCACCACACACATCTTTCCACTCCACCTCTTCTGATTCTAATTCTCGCATCATTACTCTCACCACGAGGGCATCCCAATTAAGGATTCCCCTCACACTCTCCACCCTCTATCACATATATTCCTCCATCCATTCATGTTACACTCCTTTGTTTCCTTTCTTCCTTGTTATCACCTCCTCTCCCCTCCTCTTCCACTATGGCATACATCCCTCACTCTTCTCTCATCCTTCTTTGCATACATCTCTTTCCTAGTCATCCTACTTACCCACTCTCATAGTATGGAAAATTCACTTGAGGGTTCCCCTTCAGTCCATTTTGTCATACCCTCTTCCCACCAACTTTATCATCATTCTTCTTCTTCTTCATCTTGGCAATCCTACTTAACCATCCTCGCTACATGGCAATCTTACTTAAGAGTCCCTCTTAAGGTTGATTTTCCCTATGGCCTTCCCCCATCCCATCATATTTCCCACATATTATTTCTCCTGCCTCTCATCACAATCATCTTCTTCAAACAACCATTCCACCCCTATTTCCAATATAGTTTTTCTTTCTCCTTGCATATCATCAATATCGGTTTGGCGATCTTACTTAACCACTCCTGCGGCATGGCGATCTCACTTAAGAGTCCCTCTTAAGGATGATCTATCTTCTTTCCTTTCCCCATCACTCCACATTCTCATCATCCACATTTTCTCTTCATTCCCCATCACCATACCCTCTTACCACTACTATCACCATCTTCAGCTTGGTGATCTTACTTAACCACTCATGCGGCATGGCAATCTCACTTAAGAGTCCCTCTTAAGGAGGATCTATCTTCTTGGCTTTCCCCATCACTCCACATCCTCATCCTTCACTTTTTCTTATCATTCCCCATTATCACATCCTCTCACTTCCTCTCTTTCATTCTACATGCAAACACCACCACTTCTTACTTTCCCACTTTTCATTTCCAAAGTGTCGCTCACTTGGAAATCTTACTTAACCACTTCCATCACATGACAATTTCACTTAAAGGTTCTCCTTAAGTCAAACTTTTCGCTTCGAACTTCTCCTCACGTCATTCTTTGTTCACTCTATTGATCACTTCGTCCACCTGATCTCTCCTACCAAGCACATTTTTCTTCTCGCCATTATCCTTTCTCAACCTATCCTATCACAACATACATTTAATATCCTCCATTATCATCACGTTATCTTCCCCCATTTTCCCCTTCTTGACCCATTATCCTTCATACGATCTCTTCCCATTCTTGTCATGTCTTGTTTCTTCATCATCACCTCGTTCATCCTCATCCTCTCGCATCATCTCTCGCCTTCACCTTGTCCCAACCGATCACCCACATATTCCTTACAATTCATATTTTGTTCCGCACTAATAATTTTTAGTGGACTTTCCTAAAAATCATCAATCCTCATTTTGCACGGCCTCATTCACTCCTGTGGCCCTTATCCATTTTCTCTTCATTCCTCCTTCCTCTGGGCTCACCACTCATTGTCATGGGCTTTCCCTAACGTCCCTTTTTTAGTGTTACCCTTTCCATTCCTTGTTTCCTTTCCCCCTTTATTCATTTTCTCTCTCATTCTTTCCCACCCCTAATTTTTAGTGGACTTTCCCTAACATCCTCTCACTCGCATTGATTTTGTATCACCCATTCTCTTTTATCTCCCATCCTTTTCTCCCACTCCCACCATTTCTTGTCACTTCTTCCCTACCTCTCCATCTTCCTTTTCCCTCTTCAATATGTTTACTATCTTCATCATACTTCCTTTGTCTATTGTCTCATACTCCTGGTACCCTCATTTCATGCATCTCTGAATCTTTTCCAATCTGTTTCATTCCTCCCCTCTTTCTTCTCTTTACATTCCTTCTACTTGCTCAATCTACTCTTATTATCCTCATTATTTATTCCCTTCCTCCTACATCATTTTGTCTGCATTATCCTCTTCTCTCTCCCACCACTCGTCTTATTTCACTTCCTCTATATCATCTTCTTCCCCTTTTTTTCATCATGTTTCCTTCTTATTTCCCCATCAATAACCTTTGACTCTTCAGCATTTTCCCATCCTTTTATCATCCCACCCTCCACATCCATCTCCATGCGGTTTGTTCCATCTTCTTTGCCTTGGTCTTCGTCACAAAGGACCTGGTTCTTTCAATCTTCTCCCCACTGTATTCGCTATGTCCTCCTTTCCTCCCTCATCATTTTCACATTTCTTCCGACCACCTTCTTTTCTCTACCACCCCTACCCTTTTTTATTCTCTTACTGCTTTCTCTTATTTCCTAAGATATTTTCCACACCTTCCTGGTCCCTCATATTTTATTTATTTTCTCCATTTTATCTCCTCTTTCATCTTCTTTAAATTCTTCATCGTCCTCATCCCCTTAATTTTTCCATCCTTCTCTCCATTTTTCTTATTTTCACCCCCTACTCCCACCTTGTCTTCTCCTTATTTATCTTTCCTCTTTCCCCATACCCTTGTCTTTGTCATCTTCTACTTCTTCCATTTTTTGATTTTCTCAAACACTCTATCTTCTCTTTTATTTTTCCACATTCCTCTTTATTATATCTATTGCTTCCTTCATAGGGCACATCTCTCTCTATTTCCTCATTTCACCCTCTCTCTTCTATGTCATTTTCTTGTCTTCTTCTTGTTTTCCTTCATCATTCCCTTCTTCCCCTATCATCCCTTTCTCTTATTTTATTCTCCATGGGAAATTCACCTTTCTTACTCTTCTCATAATCAACCACCCCTCATGTCCATTCCCTTTTCTTTTCCCATTGCATCATTCCACACACCCTCACACCTAGCAATGAGGGCCGATTGAATCCTTTCTCCATTTGTGCCGTGCGGTCATTCAATTATCTTACATGACATTCTTGTCCTCCTCTCTGTAGAAATAATCTCTCTCCTTTTGAGAGAGTTGTCATCTATTCCATCCTTGTCATCCCTCTCGAGGGGCATCATCACATCTTCTCATGACATTTTTTCTTGGAGGATACCATGACATTCGTCACCCACCAAACATTCGCTCTACCTTTTTCTTAGGAAAATTAGATTGAATTCTTCCCCCATTCTTACAAGTGAAAGTTTTTCTACTACATATTGATCCACCTCATCTACTTTCTTTGAAAGGATACTACTTTCATAATACCCTTCCAAAGATGGGAAAATGTAGACACCTAATTTTACATCTGTCTTGATCAATTAATTCCCCACCTCATTTCTCACAAATATACACTTGAATTAATCAAATATAATTTGATTAATTATCCTTCCAAATCCAAAAATGACCTAATCCTTACCACATGTCATTATTCTCCATGTTTTTCCAAAATTGAATTAAAAATATAATTCAAATCCTCACCTAATCTTGCCCACATTTTCAAACCATGATTACTTAAATTACTATAAGTTAACTACTTCCCTAGGTTATAAATATAGCGTTACCCCTTCCCTCTAAGAGACACATGGAGAATAATCTTGAATTCCATTTTGAATTTCTTGCATCCTCTGAGAAAAGAACATCCTTCTTACACCTCCTTCTAATGCCCAAATAGCCTCATAATCATTTTCCCATCTAGTGCAAAGTAAGAGGATCATTTTTGTAGGAAGGCCTTGCTTTGTCTTGAATAAAAGCACTACATATCACGAGAATCATGGCTCGATCCAAGTTTCCTAGCCCATTACGAGGTTTTGCTTTCTGAACGTGAAGGAGGAGGTATGATTATTGGTATTTTACTTCCTTGTTAGTAGTGTATTTTTCCTAGCTTACAGTACTTATTAGTATCATTTCAAATTATTTAACATAAATACATAATACATTTATTCCAATCATGTTTAAATGTAAACATTCATGTATCATTACTTTAATACACTTTATTTAATTACTTAATAACATATATTATTTTTTCCACACAAGTTCCAAATCATATAATCAATTAAGATAAAGAAATATTCATATAAATTTATGATGTAATTCGAGACTTAATTATATAATGAATACATCTTATTCATTTCTTTCAAAAATAGTTATAAAAGCAAAACAAGTTGATTTAGCATCTTAATGAAGTAAATAGTGTAATAATATTTCTCTTTATTACAAATTAAATATTTGATGCATCACATGACAATTTCACTTAAAGGTTCTCCTTAAGTCAAACTTTTAGTTCTGAACTTCTCCCTCACGTCATTCTTTGTTCACTCTATTGATCACTTCGTCCACACGATCTCTCCTACCAAGCACATTTTTCTTACGCATTATCCTTTCTCAACCTATCCTATCACAACATACATTTAATATCCTCCGGCTATCATCACGTTATCTTCCCCCATTTTCCCCTTCTTGACCCATTATCCTTCATACGATCTCTTCCCATTCTTGTCATGTCTTGTTTCTTCATCATCACCTCGTTCATCCTCATCCTCTGCATCATCTCCTCGCCTTCACCTTGTCCCAACCGATCACCCACATATTCCTTACAATTCATATTTTGTTCCCGCACTAATAATTGTTAGTGGACTTTCCCTAAAAATCATCAATCCTCATTTTGCACGGCCTCATTCACTCCTATGGCCCTTATCCATTTTCTCTTCATTCCCTCCTTCCTCTGGGCTCACCACTCATTGTCGGTGGGCTTTCCCTAACGTCCCTTTTTTAGTGTTACCCTTTCCATTCCTTGTTTCCTTTCCCCCTTTATTCATTTTCTCTCTCATTCTTTCCCACCCCTAATTTTTAGTGGACTTTCCTAACATCCTCTCATGGCATTGATTTTGTATCACCCATTCTCTTTTATCTCCCATCCTTTTCTCCCACTCCCACCATTTCTTGTCACTTCTTCCCTACCTCTCCATCTTCCCTTTTCCCTCTTCAATATGTTTACTATCTTCATCATACTTCCTTTGTCTATTGTCTCATACTCCTGGTACCCTCATTTCATGCATCTCTGAATCTTTTCCAATCTGTTTCATTCCTCCCCTCTTTCTTCTCTTTACATTCCTTCTACTTTGCTTCAATCTACTCTTATTATCCTCATTATTTATTCCCTTCTTTCTACATCATTTTGTCTCATTATCCTCTTCTCTCTCCCACCACTCGTCTTATTTCACTTCCTCTATATCATCTTCTTCCCCTTTTTTCATCATGTTTCCTTCTTATTTCCCCATCAATAACTTTGACTCTTCACATTTTCCCATCCTTTTTATCATCCCACCCTCCACATCCATCTCCATGCGGTTTGTTCCATCTTCTTTGCCTTGGTCTTCGTCACAAGGACTCCTGTTCTTTCAATCTTCTCCCTGTATCGCTTATGTCCTCCTTTCCTCCCTCATCATTTTCACATTTCTTCGACCACCCCTTCTTTTCTCTACCACCCCTACCCTTTTTTTTATTCTTCTGTACTGTTTCTCTTATTTCCTAAGATATTTTCCACACCTTCCTGGTCCCTCATATTTTATTTATTTTCTCCATTTTATCTCCTCTTTCATCTTCTTTAAATTCTTCATCGTCCTCATCCCCTTAATTTTTCCATCCTTCTCTCCATTTTTCTTATTTTCACCCCCTACTCCCACCTTGTCTTCTCCTTATTTATCTTTCCTCTTTCCCCATACCCTTGTCTTCGTCATCTTCTACTTCTTCCATTTTTGATTTTCTCAGCTCTATCTTCTCTTTTATTTTCCACATTCCTCTTTATTATATCTATTGCTTCCTTCATAGGGCACATCTCTCTCTATTTCCTCATTTCACCCTCTGCTTTATGTCATTTTCTTGTCTTCTTCTTGTTTTCCCTTCATCATTCCCTTCTTCCCCTATCATCCCTTTCTCTTATTTTATTCTCCATGGGAAATTCACCTTTCTTACTCTTCTCATAATCAACCACCCCTCATGTCCATTCCCTTTTCTTTTTCCCATTGCATCATTCCACACCCCTCACACCTAGCAATGGGGGGCCGATTGAATCCTTTCTCCATTTGTGCCGTGCGGTCATTCAATTAGCTTACATGGCATTCTTGTCCTCCTCTCTATAGAAATAATCTCTCCTCCTTTTGAGAGAGTTGTCATCTATTCCATCCTTGTCATCCCTCTCGAGGGGCATCATCACATCTTCTCATGACATTTTTTTCTTGGAGGATACCATGACATTCGTCACCCACCAAACATTCGCTCTAACTTTTTCTTAGGAAAATTAGATTGAATTCTTCCCCCATTCTTACAAGTGAAAGTTTTTCTACTACATATTCATCCACCTCGTCTACTTTCTTTGAAAGGATACTACTTTCATAATACCCTTCCAAAGAGGGGCAAATGTAGACACCCTAATTTCACATCCGTCTTCAATCAATTAATTCCCCCACCTCATTTCCCACAAAAATACACTTCGAATTAATCAAATATAATTTGATTAATTATCCCTTCCAAATCCAAAAATGACCTAATCCTTACCACATGTCATTATTCTCCATGTTTTTCCAATATTGAATTAAAAATATAATTCAAATCCTCACCTAATCTTGCCCACATTTTCAAACCATGATTACTTAAATTACTATAAGTTAACTACTTCCCTAGGTTATAAATATAAACATACCCCTTCCCTCTAAGAGACACATGGAGAATAATCTTGAATTCCATTTTGAATTTCTTGCATCCTCCGAGAAAAGAACATCCTTCTGCCTCCTTCTAATGCCCAAATAGCCTCATAATCATTTTTCCCATCTAGTGCAAAGTAAGAGGATCATTTTTGTAGGAAGGCCTTGCTTTGTCTTGAATAAAAGCACCTACATATCATACAATCGGGGCTCAATCCAAGTTTCCTAGCCCATTCTGAGAGGTTTGCTTCTGAACGTGAAGGAGGAGGTATGATTATTGGTATTTTACTTCCTTGTTAGTAGTGTATTTTTCCTAGCTTACAAGATTTATTAGTATCAATTTCAAATTATTTAACATAAATCCATAATACATTTATTCCAATCATGTTTAAATGTAAACATTCATGTATCATTACTTTAATACACTTTATTTAATTACTTAATAACATATATTATTTTTCCACACAAGTTCCAAATCATATAATCAATTAAGATAAAGAAATATTCATATAAATTTATGATGTAATTCGAGACTTAATTATATAATGAATACATCTTATTCATTTCTTTCAAAAATAGTTATAAAGCAAAACAAGTTGATTTAGCATCTTAATGAAGTAAATAGTGTAATAATATTTCTCTTTATTACAAATTAAATATTTGATGCATCATGACCTTTAATTAATCAAATTGAATAGCTAAATTCTTTAAAAATCACTCACCTTGCAGACTTAAAGTAATCCATATGTAAAATGTTGGCAATGTTGATTTCATTGAACTAGCATGATAATTCCTATTTCTTACTTAATAGTTTCGTCATTTATTAATTACATAAATGAAATGCTGCAATAATTAGAACCATAAACATCATAGTAAGCTTCAAAATCATTCGACATCTACATAGGATATCATCACATTTGGAACCATAAACATCATAGTCATCATAGCATCTCACATTATTCTGTTTTAATGCCTTTATTGCAATTCCAAAACTAAAAAGTTTAATTAAAGAGAAAATAATAACGATCTCTTTTTTAAAGAAGACATCATCTAGGAAACAAATAGGCAATAATTTTCATTACTATTAAGCATGGTATAATTAGTGTAGTGCCCGCTTGAAAACAACACCGAGACCTATGAACTAAGCTAGGATTAGCTAGGAAAATTATGAGATAAATTTTTTTTTGATTAAGGATTAACATCAACGAAGTTACATGGCAATGGATAACACCACATGCTTTGAAGGCTGCTAACCAATCAATTTTCGATGCAAGTTTCACCTAACAAGAACCCAAAAAGTTGATTACAACACTACTCCTTGGCGTACGTCAAAAAGTTTTTAGTTATCGCACGTCAACACCACCTAGTGGCGTGCGTCAATAACTCCCGGTTGTCACATCGTCAATACCTACCTCTCGACGCACATCAACAACCCGATTGTCACACGTCGGCAATTTTTAGTGGCGCGTGTCGGTGAACCACACATCTCTCACGTCATCTCAAACTGTTGATGAGCGTCAGCGACATGTCAATAGTCCCCAGTGGCGCGTCAATAACTCGAGGGTAGTCGTGCATCAACTTCCCCCATTGATGTGTGTCAACAACTTTGAGTTGTCGCATGTCAAATGTCTCCATTGACCCACGTCAACAACTCTTAGTTGTCGTGCGTCAACAATGCGGTTGTCACGCATCATCTCCTTATCCTCGATGCGCATCTACATCACGTCGGCACCCTTTTCTGATGCATGCCTAGGTTGTGTTGGTCCTTTTCTCCTTTCGTGTGTCGATAGGAAAATCAAACATGGTAATTTATCTAGGGAGAGTTTTATCGAATACAAAAGTTTAGTTAATGGATTTTAATAAGATTTGAGGTTCCTTCTAGAGTGTTGATTTCAATTAAGTTCATTGAGACCTAATGCTTCAAAATCATGATGTTTCCATGCTCAACTTATAAAGAAGGTTTAAAATATCATTTCGGATGAATTGATTACCAGATTTTAAAATAATTAAAAGAGAACAACTCTATAGATTCATATAACATTTTCCATCAAATCCAGGTACATTTATTCCAATAATGTCTAACCGTCAATATACCAAGTCTGATTATCACATTTTCAATTTAATAAAGAAGTAAACATAATCCTTTTCCTTTTTAATAGAAACTTATTTCATGATAGCAACTTGAATCCAATGCATAACATAGTTTCATAAGCTGAGAATAGAAAGGTGATTCTTTATTGAACCGAACCACAACTTTACAACATCATTATTTCCTTTCAGTTTCCAAGAACATCATACAAATTATATCACATTTATATATCAAACTTAAACTTTTTCTTAATAAAGTGCCTTTCCAAAGAAAATGAAAAAACGTATCATCTACCTCAAGGTGGGAAGGGTTATAATAATTTCACCATACAATGATTGTCAAAAATCAGTACAACTCTTTCAAGGAAAACAACAAGTGATTTTCTTCATTCATCAATTAGATCACAACAAGATAGGAGGAAAGGAAACGCTCTACTCGCCCAACAAAATATCCAATGAGTAGGAGAAGCCGTCCATTCTCATTGGCCCTCGACCCTCAACCATAATAGAAGTAAAGGATGAAATCTAACACATGGCAACAGTGCCTTCCATAGAACACATAGGAAGAAAATTTATATTCCATGAAAGTTATGTTTTACACAGATGTAGTTCCCAACTACATAACAATGCAAAGCATCACAGAGGCTTCATTCAAGAAGCCAAATACAAGAGCAAGGATTCTATGGGGAGTGTTTATGCCTCTTAATGGGAAATGAGAAAAAAGCTGAAAACAAGCCACCAAAATAATCTCCTTTCCATACCCTTATGCCCCCACAAACTTACTTCTTTTATCTACCAAAACATATCCCTTATGCCCCCAAAAGAGTAAGGAATGCAATCTATATATTTTCCATGCAAGTTCCCAAATCCCAAAATCCCTCCATAATGATAGATGCCCTTGGCAAAACATTATCCCTTCACTTGAGAAATCCCCACACCTTATCCTACACCTTACCTAGGAATTATACCTAACTAGCCACCAAATACAAACAAAAACACCATTCAAACATAAAAACAATTACAGAAAAAAGCAAAATAAAAGTTCTGTTTCCTTCCTCTCCATTAATGGAGTCTGTCCCCGACCAACAAGCTTTTCCAAAAAAGCAGAACCAACCTGAAAATAGGAAAACCAGTAGGTAAAAAATATCTAGTCCCTTCACAAACAAGGGTTCCAAACACAAGCAATGAAATCCTCCCCCAAGAGTAAATACATGAGATTTACACACCAAGAAAGGGACACCCAACAAGGAAGTGCGAACGACTTCAAACAACAAGAAAATGTGGCCAAGAGGAAAGCACCAAACTCCAACAACAAGAACAACACCTATGGAAGAGGTGAACAAGGTTTCAACAACTAGCCAAAAGTGCGCCCAAGGAGGAATCTCGCTTTGAACATCAACAACACAGAAAATGTGCCCAAAAGGAGAGAAGCCAAACTCTAACAACAAGAAAGAGCTCCCAAATTTCAACAACCCAACAAAGGAAAATAAAGTGACCTTTATAGGAAGGAGGAAGAAGAGGTTGATGTGGGTTCCAAGTGGGATGCCACCTCATTCATCCTCATCCCTAAAAGAGAAATTCAACTACAATAAAAGCATACTGATAAATGCAAAGACCAGTCACTTACACACTCCAAGAGACCCATACTCCAAAAGGGTCAACATTAAAGGAATGTAAGGTAAGTACAATAAATGCACTCAAAATGGTCAAGTCAAAAGCATTAAACAATAAAAAATTTCCCTCCAACCAATAAATTTGGTTGGTAATAACATTAAGAGGGTGGGACAAGTCTAACTTGTCCTGACAAGCCTCAAATTTAGCCAATAAAGCCAAATTCGAATTTCAAGGGAATGGAATGCCGAACACTACAAATCTTATCGTTAAATTCCTCTTAGATATTCTCATATAGCTTACATTAACATTAATAACTCCATTCATTTCATTCCTTTTAACATTTTTATTTATTTAATTAATTACAAGGGTAATCACATTATTTACTCAACACAACAATTAATGGAAGGGTAACTCCTTTACTACCACAACATATGCAATTATTTCAAAAGGAAGACAAAAAATTAAAACAAGGAAAACCCTTGGTCACTTTTAAAAAGGTGATCCCCCATAGGAATCCCTAATGACACAACACTCAAATAGAAGCGTGTGGCCATGGTGACCCCATCGACTTCATCTAGCATTCCATTATGGTTAGTTTTCAACCCCGATATCGCTTTGTGATATTTTTCTGCAAAATACAAATACCCCTTCGGCCTCGTGGCCATATCAGAATATCCAAAAATGACATAAACAACATCCAAACGATTATAAATCACAACAACATCACGAATTCAACATCATCATTTTAATTTAAATAGCACTGTATATCATCCAATGATTTTCCATATCAAGTCTGCCCATAATTTCCAATATCACAAGGCTGAACAACATCAATAATACATCAAATCCAAACAACATATCATCATCAATTTAAAGAACATCTTGAATAATTAACAAGCATAATAAGCTGAATCCAAATTCGAGTAATCCACAATCTAACATCTATACATCATAATGATCAAAACATAATTAACATCAAAACATGATTAAAAGTATCGAGATTAGTGTCTAAAAAGTGTCATAGGAAAGTGGGCATTACATCCCCTCCCCTTAGACTCAACTTTTTCCACTGAAGTCACTGGAAAAATGTGGAAACTACACTCGTAACATGGTAGCATCCTCCCAAGTAGGCTGTAGTCTCGTCGTATCTGTCCCCACTGTAACCATACCTAATCAATCTCTCTACCTTGAAGGCCCGGGGTCTTGTAATATATGATACGAGATGGGTTCCACCATCACCTACCCATGATCCTGCACCTACAAAGATGTCCAATCTAACAAATTAGAAGGATTTGAAATGTACTTCCTAAGAACAGAAACATGAAATACATCATATACGTGAGACAAGCTGGGTGGCAAAGCTAGATGGTAGGTCAAAGAGCCCATACACTCCAAGATCTCAAAAGGTCCAACAAAACAAAGAGCCAACTTGGAACCTTTTCCATAACATATAGGGATCTTATACGGCCTAACATAAAGGAACACCTTCATTCCCACATCAAAATTTCGTTCTATCCTATGCTGATCCGCGTACTTCTTCTGTTTGTCATGTGCCTCCTATGCAGTCGTTGTCTTATCATCACTACCTACTACTCCATGTCCTACAAAAGGACTGGTCCAAGAGACACTTTGTCCTCCAACCGGTCCCGGATAAGAGGTTTCTTGCACTCTCTACCATCAAGGCTTGAAAAGGATCCATGCCTATAGAACTCAAAACTATTGTTGTAGGAAAACTCCACCAAATACGAGATACTTTTCCCATCTTTCTGATGATCCATCATGTACATCCCGAGCATGTCCTCCAAAATCTGATTCACTCTCTCGGTCTGTCCATCTGTCTCAGGGTGATAAGTTGTACTGAAATTAATCTTTGTTAGAGGACATACTTTGCATTCAGTAGTCCAGAAATTAGAAGTGTACAAAGCATCGCGGTCACAAATGATCTTCCGCAAAATTCCGTGCACCTAACAATCTCATCCAAATACATATGTGCCACTGCACTATATTTATAAGTGGTTTTAAGCTGGTGAAAAGTGAGCAACCTTCATCAAATTATCAACGGTGACCATAATAGCATCATGGTGATATCTCGACATCGGTGGCTCGAAATGAAATCCATGGAAATGGTGTGCCATTTCCACTCAGTATAGCATGAGGATAGAGAAGGCCAGCTAGATGCTTTGATGCTCACCTTCACTTTTGGCACTCCAAGTAGCATGACACAACCGAGCCATGTCTCGGCGAAATCCTCTCCAATGATACAACTATCTCAAAGTTGCATGCATCTTCTTCACCCAGGATGGGCGGAATACGGTGCACGATGTGCCTCTACAAAGATGTCCTACCTCAAGCCTCCATCTCTGCAGCAACATAAATCTGACCTTTGTGCCTAAGAAGACCATCGCCTCAAGTGAAAAACCATTAAACTTCCCTTCAAGGGTCTGCGGGAATAAATATCTGCCTAAACTATAGTGTAGAAGTTGCCAAGAGAAAGTTGCTAAAGAATCCCGCTTCTCAAATCGTATAAACTGAAGTGGCAATACTCAAATGTCACCGCCTCGAGCGCGTTTGTAACCATGTTCTCATTTCCTTTCACGTTCTCTATCTCCATATCATACTCACAAAGAAACTCCATACAACGCGGTTGATGAGTGTTCGATTGGGCTATGTGAAGAAATGACGAAGACTCAAATGATATGTCCTGAGTATGAATCTCTTATCAAGAATAAAATGCCTCCATCGAACCAAGGCACGCACAACTACAACGAGCTCAAGATCATGAGTCGGATAATTAACTTCATGATCCTTGAGTTTACGAGACTCAAAGGCCACTACTCTTCCCTCTTGGATCAACACACCTCCAAGGCCTACCAATGAAGCATCCGTGCACACAAATAACTAACCATGCATATTCGAACCACAAGAATAGGTGCCGAAGTGAGATGCTCCTTCAGGTACTAAAGGCCTCACTGGGTAAGTGCGTAAAGTTGGGGACAATTAAGTGGACATCAAATCCTGAATTTTATGAACTGTGATCGCAGTTTATAAACCACGATCGCGGTATTAAAAACCGTGATCGCGGTTTGTTTTTCCAGGCTTGGAAATTCTGAACCTAAAAGCGTGCTCACACTTTATAAACCATGCTCGTGCTTTATAAACCACACTCGTGCTTTATTAACCATGCTCGTGCTTTGTAAAAATCTTGATCACGGTTCTCTGATACCAAAAAACATCCGTGGACCTCATTTTTCCCACCATTTTAGCACCGATCATGGTTTACAAACCGCGATCATGGTTCTTATTGTATCATCAAATCTGACCCTCAAGGTTTGGGAAATCTCTATTTTTCCCCAACCAAAGCTATGGAAGGTCATTATGAAGTGTAAAAGGTCAAAAAACCTCAAATTTTCTCTTCCAGAGACTTGAACCATGTTAAAATACTGAAAACATTTCACAAAAATTGTTCATCGCGTAGGGGAGATTGTTAGTTTCATAGAAATATTGATTTTAAAGTGAATAGAATAAGATAAATATCATTTTATAATTTTTACTAACAATAGGTCTTTAAGACATTTTTTCCCGTGAATGTTCATGTATATGTTTAAGATCAGTAACTTTTGTTTCACTTATCAAAATGTGATCAAACTTATACCATCCCAAGCATGGAAAATTATATACATGTTAAAAAAAAAAATTATTTCGATATTTTTGATATAGTTATGGCGGGAAAACAAGAAAGCGCTCTGTTTTCTAAATATTTTCAGACGACTTTCACGAAAAAAATTATTAAAAAAATATTGCTCATAAAATTACAAAGTAAAATCCATCCTAAGATAGATAACTACATCTAACATTTCACCAAAGGAAAAAAATGAACAAGATTTGGTCATCCAAAACACGGCAAACGGACTACAATCTTATAAGTTTTTTCAAAAAAACCAAGTCATATAATTTTCCGTGATTAATATAGCTAACCTTATCTGTTTTTAAAAAAATTAGTATTATAAAAACTAGATTCTGAGTGCTACAATTCATATTTAAATATTTTTTCTAATTTTGAGTGCTCGTATTGCTAATAATCCCTATAAGTTGAGATTTTGTTGTTTTTGCAATATGACGTCCACGGAGGACCCTATATTTGTCCATCAACTTCCTACACTTACCTTGCTCACACTTGTCCACCAAACAAACTTCTTCCCCTTCAGCTAGAGGAAGTCATGGGGTGTGCTATCTAAGAGAAATCTGAACAAATCTCCGATAGTAACTGCTAACCCCATGAAGCTACGCACCTCTCACATGTGAGTGGGTGCTTGCCCGATCCATGATGGCTCTAATCTTGGAAGGATCGACAGTGATACCTTCCTAAGAAACAATATGACCCAAGTAATGTACCTCGGTGAAAGAAAGCACACTTCTCCAAGTTCCCATAAAGCTTCGCTCACGAAGACACTTTGAAGAACCTGGCTAAGGTGCTCCTCGTGCTCCTCATGCATACTTGAGTAAATCAAGATGTCTTTAAGGAAGATGAGCACAAAACAATCAAGGAAGGTTATGAATACCCCATTCATCAAACTCATAAACACAGCGGGGGCATTCGTCAAACCAAAAGGTAACATAGTAAACTCATAGTCTCCATACCTCGTATGAAAAGTAGTCTTGTGAATGTCTGCTTCCATAATCCTTAACCGATCATTGTAACTTGGCTTGAGTCAATCTTAAAGAACACCATAGCTCCCTTTATCTGATCAAACAAGTCATCAATATGAGGAAGAGGATAATGATTCTTGATCGTCACCTTGTTCAACTAACGGTAGTCGATACACAACCCCAAGGATCCATCCTTCTTCTTCACAAATATCACTAGTGCACCCCAAGGATATACACTAGGTCGGATAAGGCCTTTCTTGAGAAGGCCCTCCAATCGAAACTTGAGCTCACGAGCTCCGGGGTGGTCATCCGATAAGGCACCCGTGATAGGCTCCGCTCCCGGAACCGGATCTATATGGAAATCAATCTCACGTGGAGGTGGCATCCTAGTAGCTCCCTTGGAAAGACATCCACAAAATCTCCCAAAATGGGATGGTCATCCAAACGTGATGGTCCATCCGAACCATCCTCGGACGTGTCACTAACTATAACAACGTACATCTTACAACCCCATCGCACACACCGCTTGAGCTACATAGCTAAGATGGTGTGAATTGACATGGGTCTCCCGACCCCAAAAAACACCGACTCTACCCCAAGATCATCTACACAAGATATGGTCTTGTGATAACAATCCATCCTGGCTCTATGCTCCGATAGCCAATCCATACCTAGGATGACTCCATACGAGCCCAAAGGAAGGATATGAAGATCTGAAGAAGTGGTGAAAGATCCCAAATCTACAACACACTCCTTAACCAAGGAATCAACAGAGATCTTGGCTCCCGAAGCCATCTCAACGTCCCAACAAATACCCTACCTAACTTCCACCAGCTTGCATCGCTCTACTAAAGATGATGCAATGAAGGAATCGAAAGAACTAGAATCAAACGATATGGAGGTAGGAATACCCCCAATGTTACATGAAGTCTCGATGAGTATGCTTATGGTGTTCGACTGATGGTTCTCAACCACTAAATAAATTTTGTAGTTGCACCCCATGTCACCTAATGTAGGCTTTGAAATAGGTTCCTTACCCTTGTTAGGGTTACGAGGGTAGTCTCTCTAAAATTCCCTACCACTCTGCATCCAAAACAACCGCATGTACTTCTCCAAGGAGCGGCACCATTAGAAGGTACCCTAGAAGTAGGCACTACGAGATCCCGATGTTCGAGCTACCGTCTTTATGACCTCTGCTGATGTGCTCCCATTTACTGAGCTCAGGGTCCACCTGTGTCCCTCAGTAGGACACCTAGGAGGAGGTCCCATACTCGACCTCTTCGTGCATCATTTCTTTGTGGAGGCCTATGTGATGGGTGGGACTATTACTATTGTTGTTCTGCTTCTGTGGGGTCTCGAAAGATGCTGCAAGGCTGCTAACTACCACGAGGAGGAGGAACCCGGACTCCCTCAATCTATTGTCCTTCATCTCACCGAATGCAACTCCTAACTCGGTCTCTAGCCTCTTTGGGTCTTACCCAGAGGCTCTTCTACTATGTAGACCTTCTCAATGGCCTCTGCTTAAGTTTGTGGGCAATGGATCCGAACTGCACCTCCAATATCCAAATTGAGACCCCGGATGAAGTGATGGATCCACACCTGCTCATCCTGCATGTACTCCACATACTGAAGTAAGTCCAAAAACTTACTTTCATACTCTGCCACTGAAAGGGATGCATATCAAAGGTCATGGAACCCATCGATTCTCTATTGTATGAAACTTCAAGACAAATATCTACTTCTGAACCTTTCCTCAAACAACTCCTAAGTGACTGTCTCCGAATCAACATGGAGTTTCTACTCCTCATTCCTCCACCGTACTCTGTCTCCATCATTCAATAGGTGATCAGAACGTGAGCTTTCATGTTGTTGGTGTAAGGACAAACATTGAAGCACCCACTCAAGCTCAATAGCTAGGCTTCTTCCTGAAAACCTCCAATGTCATCTGAATACTGTGACGACTGAAGTTTCAAGATTTCCTTTATGTGATCTATTGTTGTGGGCTGATGGCCTTTAGGCCTTCCTAGCCACTCGTCTCTGAGCCTAGGGCTATGAGATTTCTCTCTATGCTTCGAAACTTTGTCACCATGTCCCCTCAAAGAGGACTCTACTCTTGTTGATTCCTCATGGAAATTCTCTCCTCCATGCTCCTCACTGGGAGGAGGAGGTGCATGTCTGTCAATGGATGTGATTTTATCCTACCTACCATGCCCTGAATGTAACCTCCACATAAGGTGACATTCACATCCTGAAGGGTCTGCCTACCATGCTCCTACACAACAAAATGAGAATTAGCTCCTCATTCTAAGTTTTCTTCAGTATCAAAGTTTACTACCAAATATAAGTTTTCAATTAGTTTGTTCTCTAAGTTAAAAGATGTGGTTTTAAGTTCATGTCTCAAGTTTTCTATTGTGCCCATTGATCCAAGCTCTTGAACCACTTTGCGCTTGATACCAAGTGTAGTGCCCATTGAAAACAACACCTCGGACCTATGAACTAAGCTAGGATTAGTGGGAAAATTATGAGATCATTTTATTTTTCTTTTTTTATTAAGGATTAACGTCAACAAAGTTACAAGGCAATAGATAGCACTACATACTCAAGGTTGTTAACTAGTCCAAGTTTCGATTCAAGTTTCACTGACGGGAACCCATACAAGGAGATTACAATGCTACTCATTGGCGCTTTTGAAAACTTTTTAGTTGTCGCGCATCAACACCACCTAGTGACGCGCGTTAACAACTTCTAGTTTACGCACGTCAATACCTACTACGATGCATGTCAACAACCCATTGTCGTGCATGAGCAATTTCTAGTGACGTGCGTCGTGAACCACCTATCACATGTCATCTCAAACCTGTTGACATGCATCAACAACATGTCAATAGTCCCTAGTGATGCGTGTCAACAACTTCGGGGTTGCACGCGCCAACTACCCCCTTTAACGTGCATCAACAACTCAATTGTCACGCATCAACTTTCTCATTGACGCCTTACGTCAACTATCTCTCTCTTGATACGCATCAACAATGCGGTTGTTCGCGTCATCTCCTTCTCCTTGAAGCACATCTACATCACGTCCGGAACCCTTCTCTGGCGTGTGTCTATGTCACGTCGGTGCTTTTCTCTGTCACATTGATAGGAAAATCAAACACGGTAATTTATCCAGGAGAGTTTTATCAAAATACAAAAGTTTAGTTAATGGATTTTAGTAAGATTTGAGGGTTCCTTCTAGAGTGTTTATTTCAATTAATTTCATTGAGACGTAATGCTTCAAAATCGTGATGTTTCCATACTAAACTTATAAAGAAGGTTTAAACTATCATTTCCAGATGGATTGATTACCAAATTTTAAAACAATTAACAAAGAACAACTCTACTGATTAATATAACATTTTCCATCAAATCTAGTACATTTATTCCAATAATGTCTAACCATCAATATACCAAGTCTGATTATGACATTTTCAATTTAATAAAGAAGTAAACATAATCCTTTTCCTTTTTAACAAAAACTCATTTCATGACAAAGAACTTTAATCCAATCTAGAACACGGTTTCATAAATCGAGAAGAGAAAGGTGATTCTTTATTTAACCGAACCACAACTCTTCAACATCGTTATTTCCTTTCGAGTTCCAAGAACATCCTATAGATTATATCACATTTATATATCAAACTTAAAATTCTTCTTTTTTGAATACAGCGCCTTTCCAAAGCAAATGTCAAACGTATCATCCACCTCGAAGGTGGGAAGGGTTACAATAATTTCACCATACAATGATTGTGAAAACTGTACTGACTCTTTCCGGGATAGCAGACAGTGATTTTCTTCATTCGTGAGTTGGATCACAACTAGATAGGGGAAAGGAAATGCTCTCCACCCAACAAAAATATCTAATGATCGGGGAGAATCCATCCATTCGTATCGACGCCGACGATCCCCAACCATAACATAAGTAAAGGATGAAATCCAACACATGGCGATAGTGGCTTACACAGAACACATAGGCAACAAAATGCATATTTCACAAAAGTCATGTTTTACGAAGATGTAGTTCCCAACTACATAACAATGCAAACAACACGAGGCTTCATTCAACAAGCCAAATACAAGAGCAAGGATTCTATGGGGAGTTGCTTATGCCTCCCAATGGGAAATGAGCAACAACCTAAAACAACCCACCAAAATCATCTCCTTTCCATACCCTTATGCCCCCCAAACTTACTTCTTTTATCTCCCAAAACTTATCCCTTATGCCCCCCCCAAAAGAGTAAGGAATGCAAGCTATTCCTTTTCCATGGAAGTTCCCAAGTCCCAAAATCACTCCATAATGACAGATGACGTTGGCAAAAACCTTATCCCTACGAATGAGAAATCGCCACACCTTCTCCTACACCTTACCCTAGGCAGTCTACCCAACCAGCCACTAGATACAAACAACAAGCACCATTCAAAATAGAAAACAGCTTCAAAAAATAGCAAAATAAAAAGTTTAGTTTCCTACCTCTCCATTAATGGAGTCTATCCCAACCAATGACTTTTCCGAGAAAACAAAACCAGCCCGAGAAAATAACAAAACCAAGAGGTAAAAAAATCTCTATTCCCTTCACAAACAAGGGTTCCAAACACAACAATGAAATCCATCCCGGAGGAAATACATGAGCTTTACACGGCATGAAAGGGACACCCAACAAGGAAGTGCGCACAGCTTCAAACAACAAGCAAATGCGGCCAAGAGGAAGGCGCCAAAGCTCCAACAACAAGAACAACACCTATGGAAGAGGTGAACAAGGTTTCAAATGAACTAGCCAAAGGTGCACCCAAGGAGGAATCCGCCCCAAACATCAACAACATAGAAAATGTTCCCAAAAGGAGAGAAGCCAAAACTCCAATAGCAAGAAAGAGCTCCAAAATTTCAACAACCCGACAAAAGGAAAATAAAGTGACCTTTATAGGAAGGACGAAGAAGAGGGTGATATGGATTCCAAGTGGGATGCCACCTCATTCATCCTCATCCCTAAAAGAGAAAGTCAACAACAATAAAAGCATACAATAAATGCAAGGACCAATCAACTTACACACTCCAAGAGACCCATACTCCAAAAGGGACAACATTAAAGGCATGTAAGGAAAGTACAATAAATGCATTCAAAAAGGTCAAGTCAAAAAGCATTAAACAATCAAAACTTTCCCTCCAACCCATAAATGTGGTTGGTAATAACTTTTAACAGGGGTGGGACAAGTCTAGCTATTTCTTTTAATTCGAATTTCAAGGGAATGGAGTGCCCAACACTACAAATCTTATCCTTAAATTCCTCTTAGATATTCTCCTACAACTTACATTAACATTAGTAACTCGATTCATTTCATTTCTTTTAACATATTTATTTATTTAATTAATTACAAGGGTAATCACATTATTTACTCAACACAACAATTAATGAAAGGGTAACACCTTACTACCACAACACATGCAATTATTTCAAAAAGAAGACACAAAATTAAAACAAGGAAAACCCTTGGTCACTTTTAAAAAGGTGATCCCCCATGGGAATCTCTAACAACACAACACTCTAACATAATCATGTTGCCATGGTGACCCCGTCGACTTCATCCAACATTCTATTATGGTTAGTTTCCAATCCCCAATATCGTTGTGATGTTTGTCTGCAAAATATAAATACACCTTCGGCCTCGTGGCCATATCGAATATCCAAAAATGACATAAACAACATCCAAATGAATATAAATCACAACAATCACATTAACACTAACGAAATAACATATCCCTTCCGTTATCGAAAGTATAGCAACACCACGATTCCACCATCATTGAAAAATACAAGGATACAAATTGATACCAACAATCTGCAAAACTTGTGAGCAAATCAACACAATAGATAATACCATCGAAAAAAACTTGTACTAACCATACCATTAAAGATTTTTATTTTTAAGGTCGAATCTGCCCTAATAAACAACTTTAATAACATCTGGGAAATTTTAAGATAAAACCCTTGTTTACCTTATTCGATTCCAGTATAATAAAATAAATAGACACGTACAAGAACACATGACACACATAAGGAAATGTAGGTTAACCTAATGTAATTTTATTATCACTACATAGGTTCGATCCCATACTAATTACCAACATTCGCCATAAAATAAATTGTGTTCCTGAAACAATTCGAACACTTTCCAAAGTTCACACACAATAGTACTAACCCGGCCATGACATGCTTTCTCACCCAACAAGGGATTTTGAGGCTACGTATTAATGACCAAAATTTTTTTCTAAAATATCTATATGATACAACTGGAATCTTCCCATCGAGCAAGGAAGGTAACAGAAAAGCTAAACGAATATTTCTTATCCGAATAGTAAATAACATAAGTATGCACACTCAAATCAAGGGCTTCATATCCATATCTAAATGTAAAACTATAAATGAACACCCAGGTCACTGGATTTTTCATCAAATATTAACCATAGTTATATCAGAGAGTTCGTATATGTAAAATACACCCACGAAATCATATCACACAATTACAGACCATTTTACATATTTTGGATGTTTTAGTTTGCACCCAGCTTCGAGTATTAAAAGATAAATCGACAATATTGAGAAGAATATTACTTTAACATAAAAACCCAAATCTATAATTAAGAAGAACTGTTGCAGATATTCAGCCATGCAAATAATGATTAGAACAAGCTATTAGGGGAGAAATAGAGCATATCATGCCTGTGAATGGAAGCTTGATTTCTTCTTCTTTTCCCAACTTTCTCCCGTGATTCCAAATCCAGATTTGATTCTTCAAATAACAACTGAGACCCACAAATAATCTCCCTCTCCTTTTTATGTTAGAAGTCTATTAATATATCTCCAAAGTATCGTGCATGAAAGGTTTATCATTACAGACAGAGAGCTCAAAAATAGGAACACCATTCATTTAGAGATCCAAAAACCTCCATCAAACAATGAACAAGAAAATCCCAACCACTCTAAGTTTCCCAAAACCACTTCTTGCATGCCCTGAGATCCGTGGGAAAATATTTAATGCCTTTAGTGCAGGATTACCTGTGTATTTTCTCTCACAATTAACCGACTATTTATTTTCTTCTCAAAATTTATCAAATCCTTTGAACTTACAAAACAATTTCACTAACTATTAGTTAATCAATAGATACCTAAGCCTCTAACTACTTATCTCCCCATTAGAGTGGTCGGTGGATTTTATTAAATTCCTTCAATAATACTATAGTTTGTACATCCACGTAGAGGGAGTGGTTGCGAGTATACCTAATCAACTTTGATTTATTAAATATAGGTTCAAATGAACATCAACTTAGCTCTTCCTTAGAATGCCTTTAATATTCATGCTCAACATACTTTATCTTCTAACCTTATAAGTTCAAATACCCATTATACTTATTTTTTCCTTAGTATAGGCTTTTACTATTTATGCCCACACTTTATAAGTTTTTGGTTTAAGGGTGATCACATATTAGCCCTTTAATGCTAGCTTGACATAGCATATCCTAATCAATTAGTCTAGGCCCCCAAAATGTACATCAATAAGATAAGCATGGTCATATTGCCATTGCCTTGTAGTTACAATCTTATTCCTTAGTCATATAATTCAGGCCCTAGGTAAGTATTAGTATGGTCCTCTTACCTTGTTCTTTTAGGTCCGTTCTCATACATGAAATCCTATTCAATTGAATTTGTTTGAACCATTTGATATAACAACATAATGCAACACTAAACTAATGTAAGTTAAAACTTAATAACTACTAACCAAGTTTATAAAGTTAGTTGTACAATAAAGACATTAGTATCATCATAGCAATGCTACCAGAGTACAATCAAGGTTAGTGCAACTATTCTATTATTTCGGCACACTTATGTAATGAAATCAATTAATATCATAGACCATATCGGAGGTTATAATAAGAGCGATTCACAAGTAATTCGACAATATATTCCTCAATTCCTCAACAGTCAAAGATTGAATTAAGTAAAAAAAAATTATACAAGCTAATGAATCTCAAAGATCATCAAGCACTAAAATCACCGAGATAATGACTTAAACTACGAAAACAAAAATTGAATTTATGAGGTGTGAAATATTTCCCCCCTTAATGAATCATCATTTTGATGATTTTTCCTAATTAATAAGAATCAAATTAATCAATCATAGAGTTATATCTAATATCTAACGAGAACACTCATTAATTTCATTCAAAAACTCACAATTTTTCCAACTTTTATTCTACTGTTTCAAATTGTTCTGTTGTAGCAAACTTCTACTTAGCAATAAGCTCATCACACATTACTGCAACACGAAATAATTGTTTTCATTATAGCCCATCATATCATGCAATAATTTTTAACGTATGCACGAGATAGTAAAAAATAAGCTATCTAAATCAATATCAACCGAGGAAAACGTCTTTTTAAAATTTCAAATTTCCTTTCCTAGTTTGTAAAGTTTATTAGGACACTTTATTTTCAACTAAAGAAATAATTTTAATTAATACATATTAAGTTCGAAATGGACTTAATTATGTCATCAATTTACGTAATGGGGTTAAACAATGTCAATATCATGATAAGCGATATAAGTTTGTTACTCAACTAAACTTCCTATCATTTGTTAATGAAAATCGAAATTCAAATTTTGTTTTAAGTCAATCAATAGATAGAAATAAATAACTTCTTGTTCTTTGGCCCTTTCCAGGGGTTATCTTATTCATTTAACTTTGTTAGACACTCCAAGAAAAGTTAGAATCATTGTTAACTTGGCTCAAAACCACTCAAACAACGCCTTCTACCAACTATCCCCCAAACTTCCCTTAAGACATCATGTTACACCAATCTTGCATATAGAGTTTTAAGACTACCCAAAAAGTCTAAACAAATTATTTAATTTAATCTTGATGTGTCTAAGGTGCTCCTAAAATCTTATATCACAACTCCCTTTATTTCACTTTTGTATTTTGTCTTCAAAACATCAATAGGGTTCAGTGATCTTGTTTCCACTATAAATCCATAGGAAGAGGGTTTTAAACCATAATGAAAGAATTTGTTGTAACCATTTAATCTATTTTATTTCTCCCGAGTTTTAGGCTTAAACTCAATACAAAATACAACTTCCTTTGTAAAAGTCCTCCTCAAGCTAACCCTTGACTATGTTTATCAACATATGACCAAATTGTCATGAATATAAGGAATTCTAACTATTGGGTTATAAAAAATTCTTCATAATCTCTTCACGGGAGTCCTTGTCAATATATATATATATATATATATATATATATATATATATATATATATATATATATATATATATATATAAGTTTTCAATTCAAAATAAGGTTTTTGAACTCCTAAAAGACAAGCCCTAACTTAGTTTCTCATAAGTCCTCTTTGTGTCCCCGAGAAGGAGGAATCGGAAATAAATTCTTCTAGAATCTGATCTAATGCTCCAAATTTGTTCAAAAGTATGTCTAAAGGTAATTCACAAGTTATAATTACTAGTGGAAGTCCCTCAGCTTTTAAAATCTTCCCTTCATGTATATACTCTTCATTACGCCTATAGAAGTTTACTGATCATATCAGAATTTTTTCACACCTTCTTGTTTAACTAAAAATCTCCAATTGCCAATGTATTTTTCTTCTAGATTCCCAAAGAATTGTTTACCATAACGTTTGACCAAAAACTACAGCCATCAATTCCAAGGGAAAACATAGTCTTCTCTAAACATGTACAGTTATAACTAAATCTTGCATCTAATCTCTATCATAGTCATTGTAACAAAGAAATTCAAACATGTAATGATAACAAAAGGGAGAACCTTCTTCTCAGCTTTACAAGACCTTATGTAAGTATAATAACCATATTAATTAAATTTCTTTCCTTACCCATGTGTCTTTCTCATCCATCACTCTCATAATATAATTTTTCTCGGTCAAGAAGTCATACAACCTGGACTCGAAATCTAAAACCTTATTCTAAGGCATACATTCTCACATATTATGCATGTTTTTCCTAATTTAATTAACAATGCATAACGTTATTCCTTATAAACATTTGGTGGTATTCACAGTACATAAACACTTGCAGAACAAACAACACAGTCTAAAACCATTGGCATTTTAAATATTTCTTTAGGTTGTACCATTGATTATGGCATTCTAAAAATCAAAATTATACGTTTAAAAAGATTTAAAACATATTAATAACCCATGAATCAATGCACGGTAGGCTACAAACATGATGCACAATAAAGTAGTTCTTAAAGCCATCTAATACATAAACACCCTTACTCCATACATGAACTATTATTAACTTATTTACATTCATCACATAGTTGATATTTTTATCAACAATATTAATTCGTAACCTCATAAGATTTATTCCCATATATTATCAATTAAATTCATTTCATATAAGGCTTAAAACAATAGATCAAAGAAAAATATTTCATTCTAACACGAACTCCGAATAATTATATGTATATATTCATATTATAATTCATAATCTTCTAGTGTAACAGGAAGAATATACTTAATATGTAACACCCAAAAATCACCACACAAAATCCAAGATAAAACCCACTTTGAAATAGATAGGAAAAACTATAGAATAATATTTATTTATTAAAACTAGTTATGATAGAATAACCTTGAAATAGGTTTAATTTATTTCTCGATTAAAATTTTATTCGTTTTAGTTAACAATTAACTAATATTATTTATTTCCTTAGTTTGAGATTAAAATCCCCTTGTTCTGATCCTTATTTCATTTAGTAGCATAGTTCTAATTTCATTTCCCAATTTATTATTCTAGGGATAAGTATAGACTTACCCTCCCATTAAATTAAGCACAAATAAATTTAATCCCTAATATAACTATTGCCTAGTTACTATTGAGTAAATTTGATTTAATTAAATACAAGAGTCAAGGGCTTTTTTGTTTTAAAAGTCACCAATGAAACATTAAGGTAACAATTTAACTTACCTCCTAACACCCCTTTAGAGGCCCCATTCACAGGTATGCATACATTTCATTTATAACATATTCCCACCTAATCCCCACCTAACTTTTGTAGGGATGTTTCTTAACCATTGGATGAGTTAATTTTGGGCCCTTATATCAAGGTATTGAACTAACCCTAAACTTACTTTTGAAAATATCTTATTCATTTCTTTTGAATTATTTTCTCACTTTTGTGTTTGCAGGTTTGGGAGAAGAAGAATAAGGAAGTCATGGAAATCCACTCAATCTCAAGGGGGGTACTCATCTTCCTATTTATTCTATTTGTGACACTCTTCTAGGGTTTATTTATATTTTTAGTTTTTATTTTATGCTTCATTTTCATTTTCCCTATTTGGGTATTGGCATTTTTCCTCTTTTTAAAATATATTTTAAGTAATCAATATCTATAAGAGGATGTGTGTGTGTGTGTGTGTGTGATACATTTTATACAAGTAGAATTGATTTAATATATCCTCTCGATATATTGATATTTTATTAAATTTTGACCGCACATTGAATAGTGGTAGGGTTTAATTAAAATGTGGCGGCGGGGAGGTCGCCATCCCAACCAAATCCCATAATAATATGGGGTGGTGGATGGAGTGCCGCCCCCTCCCGCCTCTCTCCAAACTTATAATTATAAAACTAGAACCACACATACTCCGACCGTGGGGATGGGTAAGCGACACAACTTAAACAATTGTTTTTTTACAATAAACACACACACACACACACACACACACACACACACATTTATATATATATATATATATATATATATATATATATTTTATATATAACTTAATTAATGAATTTATATAAAGAAATATAACTATAATATGTGTGTGTGTGTGTATAATTTATTCAAAAGACTTTTAAAAAACTATATAATGTAGGGTAAAACAAGTTAAGGTAACTAGATTTTTCCACCTATTTATATAAGAGTAAAATTGGGAAAACTAGCATAATTTTTCTTTCAACCTAATATAAGTTCTAAGGAGATGATTTTTTTATCTAATAATTCTAAATAAATAATTTTTTTCTTACAACATAATAAATAATGCAACTATAATCGAAATATTTTCAATATACTTTCTTTTAAATAAAAATAAGAGACTAGTTCTTTTCTTCAACATAATAAGCGAGATGATAACCATTTCAAACAATAACTATATTTTAACCAAGAATACCAATCATTTTAAAACGAACTTATCACGGTTTTAAGGCAACGATTTAAGTTGTATATAATCTTGGATGAAGAGAAATTCATAATACAAGACTTTCCTTTCACAAGAAACAACATATTTAGAATAACCCTCTTAGTAGCATTAACAAGTTGAAAGGATTTTCAAAGTAACAATGAAATTTTCCTTTGTCTATTTTCCCATATAAATACATTTGAGAACTTGAGACAAGTCAACTATTTTATAATACATTTACAAAATATTGAAATTCTTAATAATGCATGTAACAAGCCCTCGGTTCAAATAGAGACAACATGGTAAAATTTTTACAAATAGGGATCTTGCTTCTTTTACCCAAAAACAACTAAGATCATTCTTTACTTCATCTCCACCTTCTTCACAAATTCCATACACAAAAACCATAATGGGGGAGTAGGAAACGCTCTCGACCCAACCAATAATCCAATAAGTAAGAGAAGCCTTCGTCCTCATTGGCCTCGACCTCCAACAATAAAGACATGAGGGGTATAAGACAACCATTGACAATTTAATAAGGCCTCTACATTCACATTCAAACTAACATTCAACGGAATAACAACAAAAACAAAATCACATCAACACACACAAGTTTCACAACACAAAGGCTCTAAACTCAAGCCAAGAAGAGAAAGGAACATGGGGAATCTACTTATTCCTCCTAAGGGTTTGGGTGTCCACTTGAAAAACCTCTAAGAACTCAATCACAACCCATAAAAATATTATTCCTCCCTCCAAGAAAAAAAAATCTTATGCCTCCCTCACTCTTATGCCTCCCACAATAAAACAAAAAGATAAGCACAAATTTTACTTATCACAAGGTTGGACACCCCAACCCAACTCCCTCCTAAAATACCCAAAAAAAAACTCTTATTCCTCCCTCTAAAATTTATCCCAATTTCCATTTTCTCCTACCCAACCTAAGGGCCATTCTTCTTCCCAAAATCAAACGTGCAACAAACATTCATTCACAAACATATACACAACCAAAATAGCAAAAGGAAACATGGGTGAAGACCCTACCTTGCCAATGCAAGAGTACAAAATCCACAGACAAGCTCCAATCCTATCTAAGTCAAAGAAAGAAAAATACACTCCAAGCTCCAAACAAAAATCTCAAAGAAAGCTCCTCCAAAAACCTAAGTCTCCAAAATAAAACAAGTAACCCCAAATCTTCAAACAAATTAGAATAACTAGAAAAGAGGGAGAGTTAGGCGATGTGGTTCCATGTTGAATGCCACATCATTTCTTCTCTATTCCAAATAATAATGTCAAACACAAACCCCAAAACACAATAAATTGGTTATTAATGGAATGACAACCCTCTTACAAACTCAAACACAAACCCACACTCGCGAAGGACAAAAATAATTACTATTATAAGAAAAGTGCAATTAATCACTCTTTTCTCCATTAGAAAAGAAAAAAAAAGGCCTAAAATAATTCCCTCACATCATGGTCATGTTGGGTGGGTGACTTTAAGGTGGATGGGAAAAGCTTAACTTGTCACACAAGATTTCAAAATTGGCTTGAAAGTCAAAATCCGAAATTTGTAAGGAAGGTTGAGTGCACAACACTCAAAAGTAATTACATTATTTCAAATCCAACACAAACTAAGAACTAATTACTCAAATTAATTACACACTTTTTCACATCCTAAATTAAACTAACTAATCATGTTTAATTAAATTAAATAGAGTAATTAATCAACAATAGTAAAAGTGACTCAATTTTAAAAAAGAAAAGAAAACTACTCGGAATAAATAAAACCAAAAGGGAAAAACATAAATTTATCCAAGGTCACATTTGAGGCCCTTGAAAAATCTAACAAAAAAAACATCATACATTTACACTAGTTGCCAAGGTGACCTATTGTCAATACCCCAAATTCGTTCATTGTTGGTCTCATATCCCCTTTTTGTTTGTTGTGTTGTAAATGCCTGCAAAATCAAAACAATACCTTTCTGGCCTCATGGCCATATTAACAACATCAAGATAATAAAATGCACACATATACATATCAATTCACATCATAAAATATCATAATTAAACCATCGCTAAAATTAAGTAATTCAACAATTGTTCACAATTCTAAATATTTCAATTTTATCAATTTATCAATTAGTAATAAGATCACAAAACCAACTAAATCATCTAGCAACATCTATATATCAAATCCAATGTGTCAATACAGTAGTAGCTCAAGATCATCAAATACTAATATGTCAATCCATGCATATAATCCATCCTGTAAATCACATCATGTCATAAATCTAAAACATCCATATTATCTATCAAATAAGATAATCAAATATAACAATGTCCATCTATCAATGTATAAAGATCAATATGATAATAATGTCTATGGCTCCAATCCAAAATAATTAAAAATCATAGTAATATAAATTTTTAAGAAGATTGGGCACTACATCCCCCTCCCCTTAGACTTGACTTCCTCATGGAAGTCACCGGAACAATTGTGGGAACTATACTTTCAAGGGTGTGGCATCCTCCAATGTAGCTCTTTGGAAACAATATAGTCGGTCTCTCTCGCCACAAAGGTTGAAGTTCCTATGCTCTAAAATACAAATGGGCTCCACCATCACCTTCCCCGATCCTACACCCACAATGCGGTCCAATCCAATACATAAGAAGCATCTGAAATGTACCTTCTAATCCTAGAAACATGAAATACATCATGGATGCAACATAAGATGGATAACAATACTAGACAATAGGCCAAAGGACCAATACCCTCCAATATCTTAAAGGGACCCACAAACCTAGGAGAAATCTTAGATATTTTTCTGTAATGGATAGAGCTCTTATGAGGCTGAGACAAAGAAATACCTTCGTGCTCACCACAAAAGCGTGGTCTATCCTCCACCGATCGCATATTTCTTGACTATCCTAAGCCTCCTGTTATCTCTCGTATCATGAAAATACACTTTTCCATATCTTGTAATAAATTTGGCCCAAGAGAAACCAAGTCATCCAACCTGTCCCAACTCGGTGGTGTCTTGTACTCCCGCCATATAGTACTGAAATGGAGCAATGCCAATCTAACTCCACTAAATACAAGTACTCCTCCCACCTCGAATAATGGTGCATGACATACATCCTACGCATGTACTCAATATGTAATTCACCCTCTCTATCTATCCATCTATCTTAGGGTGATATGTTTTAGTGAATTTGATCTTTGTTTCGAGAGCATGTTGTATGGTGGTCTAAAAGTGAGAGGTGTAAAATGGATCGTGGTCACAAATAATATTTTGTATAATCTTGTCCATTCTTACAATCTCATCTAAGTACACTCGTGCTACTTCACTATCTATATAGGTGGCCTTAACTAGATAAAATTGAGCTACTTTCGTCAATCTTTCCACTTTGTGACCATGATGGTGTTGTGGTGGTATCTCGAGGTAGGTAGCCTAATATGAAATCAATGGAAATGGTTTTCCATTTCCACTGCATTGTGCATGTGAATAAAGAAGGCCAGACTTGATGTTGATGCTCGTCCTTCACCCTCCGGACTCTAAACAATGAGATAAAAATGAGCTACATCTCTCTGAAGTCCCCTCCAATGGTACAACTATATCAATGAGGCATGCATATTCTTCACCACTAGATGTGAGGAATAAGGTGCACTATGAGCCTCTGCCAAAATATATTGTCTCAAACCCCCATCTCTAGGTATATAGATATGACCTTTGTTTCAAATAAGACCATCTACCTTTAATGAAAATATATGAAACCTCCCCTCGAGGGTTATCTCGAGACTAAATATCTTCTCTAGCTAAAATGTAGAAGTTGTCATGTGGAAGATGCTACAAAATCTTGGTCCTCAAGTTTGTACTAACTATTGTAGCCATAACCAAATGTCACTTTGAAAACTCAAGGCATCAACAAACACATTCTCTTCCCTTTTACATGCTATATATCCATGTTGTAATAACGAAACAATTCCATCCAATGTCACTAATGTTGTATATATCTTTCCCTCGAGTAGATATAGACAAGCAGAAGAATATGGAAATCAAAGAAATTCAAAGCCCGATGTTTATTGTGCCAAGGCGTAGGTTAAGGGCGCACAACAAAAGAGTGTCGACACGTAAATGGATGCACCAAGGCGCAGGTTAAGGGTGCACAACAAAGGATGTCGACACGAAAAAGGATGCGCCAAGGTGCAGGAAAAAGAGTGTCGACATGTAAATGGATGCGCCAAGGCACAGGTTAAGGGTGCACAACAAAGGATGTCGACACGAAAAAGGATGCGCCAAGGTGCAGGAAAAAGAGTGTCGACACGAAAAAGGATGTGCCAAGTCACAAGAAAAAGAGTGTCGACACGTAAATGGATGCGCCAAGGTGTAGGTTAAGGACGCACAGAAAAGGATGTCGACACGAAAAAGGATGTGCGAGGCGCGAGAAAAAGAGTGTCGACACGTAAATGGATGTGCCAGGTGCGAGTTAAGGGCGCACAAAAAGGATGTCGACAGGAAAAAGATGTGCCAAGGTGTAGGAAAAGAGTGTCGACATGTACTTTTAAGCGCCTATGGTGCATCTTCGAGATGCACAACATTTTGAGTGCTAACAGAAGCAAACCACAGCGCAGATATTTAGATGGCCATAAATTTTCACAGGTAGCTCGGATTCATGCAAGGTTGGAATTTTAAGAAATATTACGAGGTCCTCTATCCAACTATGACTGGATATATTTAATTGGGTGGGAACATGTTCTTAAAAAAGTAAAATACAGCTCACCACTTTTTGGGTTTCTTAGGGTTCTCACCTACCACCATAGTGGGATGAATTAAATCCAACCTGGAGGTGGTTGGGGTAGATTTGGATTTCCTCTCTCTTCCCTCTCACTCTTCCTATAAATTGTAAGGAGGGGCTTCTTTCTAAAGGTTGGAAATTCTTGTTTTGCCCTCCCTTCTTCTCTTTGGCGGGTGAAATTGTGGAGTTCAAACCTCTCATTTAAAACTAATGTAACTTTACCTCTTGGCACTTTCTAGTGCATTGTGTCAATCTTCGAGAGAAAATAATGCATGTCTGTGGATGATTCTCAACCCTCTCTTTTTCATTTGCATCCTCTTTATTTTTCACTGCAAATCTGTTATCTGTGCATGATCTTGCATTACATTTTAATGGCTTGTGTTTATTGGCAAGACAGATGTTCTTCATTCCTCGATGCATCACCTTTGTTAGTTTAAGTTTTATTTTTATGCATCTTCTTACCCTGTCTCCTTGGAAAGTTAGATTAGGTTTTTGAGTAAACCCTCTGCATTTTTATGTGTGCATCTGAACAGAGGAATAGGAACCAACCTTCATCCACCGAGCTTTTTCGATTTCGCAAGGTCCCACACTTGGGAAAAGCTCCATGTTATGCAATCACACTGAGAGTCTCAACCCATCGAGTTGCAGACATTCAAGGGTGTTGTGATTCACCATCAACAACTAATGTGTGTTGATATTGGGATCCATGAAGAGGTGACAAAGACTCAAATGATGTGTCTTGAGAATGAATCTCCTTCCTAAAAGGAAATGTCTCAATCAAACCAAAGTATAAACAATTTATGTAATCTCAAGGTCATGATTTGGATAATTCGGATCATAATCCTTGAGTTTCGAGACTTAAAGGCTGCTACACATCCCTCTTGCATCAATACACTAGCTAATCCCGCCAAAGAAGGATATTATAAAATGAACAACTCTCCCTATGGATCGCACTTTTGTACTTTAGAATGGGTGACGTCGTAAGTCATTCCTTCATTGTCTGAAGGCTTGCTCACATATATCGACCAAATGAACTTATTCCCTTTTTACAATCCAATGAAACGTGCACCTCGGTCACAATAATAGGTGTTGCCAATCCATGATAGGTATAATCTTGGAACAATCGATTGCGATACCTTCCTTAGAAATAAATTGGCCCAATTACTCAACCTCATACTTTAAGGAAGAATGCACACTTCTCCAAGGTCCCGTAAATTTGTTTCTCATGAAGACATTGCGAGAACCTAAAAAAGGTACTCCTCCCGCTCCTCACGCGTATTTGAGTAAATAAAAATGTCATCAAGGAATATGAATACAAAGAGGTATATAAAATTCCGAACACCCTATTCATAAAACTTGTGAACACCGCAAGGGTGTTCGTTATATCAAATGGTACCACTCTAAACTCATAGTCACCATATATCGTATGGAAAGTTGTCTTATGGACATCTACCTCTCCTCTGTAATCCTCAACTGATGGTAATTGGACTTAAGATCTATCTTAGAAAACTCTAGGCCCCTTTCATTTGATCAAATAAATCATTGATCCAAGGAAGGAGGTAACGATTGTTGATCGTTACTTTGTTCGAATGTCTATAGCCCACACCTGACATGAGGATCCTTCCTTCTTCTTTACAAAAATCACTAGTGCACCCCAAGGAGATAAACTAGGATGGATTAGGATTTTCCTAAGAAGGCCTTCTAGCTACATCTTGATCTCATATACCTTAAGGTAGTCATCCTATATAGAGCACATAGGATATGCTCTTAGAATAAAATAAATATGGAAATATATCTCACGTGGGGGAGGTAACTATGGTAACTCACCTAGAAAATGTCTAAAAACTCCTACAAAATGGGGTGATCATTAATTGAAGGTCCACTAGCCCTATCCTCCGACGTATTGAACTTAATATAATAACATACAAACGATACTCATGCCACACACACCCTTAAGTTTCCTAGCATAAATAGTATGAATCGAGATGGGTCTCCTAACCCCATCTATCATCGAATCAACTCCCAAATAATCTGCATAAGATATAACTATCTTTATGAATATCAACTCTCACTCTATGTTGAGATAACCAAGCCATGCCCAAGATCACTCCATAAGAACGAAAAGGAGGATATGGAGGTGTAAGGTATTGGTCGAAGGTCCTAGGTCCACTACACACTCCTTGACTAAGGATTCTACTTGAGAGCTTGGCTCCATAAGCCATGTCTATCTCCAAACTAAGGCCTTTTCTATCTACCTCCAGCTTTCATTTCCCTACTAAAGATGGTGCAATAAAAGAATCTTAAGATCCCGAGTCAAATAAGATGGGTAGAAATACCACTAATGCTACATGTGATCTCAATCACCATACCCTAGTGATATTCTGGTGGCTCTCAACCGATGCATAAATCCCATGACTCAATCCAATGTCACCAATTGTATGCTCGAATTGAGTTTCTTACCATTTTTGTTAGGGTTCTTTGGGCACTCTTTCCAACGATGTCTAATTACATCGCATATATAGTAACTACACTTGTCCCCTTCAATGATATATAAGTCCAACAGTACTCTAGTGGTATGTGTCGTGGATCCTAATGATCCTTCCATGGATTACCATGGTCACTACTAATGAAATCCTACTTGAATGATCTCTAGGTGCTCCTCGTGTCCCGATGGAAACCCTAGGGGAGGCCCCATACTCCGTCCCCTCTCGGGAATCAAATCTCCATGGAGGTCTAAAACGTGGATGAGTATGCTACGAGGTGGCTATTGTGGTGTCTCAAGGACAACTATGTTTAACCATGCTTTAGTGGTACAGGAGGAGGAGATGACCCCCTCCACCTACCATCGTACATCTTCTAAATATAACTCCTCACTCTATCGCTATCATGTTATGTCCTCCTCCTTATCTCCTCTACAATTTAGGCATTCTCCAAGGTCTCATCTATGGTCTCGGAAAATGAATGTGCACTACACCTCCCAAATCTAGGTTCAGGGACTCATGAACCTATGAATCTTGGCATGTTGATCCTACATGTAGTCAACATATCAAGAAAATTCATAAAATGACTCTAATACTCCGTTACTATCATGGATTACTTATGCGAGTCATGGAAATAATCAATGCTCTCCTAAATAAACCTCTTGGATATGTATCTTCTCTTTAATCTCTCCTCAAAGATCTCCCAAGTAATTATCTCTGAGTCTATGTCAAGCTTCTACTCTTCGCACCTCCATAAAACACCTACTCCATCCCTCGAAGATGAATCACAACACGAGCCTTCACTTTGATAGTACATGGGCAAATATTGAAGCATCCAATCAAGCTCACTAACCAAGATTCTTCCTTAGAACCTCCTCTATCACCAGCATAATGATATGGGCGTAGCTTCATGATATCCTTGATATGATTTGTAGTTGATGACTTATTGGCCCCTAGGTTTCTTTACATTCTCATCTATCGATTAAGGTTCCCAAGTTATCACCGAATCACAGCACCCCTGTGTTTATACAAGTGCATATACTTGAACTCATGGTGTGATTGGATAACATGGGTACTATCTCCAAGTTGTGGGACTTGCTACTTGAGATAGACCTCCAGAGAAAGCTGGTTCTTGCTCCTAAACTACCTGCCACAATCTACTCTAATGCAGGATAAGCTAACTGTTCTAATCTAAATTTCCAAGGGACCAGGGAGAGAGAATGCATAAAATGAAATCCTACACTAAAGCGGTGATACACCAGAAAAGGAGGGTGTGAGAGTAGTCTCCAAATGTGTGAAATACAGAAGCAAAGTACACACTAGAAGAGGTGATGATAGTTCTCCATAATCTAGAAAAATGCATTCACAACAATATTCCAAGCATACACAATGATAATGGATCCCTGCAAGAACATAATAATAGACACAATATTCTTGTAGAAAGATTAAAGGGGCAAGAAGAATGCAAGAAAACACAGCAGGGGAAGATACATCCACAAACTGATATTTTATTGCTTCATGATATGCACAGTTCAGTCTATTACAAGATAAGGGCCTGGATCACCATGCAAGGAGTCCACTACAAGGGCCTGCAACACACTGGCTTCACAAAGCAATTTTGGCAGAGCTTTTCTACCCAAAACTCTCCCCCTTCTACAATGAGCCCAACACTCCAATTTATAGAAAAAATGAGAAGGGAAGAGAAGGGAAAATGGAAATCCTGAAATCTGTCCTTCAACCACTTGTAGAGGCATTAAATTGAGTGAAATTATTATATATTACTAGCAAAAGGCTCCCATACTTTGTCCCATGTGCTTTGCGGCAGAAAGAATGATGACCATGCCTCTTAATTGCACTCCCAACTACCAAATAAAACACTGTTATGAACCCGGCCACGTTTTCTTAAAAATCTCAATCAATATCTCATCAAATATGGAATTTCTTGATTTCTGTGTGTCGGGCTCGGAGCCATGATTCCAACGGTACCAATTTTGTGCAATTTTGTTGAGAAATGCAAAAGTTATGGCCTTCTGAGTGCGGGCAGCTATTTTGGGTCTGGCAGGCGTTTTCTGTCATTTGACAGGAATGAGCATTAACTGACTGCGTAGAGGACGTCGTGCTCATTCCAGAAAGTCCAATTTTATGAAAATCGAGATCGGAGTCAAAAGTTATGGCCGTTTGAAGTTTCACGGGTCGGGCGTTGACTTTTCTTCCTTGTTGTTGGCAGCTTTTCGCTTTTGCGCCCTCCTCGTCCGGGATGTCCCGAGCTGAAAAGTCCTCTGTTCAGCCAAACCCGGCTAGTTCACGTCCTCCACGCTCTTTTTCCAGCTTGCTTCAACCCCTGAACAAATTCTTCCGATTTGCCCGTTGGTACGTTCACGATACTTTTGTCCCAACTGTCCGGTCGAAAGTTCTCATTTGGCCGATCCGTAATAGACCACGCACTTCACGTACCTTCGGCCCAACTGTTCCGGGCTGCCTTAAGTCTTTTCAGCTGACTTGCATCCTCCACGTACTAATTGCCCAGATGTCCCAGACTGCCTGTTTCAACAGTTAGTCAATTTTTTCCACTTTTCGGCCAGTTCGATTTCCGTCCCAGCGCGTCCCTTTGGCCCGGATGTCCCAAATGCTGCGTAGACCACCTGGCGGCCTTTCGGCCGGTTCACGTCCAGATGTCCCTCATGTCCCGACTGTTGCGAGGACTAGGACTTAGCCATTTTTCATGATTTTTTCTGCCCCGAGCTTGTTTTTGCAATTTTTTCACATTTTTAAAACTTGCTGGGTTTTCTTCTTGGACAGAAGAGTTAGAAAGAACCCGGGGGTCGCCAAAAACATGATTTTGCCTTGAATCAATATAATTGCTTGGGACTAAATAATTTGATGCAACTTATCAAAATTACCTTGAGGGGTGAATTTTGGATAACAATTTTGGTGACTCAATAAGGGTTGTCACTGCTGGATGAAGAACGGCCAGCTTTGCTTGTAGAATCCATTGGGCATGGAGTCTGTTTGATAACCTCTCAGCTGATCTGAAATTTGAAAACTGTGTCCTTGAGCCACCAAAACATTCGTTGAGCTGGTTTTCCCGTGGCTGTAATTTTTTTCCAGAGCTTGATGAATGAAACATGCACATACTAGAAGCAATAGGACATGTGCACAAGCACTTAGGGAAATAAAAACTACTCTAACAGTAGTACAATGTGCATAAGCACTTAGAGGAATGGAAATTCTAAATTAATATTTACAAGGGTGAAAATCTATCTTTCTAGTAGCAATGTTTGAGATAGATCCCATTGACCGGAATCTGCAATTCTTCACCATTCAACTTAGCCAGTCGGAAAGCATTGCTACCTTTGCATTCAATGATCATGTATGGGCCACTCTAGATGGCATCAAACTTGGAGTGCTTTCTTGGTTTTGCACGATCAGCATCCCACTTCAGTACCAAATCTCCAATTTGTAATATCCTGGCCTTAGCTTTCTTGTCAAAACTCCTTTTGACCAATGTTTTATCCTTTTCTATGGTCTGCATTGCGTGCTCTCTTGTCTCTTCTAATTCCATTAGCTCTGCATACCTGATTTCCATAGGTTCAAACTCAGCTAGTTCCAACTGTTTCATGAGTTCCAATGCTGGCAACTCGAGTGATATAGGTAGAACTGCTTCTTTCCCATACACAAGCTTGTATGGAGAGCTTCCTGTAGACCTCTTGGGTGTGATCCTATCGGCCCATAGGGCTGATTTGAGCTTTGAGTGCCAAGTCCTCTGATTCTCATCAAGAGTCCTCCTGATGATTCTTAGTAGATTCTTGTTCGTAGACTCGGCTTGGCCATTACCTTGAGGGTAATAGTTCGATGAAGTGCTGAGATACACACAATTCTTGACAGCCCATTCAGTGATCTTTGTGCCAAGGAATGCCAATGCATTGTCTGATATGATAGTGGCAGGGGCACCAAACCTCGTGACTATCCCTTCATAGAAATCTAAGATATTAGATTCATTTTCCTCCTTGAGTGCCACTGCCTCGGTCCACTTGGTGAAATAGTCTGTTGCTGTTAGTATCCACTTGTGGCCTTGACTTGAATTGGGATTGATAACTCCAATGAAGTATAATCCCCATTGCATGAATGGCTGATTTACTAAAATTGGACAAAGGGGCAGTGCTGCTAACCTTTCTTTTCCTGCGAAGAATGCACATTTCCTGCATTTCTTGACCCATGAGTAGCAATCATTGAACACAGTAGGCCAATAGTAACCAGCTTTCATGATTTTGAGAGCTATACTTGCGAGCAAAGTGGCCTCCTGCTTCCCCGTCATGGAACTCGTGTAAGATCTTCTCAACTTGACCTGTTCCAATGCATCTCAATAGAACTCTATTGATGTCTTTTTTAAACAAAACTCCATCAACAAGCACATATGGAATGGCTTGTAATCTGAAGTATCTCCTCCTTGATTTTCTCACTTCTAGAGGGCACAAGCCTGTTTGGAGGTAATGCACAAGGTCTTGAGTCCAACATGGGATGAGTGCATCATCAGCTGGTTGGTCTTGATCGCTTATAGTAGTAGCAAGAAACATCCTCTTCACTTTTGACTCGTGCGATTGTTTGGAAGCGAGCTGCTCACACAAGCCTTTGCCACAAACTAGCTTGGTCACTTTGATTTCAATATCATATTCCATCACCCGAGTGATCCAACCTGCTCTCTTCTCGTTTAAATCCTTGTTTAGGAGGAAGTCCTTGACACTAGCATGAGACACCAGCAGTTGAATCTTATTGTTTGAGACCAAGTGTCTGAACTTCTTCAAGCTCCTGATGACAGCAAGGACATGCTTTTCGATGAAAGAATACTTTATTTCGTAATCTTCCAAGGTTTGACTGAAGAATGCTATGGGCTGTTCTGAACCTTCTCTATTCAGCTGTGTCAAGATAGCTGAGATTGTATCTGATCCTCCAAATGCATACAACATGAAGTCCTTTGAAAATTTTGGGTTGATAAGAGTTGGAGCTTGTGATATTGCATGCTTGATGTTTTCAAAACTCTCTTTGCCTTCTGCTGTCCATTTGAATGCTAGACTCTTCTTCAACATCATAGTTAGAGGCTTCACAAGAGTGGAAAAATTAGGCACAAATCTATGGACAAAGTTTATCCTTCCTAAGAATCTTTGGAGATATTTCTTGTGGTGTGGCAATGGAAGCGTTCGGATGGCTTCAACCCTTTCAGGATCAATTGCTAGCCCTTCCCTAGAGACAATGTGGCCCAAAATCTGCCTTCGTGTGCCAGAATACACACTTCTTTGGATTCAATGACACTCCAACCTTCTACACCTCTCAAACACTTGTCTCGAGGTGAAAGAGATGGTCTATTGCATTCTTTGAGAAGACAAAGGTGATATCATCTAGGTATACCAAAGCACTATCTTGTTGATTAAGCCTTTGAATGCCATATCCATAGCTCACTTTGAAATGTTTCTCCAAAATTTGATAGTCAAATGGCATCTTCTTGTAAGCATACGTGCCCCATTTTGTAGTGAAGGCCGTCTTGAATTGATCTTCTTCCTTTACCATTATCTGATTATAGCCTGAATATCCATCTAGCAATGAAAACCTTTCTGAACCAGCTACAACCTGCAATATTTGTTCCATTGATGGAAGCAGATAATGATCTTTGAGTGATGCTCTATTTAGATCGCGAAAGTCCACACACAATCTTATTTCTCCGTTTCTCTTTCTTACCGGCACCAAGTTTGCAACCCAACTTGAGTGTTTGATGGGGAAGATGATACTGGCCTCAATGAGCTTGCCTAACTCTTTTCTCATGAGAGGTTCAATATGGGGATTCACTGGCCTTTGCTTTTGCCTAACAGGCTTGGATTCCGGATCCAACTCAATAGTATGTTGTGCCAACTTTGGGTTGAAACCTCTTAAATCTTTGTAAGTCCAAGCAAAGACATCTGGGAACTCTTGACAAAGCTGAACAAAATCAGATTTCTCTTGTGAGGTACTTACTTTGCCAATTTGCAATGTCTTGCCTTCTTCTACTAAAATAGGCTCTGAATCTTCACCCTTTACTTGAATGTTCGCTTTCTCCTTCCGGAACTGATCATTCGGGTTGAAGATTGACTCCAAGGTTATGAGGCCTTTTGGCAATTTATTAGTCCTCACCGCACCACTTGGTCACCATCTGATCTGCTGCTCCAGCTTGTCTTGATTCTCAAGGAGAACTCAGCTTCTTCTTGTAGCAATTTGCTGATCATTCTCGAAGACTTGCCAACTTGTGTTGTTATCCTGGACAGCTGGTCTCACAACCACTTTGATGTGAGGCTGATATTTCTCACTTTTGATACTTTCTACAACATCAAACGCAGCCCCAATTGCTGCCATCAGCTCAATGCTTCATTCTTTTTTTTCTTGGGATGGAATTGATGCTAAAAGCTTCAAAATCCTCAATAAGATCCCATACCCGATTTTTATAGTTCTTCAACATATCATTTTTGGCAGCATTTTTTTCCCGACTTGGTTTACGATCAGCTCACTATCACCAAATACTTGCAAATTCTTGATTCCTTTCTTCCTTGCCCAAAGGCAATCCATGAATTAAGGCTTCATACTCACCGTGTGTTGTTTGAACAGAAAACTCCAAACGGAAGGTTGAGTTATACCTTATACCTTGCGGTGAAATGAGCATAGCTCCTCCTCCCACACCTTGTCTACTCCTTGATCCATCAAAGAACAATTGCCATACTTCATTCATGTCTTTATGATCTCGGCTTGGTGATCTTTGGGGGGTTGATTCTCTTCATGTAAACAATAAACTCCTAGCTCGATTCTTCTATTTCTTGATAAGGATCAAAAGCATGCACCTTGCTTGCCCATTCATCAAGAGTCAAATCTGGAATGTTTCCAACCTTGGTGTCACTTCATCAGTGTTTGGATAATCTTCTTGATCAAACACCTTTGAGCAGATTGGTATTGATTTGGCTTGGAGTGTAAGGCTCAATATGAAAGTTTGCAATAGGTTCAGACTGATTGTGGCTTTGGTTCCATATCTTGTTCTGAACAACATGTGTGACCAATCCGCCTGAAAGATAGCCTCCAATTTTAGCAGTGAAGTCTCTTGACAAGCACAATGCAAAGAGTGGTGGTAGGTCTATGACCGACACATCTTGTAACACTATTACATTGGGACATGCATGCAGTGTGAGGCTCAAACCTTTGATTACTCCAACCGTTGTCACTGCTGTCCCGTCTAATTGCACTACACCCTTGGAGATGGTTTCATATTGGAGTCCTAGCTGATCAGCTATCTGTTTTGGCATGACTGAGCTGCTTGCTCCCGAATCGATCATGCAATTATGCACCAACTTATCTCCTATGATCAATGAAACATAAAATGGAGGGGGCTTCAACATTTTACCTTGCAGTCCTCCATGATTTCCCTCGTCAAGTGCAGGCATTTGTGAGTACCTTCTCTTGCATTTGGACTGTTGGTTTGAAGTTGACCAGTCCTTCATCGGCACTTGTAGCAAATCTCTCTCGTCTTGGGATAGACAAGTGATTCCCACATTGATATGTTTACATTTGTCTTCTTCATCGATCAATAATACTTTGAATGGAGATGAAGTATCCCTCTGTTGTCCCTTAGTCTGCACATTCATTCCTTGCACATGGGCAGCAGCAATCGGCATTTGAGTTGGCCTAGGAGCTGGTTTGGATGCTCCTTGCATGTTTGGAACTACATTTTGTTTGACCACACTTCGGAGTGGTAGAAGGTTGTGGATTACTTGAAGCCATGAGCTTGTTCTTCACCCAAATTTCTCCTCTTTGCCCTTGTGTTAGCTAAGTAAAATTTTGAGAGGGTATTTGATTCATACCACGAAATCTTCAACACAACGATTGACAAGAGTAGTTTCGTTTGGAGATGTTCCTTGTTGAGGTGCTCCTTCTCGATATTCTTCATGGCTAGACTCTTGCGACCCACCAATGGTTTAACAGCTTCTAGCACGCCACCTAATCACTGGTAGAACTGTTAAACACACACACACACACATTAATGCATTTTATACAACTCAAAATGATTTAATATATCATCTGATATATTAAAATTTTATTAAAGTTTAGCCACACAAAAAAATAAAACGCAGAGTTCACTATATAGGCTACGTGTTTGAATAAGTGTATAGGTCGAAATACATATGATCGGCCACATATTAAATAGTGAAAACATTTAATTAAAATGTGGGTAGGGGAGGTCATCGACCCCACCCTCATCCCATAATAATATGGGGTAGGGGGTGCATTCGCCGACCTCCCACCCCATCCCCTAAACTTATAACTATAAAACCAAAACCATACACACCCATCCATCCGTGGGGTGGGTAAGCCATACGGCTTAAACAAGGTAATTTTTTTTTACATAAAAACATTTATATATATATACATATATTACTTAATATTAAAAATTCATATTATAGTATGCGATTAATTTTGTTAATTTTAAATAAATATAGATATTTATGATATATTTAATATATAAATTTATAAATTAATATATATAAACAAATATATATATATATATAAGATTAAAAACTATATAATGAAGGGTAAAACAAGTTAAGGTAATTAAAATTTTTCCACCTTTTTATATAAGAGTAAAATTTGTAAAATGAGCAAAATATCTAAAATGAATATGAATCTACTTATGAAAACGAGATGATATTTGTTTTACCTAAGAATTCTAAAGAACTAATTTCTTTCTTACAACGTTATAAGGAATGTAAATCTGTAATCTAAATATTTTCAATATACTTTATTTTCAATAAATAATAAGAGACTATTTCCTTTCTTCAACATAATAAGTAAATGACAACCATTTTAAACAACTGTATTTTCAACAAGAATACCAATCCTTTTAAAATGAACTTATCACACTTTTAAGGAAAATATTTAAGTTGTATATAAGCTTGGATGGAGAGAACTTCATAATACAAGACTTTCATTTTACAAGAAACAACATATTTAAAATACAAGTTTTTAATTCCAACCCTCTTAGTAGCATAAACATGTTGATAGGATTTTCAAAGTAACAATGCAATTTTATTTTTTCTATTTTCCCATATACATACATTTGAGAACTTGATACAAAACAACCATTTTACAATACATTTACAAAAGATTGGGATTTTAAAAATGCAATTTACAAGCCCTCCATTCAAATGGAGACAACATGATAACATTTTTACAAAGAGGGGTCTTGCTTATTTTCTCCAAATGCAAATAAGATCATTATTCACTTAATCTCCAACTTCTTCCAAAATCCAAAAACAACATCAAAATGGTGAAGTAAACAACAATCTTCATTGTTCCTGAGCCCTAACAATGAAGCAATGAGCGGTATAAGACAACCATTGGAAACTTAATAAGGCTTCCACATTCACATTCAAACCAACATTCAACACAATAATAACAACAACAAAATCACATCAACACACACAAGTTTCCCAACGAAAGGCTCTAAACTCAAGCCAAGAAGATAAAGGAACATAGAGAATCTACTTATTCCTACCAAGGGTTTGGGTGCCCACCTTAAAACCTCCAAGAACTTAACCACAAGCCACAAAACACTTATGCTTTCTTGTAATAAAACAATTCTTATGCCTCCCACATTAAAATAACAAGATAAGAACAAATTTTACATATCATAAGGCGGGACACCACAACCCAACTTCTTCCTCAAATATCCGAGAAAAAAACTCTTATGCATCCTTCAAAAATTTATCCACATTTCTCTTTTCTGCACACACACCTAAAGGGCCATTCTAATTCAAAAATCACACATGTAACAAACATGAATTCACAAACATATGCACAATAAAAATAACAAACGAAAACATGGGTGAAGACCCTCCCTAGCCATTGCAAAAGTACCAAATTTACAAGAAAGCTCCAATCCTATCCAAGCCCAAGAAAGAACAACCCACTCCAAGATACAAACTACACTCTCAAAGAAAGCTCCTCCAAAATTAAAAGTATCAAAATAAAACAAGTAACTCCCAAATCCTAAAAAAATTAGAATAATTAGAAAAGAGGGGAGAGTCGGGTGATGTGGCTCCATGTAGGATACCACATCCTTTCTCCTCCATTCAACATCACAAGCTCAAAACCAAAACCCCAAAGCATAATAAATTTTGGTTGAGTGAATGAAAACTCTCTTACACACTCAAGGCCAAACTCACACCCCGAAAGGACACAAATAAAAACTGTTGTAAGAAAAGTAGAATTAATATCTCTTTTCTCCATTATAACACACAGAAAGACCTAAAATAAGCTTCTCACATACTAGGTATAGTCGGTGGGTTAATTTAAGAGGTGTGGGTGTCGTTCCCACTTCCCTTTCACACCTTTTGATACCGATCATGATACTGATGATTATAATAAAGACATTTTCATGGACTTTATTATAGTATGATGTTGATGTTAGATCATGGATTATTATTGATCTTGATTCAACTATGATACATGATGATTATTTGAGACATTTTATATGTTGATGATGATATACTAGTTGACATGGTTATATTATGGATGTTGTTCCCACATGTGATATTTGGATATTGTGAGTAGACCTAGAAATGGAAATTATTGGATGATGATATAGTTGTTGAGTAAAATTATAAATGATATTGTTGGTTGCCTTGATGCTATTGTGATTCAAATATCTATATGATTTTATAATTATATTTGTATTTATCTTGGATGTTCTGATATGGCCACAAGGTGAAGGAGGTATTTGTGTTTTGCAGGTTAAAATATCACAACAAACATTAGGGGATTGAAGACCAACCACATTTGAATTCTAGATGAATTCAACAAGGTCACCATGGCAATGTATTGTTCGTGTGTGTTTGTATTTTGTTAATGATTCCCATGGGGGATCACCTTTAAATGTGACCGAGGGGTTTTATGTATTTCTTTTATTTGGTCCTTTGTTTAATGTTTGCATGTGTCTATTTTGTAGTGCTTTTACCCCTTCGTTAATTATTAAATGTTGTATAAGTTGTTGTGAGTAATCATACAATGTTAAAGTTAATTAATTAAAGTGAATCATGAGCATGTAATTAATAGATTTGTTGGCTCCTTGATTAAGTGTTCTAAGAGTTGTGTAAGTAATGTGTAAGTGATGTGTAAGTTAATTTTTGAGTGTGAAACACTCCACCTTCTTGGAAATTGAATTCGTCCTTGAAGGCTGATTTTGGAGGCTGATTTTGAGGCTTATGGGACAAGTTAAACTTGTCTCATACATCTTAAATTCATTTACCAACTATACCTATGCTTTGGGAGTTAAAATTAGACTTTTATAATGCATTTTGGGAAAGAAAATTGTAGGTTTTAATTGCACTTTTCTTACATGTTTTAATTTTAGTCCTATAGGGTGTGGGCTTGTTTTGGAGTGTGTAATTAAATTTGTCATATTATTCACCCACCTATTTATTATGCATTAGAGAATGAAGTTGACTTTGTGTTGGGGTTGAGGATGTGTGATGTGGGATCCTACATTGATCCACCTCATCCTCTTCTCTTCCCTCTTCTATAAAATTCAAATTCCTTGCCTTGTTATGGGTTGCTTCACCTTTTGATACTTCAATGCGGGTGAATTATTTTGTTGTCTTAGAGTTCTTCCTTTCAAGGAGTTGTTGAAATATTGTTGAATGCTTGTGCTTGGTTGATTTGGCTTGCTTGCATTAGATTAAAGCTTGTGGTTTGGAACTTGGAAAAAATCCATCATGGAGAGGTAGAAGCTTTTCCTTTAAATGCTTCTCTTTCATTTATGTATATGCTATTGTTGTGAATGTTTTGCATGTTTTTGTGCTGTTGGGTAGATGGTCTAGGAATGGTGTAGGAGAAGACTATGGGGTTTATTTTGTGGGAGGCATAAGTGTTTTTTTTTAGGAGGTATAACTGTGGAGAGAGTTGGGATTTGGGTTTCACCTTACAAAGAAATAGATTGCATTTATTTACTCGTTATGGGGTGCCATAAGAGGTTGGGGAGGCATAAGGAAAATGTGAGGAATAAGGGGTACTTAGGGAAGCATAAGGGCATGTCAGGGATTTGATATACTATATTTTGGTGATTTTTAATCGGTAGTTATACCCATTTCCCATTTGGGAGGCATAAATAGCATCCCCATAGTTTCTTTCTCCTTTGGCTTGTTTGAAAAAGCCTTATTTTTTTTTTTCATGTTGTAAATTTTGTTGGAAACCACATTCTATTTTTTTAACTTGTATTTTAAATGTGAAATTGTTGCTTGTGTGTTGTGGAAGCCTTTGTTTCCATGACTTGAATCACATCTTTTATTGCTTCATGGTTGGGGATCAGGAGCCAATGAAGAAGGATGGATTCTCCTTTTCATTGAATGTCTTGTTTGGGTGGAGAGTGTTGCATTTCCTTGCTCTTGTTGTGATCAAATTTGGAAGAATGATGAATCTGCATGTTGTTGTTTTGGAGCAAGGAAAAAGACAATTTGTGATCCTTGTTGAGATGAAATCTTATTGTAACCTTTCCCACTTTAAATTGGATGATCTTGTATATTTTATAATGGAAGGATGTGTTGTAATTGCTTGAAAGTTGTAAGTTTGAAAGGCAAAATAGATATACTTTGTTTTCGAGTTTTTTGAAAGTATGTGAAACAAAAACGTACTTTGCATGATGAATTCAAGAATGTAAAAATAAGGAAGTTGTAAGTTGTCTTTTGGTAATCAATAAATGAATTTATTACCCTTCTCAAATTGCATTGTTGTATTGAATTTGATCATTTAAATATGTGTGAAATCTCTATTTGAAAGAAAGAAATGCGTATGAAGAAAATGTAATACTTTGTCTTTTGAAATGTGTCAATTTGGAAATTAGAGATGTATTTTAGATTTTGATTAGTTTGATTGAATCAACTTAATTTATTAAATTGAAATTGTAATGAATTCTATTACTTAGAAGATTTTAAAAAATATGGAAATTAGATCCTTTAGAATTTGATCTTTGTTTTGTATTTCAAACTAGAAAATACTTAATCCAAAATACAGATCGACCTACAAAAAAGAAATAACACGGAAACATAAAAATTGAAAATACTATGATCTAAATGGATTCAATTACACTATAGCACTTAAGAAAAATCTTTCAAACCTTGCAAAATCAGGCTCAATCCTCTTCACAGGTCATTTTTTCTATCAAAGATGTAAAAATCGAATGCAACTCAATCAAACTAATTAAAACTTGAAATTCATCCCAAAACCTTCCTAAAACAATCCTCCATGTCTGTTTGACATGTTGAGAGAGGAAGAAGATCAATTTGTACAAATTCTATAAGTCGAAATTGTCGGTTTAGTACTATAATCCTGCATATCGTATTCACGAAATTGACCCCTTAAAATTTATAAAAACTAAAATTTTATGATTTTTTTACAAAGAGGATGTCAAGATATTTCCAAAAATTCCTTTTTACATAAAACAAATCTCCCAATAAAAATTTATGGCCTTCAAGTTTTTCTTCATTTTGTTCGTAAAAAAATCAAAGCTGTTAAAATATTTTAAATGGGAAAATTTTCCTTGGTGACCATTCATTGCCCAAATTTTCCCTTTAGCACTTTTTAGTCAAAAATGATAAAGGAACGAATTTCCCGCCGCTTCACTAACCCACAAGCCTATTTTTTTGTCAAAAAAATCCCATAAGTTTGAAAAATAAATTTGGGAAAAAATTAACCTATTGACCCGCCGCCCCGAATTTTGTCTTTTGATTGTCTTTTGTGGTCACACTGCCCCACAAAAATTAACTTAACGTTTTTTTAAAATATGGGAAAATTTTCCTAATTTTCCCCACCACCCTGCCGCCTCACGACCAATCAAATGTTTCCACATGGCCTCATGAGGCAACGACGAGGCACAGGATCCTTTTTAACCTTAGCTTTTTGAAAATAAAATTTGGGAAAAATTTCTAAGTTTTCTCCATAACCCCGCGGCCCACAGCCAATCAGGTGCTGCCACGTGGTGTCACGAGGTGTCGGCGGAGGATAAGATCCCTTAAAAAACTTAGCGCTTCGGAAATTTTTTTGTAACATTTTCTAAGTTCTCCCACCATCCCGTAAACCCACAACCAATGGTTAGGCGACACGTGTCTTCACGATGTGTCGGTGGAGCCATGAAGAGTTTTAAGTCCTTAAACCTTTTTCCTTTCAAAAATAAAAATTTTCTAATTTTTTTCAACGGCCCGATGTAACACACCAATCGATTGCTTGACACGTGGCGCCTTGGGTGTCGGCGGAGGCGTGGATTAGTTTGATCCCTTAGGATTTTTCTTTAAAAGAGGACAAATGTCTCAAATTTCTCTCGACGGCTGACTTTCCACTAGATTTTGAAATGCCAACATGTTTCCTCTTTGGGCTCACGAGCGGGTGGAGGAAAATCGCACTTTGTCCCAAAGGAAAATTCGCTAAATAACTTCCCCACTCCATCGGTCCACGCATGGGACAATTTTATTCCCGAAGCCCACATGCCCGATCTTAGGAAAATTTTCCTCCCAAGGTCTGTAGCCCATAACTTGAGAAATATTAGGAGTTAGGAGGACTTATTTATATCACTTGAAAGGTGAGGAAACTTATTAAATGATAGGAATATTTTTAGGAAGTTTTGAGTGCATTAATTTTAAAAACAAATCAGGTTAAATATTTTAAGTCGGTTCGAGTAGTATAGGGAGAAATTGCCCTCTTAACCTAAGTGGTTATTCTAGCCCTAAGTTTTGACCTTGAGAATTTTAGTAATTGTTGTAATGAGAAAACTATAAGATATTAATTATAATTTTCCTTGAAACTTGTTGTGGTAAATTTTTATTTGTAGTCTAGTTGTAGACACTTTTTTAAAAAAAAATTATTCCATAATTTTTCTAACTAATCCTAGTTTGTTCTTGGGTCTCAAGTTGGTTGTTTTAACAAGAGTTACACTTGATGTCGAGAAGTGGTTAAAAATCTTGGAACCTTGGGAACAATAGAGAAATTGAGACATGAACTTTAAACCTAACGCAATATAAAACTTAGCATACTTTTAAATCTAGAAAACAACTTGGTTTGGAAATTGTACATTTTAGTAAAGATGGAAAACTTAGTAAAAACTAGAGAAATGAACTAAATCTCACCTTGGTGTGTGCAAGAGGAGCAGAAAGTTGAGGGTCATTTCACATAGACCTAAACTTACCACCACTAGATCATGCAATAAGCGGCAATCTTACCACATATTTTACGAGACTCTTCAGGATGTTAATGCTACTCTACGTGGAGGGACCGTAGGATCACATTCAAGAAGACATGATAGGGTGACATCCATTGAGGCTCATACATCTCCTCGGCATAGCGAATAACATAAAGGAGAGAAATCCTATGACGAGTCATTTGGATCGAGTCACCGCGAGAGGGGACAGGGAGACCGAGTTTCAGGACATAGAGATAGGTCTCGAGATCCCTAGGCTTAGAGATGGGAATACGAGAGGCCTAAAGGCCATCGGACCACAGCTATAGATCACATCGGGGAGATCCTAAAGCTTGGGACAGCACATTATTCTAGTGACACCAGTTAATTTCATGCAGAGGCCTAGTTGGTGAGCTTGAGTGGATGCTTCAAGCTCTCTCCTTGTTCTAGCAACACGAAAGGTCATGTTTTGATCCATCTATTGAGGGATAGATATGGTTTCCGGTGGCGAGACGGAGGAGTAGAAGATCCATGGTTATTCTAAGATAGTTACTTTGGATCTCTTTGAGGAGCATTTCAGGAGCAAATATTTGTCATGGAGGTTCATACAATAGCGTATAGATGAGTTTCATGACCTCGGACATACATCTCTTACAAGATCGTAGTATGAGAGTAAATTTTTAGATCTACTCCAGTATGTTGATTACATGTAGGATAATAAGGTGTAGATCCACGGGTTCATCCGAGGCCGAATCTAGACATTTGAGGTACAATATAGATCCACTATCCACAGGACATTAGCTAAGGCCGTTGACAGGCCTATAGAGTAGAGGAGACTCGGGGAAAGACCGAGCAAGCTAGAGACCGAGTCTAGAGCCACATATAGTAGATGTTGGACTGAAGATCGAGGGGTCAATACCTCCTTATGGTGGATAGGGTTCAACATAGTTATAATTTGGATCACAATAGCAGTAGTAGTAGTCTCACCCACGTTATAGATCTCCACGAGATATTTTGATGCACGAGAGGGTTAGAGTATGGGGCCTCCTCCTAAGGGTCCCATCAAAACATAGGTGCCTAGAGAGCTCACTCAATAGGAGCTCCCAGAAGACCACAATATTACAGAGCGAGTTCATTAGGATCTGCTCCACATACCTCAAGAATAATGACCTGGACTGCTACACAAGGGAGAGGATCAGGGCGGTTGTTTTAGTTATGGTGTTACTTGGACACTTTTAGAGAGACTTCCCATAGAACAATAAAAACAAGGGAAAGACATAGAACTTAGAGCCTAATGTCGGTGACATGGGATACAACCATAGGATTTATGCGGTGGTTGAGTACTTCCGAGCCAAGCACCGCAGTACAATTATCGAGACTATAGGTAGCATTAGTGGTATTCCTAACTCCATCTTGTTTTATTCTAGTTCTTTTGATTCTTTTATTGCACCATCTTTAGTAGAGTGATGCGGGTTGGTGGCGATTAGGAAGGGTCATAATTGGGATGTTGAGATGGCTTCGAGCCAAGATCTCTCGTATCTTTTGCTTATTTAAGGAATGTGTAGTGGATTTGGGACCCTTCACCACTATCTCGATCTTTGTATCCTCCCTTTGGGCTCATATGGAGTCATCTTGGGTATGGATTGGTTGTTTGCACACAGGGCCAAGATACATTGTTACCACAAGGTTATATCTTGTGTAGATGATCTGGGAGTTGAGTTGGTGATTTCGGGGTCGGGGAGACACTGTTTCTATTTGCACCATCTCTACTATGTAGCTTAAGCGGTGTGTGCGATGGGATTTTCAGATGTGTGCTATTATAGTTATTAATGGATCGAGAGGATGGGTCTAGTGGACAATCGCTAGATGACCATCCCATTCTAAGATAGTTTGTAGATGTATTTCCAGGGAGCTACCAAGATTACCACCCCCACATGAGATTGATTTTCATATAGAACTTGTTCAGGGAGTAGAGCCTATCTCACAATCACCTTATCGATGACCACCCTAGAGCTCTGCAAGCTCAAGTTTCAGTTGGAGGGCCTTCTAGAGAAAGGCCTAATCCATCCTAGTGTATCCCCTTAGGATGTACTAGTGATTTTTGTGAAGAACAAGGATGGATCCTTGCATTTGTGTATTGATTACCGAGTTGAATAAAGTAACAATTAAGAATCATTATTCCTTTCCGTGTATTGATGGCATGTTTGATTAGGTGAAGGGAGCCACAGTTTTCTCTAAGATTGATCTTAATTCGGGATATCATCGGTTGAGGATTACAGAGGTGGATATTCATAATACCTCCTTTCATAAAAGATATGGGCACTTTATGAGTTCACAATGGTGCCTTTTGTTTGACTAATTCCCCCACAATGTTTATGACTTTGTTGAATGGGGTATTCGGGACTTTCTTAGATCACTTTGTGCTCATCTTCCTTGATGACATTTATATTTACTCACATACGCGTGAGAATCATGAGGGGCACCTTTGTTAGTTTCTTCAGTCTTTGTGAGCAGAAAATTTATGAGAACTTGGAGAAGTGTGCTTTCTTTTAGATAGAGGTGTAGTACTTGGGTCATATCATTTATGGGGAAGGTATCACATTGTTCCTTCCAATATTAGAGCCATTATGGATTGGCTGGCACCCACTACTTGTGACAAAGGTGCACAACTTCATGGGATTAGCAGTTACTATAGGAGATTGTTCGGGACTTCTCTTGGATTTCACACCCATCACTTCCCTTCAACGAAAGGGAAGAAGGTTTTTAGTTGGAAAAATGTGAGCAGGCATTCGGGACACTTTGAAGAAATGTCTCACTACAAAGCACGTATCCTTGCAATTACTCGGATCCACACGGTGAGTTCTTTGTATGCACGAGATGCTTCTTTGGTAGGCCTTGGAGGAGTGTTGATGTAGGAGGGACGAGTTGTGGCTTTTGAGTCTCGCAAAGTCAAATATTATGAGATTAATTATCTGACTCATGATCTTAAGCTTACGGAAGTTGTGCACACCTTGGTTTGATGGAGGCACCTTTTTCTTGGGAGGATATTCACACTTAGGACAGATCACTTGAGTTTTAACCACCTCTTCGTGTAGCCCAATCTCAACGCTCATCAGTGGCGTTGGATGGAGTTGCTTTGTGAGTATGATATGGAGATAGAGCATGTGAAGGGGAAGGAGAATGTGGTTACATACGCTCTCAACAGATGAATACATGTGATTATGGCCACTTCAAAGGGGAAAATATTTACTGAGTACGATTCTATAGTAGCTTCCTCTTAACATCTTATACATTACAGTTAGAGCAGAGATCGAGTCCCAAAGACCCCTTGAGGGTAAGTTTGATGGTTTATCACTAGAGGGAGATTGCCTTCTCGGGCATAGATGTCGATTTATGTTTTGAGAAATGGAGGCTTGAGGAAGGACATCTTGATAGAGGCGCATCGTGGACCTTATTCGGTCCATTCTGGGTGAAGAAGATGCACGCCACCTTGAGACAGGTTGTATCACTAGAGAGGAATTTGCAGAGATGTGGATCAATTTGTGTCATGTTGTTTAGAGTGCTAGAAAGTGAAGGCCGAGCATCGCATCCAACTAGCCTTCTCTTTCCTCATGTTATATACCATAGTGGAAATGGGACACCATTTCCATGGACTTCATTATTGGGCTACCGATGTCGAGATATCACCATGATGCCATCATGGTCACGGTTGATAAATTGACAAAAGTGGCTCACTTTTATCCTGTGAAGACTAGTTATACAACTAGTGTAGTAGTGACACGGTATATTTGGATGAGATTGTCGGGTTACACAGATTCCACGAGAAGATTATTTATGACTGCGATCCTTTGTATACTTCCCATTTTGGACTACCATGCAACATTCCCTTGGAACTAAGATCAATTTCAGCATAACATATCACCCTAAGACAGGATGGATGATCGAGTGGGTGAATCAGATTTTAGACGACATAATTTAGATGTATGTGATGGATCGTTAGTCTAGATGGGAGGAGTACATGTACTTAATGGAGTTTGATTACAATAATAGTTTCAAGAGTTCTATAGGAATGGTTCCTTATCGGGCTTTATATGGTAGAGAGTGCATGACACCTCTTAGTTGGGATAGGTTAGAGGACAAGATTTCTCTTGGACCAGCTTTGTTCCAAGACATGGAGCAAAGAGGTGGTTATGATCGACAAAGGCTACGGGAGGCTCGGACACGTAGAAGAAGTATGAAGATCAGCATAGGACTGACCATGGTTTTGATGTGGGCATGAACGTATTCCTTCGTGTCGTGCCACATAAGATCCCTATCTCATTATGGAAAAGGTTAAAAGTTAGCTCCTATATTCATTGGTACTTTTGAGATCTTGGAGCGTATCGGCCCTTTGGCCTACCTTCTAGGGTTGCCCCCAGACTTGTCTCACGTACATGATGTGTTTTATGTTTCAGATTTTGGGAGATATATTACAAATCCTTTTCATATGATAGATTAGAACTCATTACGGGTGTAAGATAAGGGGCGGTGGCAGACGGAGCCCGTTCGCAATCTGATCGCAAGACCCTAGGCCTTTGAGGTAGAGAGATTGATCAAGTGAGTGTGTAGTGGGACAAATATGATGAGATTGCGGCTACATAGGAGGATGCTAAATTACTACGAGTTAAGTTTCCATATTTGTTCCAGTGACTTCTAGGAGGAATTTGATTCTAAGGGGAGGGAGATGAAGTGCCCACTTTCCTTTGACACCTTTTAATACTGATCATGATAATCTTTGCTGATTATAATATAGACATTATCATGGAGTTTATTATAGTATTATGTTAGATGTTAGATCATGGATTATTGTTGATCTTGATTCAGTTATGATGTATGATGATTATTCGAGACATTTTATATGTTGATGATGATATACTATTTGACATGGTTATATTATGGATTTTTGGATATGTGATATTTGGATAGTGTGAGTAGACCTAGAAATAAAATTACTTGGATGACAATATAGTTGTTGAGTAAAATTGTAAATGATATTGTTGGTTTCCTTGATGTTGTTGTGATTCATATATCTAGATTATTTTATACTTATATTTAGATTTATCTTGGATGTTCTGATATAGCCATGAGGCCGAAGGAGGTATTTGTGTTTTTAGGTTAAAATATCACAACAAACATTAGGGGATTTGAGACCAACCACATTGGAATTCTATATGAATTCAACTAGTCACCATAACAACTATATTGTTTGTGTGTGTTTGTATTTTGTTAGGGATTCCCATGGGAGATCACCTTTAAATGTGACCAAGGGGTTTTATGTATTTCTTTTATTTGGTCCCTTTGTTTAATGTTTGCATATGTCTATTTTGTAGTTCTTTTACCCCTTCATTAATTACTAAATGTTGTATAAGTTGTGAGTAATCATATTGTTAAAGTTAATTAATTAAAGTGAATCATGAGGATGTAATTAATAGATTTGATGGATCTTTGATTAAGTGTTGTAAGAGGTTTTGTAAGTAATTTGTAAGTGATATGTAAGTGATGTTTAAGTTAAATTTTGAGTGTGAAACACTCCACCTTATTGGAAATTTTAATTTGTCCTTAGAGGATGATTTTGGAGGCTTATGAGACGAGTTAAACTTCTCCCATACCTCTTAAATTCATTTACCAACCATACCTATAGTTTGGGAGTTAAAATAAGACTTTCATAATGCATTTTGGGAAGGAAAATTATAGGTTCTAATTGCACTTTTCTTACATGTTTTAATTTCATTCCTCTGGGGTGTGGGCTTGTTTTGAAGTGTGTAAGTAAATTTTTCATATTATTCACCAACCTATTTATTAGGCATTAGATAATGAAGTTGACTTTGTGTTGGGGTTGAGGATGTGTGATGTGGAATCCTACATTGATCCACCTCATCCTCTTCTCTTCCCTCTTCTATAAAATTCAAATTTATTTCCTTGGTTTGGGTTGCTTCACCTTTTGATACTTGACCTTAGGAGAATTATTTTTTTGTCTTGGAGTTATTTCTTTGGAGGATTTTTGGAATATTATTGAATGATTTTGTTTGCTTTCATTGGATTAAAGCTTTCTGTTTGGAACTTGGAACAACACCATCATGGAGAGGTAGGAGCTTGGCTCTTGAAATATTTCTCTTTCATTTGTGTATATGTTATTGTTGTGAATGTTTGGAATGTTTTTGGCTTGTTAGGAAGATGGCCTAGGAGTGGTGTAGGAGAAGACTATGTGGTTTATTTTGTGGGAGGCATAAGTGTTTTTTTAAGTATAAGTGTGGAGGAGTTGGGATTAGGGTTCCACCTTATAAAGAAATAGATTTTATTTATTTACTCGTTATGGGGTTCCATAAGATTTTGGGAGGCATAAGGAAAATGTGAGGAATAAGGGGTACTTGGGCGAGGCATAAGGGCATGTCGGTCTTTGATATACTATATTTTGGTGCTTTGTAATCAGGTGGTGTTACCCATTTCCCATTTGGGAGGCATAAGTAGCATCCCCTATAGTTTCTTACTCCTTTGGCTTGTTTGAAAAAGCCTTAGTTTTGTTTGTCATGTTATATATGTGGCTACAAACCACATTCTATTTTGGACTATATTTAAAATGTTAAATTGTTGTTTGTGTGTTGTGGAAGCCTTTGTTCCTATGAGTTGACTCACATCTTTTATTGGTTTTGGTTGGGGATCGAGAGCCAATGAAGAAGGATGACTTCTCCTTTTCATTGGATGTCTTGGTTGGGCGGAGAGTGTTTCCTTTCCCTACTCTTGTTGTGATCAAATTTGGAAGAATGATGAATCTACATGTTGTTGATTTGGAGAAAGGAAAAAGACAATTTGATGAAATCCCTTATTGAGATGAAATCATATTGTAACATTTCCCAATTTGAAGTGGATGATCTTGTATATTTTGTAATGGAAGGATGTGTTGTATTGGCATGAAAATTGTAACTTTGAAAGGCAAAAGAGATATACTTTGTTTTCGGTTTTTTGAAAGTATGTGAAAGAAAAATGTATTTTGCATGATGATATCAAGAATTTACAAAGAAGGAAGTCATAACTTGTCTTTTGGGAATCAATAAATGAATGTATTACCCTTCTCAAATTACATTTTTGTATTGAATCTGATCATTTAAATGTATTTGAACTCTCTTTTGAAAGAAAGAAATACGTATGAAGAAAATGTAATTCTTTGTCTTTTGAAATGCATGAATTTGGAAATCGAGATGTATTTTAGCTTTTGAGTAGTCTGATTGAATCAACTGAATCTATTAAATTGAAATTGGAATGAATTCTATTACTTAGAATATATAAAAATATGGTAATTAGATCCTTTAGAATTTGATCTCTGTTTTTTATTTCAAATTGGCAAATACTTAATCCAAAATGCACAAATCGGACTCGCAAACAAATAAATAACAATGAAACATTAAAATTGAACATACTATGATCTAAATGGATTCAATTAGACTATAACACTTAAGAAAAATATTTCAAACCTTATAAAATCGGGCTCAATCCTCTTACGGTCATTTTTGTCAGTCAAGAGATGTAAAAATCGAGTTGCAACTCAATCAAAATAATTACACCTAGAAATCCATCCCAAAACCTTCCTAGAACAATCCTCCATGTCTATCTCGACATGTTGAGAGAGGAAGAAAACCAAATTGAAAACAATTTATAAGTCAAAATTGTCAATCTTCATTCTAAAATCTGGTAGATCGTTTTCACAAAATTGACCCCTTAATATTTATCAAAACTAAAATTTTATGATTTTTTACAAAGAGGACGTCGAGAGATTTCCAAAAAGTCATCATTTTACTAAAATGAATCTCCCAATCAAAAGTTATAACTTTTCGGATTGAAACTCAATGCAACAATGTCGATTGAAACAAGTGATACAATTCTTTTATTGATTCATAAATACAACTTTTCTTTCTTTCCTCGAATATAATTTCTTTCACATTCTTACAAAGTAAAAAAAGAGTTTATGTCCTCGTCATTTCATTTTACAACTTTCAAATCAATACAAAATCTTTTAATTTAAAAACATTTATAAATTCATCCACTCAAGAGGGAAAGGTTACGGTAAAATTGATCTCAACAATGGCTATCAAAACTATCTTTTCCGGCTCTAGAACAACAATATGCGAGTTCTCTTTCTTCCAATTAAATCACAACAAAAGTGGGGAAAGGAAACGCTCTGCACTAACCAAGACATCCAATGAAAAGGAGAATTCGACCTCTTCATTGGCCCCCAGAGACCCAACCATAATGCAATAGATGATGTGATTCAACCCATGGTAACAAAGGCTTCCACAAAAAAACATGCAACATTTTCAAATTTTAAACACAGGTTCAAAATAGAATGTAGTTTACAACTACATTAAAACATTTAAAAAGACTAAGGATCGATCAAGCAAGCCAAAGGAGAAAGGAACTATGGTGGAAGCTTTTAATAAGTCCCAATGGGAATTGGGTATGCACCTGTAACAAACCACCAATATAAAACATCTCACATATCCTTATGCCCCCACAATCCCTCCTTATACCCCCTAGAAATTTTCCTTATGCCCCACCACAAAGTAAGAAATGCAATGCCATTTCTTCTCCAAGGTGGAAACCCAATCCCAACTCCCTCCACAAGAATTTGGATGCCAATAACATTCCCTTATGCCCCCACATGGATTCCCCATAGCCTTCTCCTACACCATTCCTTGGCATTCTACCCAAAAATCCCACAAACATGCTAAAACATTCACACAATAACATATACATTCATAAAGAAAAAAGAGAGTTTCAAGAGCCAAGCTCTTACCTCTCCAAGATGGAGTTATCTAAGTTCCAAAACAGCAAGCTCTATCCCAATGCAATCAATCCAAATAGCAAAGCACAAACATGTAACAGTCTTCACAAATACTCCTTCAAAGCAAGAGATCCAATCGACAAGAAAATTCACCCTAAGGAAGCATTCGAAAAGTTCAACAACCCAAACCAAAGCAAGGAGTTTCAATTTTATAGAAAGGGAAGAGAAGAGGATGAGGTGGATCCATGTAGGATCCCACATCACACATCCTCAAATCTAACAAAAATTCAAATTCATTCTCCCATGCACAATAAAGAGGTGGGTGAATAATATGAAAAATTACTTACACACTCCAAAAATCCCACACCCCATAAGGACTAAAAATAGTAAAATGTAAGAAGAGTGCAATTAAAACATACAATTAGTCATTTCAAAATGCATAAAGAAGTTCTAAAATCAACCCTCCAACCATATATATGAGGTTGGTATATAAATTTAAGAGATATGGGACAAGTCTAACTTGTCCCACAAGCCTCCAAAATCAGCCTCCAAGGACAAATTTGGATTTCCAAGGAGGTGGAGTGTTTCACACTCACAAGTAAACTTATGCATCACTTACACATACTTACAACATTACTTACACATTCTTACAACATCTAATACAAAAGCAAACAACTTCAATAATTACTATCTTATGACATATTTCATTTGTTTATTTTAACAACATGATTATTCACAACATTAACACATAATTTAATTATTAATGAAAAGGTTAAAAGCACCACAAAATAAACACATGCAAAATTAATAAAAGAAACCACATTAAAAATACACATAGCCCTTGGTCACATTCAAAGGTAATCCCCACCATGGGAATCCTAACAAAATACAAAAACACACACACGAAACATGTCACCATGGTGACCTTGTTGAATTCATCTAGAATTCCAATGTGGTTGATCTCCAATCCCCGATGTTTGTTGTGATAGTTTAACCTGCAAAAAAAAATACCTCCTTCGGCCTCATGGCCATATCGAACATCCAACATGATATAAATATAATCACAAAATCATCTATACACATGAGTCACAACAACATCAAGGCAATCTAACAATATCATTTAAAATTTACATCAACAACTATATCATCATCAAATAATGTCTATTTTCTAGGTCTACTCACAATATCACAAAAATCACAAGTCTGAATATCATTCATAATATATCCATCTCAAACAAGATATCATCATCCACATATTAAATGTATCTAATAATCATCATACATCATAATTGAATCAAGATTAACAATAATCCTTGGTCTAACATCTAACATCGTACTAAAACAAGACTATAATAATGTCCATAATATAATCAAGCAGATTATCAAAATGTGTCAAAGGGAATTTGACACTACATCCCCCTCCCTTAGACTCGACTTCCTCCATGAAGTCACTAGAACAAATGTAGAAACTGAACTGATAATAAGGTAGCATCCTCCCATGTAGCTGAAGTCTCATCATATCTATTGCACTGCACCTAGACACTGATCAATCTCTCGCCTTGAAGGCCCAGGGTCTTGTGATCTATAATGCGAGATGGGCTCAACCGTCACCTACCCATGATCCTACACCTGTAATAAGGTCCAATCCAACACTTGAGTAGGATCAACAATATATCTCCTAAGAACTCAAAACATGGAACACATCCTATATGTTAGACAAGATAGGTGGCAACGCTAGATGGAAGGCCAAAGGGCCGATATGCTCCGAGATCTCAAAAGGACCAATGAATTTAGGAGCTAACTTAGAACCTTTTCCATAACGGATAGGGGTCTTATGTGGCACGACACGAAGGAACACCTTCATGCCCATATAAAAACTACGGTCATTCCTATGCTGATCTATGTACTTCTTCTGCCTGTCATGTGCCTCCTGCAATCTTTTCCCGATCAACAACACTGCTGCTCCATGTCCTATAGAAGAGATTGTCCAATAGATACTCTTTCCTCTAACTCATGTACAACTAAGAGGTGTCATGCACTCTCTCATACAAATCCATAAAAGGAGCCATGCCTATAGAACTCAAAAACTATTATTATAGGTAAAATCCACCGAGTACAGTACTCCTCCCATATAGACTAATGATCCATGACATACATCCCGAGCATGTCCTCTAAAATATGATTCACCCTCTTCATCTATTCATTTGTCTCGGGTGATATGTTGTGGTAAAGTTGATCCTTGTTCCAAGGGCATAATACATGGTAGTCAAGAAATGGGAAGTATACAAAGGATCGAGGTCACAAATAATCTTCCACATAATCCCGTGCAACCCGACAAACTCGTCCAAATATACTGTGCCATGACACTAGCCGTATAAGTGGTCTTCACTGAGAGAAAATTGAGCCACTTTTTTCAATTTATCAACCCTAACCATGATGGCATCATGGTGATATCTCGACATCAAGAGCCCAATAATGAAGTCCATGGAAATGGTGTCCCACTTCCATTCCAATATAGCATGAGTAAAGAGAAGGCCAGGCCTGATGCCGATACTTAGCCTTCACTTTTTGGCACTGTAAAACATCGTGACACAAACTAAGCCATGTCTCTGTGAAGTCCTCTCTAATCATATAACTGCCGCAAGGTAGCATGCATAGTCTTCTCCCATGATGGGCTGAATAGGGTACACAATGTGCATCTATCAAAATGTCCTACCTCAAGCATCCATCTCTGGGAACATAAATCCAACCTCTGGGCCCGAGATTTCCATCACCTCTAGTGAGAAACCATCAAATTTCCCTCAAGGGGTGTAGTCATTTTTGCACCAACCAAGAACAAGGGAACCTCATGCACGCGCCGCCTATCACCCAACGGGCACTAGCGCTCACCCGAGGCACACAAGAGGGAGCCGAGTATCTCTTTTATGTGATTCTAGTGGAAGGCATAGTTCATGATTCTGACTTAGTGATTTAACAGACATGAAGAAGCTATAGAGCTCAGGACAACTTCTACACTCCTTCAGTCATAACAAAAACAAAGCGCACAATAGAAATAACAGAACCAAGAAGTTGTAAATCCACAAATATACTTAACCATTCAAGTAAGGTCCATGATTATACAAGATCAAAAGCAGAGTAAAAACATACAGATAGTACAGAAAGAGATCTTAATGTAAACATGATGGTAACCTTATCATATTCATTCATAGTCTTGCTACAAAGTATCACAAAGAGGTAGACCATAGTCATGCGCCATATCTGGATCCATACATGTATTCTCACAAAACAAAATTTACATTCCCCATTTTCCCATTACATCCTTACTGGAATCCTTTACCCATTTTCATCCCATAGTTCTTGCAGTAATTTTGTAGAGCTCCGCTACCTTACTTCTCTCTCTTTCTTTGCCAAGGGCACACGTATAAATAGGCATCTGAGCTCTAAGAAACTCCTCTATAACCTCTATAACCTCATAGCTATTTCGGGAAAATCTACAGGTTGCTATTTTCGGCAATGAAGGTCACCTTTGTCAACATAGTCCAGAAATAGTAATTTTTACCAGAAGCGGTAGTTGGATGTGACTTTCTCGAAAACACGCGCACACCCCAAAATTAAAATCCTTAGCCCTTGGTCATATGAGGGCTTAAAAATTGTGATTCGTACTAGTAGGTGCTTAACTTTAGCACCCTTTAATTTTATTTGTGTGGTGAATGCAACAACATTTACTTTATTTTAGTGGCACCTAAAATAAATAATAGAGCAAAATATTAAAAAGCTTGTAACTTTTGATTCGTAACTCGGTTTTGAGTGCCGTTTTTGCAAAAGTGATTGTTTTTCATGCTCTTTCCATTGAATTTATTTATTTTGAGACTTTAACTTAAATTATAAATTTTCAAATATGGAGGAGTGTTGTAATCAATTGTGGACGCAATTTCAGCTGAGCCTGACGTCCTAAATTTTTGGGAGTTGCAGTTTGTACCTATCATGGATTCTAAGAATGATATGTTTTTCTCTGAAGTATGTGGAATTCAAGAGGATATTGTAAAATTTGTGGAAGAAAATAGATCGCTCAAGAAGTAAAATTCTCTTCTACAATCACTCATTCACGATAAGGATACAATAATACACTCCTGCGCAGAACAAACTTGCTAGCCTACAGCATCACCATCATATTGTGGATAACCATATCCATGATCCTAGTCCACTTGCAGTTGTTGCTCTTATACCCACCGACATTGATCTACCGGTCTTTGAGCTCGAACTGCTTTTGATGCTTCTAAACCTATGAGGCTTATTATCGCATGCTCTTCCACATCTATGCCTATTACAGTCCCACATGTTGTGTATTCTACTTCGCTTTCGATTGCATGGATTTTATAAGAAGCATACCACTTTGCATTCGCTTATCGCATGCTCTGTTCTATGGGTCTCACTAGAGGATTCATTGGTAGACATTCACAGGGTATTGTTTCCTCTATTCCACATGTTAAGTGGAATTCTCGTCATGACATTGGTTTTCAAGCGAGATAGTTCATTCGGATCAAACATTGACATAGATCCTTTTTTTGGCTTGACTCGCTTTCTAAGGATCATGAGCAACACATGAGTTCTGCACCTTCACTCAGGCTTGAGAAACTTGATATTTCAGCTGTCGAACATGATCAACTTGACACACATTTTGATGTTCTTTTCGCATGCACCCATTGTGCATTTTGCACCAAGTCATATGCGAGCATCTTCTTCATCCATCCCCTGTTGATTTGGGGTTGATATCTGATCATTCGTGGAGGCAACATAGGCATTCGTTGAGAGGACTCTACAGCGTGGCTCCTCCACCATTCGGCCTCTTGCTCTACTTTCTATACCTTCTGCATTGTGATGCTTCTTTTTTTGAGCATTTTTCTTTAGCAGGTGTAGTGTATCTCTCTTATTTGTTGAGAGATTTTGTATCTGTATTTTCAACACTTTTGGCATATTGATAGTCTCTCTTGTGGGGGAACTATTATTGTGGAGCCCAGTGTTAGTTTGTCATTGTTTGAGTAGTTGTTATGAAAAATCATACATATTTGTAGCATCACTCCACCCATTCAAAGCGGTATGTGAGGGTGTGGTGTTGATCCTGCTTCTTCGGGTTTTGTGTTCTTGCCTTGTTACCTTAGCTTTTCTTGGATCGTGAAACTTTTGATTTTGTGTCCTTACCTTGTTGCTTTGGTTATTGTTCTTGGATCGTGACACACCTATTTGTAGCACTTGATCGAATTATGTTTGGTGTTTTTGCACTTTCGACATCACTCTGTTGACAGTCTCCTTGTATGGAGCTATTCTGGTGGAGCCCAGTGTCAGTTGTTTTTGAGTTTTATGATTGAGTAGTGGATTCAGACCACGTGCTGACCAAACTTCTTCAAAATTGTACGATTTTTTTGAGCCGAGCTTCTTGGGATGCCTTAGAGCGGGTTTTTACTCTCTTTACTTTGTTGTTACTAGTTTTGGGTACCTTGCGGTGTCCCTTTTTCCCAATTATTGTACATGAGTACCTCATCAAGGCCTAGTTGCCGGGACTCATACTCGTGGACATGCCACATCTATTTTGGCCCCTAGCTTCACTTGAGGGGGTGTTAGAGTAGGTATTTACCTTAGCTCATGTTCACCTAGGTACTTTACTTACCTTTATTGTATTTATCCTCACCCACTTATGTGTGTGGATATTTCTTTTATATTATTTAGATATTAGGAGATATTATCTAATTGTTAGGTATAGTTCTTTCATTGATGTCTAGTTCTCTCCTAAATCTATGGTCTTGACTAGTTCTTTGATGACTAGTTATTTCCTTGATTTATGGCTTGATCTATGACCTTGACTGGTTCTTAGATTGTTATTCCTTGCCTATTTAAGCAAGGCCCATTCTCAATGTATTGCATTGAGTTCCATAATAATATATGATATTGCTTCTCATTTGTTTGCAAATGTTTTATGTAAATTTATTCTAGCGAATTACTTTCATCTTATAGATCGTGGTGTTTGATTAGCATCTGTGTTCTTGGCTTGGTACGATCTGGTTATCGTTCCTTTCGGAACCTTATCCAAACAGAAAATGTTCTTCATGTGTCCTACCCAAAAGGCCAAAAATAGCTAAGTCCCAAATTGTTCTTCATGTGGCATGCACGTCCTGGTTCTCTAAGAAGCCTTTAGAACCACGCCTTGCGAGCCTTCACTTGCGCGCTTCCTCCCGCTATACGTGTCTATGCACCCTTAAGATTTGGAAGCCATATTAGGGCCCAACATTACCCCACACTTCACATGTTCTTCACCCTCGAGAACCTTCTCAAAGAATGTAGTATATAAAGAAAGCAATGCCTTTCTTGGAAAAGAAATGAGGAAAAGAAAAAGAATGGGGAGAGAAAGAATAGGGGAATATTTCCTAAAGAATAAGAAGTGGAAAATTTTACTGTAGGTCGGCCTCCGGTGTACTCCAAGCACCGACTTCATCCTACGTTTTAGTGCAAATGTCACCAAGCAAGGTGCTCACCTTGTCGAACGTTAACCCTTCCCCATGTATGGTAATGGTTTCCACCACAGCCTCCACCTTTAGCGTGATCTTCTAGGGCATCGATCTTCCTCATGATGACCTTCTAGAGCTCTTTTAGCTGGGTTTTGATTGAGACTAACCGGTTATTAATGGCTTTGGATTTATTTTCCACTTCAGCTATGATCCTTTCTCGCTCGACTCTATTGCCCTTATTCTTTTCTCTAAATTCCTTCAGCTCAACTTCATCACTGCAAGCAATATGCTTGTCACTTTGTGTTGATCCACGTAATGGTCATAAGAGACCCTGCAGTTTGTACAACTACTCTTACATCGGTGAGCACCTTGTTATATTCAGCCACGAGCGCGATGACCTTCAACTTGTCTTCCTTCTCCAAGCGTGCCACTACCTCCTCTACCGACTCCAATGCCAAAGGCTGCCTTTCCATGGTGAGGATCCGAGTCAAGTCCTCTAGACACTCCAAGGAGGATCTATACTTTTGTGCAGGATGGTTAAGGTCCGGGTGCTTTGTGATAATCGCTTGGGAGATGAGCTCCACTTTCTTGGAAACTTCACGTACCCTAGCCTTTTCCTCCTGAAGCTCCCTCTGTAGTTAAGCGCTGATTAATTTCTCAAGGCTGAGATCCTTCGTTAGCTTCACTACTTCTTCCTTCTACTTCTCCAACAGTCATCCAAGACTCTAACCCTTTCATTCCTACCAAAAATCCTAGCCTTTATTTCCATGGAGACTTTTTTGAGCACGTTACACACTTGCTCATCCGAAAGTTGCTGCGTGTTTAAAATGGGATTGTCCCCCTTTCCCTCGAGACAGTGTTAATACCACTCCTTGGTTAATCTCGAACTCAGGCTCATCGAGGTGGGAGTCGAATGCCCATGATAGCATCTTTCTTGTTCACGAGTATCCCCCTTAGGATCAAAGGACTCTCTATGGCAAAGAGCTCCTTGGTGGGCATGGTACTTTGGAAATGAGCACAAAAACTTGGTTTGGGTCATCAATGTAACTCATCGTTGTTATTCCCCCTTCTACATGTTTACTTCCCATGCGCATGCCCTTAGGAATGCGATTCTTGAGAGAGTTGGGCCTTTTTTGTTACTTCCACTCTTCTCCCTTTGTTCTTTCTTGAACTCACCAAACACGAGATCCATGTTGCACCCCAACTCCTCATTGACCAAGGCATCAATTATCTTCTCTGCCTCCCTTGTTTCCTTTTCATTCACCTCCTCCCGACCGAGCTTGGGCATATCTAGCTCCTTAGTAATGGCTCCTTTGCTTCGCACGCCTTACTACCTTTGGGCACCCTTCCTCCTTACAAAGATGAAGGCATCATTTGTATCCTCACGGCTTCCTCTCCTCTCGAATCATGGACATTAATCAGCTCTTGATCCACTGCAGATATTCCCCTTCAATATCCTCCTTTTTGCCTCTATAGGCGTTTAGGTCATCTATATCTTCGCACCCTTGTTCCTTTGTTCCTTGTTCTTCTTCCTTTGCAGAAAAATATAGAGTCAGGGATGTTGTCTTCTCTTCACCTGAAGGATCTTCAAGGGATGGTGGCTTCGTAGGCTTCAGGATCTTTTCCTAACCACCATTCTCCTCTTCTTTCGACGTAGGTACTTGGCCTGCCCAGATATCCATGTTCTTCCTTTCCACCACCCCTTGTTCTTCCTCCTCTTCTTCTTTCTCCTTGCGCTTTGCACTGGCTTCTTCCTTCCCATGGGGTCGTCCGGGATGGATATTTCATTATTTACATATGTGCCCTTCTCAAACTTTGGCCTTATGCGTAGGTAGATTTTGGCAAAGCAACACTCTCAAAGAATCGGGTAAGGTCAGTGGCCTTACGATGTGTACATCCTACGACACATACCTTTCAACGTACGTGCACTTCCCCAGGTAGACCAGCTTCTTTCTCATCTCTCTAGTGTTCACTGTCAAGGGTGGATAGGTCAAGTTTTAATTTCTTCGACTCCTTATACCTATTCACTCCCGCTTGGAAAAATTGGGTAGTAAATGAGAAGGGGAGTTTGCACTAGGGACTCCAATTGCCATCCACCAAGATGAATCTACCAATGCGAAGTGTTGTTATACCGAAAACTCTACTTCTCCTTCATTCACCGTGGGGAGTTGCTCAGGAATCCACCATTCAGCCCCGAATGCATTCCTAAGGCACATGTACCATTTTTCTAAGCATGCCTTGTGCACCCCTATCATTGAATCACATGTGTACTTCTATAATTTATCTGTGGATGAGTGATCTTCAACCTGGTACTCCCATATGAATTTATCGAATGCATCCGCACCCCGATTTCTAACAATACAATGGTCAATAGGATGTTTCCAAACAAGATCTTTCCTCCATCCTTCGCGTTGTTTATGATCTCATCTGAAATGTACTTGGGAGATGTTTTATATAGTGCCTTCCGCGAACTTTCTACAGACATTCAACCAACGCTTGCTCACTTGGGTCCACCTCTCTCTTCCATTCAGCTTAAAGACAAGGTGCGCAATAATCTTCATCACTGGATCGTTGATATCCGTAACGTCCATAGTATCTTGATCCTTATTATAATCCTAGGATGCAATCATTTCTTTGATTGTCTCCTCATCCTCGAGGTCATCTATGATCACGCCCCTTTATAGCTTAGGCTGTAAAGTGTGAGATTAATCGGGAGTTATGTGCATTTTGAGCCCCGTGAAGCGTAAGAAATCCTTATGTACACACGCCATTAACCATTAGTACAAGCGCTCAGGATTCCTGAAGTATGGCAACTTGTAAATCTAGAGAAGCCCTACCTTCTCCATTTTCACCTTGACTACATCGCTGTAGATTGGCATCCCATCAGGTGTTCGTTTATTTGTGGGGCACACTAGCTCTAGTACCATTTCCTTCGTAATTATACTCAACCAATGATTGTAATCAATCATGGTCATCTTTCTTATGTGGGACTCCCACTCTTGGCCTAACAAAACCCTATCCGGGTATTTCATCTCTGAGTAGCATTCTTCATTGGTATCCAAGGGGATTTATTCTTCTTTTCTCTTTCCTTTTCCCTTACCCTTTCCCTTCTTGGATTATACTATAGGCTTATCAATTGGTTTTGTGGCCATCATTTTACCCTTTGATTTCATTCCCTGGTTACTTTCGAGTTATCTGAGAGTTTTCTTCGCGTGCCCCATGCCCTAGAGCACAAACCCTAATTTTTGATTTTCCTCCTTCGATCACACTGCTCTTTCACAACGTTCCTCACACCCGTGAATCACTTATACTCTAGTTTGTAGATCTAACGGACCGATTGCACGTGAGTTTTTGAGATTTTCCTTCGCACGAGTTAGCTCTCAAACCCTAGCTCTTGAAAGAAAATTGTTCTCCTTGTTTTCGCAAAGTAAAATAATGAACTACCCATCCTTGTATTTATAGCTTTTCCCACTTTTACGCATTAAAGGCTAGGCTACCTACCACCATACGACAATATTTAATGTGACATTTTTCAAACAAACCCAACTTTAGAACTTTTCTTTACGCACCATCCCTTATGCGAAAGGTTTTTCACCCGCCCAATCCTTGCTAGCGAAAACATTTCCAACCTTAAGAGCGCAGAAAATCTCTCTTGACAGAGACTCTTGCACATGTGTTACCAACACCAAAGGCACCTCTTCCATCCTCATGATTCTTGCTTTGGCCTCCTCATGTTTTTTGGCTTTTTCTCCTTATACGTGGATTTCTAATGTAACCTTATTTTGCCACCCATCTGCCTTCTTTTCTCCTAATGCATCTTTTCAACGTGGCCGGTTTGAACGGTCCCAAACCGAATCCTCCTACAGAATAACTTCATGCCTCTCTTTATCACCTCACCGCACACTAAATCAATGCGCGGTCCTCTACGTAATCATAAGTTTAAAAAGTAATAAGGTTACCAGCGCCCAAGGCGCAAAACAAAAAAACAACGCGAAAGGAAAAACAAGAAAGGAAAAGCATAAAAGGAAATTCTAAACTAACGGAAAAACTACCTTATTTACAAACACCAAGAATCTTTATTTATAGTAGGGCTTAAGCCTACTCCCATTGAAGTGTCCAGTAATTTTTTCCATCCAACACTTGTAATCGCATGCACCGAATCAAGGATGTATGAAATTACATAAGGACCCAACCAATGCACCTTCAACTTTGCGGGATGGCATAGGAATTTTAAATCATATAGCAATACCATCTCAAGGCTAGCCTCAAACTATTTGTTCTTAATGTGCCTATTGTGCCATGCCTTTTGCTTATATTTTTCATTGTTTAGATCCATCTTGTTAGAGAGTGCCTTTCATCTAACTTTATGAATTCATCAATTCTTTCTTCCAAAGCACTTGTTCATCGTCCAACCCTCTTGTGTGCGCTATACACGGCGAAGGTAGCATGAATTCAACCTGGAAAAATAGCCTCTGTCTTTGAACACCGAGTTGAAATGGTGTGGCCTTGTTCAACCTTTTATATGTTGTTCTTTATGCCCAAAGAACTGCGATACCTTGTCATCTTAATCCTTCCTACCCACATCACATATCTTAGTCAATGTGTGACCAAGGATTTTGTTAAATGCCTCCGTAGTTCCATTTTCCCGAGGGTGATAAGGGTAGTCTTGTGATGGGCTACCATGAACTCGCCAATATTATCCTGATTGTTTCATTTAAGAAGTGAGTGCCCCTATCAATTGTTAATTTTTATAGCACCCATACTTGCTAATAATGTTCTCCCATTAAAATCTAGCAAGGTAGTGGCTGCATCACGCATCCTTAGTGGGTGTGGCCTCTGCCCACCTTGTCAGATAATCAGTATAGGTAATAATATACTGCGAGTTAGTCCTTTGCGTAGCTGGTGAGATTGGTCTGACAAAATCTATTGCCCACTTTTCAAAAGGTTCCGTGCTGGCAATGGGGCGCAAGGGCATCTCGTCCCCCATTCTAAGTTTTCCAAGGCATCAACAATGGTCACAGGCCTTGCAAAACTCAATACAATCTTGGTGAATCATCTCCCACCATAGTCCAGTGACTAGGATCTTACACATGGTTGCGTTCTCGCATAGTGTCCTCCAGCAATCCCACCATGGGCTTCTTCTATTATGGCCACGCATTCATGTTATAATACGCACCGGTGCAAAACCTCATCACGACCCATTTTATACAAATCCCCATTGATCAACATCAAGGGAATGGTACGTATGGCTAACCTTTTCATTTCCAGAGCATTCATCTCTTCGGGCACCACACCTTTCTTGAGAAAATGACAATGTATTCTAATTCTCGAGGGCGCACGCTACAACCTCGAATAGTTGTGCGTCCGGCATGGTTTCCTCGATACTTTTACGTCATCCTCTGAATCAATCCTTGATAAATGATCTGGCCCACAATTTTTATTTCTGTTTTTACCACGACTTTCAATTCAAATTCCTAAAATAAAAGTAGCCAACGACATATGCACCTCAGTAACAACTCGCTATACTTCAAAGCCATATGGCCAGGTGTAGAATATGAAGGAGTTTCCAGCAGATATGTTTTGAATTTTTGAGCGCGTAGATCATTGACAATGCCTCAAGCTCGGTCATTGTATAATTATGTTTTGCTGGTGTCAACTTTCTACTTGTAAAACACAAGGGATGATCTATAATCCCCTCTCCTGGTTGAGCAAAAATGGCTCCCATTGTTGTACTGCAGGGCATCCACGTAGACATGGAAAGGTTTATCCTAGGATGAAAATCATAGAATAGGTGCGGTGATAATCCTTTCTTTCGAGTGTCAAATTCCTTATGTTGCACCTCTTCCCCACCGAAAAGCATTCTTGTGTCTCGAGCAAGTATTTCCAAAGGTGCGGTGATCTTGGCGTATCCCTTAATGAACTTTCGTCAGTACCCATTGTGTCCAAGAAACTCCGCACATAGCGCTTTGGCATGGTAGGTTCCCTAATCCCACAATAACGCAAATTTCACGGATCCACGGTAAGCCCTCTTTGCATATAATATGCCCCAACAATGTTCCAAAAGGAGTTGCAAAGATACATTTCTGGATGTTGAGGGGATATCCTCAACTATAGACATCTCTCAAACATCAACCTTAAGTTATCACAATGGTCCCCGACCAATCCATATAGCGTCCAATCATCCAAATACACCTGAAGGAATTTGTGGATGAAGTCATTAAATGCTTGTACCACTATACGCGAAAATATAGCGGGCATTCTTCAGCCCAAAGGGCATGACTATGTATGTAAAACTTCCCCACTTGGTGGTGAAAGTTGTCTTTTCTTGGTCTTCCTTGAAATCCTTAATTGGTGATATCCCGAGAATCCATCCATAAAGGAATAGACCTCGCGCTCAAAGAACTCCTTCCAAAATATCTTGATAAATGGGGTGGGAAAAGGATCTATGATGCAAAAAGCATTCAATTCTCCGTAATCTACGCATATCCTAATCCTCCCATCCTTCTTTATGCTAATCACCATTGGAATTATCCATTCTAATCCCTCCATAGCCTCAATGATACCAGATGCTATCATTTTTTCTAGCTCTTCTTTAACCCTTACGCGCATGTTGGGATTCATCCTGTAAGGCCTCTTCACGACTGAGCATGCACCATCTTTAAAATTTATCCCCATTTCCCCAATGAATAGTGGACACCTTTCAACTCATGGTATCCACATGGGAATAAATCCTCAAATTCATGCAAGAGATCGATGATCTTTGATACTTCCTTGTCTAACCAGTAGTCCCCAATGATAGCTTCCTTGGGATCCTTCTCCAAGCCAATATTAACTTTCTTGGTTTTCGGGTTCATGATATGCACACGCACATGGATCTTCACTTTCAACTAATTCACATGCTCCAACCGAATGGTCAAAATTTAGGCTCTCCATATCCTCTCCATCGATAATGTATACCATCTTTGCTTTCTCTTTTTCAAAGCACAAATGCGCTAGAATTATATGTCTTCCGGTTCCTCCTCTTGAAACCACGTTTCTAAGCTAGGTCCACCAAGTAAGTTTACTAATCTATCTTCCGCCATGGCATAATCCCACAGTCGGGCACTTGATAGTCTGCAATGCCTCATCAACTAGTTGCTTGGTACTATTATCACCGAATCACAAGACACCCTTATGTTTATACAAGTGCATATACTTGAACTCACGGTGTGATTGGATAATATGGGTACTATCTCCAAGTTGTGGTACTTCCTACTTGAGATAGACCTCCAGAGAGAAGTTAGTTCTTGCTCCTAAACTACCCGCCACAATGTACTCTAATGCGGGGAAACTAAGTATTCTAATCTAAATTTCCAAGGGACAAGGGAGAGAGAATGCATAAAATGAAAGCCTACACTAAAGCGGTGATACACCGAAAAGGAAGGTGTGAGAGAAGTCTCCAAATGCGTGAAATACGAAGCAAAGTACACACTAGAAGAGGTGATGACAGGTTCTCCATAATCTAGCAAAATGGATTCACAAAAATATTCCAAGCATACACAATGATAATGGATCCTGCAAGAACATAATAATAGACACAATATTCTTGTAGAAATATTAAAGGGCAGGAAGAATGCAAGAAAACACAAGTAGGGGGAAGATATATCCACAAACCGATATTTTATTGCTTCATGATATGCATGCAGTTCAATCTATTACAAGATAAGGGCCTGGATCACCATGCAAGGATTCCACTACAAGGGCTGCTGGCAAGATTGGCTTCACAAAGAAATTTTGTGAGCTTTGCTATCTGAAAACTCTCCCTTTACAATGAGCCCAACACTCCAATTTATAGAAGAAATGAGAAGAGAAAGAGAGGGAAAATGAAAATCCCGAAATCTATCCTTCAACCACTTGTAAGAGGCATTAAATGGAGTGAAATGATTATATATTACTTGCAAAAGGCTCCCCATATTGTCCCAGGTGCTGCAGCAGAGAAATAATGATGACCATGCCTCTTAATTGCACTCCCAACCACCAAATAAAACACTGTTATGAACCCAGCCACGTTTTCTAAAACATCCTTATAAATCTCTCATCAAATCTGAAATTTCTTAATTTTTGTGCATCGGTCTCGAGCCACGATTCCAAAGGTACCAATTTTGTGTGATTTCGTTGAGAAATGCAAAATTTATCACCTTTTGAGTGCGGCAACGTTGTTTGGGTCTCAGGGCGTCATGTCATTTGACGGAATGAGCATTAATCGATCGGAGCCGAATATGTTTCTCTTAATTAAATATATCTACCCCATTAAAAATAAGAAATCCAGGTTTTATGAAAGTCCAATTTTATGAAAATCGGAGCTCGGAGTCAAAAGTTATGGTCGTTTGAAGTTCACGGGTCAAACGTTGACTTTTCTTCCTTGCTGTCGGCCGTTTCGGCTTTTCGCGTCCCTCACGTACCTTTGTCCCGGATGTCCCGCCGCATTCTCTTGCATCGGCTGATTCGGGCTTCCTCGTCCCGTGAAAATCTCTCTTTTTCTTTGCCGTTTCACCTTTTCGGCGGTTCGTGTCCAGGTTCCGCGTACCCTTGTCCCGATCGGCCCCGATAAAAATATCCGAACTGCCGAAATGGACCATCTTTCGGATTTTCGACGGTTCGCGTCCCCGCTGCATCTTTTGTCCCAGCTGTCCCAAACTTGATGATTTTTTTCGCTTCGTCGGCCGGTTCGGCTTTTTGCGTCCAGCGTCCCCGACGTCCCAATCGTCCCCAATGCTACGCAGATTACCTAGCGGATTTTCGGCCGATTCATGCCCCGACGTCCCAACTGTCCCAAGGACCGCCTAGGACAAGACTTAGCCGATTTTCTGTATTTCAGCACCAAGCTTGGCTTTTGCAATTTTTTCACATTTTTAAAACTTGCTGGGTTTTCTTCTTGGATAGGAGAGTTAGAAAGAAGCCGAGGGGCCCCAAAAACATGATTTCGGGCCTTAAATCAATCTATTTGCTTGGGACTAAAGAATTTGATGCACGTTATCAAAATTACCTTGAGGGTGAATTTTGGATAACACGTAGTTTGGTACTCGAATGTGTGAATCAAGTCAGCCGCTAATTCCTACCAACTTCCCGTTTGGCGGCGTGTTTCAGAATGGATGTACCAAGTGCACGCACAACCTTGTAGTGTCAAATACAACTTGTGCACCCAAAGGGAGGGTGGTAAAGCATCCACGCCTTCTCCCCAAGCATCCTCACATTCCTGAATGTGGGAAGAGACAAGACCATTGCCATTGTAATCCTTGATAGCGGTGGGTATATTGCTTTTCGAGAATCAGACAGTGAGCGCAATTCTAACTTCGCGCCATTCCAACAAGTTTTCACTATGCGCAGCCCACCACCTTGTTGTTGTGCCTATCAAAACATAACCTAGCATACTTCATCACTCATCCTCCCTTCGGTGACCTTCCATTTCCCTCAAAAATACCTCGGGGTATGAATCCTGGAATACCTTGTTATTGCCCTTCCTCCTAGGTGCCGAATCAGTATGTGCCATTGTTACCTTGGTTATTGATCCTTTCGGATGTCACCCAATCATTTCATAAGTCCCATGTGCCCAATTATAACATGTTATACTTTGGTAGTATCACCGATAGACTCGAGCATCATCAAACCGGATGACTCCTTTTGTAGGGTGGATGGTCTCTGGTCTCTTATGGAGTGCACATATATTCTATCCATGACCTCCTCTCCAGGGGTTCAAAGTATAGGGGGTGGAGTTCCCATCAACCTCCGGTATAACCACCCTCTCTTCCTTGTTTTCAAAGCTTATGTACCCCTTGTTAAACTAGAGATATGTATTATTCTTATAACACCACAGGAACCCAAGTAGAGCTGGGAAATTATCGGCGTCGGCAAGCGTGAAGACTTCAAAATCCCCAATGAACCTAGTCCCCTGAATGGTAATGGTCGCATCCTTCAAGACACCTATGGGCATTTCCTTTGTCTTATTTTCCATATACAACACATTTGAAGATGGTTGTAATGCAGGTCTTCCCATTTGATGTCAGGCATCCAGAGTGAGAACATTAACCTCCACGCCTATGTCAATGAGGATGTTGCTAAGAAACCATCCATCCACTACTGCATTTAAGGTAATCTCTTTTTCATAATCAAGGCTGTGAGGTGGGAGGTTTGCATGTAGGATCTGCCTTTTGTTTTCTCCCGGTCGTGGCACCCTCTCCTCAACCATGCCCCTAGCAAGGGAATAATATTCTCCGCCTCAGTTTACATAACTCCTTAACCTCACCCAAGTCATCCCTTGGTGCTTCTACTGGTCTCCTTTGCTCATCTTTTCTAGTCTTCTCTTTTAAGCATTGAATCTCCCTTGTAAACTTTAGATTATGTCCATGGTTTCTGGTAGACTTCTTTCTCGGTGAGCCGGGTTTGGATACTTCCCATATACTACTTCTTCTCTCAAAACTAGAGGTCTCGCCTAGTTTCTCCCTTACACGAGCGATTCCACCCTTGTCGTCACCATAACGGGATCTAGTTTTGATTCACATATTACTCGCAGAAGCCATTGTGCATTAGCCTTCTTAATACTCACCATGGCAGCACCCTTATCCTTCCAAAAGATTGTTGATCATATGTTTGTATAACTCTGGGCATTCTTTGTACTTATGTTTTTTCTACACCATGAGCATTGCAAAAGATCTAGACATTCACGCTTATAATGGTCTCGTGGCTCCACAATTAAAGTAGGTTCCACGCGGGAAGTCACTACTTCCTTTGCGATTATCATGACTAGGAAAACCTCCGTGAAACCCTCTTCCACGCGTATCTCCATCTATGTGCTCTTCATACCGACGTTCATCCCTTTGGAATCTGCGGCAATGCCATTTAGCATACACCAAGATCAATTGCCTCATGAATCGGTCAATAAATCTACAATCCTTGGTGTCATGTGTGGTTGAGGTACATATATTACAATAACAAGATACGTTTTTGTGGATCACGATCAAACAGGGGCATCTACTAACATCATGTTCCTCGTGACATATTTCACGCTTTATTGCTACGACACGTACCACCTTTTGATTACATACCCCACCATTATCCTTTGTGTGTCCTTCTACATTACAATCCGTGCACCACATCCCTCCACGAATCTCTGGAACTGTGTTGGCAGATAATTTCTCCAATTGCTTAGCCATGGCAGCGATTTGAGCTTCCAAAAAGGGGCTAACACCAGTGTCAACACTACCAACTGCCTCAGCACACAAAGTAACTTCCAACGCTTCGCACGGGTCCATGAATTTTTTATGAGATAAAGCCCTCCTAAAGGGTGTGATAAATCCTCCGACAAACCACTGAGCATGTTGTGAAGGGTGGATATCATAAGATAGTTTAGACAATAGAGTTTTAAAACATGCATCATATTCCCGCATGCTCTCCATGCCCTGCCGATTTCTTTGAGATAGCTAATGCTCTTCTTTTGAACTCGTATGTGGAATTCTACAAATAATGCATTTTTCATCATGTTATAATCCAAAATAGTCTATGAGGGTCATACTTTCTATACCAACTATGCGCACGTCCTTGCAAGGTCATCGTAAATTGACTGGTCTTTCGATCCTGGGTCTTGATTCCTTCACGTGCCATAGCATCTCGCACTTATGCACATGCTCGTGGGCATATTTGATCCCACTGTAACTGCAATCTGTAGAGACATCTCAAAAAGACTTGAGGAGGTGGCCGAGGCCCTTGCCCTCCCAATCCAGCCTTGGTCTCCTCCAACGCTTCCTCCTCTCGCTGCACCCACTAGATCCCCGGGGCCACCAGCTACACCACTTCCACCTCCGTGATCCTCTTGTGTTGGGTACATGGCCTATGTTCCTCATGCCAAACGCTCCCATCATTCCACCGAATTGTGCACCAAAATTTTGTGAACTAACGCCACTTCCAAATGTATTTCCCCACCAATTCCTAACGTGTTTCCAAACTAGTTGTATATGTGCCTTGTCCAAACATTCCACCGAATACTAGAATAGTGTGTGAAGCCATAGAAGAACCAAACAAGAAATTATATCTCCTAGGCACCGATTGGTTGCTTCCACTTATATCGAATGGATCAACTGTATTTTTCCCTCATTCAAACAAACCAAGTGCCAAGGTTTGGTCGCTAGGTGGGGTCAAATGTGTGCCAACGACTCTTCTTTCTCTACGCGATGGACTCTCATCAGAAGCCGCAAGGTTTTCTCTCCCGCGCTTACCAAGATGGGGTACCATAGACTGTTCAGGTTCCACATCCTCTGCGTGAACCTCAACTCCTTTCCACCATGTCTAGATCCATAACCCACTTGTAATCCCACACTTTGTCTATCGATCTCCTTTTCACGCACTTCGTTATACTTGAGCCGTCTCTCCTCCCTTTCTGTTCAGTCGATCAGCCATCCTTCCCCAACCTAGCTTCCTCACCTAACACTCAGGGTGGTTTAGCCAGCCATAGGAAATGCCTCTAAACCCATGGTTACCATCAAGATTTTGATCGTGCAAGGGGAATAACACACAAAAATGATCCCCTAGGCTCTCGCAAGAACTCAAACTCAGTAACTTATGGACAGGAATACGTGGAAATGGCATATTCCAAAGTGTAGTTAGTTAATACTCCCTTCCACCAATGATCTATAACATGGGTCCATGTTAGATCAGCATCTCTGCAGTTCTTCGATATGTTTTTTGGGTCCAAGGGTGTGAATTATAATACTACCCCAATCTAGATGTATAATCGAGAGCCATTCGAATAAATCTCCACTGAAACAACATAAGAAGGTTTCGTGCAACTCATATTAAGAGTGTCCTCCACCCATCTTTGTGTGTTAAACCTATGTCCAGATTGAATCTCTCTCGAGTGAATTTGTCCTCTGTGCTTTTAAACCAATCGTCAACACCTTCAAGTGTTAAGTTCTCCGCCATAACTTTTGCACGTATCATGATGTATGCCATGTTCCACTATAACTTCAAAAAATGGTCCTGAAACGAAACCAAGATGTAGTCATTTTTGCACCCACCAAGAAAAAAGGAACCTCATGTGCACCATCCTATCACCCAATGGCGGGCACTGGGCACTCACCCGAGGCACGCGAGAGGGAGTCAAGTCTCTCTTGTATCTGAGTCTAGTGGAAGGCATAGTTCATGATTATGACTTAGTGATTTAACAGACATGAAGAGCTATAGAGCTTAGGATGGCATCTACACTCCTTCACCATAACAAACAAAGTGCACAATGTAAATAATGGAACCAAGAAGTTGTAAATCCACAAATATACTTAACCATTCAAGTAAGGTCCATGATTATACAAGATAAAAAGTAGAGTAAAAACATAAAGATAGTACAGAAAGAGATCTTAATGTAAACATGATGGTAACCTTATCATATTCATTCACGCCTTGCTCCAAAGTTTCACAGAGAGGCGTACCATAGTCATGCGTCATATCCGGATCCATGAATGTATTCTCACAAAACAAAATTTACATTCCCCATTTTCCCATTACATCTTTACTAGAACCCTTTACCCATTTTCATCCCATAGTTCTTGAGGTAATTCTACAAAGCTCCACTACCTTACTTCTCTCTTTGTTCTTTTCTAAGGGCGCACATATAAATAGGCATCTGAGCTCTAACAAACTCCTCTCGTAGCCTCATATCTGGCCCCAAGTGTCAAGGTGTGGGTCACCCTAGGCGCATGCCTCTCCATGTCATGATTAACTTTTTGGATCTTTCTATCGCAAGGTATATTCCTTCCAGGACACCCTGTCGCCAGGCTGGAACCTTATCCAAATAGAACATGTTCTTCATGTGTCCTGCCCAAAAGGCCAAAAATGGCTAAGTCCCAAATTGTTCTTCATGCGGCGTGTGCGTCCTTGGTTCTCCAAGAATCCTTTTGAACTCTACCTTATGCGCCTTCACTTGCGCTTCCTACGGCTATGCGCGCTTCCTATGGTTGTGCGTGCCTCTGTGCCCTTAAGATTTGGAAGCCATATTAGGGGCCCAACAAGGGGTATCTCGGGAATCATTCTCTACTCAAACCGGAATATAGAAGTCATCAAGAGGAAGATGTTAAATAATTATACTCTGAAATCTATGCCCACCGAAGTGACCATACTCGCATGTCTCCGTCCACGAGAGCGTCTCGCAACCACAATTTCATTCCCCTTCACATGCTCTATCTCCATATCACACTCACAAAGAATCTCCATCCAACACCGTTGACAACCATTGAGATTGGGCTACATGAAGAGGTGGTGAAGACTCAAGTGATCTTTCCCGAGAGTGAATCTCCTGCTAAGAAGAAAATGCCTCCATCAAAATAAGGTGTGCACCACTACCGCAAGCTCAAGATCATGTGTCGATATTAAGCTCATAATCCTTGAGTTTGTGAGACTCAAAAGCCACAACTCTCGCTCTCCCGCATTAGCACTCCTCGAAGGCCTACCAAAGAAGCATCCGTGCAAAAAAATAACTCACCATGTGGGTCCAAAGACTGCAAGAATAGGTGTTGTAGTGAGACATTCCTTAAGTGTCCTAAAGGCTTGCTCACATCTCTGTCGACCAAACAAACTTCTTACCTTTCTATCAAGGGAAGTGATAGGGTGCGCGATCCGAGAGAAATCTTGAACAAATATCCTCTCATAACCTACTAATCCCATGAAGTCATGCACCTCTATCATAGCAGTGGGTGCTTTGCCAATCCATAATGGCTCTAATATTGTAAGGATCAACTATAATCCCTTCACCGTAAATTATATGACCCGAGTATTGCACTCTATCTCGAAATAAATCACACTTCTTCAAGTCCCCATGAGTTTACTCACAAAGACACTCGAAGAACCCGACGAAGGTGGCCCTCATGCTCCTCACACGTATGTGAGTAAATCAAAATTTCATCAAGGAAGATGAGCACGAAGCGATCCAAGAAGGTCCTGAATACCCCATTCATCAAGCTCGTAAACACTGTGGGGCATTAGTCAAACCAAAAGGCACCATTGTGAACTCATAGTGTCTATATCTCGTGCAAAAAGTGATCTTATGAATGTCCACCTCTCGTAATCCTCATTGGATGATAGCGACTTTAGATCAATCTTAGAGAAAATTGTGGGTCCCTTCATTTGATCAAATAAGTCTTCAATACGCAGAAGGGGATAATGATTCCTAATCTTTACTTTATTCAAATTTGGCGGTAATCAATATACAACCACAAGGATCCATCCTTCTTCTTCACAAAATCACCAAAGTGCACCCCAAGGGGATACACTAGCATGGATAAGGCATTTCTCCGGAAGGTTGTCTAACTTACAACTTGAGCTCATAGAGCTCGAGGTGGTCATTCAATAAGGTGCTCATGAGATAGGCTCTTCTCCTGGAACCAGATCTATATGAAAATAAATCTCACATGGGGGTGATAACCCAGTATCTCCCTAGAAAGACATAAAAACCCTCTCAAAATGTGATGGTCATCTAGCGATGGTCCACTAGACCCCTCCTCGATCTATCACTAACTGTAACAACATACATCCGACAACCTGTTGCACACACCTCTTAAGATGCATAACAGAAATGGTGTGAATAGAAATGGGTCTCTTGACCCCAAAATCACCGACTCAACTCCCAAATCATCTCGCACAAGATATAATCTTGTGGTAACAATCCATCCTCGACCCTATGAGCGAGACAACCAATCCATACCCAAGATGACTCCATACAAGCCCAAAGCAAGGATACGGAGATCCGAGGTAGTGGTGAAAGGTCCCAAATCCACTACATACTCCTTAACTAAGGAGTTAACAAATATTTTTACTTCAAGCCATCTCAACATCCCAACTATGATCCTACCTAACTACCACCAGCCTCGCATCACTCTACTAAAGATGGTGCAATGAAAGAGTCGAAGAACTAGAATCAAACAATATAGAGGTAGCAATACCCCCAATACAACTCGTAGTCTCAATAAATATGCTCTCGATGCTCAGCGTGGTAGTTCTCAACCATTGCTGCATAAATCTTGTGGCTACGTCCAATGTCACCAATAGTTGGCTCTTAGATCCGTGTCTTACCCTTGTTAGGGTTCGAGGGTAGTCTCTCAAAAATATCCCGCAAGTCCACAACCGAAAAAACCTCCTAATCCTCTCCAATGAGTAGTACCTCTAGTAGGTGCTTTGGAAGTTTGTGTTGTGGATCTTGATGATCTAGCAGAGGGTCTGTGTAGCTTCTACTAGTGAGCTCCTGGCTGATCGAGTTCTATGTCCACCTCGTGTCCCGATGGGACCCCAGGAGGAGGCCCCATACTCCGACCTCTCTGCATCAACTCTTTGTGGAGGTCTATAAGGTAGGCGGGATTGATGCTCGCCATCGCTGGGGTCTAAATGATGACTGTGAAGAAATCTTGCCACCATGAGGAGGAAGAGCCGACCCTCAATCTACTATCCCGCATATGTTGTATGCGGCTCCAAACTCGGTCTCTAACCTCAGTGGGTATTCCCTTGAGTCTCATCTATTATGTAGGCCTTCTCAATGGTCTTTGCTAAAGTCTCGGTCGGTGGATTTGAACTACACCTCCAATGTCCATATTCGAGCCCCTGGATGAACTCGTAGATCCGCACTGTTCATCCCGCATGTACTCAACATACCTGGAGTAGATCTAAAACCTACTTGTCATACTCTACTACTATAAGAGATGCCTGACGGAGGTCATGAAACTCATCAATCCTCTCCTCCCGAAAAACTCCTCAAAGAGCTCCCAAGTAATCGTATAAGAATCAACATGGAACTTCTTCTCCTCTATCCGCCACCATACTCTTGCTCCATCGATCAAGAAATGGATCACAACATGACCTTTCATGTTCTCGGAACAAGGAAGAGCTTGAAGCATCTGCTCAAGCTCACTAACCAGAACCTCTACTTGAAAACCACCCATGTCACTAGAATAATTTGATGGCCAAAGCTTCGGATCTCCCGATGTCATCTGCAGCCAGGGTCTCGATGGCCCGTAGGCCTCTTTGTATGCTCGACTCTAAGCCTAGGGCTCGAGACCTATCTCTGTGCGCTGAAACTTGGTCTCCGTGTCCCCTCTGTGGTGACTCATCTCTAACTGAATCCTCATGGGATTTCTCTCCTCTATGCACCTCATTGTGTCAAGGAGATACATGAGCATATACAGATGGCTCCCTATCATGTCCTGTTTGCATGCCCTCCTACCGATCCTCCACGTAACGTGACACTAACCTCTGAAGGGTCCTGTAAAATTTGCGGTAGGATGGCTTCTATAACATGCTACGAGGTGGTATATTTAATTCTATGTGAAAAGGCACATTATCTTGTCTCGCCTCTGCATGAGAACAAAACGAGAGTTAGTTCCTTATTCTAGGTCTTACTCAGGTTCCATGTTTACTAAAATGTGAAATTTCCAAACTAAATTGCTTTCTAAATTTAGAAGTATGTTAGGTTTAAAGTTCATGTCTCAAGTTTTCTAGTGTGCCCAATAGTCTAATATTTTTAACCACTTTGCTCGATACCAACTGTAACACCCATTAAAACATCCCACTTGAGACCCAAGAACAACCTAGGATTAGTTAGTAAAAATTATGGAATAATTTAGTTTTTGTTTAAAAGTGTTTACAACCTTGATATAAGACAACAGAGATGACAACAAGATTCAAGATCAATTCTAACTACTAGCTTATATTTTCTTACATCAACATTTATTAAAGGTCACAAGGTCAAATTTAGTGTTAGAAGGTTTAAAAAGGTTAAGAGGGTAATTTCTCACCATACCCTACTCTCCAACAGGCTTAGAATATTTAACCTGATTTTTCTCAAAATAACACATTCAAAACTTCCCTAAATAATTCCCATTGGATGGAAAATTTCCTCACCTTTCCAATGATATAAAGAAGTCCTCCTAACTCATAAAACTCAAGTTATGGGCCAAAGAAACCTTGAGGAAAATTTTCCCAAGGGCGAGCCTGCGGGCCTAGGGGAGAAAATTTTCCCTTGCACGGGTTGGCGGAGCAGGGAAGAGTTTTCACACTTTTTCCCTTTTTGGGAAAAAGTGTGATTTTCCTCCGCATGTCGGCGAGCCCAAAGAGGACACGTGTCGACTTTTCAAAAGACCCGATGGAATGTCCGCCATCGAGAGAGATTTAAGACTTTAAGCCCCTTTGGGTCGCAAAATGCTAAGGGATCAAATTGATACACGCCTCCGTTGACGCCTTGAGGGTGCCATGTGTCAATCTCGAATTGGCATAGTGAAAAACAGACTTGCGGGGACACATTTGAATTTTAGACTTTAGGGTTTGAAAATGTAAAGGGCAAAACTTTCCGCACGCCTCTTTCCAATCCCAGGATGATGCCATGTGTCAACACTTTATTGTCGCAGTGTCGACGGGCCGTCGAGCACTTTTAGGATTTTAGATTTTAAAGGGTATATAGTTTAAATTTGTAAAGAATTCCACACTCCACTGAAATCTAAGGCTGCCACGTGTCACCTACTACCATTATGCATATGGCGAAAAAGACTTTAGAATTTTCACCAAATGAACGGTTAAAGTTTCAAAGTTAATAAAACTTCCTCTCCTCCAAAGATCATTGAGTGAAGCCACGTGTAAGGCATTCATTGGTCGCGGGTGGCGGGCAGTAGAGAGATTTAGGAAATTAAGTAAAAAGGATTTAAAAGCTTAACTTTTAAAGGCAACTGTTCCTCTCACCGAAACCTTGTGATGCCATGTGGCAGCACTTGATTGGCTATGGGATGATGGGGAGGTAGAGGAAACTAATAAAATTTTCCCAAAATTTTTAAAAATCAATAAGGAAGAAAATGGTGTCGTGCCTCCGCCGTTTCCTCATGAGGCCACATTGCAGCTTCCGATTAGATACGGGCCGACGGACAGGTGGGGAAAATTTGGAAAATTTTGAATTTTTTTAAAAAAGTTAATTTCGAAATTTTAGCTCGCGAAAACCATCCGAGGGAAGAAAATGGGGCAGCGGGTCCACGGGGAAATTTTTCTAAATGTTCTTTTGATGATTAGATTTTTTTAAGCCCAAAATGAAGTAAAACTTCAAAAGGCCATAACTTTCACTAGAAATCTCAATTTTTGGAAAATGAGGACTTTCTGGAAAGCTCTCAAGCCCTCTTGGAAAAAGCTCATCAATTTTAGATTTTTATAAATTTTAAGGGTTTAATTTCAAGAAAATGTTCTGCAAGTTTTTAACGGTGCAATCTGTAAATTTTAACTTATAAATTTTGTTAAATTTTGTCATTCTTTCTCTTCCAAAATTAAGACAGATACATGGGGAAATGTTCTTAGATGAAATTGGGATAAGTTGGGAAAGTAAACCTTTTTGATTGATTTCCAAATTCAAAATTTCAAGTTCGACAACAAAAAGATGTGAAAGGTTTGGGCATCTGATTTTGCAATGTTTTCAAAGAGTTTTTGTAAGTTTTATAGTCTAATTGACTTCATTTAGATCTTTTTATATTCAATTTTAATGTTTCAATGTTTATTGTTGTTTTCAGGTTTGAATTTTGCATTTTAGAGAAATATTTGCCAGTTTGAAAATTCAAATCGATATCGATATAGAAGGGTCTATCTAACTTTTTCATCATTCAAGTATGGAAGTTCATTGCAATCCAACACTAATGCATCAAGTTGATTCCATTCCAAGTATTCAAAGATAAAAGTACAATTCTGATTTCCAATTTTAACATGTTTCAAAAGAATAGAGTATTACAATTCCTTCATATGTATTCCTCTTTTCAATCTCTTCCAAATGAAGATTTCAAAACACAATAAGATCAAACTCAATGCAACAATGTGGATAGAACCAAGTAATACAATTCTTTTATTGATTCCAAAATACAACTTTTCTTTCTTTCCTCGAATATAATTTCTTTCACATTCTTGCAAAGTAAAAATAGATTTTATCTCCTTTTCATTTCATTTTACAACTTTCAAATCAATACAACATCTTTTCATTTCAAAACATTTACAAATTGATCCACTCAAGTGGGAAAGGTTACAATAACATTGATCTCAACAATGGTTGTCGGAACTATCTTTTTCCTTGCTCCGGAACAACAATATACAGTTCTATTTCTTCCAACTTTATCACAACAAAAGTGGGGAAAGGTAACGCTCTCCACCCAACCAAGACATCCAATGAAAAGGATAAGCCTAACTCTTCATTGGCCCTCGAGCCCCAACCATAATGCAATAGAATATGTTATTCAACCCATGGCAACAAATGCTTCCACAAACACACATGCAACATTTTCACATTTTAAACAGAGTTCAAAATAGAATGTAGTTTACAACTATGTATTAAAACATACAAACAAGACTAAGGCTCCATCAAACAATCCAAAGGAGCAAGGAACTATGGAGGAAGTTGTTTATGTCTCCTAATGGGAATTGGGTATCCACCTGTAACAAACCACCAATATAAAACATCTCCCATATCCTTATGCCCCCACAATTTCTTTTTATGCCCCCAATAATTTTTCCTTATGCCCCCCACAAAGTAAGAAATGCAATGCCATTTCTTTTCCAAGGTGGAAACCCAATCCCAACTCCCTTCACAAAAATTTTAATGCCACTAGCATTCCCTTATGCCCCCCACATGGATTCCCCATAGCCTTCTCCTACACCATTCCTAGGAAGTCTATCCAAACAACCCACAAATAGGCTAAAACATTAACACAATAACATGTACATTCATAAAGAAAAAGAGTATTTCAAGAGCCAAGCTCTTACCTCTCCATGATGGAGTTGTCTAAGTTTCAAAACAGCAAGCTCTATCCCAATGCAATCAATCAAAATAGCCAAGAAAAATATGTAACAGTCTTCCCATAATCTCCTCAAAATCAAGAGCTCCAATCAACAAGAAAATTCACCCCAAGGAAGCATTCCCAAAAGTTCAACAACCCAAAACAAAGCAAGGAGTTCTAATTTTATAGAGAGGGAAGAGAAGAGGATGAGGTGGATCCATGTAGGATTCCACATCACACATCCTCAACTCCAACACAAAAGTCAAATTCATTCTCCCATGCACAATAAAGAGGTGGGTGAATAATATGACAAATTAATTACACACTCCAAAAGCCCACACCCCATAAGGACTGAAATTAATAAAATTTAAGAAGAGTGAAATTAAAAAGTTTACAATTAGTCATTTCGAAATGCATAAAGAAGGTCTAAAATCAACCCTCCAACCATAGGTGAGGTTGGTATGAAAGTTTAAGAGGTATGGGACAAGTCTAACTTGTCCCACAGTGCCTCCAAAATCAGCCTTCAAGGACAAATTCTGATTTCCAGGAGGTGGAGTGTTTCACACTCACAAGTTAACTTACACATCACTTACAAAATCACTTACACATACTTACAACATTACTTACACGGTCTTACAAAATTTGATACAAAAGCCAAAAAAATCAATAATTACTTTCTTATGACATATTTTATTTGTTTATTTTAACAACATGATTATTCACAACAGAACACAACATTTAATAATTAATGAAAAGGGTAAAATCACTACAAAGTAAACACAGGCAACATTAATAAAAGAAACCACATTAATAAATACACATAACCCCTTGGTCACATTCAAAGGTAATCCCCCATGGGAATCCCTAACAAAATACAAACACACACACACACAATACATGTTGCCATGGTGACCTTGTTGAATTCATCTAGAATTCCAATGTGGTTGGTCTCTAATCCCCTGATGTTTTTGTGATAGTTTAACCTTACGCAAAACACAAATACCTCATTCGGCCTCGTGGCCATATCAGAACATCCAACATGATATAAATATAATCTCAAAATCATCTATACATATGAATCACAACAACATCAAGGCAATCCAACAATATCATTTACAATTTACATCAACAACTATATCATCATCAAATAATATCCATTTCCTAGGTCTACTCACAATATCCCAAAATCACATTTCTCAACATCATCCATAATATATCCATGTCAAACTGGTTATATCATCATCCACATATGAACTGTCTCTAATAATCATCATACATCATAATCAATCAAGATCAACAATAATCCATGGTCTAACATCAAACATCGTACTAAAACAAGACTATAATAATGTCCATAATATAATCAAGCAGATCAAGATCGCATCAAAAGGTGTCAAAGGGAAGTGGACACTACATCTCCAAATGCTTTTGTTGATCCTCCACAACATGGCAACGGATCCTCCTCCAAGATTTGATGTCATGGGCCTTACTGGTAGAAGGGATGACTGGGGCTCAGCTAACGCTCCAATGGTGGTGTTATCTTCCGCATCCATTTCCTCGTTGGGGTGGTTTTACCGGTGGTGGTAGCCATTAATAGTCCCCTTTTTCCATCGTAGACTTACACCAAGATATCACTATCGCCGACACCTTTGGGGCTAGGGTTCTAACCATTCCTTTTATGGTTTGTGTGGGAAGTCATGTTCTCAATAGTAGCTCTCGAATGGTGAGATGACATTTAAGAACATTCTACACCCTAAGAGGGGTTCATTGCAAAGCAAGAAGTTCACCCAAACCTATGACCTCTATTGTGACCACCCTCAATGTTACTTTTGGAGAAGAATTACTTGATTCGAATGATTGTACTGTAAACACGCTTTAATCAGGGAGATTCAATGGACCTTAGCCTAGCCTTCCTACTATGTGTACAATTGGTTTTCAAGCACTTTGGATCTTGATTTTGACCGGTAGGTTAGATCTTTATCCCTGTGAAGAAGGGGCGTTCATTGTTTCTATTTCTTCAATCAAGGATAAGGAAACCATAGCTAAAAAATTCTTGGTTTCTCAATGCCACTACTTGGTACTAAAACCCTTATATCCATATTTTATCCTATTCATCGAATCGTTTGCACTGCAAAACCAGTCTCAATTAGATTGTCACATTTAGTGCTCTAATTTTGGGACCACACATGTCTAATATCTATGGAAATGCTCTAGGTCATATCTTATTTGTTGATCCCCAAAAAAATGATTTCACACACAACCTTCGCAAGAATCCTTGTTGAGCTTAACACATCCAAAAATCTCCCTACTAATATAGAACTCAAAGTCCAAAATAGAACTTGGACATAAACTTTCGATTATGAATGCTTTTCCTTCGGTGTATAAATTATTTTTCTATAGAACACACTCTTGATATTTCTAGATGGCCAAGCATAAAAATGGAAAAAATAATCGGCGTAAAGATGCTCTTCCTTAACATCTTGTCTTTGAAGTTGAGGTTGATTTGGACTGAATTTTTGATACGTAGGAAGTTCTTGAAAATCCCCTTAGAGAGATCCGAGTGGATATTAATAAGGTGCAAATTGCAGAAAACAAAAAGTAAATGTTACTCCATCCACTTACTTTATAGCAAAGGAAAATCTATCTCCTTTTCCTTTGGAAAATATTACCTATATTCCAATTGAGGCGATGGAAGTTATTCTTCCTCTTGAAGAGGATAATTATGGGTGGAAAATGGTTCCACATAAAAAATCCAAATAAAACCGTTACTCTTACCTAGGTGGTCCACTTTCTTTGTGTAGTTGACTTTTTGTTATACAACAACAATTTTTTTGTTTCTGGTTGTGTTATCTATTACATCTTTCCGCTTTAGCTTGTATGTTTCTAAGGGTGTGACCCCATCTATATTAATACCACTATTATTTTTGTTTATTGTTCTATTGGTATATCTCGGTTGTTTATCCCTTTGTTCTTTGGGGTATGGTCCCCTTCAAAACCATTTATCAATAATATAAAAACATTAATAAGTTGCTCAAAATTGCAAGGGGTGCAATTTAGGTCAACAAAACCAAACTTAAATTTTTATTTTTTTAAATATCAATATGATATATTTGAGCCATAAGGAATATTGTGTATAAAGTCATGGACAATATATAGAAAAATAACTCGTACTTCACTCCAAAAACAGCTTTCAAAGGCATAACTCCACTCATAGCTCTATTCTGGAGTTAGCCAAAAAAATAGCTCATGCAATCCAAAATTATCAAACCCGTACATGCTTAATTAATTAAATATAATAATAATATCCTCCATGTGTGCTAGGCTAAAAATAGCACCAATACTAATCTAGTCAAAAAAATTACTAATCAAATACGGTCTTCTTTGCCATGTGTACGGGCTTTGAGCAAGGGTTGAGGTAAGTTCTGTATGTTGAATGAAAGGCTCCACCCTAGTTGATATTGGATTTATTCTAATTTGTCTTTACATGAAAAATCCACTTTGTCTTTTTCCCAAAAAGTAATTGTTGGGCACGACATGCAAATATCTCACCCAGGCCTGGAAATTGACAGGCTGTAGGCCGTTTTTTGTGATTTTAACCATAATTTACAGGTGAAATTTTTTATAAACTGTAGAAAATGACAGGCTGAAATTTTCAAAACCGTAAATTTTTTCAAGTAGTTTATATAAAAATATAATACCTATTTATATATATATGAACAGATTATAGAAATATCTATAAAAATTACTGGAATTTACAGCCACCTGAAAGAGCTAAACCGTCAGCAAATTTTGATTTGACAGGCACTTATAATTTGAAATTCCAGGCCTGATCTCACCTTATGTTTAATTACATGATTCACAAACATCCCCCTTTCACTTATAATAATCACATGACTAGTAAAGGGGCGTATGATAGTTTTTTACCCTATTAACCTATTCACTCAGAGCATGCATGATAATTAAAAACATTAACAATATCCAGTGGGGCATATGGTCAATTTTCAATTAACCATGGTTGAATTCTTATGGTTAACTTTACCCAAGTTATCAATACATGCAATTTAGGGTAAAACCCTAATTTGACCCATTTGGACTTTGGTCTTTTCGAGAATGTTCTTGTATGGATACTGTGCAAAAATACTTTTGGGCCACCATTCAAGAGATTTAGCTCTAGTTTACTTTGGATGTTGCTTTCTGGAAAGGAAATTTCGTAGAGATTTTAACTTGGCCGCCATTTTCAAAGCCCTAGTTCTACAAAATAAAATCTAGTATCACCGCCATCAAAAGGATATTGGAGCTCTGGTTTTTCTTACATTTTTTCAATGCTCCTAGAATTTTTATCTACGCATGGCTTTTCTTGGTTTGGTTCTCTATTTTTGCATAGATCTAGGCCTTTCTGCATCATTCACCTCTTTGAAGATAGGTAAGCTCCATTTAAAACCATGGTCGTTGTATTGTTCTTTGCACATTTTCGAACGTTGAGCTCTGTTTTGACTCTAAATTTACTTCTCTTATATAAAGTTATGGGTTGCTATCTTTTCTAAGTAAGATTATATTTTTCGACCCCTCATCTGTATCTGCTCATATTTCTCTATTTCTTTGTATTTCTGACCCTCTTTTATAAACTGGGTATTTTTCGTTTGCTGGTTTCTGATTTGTGGCCGTAATCATCCAGAATCTTCATGTGGTTTGTTTATTTCTGGCAACCTGACCCGTGTTCTTTAACCTCTATGCAACTCGATCCTTTTTATACGTTGATTCCTTTGGTGTATTAATTTATTTCCTAGACTTACAATATGTTTTCTCTCAAGTTTCAAATCGTTGTGGACATTACCCTTTTCTAATGATTATCCGAACTCGAGCGCCATTGTGGGTTTACAATGGCTCGACATATGGTCCTGTATTATATTTACATAGTCGTGTTTATTAATAGGCTCAATTTCCATTCACCTAGAGATCGCTGATAAAATCTAAGTCTACTTTTGTAATGGTTCGTAATGGAGACCTTCTAGCTCGGTCTATTCTATGCATGGTTTCATCCTGAACGAGGTCATTGCATCATAACCTGAGTTACTTAATTGCTCCATATGGTCTATGAATTTATCATTTCCTTTATTTTGTAGCCATTATGTGATTTTTTCCCCTTGGCTCGTTCTATCTACTCTGTATTTGCTATCTCATGGGTTCAGTGTATTTACGAACTCAGTGTGCATGATAGATTATTGAACTCACCCTATTTATTTCGCACTTTTCCTAGGAGAACTCTTTTTTTGCTTAAGATATGCGAGTTGGTTTTTGTTGAATTGAGCCATGACTTTATTCTCATTATCTGATCAATGTAGTGGCAGTTGGCCCACCATTTAAATAAGATAAGCTGTTGTGATTCTCCCATTATTTCTGATTTTTTGCATTTTTAGAATTGGCGTTTGGGAAAGAAACGTGTACCGTGTTTGGCATTCAGTTTGGACATTTTTTTGCTCAACTCTCCAACGCAAATATGTGTCGTTTACTACTAGTTTTCTCTATAGCCTTTGACTGGTTGGAGTTTTTATTTTCTCGGATAAGTTGTTTACTCAATTTCGGAGCTGGTTTTGTTTCTATGCAAGATTATAGCTTTGTTTTCCTTTCCCTGTTTTACCCCCAATGATTTTTGGTTGCTTCATTTAAATCTTTTACCCTATTGATTTGGCCATAGTTGTAAACTTTTGTACTTGCATATATACTTATTATTTGAAGCTTCTTATATTTGAACATGGATAGCTGATACAATGGTGTATAATTTGGCCACTCTTATCTCCGAGAAGAACACGCTTATTGAGAGATGACAACAGGGGTTCTAAGCTTTCTTTATCTCTTACTTCCCTATATACAATGGAAACATCTCAAGTCCCCGGGTATACCTTTTATTGAGGTGAATCTCCAATATCAAGGTCGGTTCCTTATTGATGTATCCTAAAATAAATTTTTTTACGGTTTTGAGGTTAAAAAGATTGTTGTAACTGAATTGAAATGGGGTGATACACAAAATTCATTGAGGGATTGGAATGATTACATGCACAATAAAATTGAGAAACAAGTTACAAATGCATGAAGCAATGGGTTTTCATCTTAATCCTAAGGAAGACACTTGTGTGTTGAGGGTTAAATATTAACAACACAAAGCTAACATACACAATAAGACCAAAAAGAAAGCACCAAATTTGCATAAAGGTAAGATAATTAACTAGGGAATTGACATTCACAAGAAATATTTTGAAGAATCATACCACTTTGAAAATAATTGGAAAGGAAATAATTGTTTCTTATTAAGGAAAAACTAGCAAAAATATGCTTCAACAATCCTGTGTCTAAAAATTCCTCCTCATTCCTTACTATTGCACACAATATATATAAAAAAATCATTCACCGAACTCCTCCTAAACATAGACTACGGTCTATTCTCACCCATGGATGCTAATTTTACTCCTTTATCATGAATAAGTAAAGGAATAAAAAAGACATATTGATTACAATCAGGCACTAATAGCCTTAGTTACAAAAATACACTCTAGTGAAAGTGTAGTTGATGATCTATTTTTCATGGGGTTAAATTACTTGTTGATCAAAATAAGCTCACACTTATTTTTTGGTCAACTAACACCATTTCCCCTTTTGTGCTTCAATATAAATTTTTACATATTTCAAGCACTTAAGGACTCCTAAAAGAATTTCCATTAGATAGGAAATTTCTTCCCCTTTCAAAAAATGTAAATAAGTCCTTCTAACTCCTCATATTTTGCAAGTTACGGGCCGATGGGCCTTGGAAGGATTTTGGCTAAAAGCGGGCCGGCGGGCTTGAGAATACTTTTTACCAAAGGAAAATTATAGGCGGTGGGGTAGTGGGAGATATCTTGGCACTTTCCGCATTTGCAAAAACACACAGATTCTGATTGCAGCCCACAAGCCCGCGGAGAAATGAAGGAAAATTTCCTAAGGCCCGCAAAGGGACACGCGGCCATGTTTCAAGTCAAGGCAAGAAGGCAAGACGCCGAAGGTAGTTTGAAATTTTGGCTTTTTGTTTTGAAAAAGCGTAAAAGTTTAAAAATAAGCCGCACCTCCGCCGACACCCAAAGAAGCCATATGTAAGGCTAAATGTTACATGTGGGGAGGCGGGCCGTCGGGGGAACTTTGGATTTTTTGTAGCTTTCTCAAAAGGAGCAAGTTATGATTGCGGACCCACGAGCCCGAGGAGGTTTGTTGTCAAATGTAAAATGTGAAGTTGCAGACTTTTTGGGCCCGAGGGATTTTTTCGCACTTTTGCAATTTCTTGTGTAAAAACGCAATTTCTATTTTGGGCCTTTGAGGGTTTTGGGCGCAAATTAAATTTCGGGCCCACGGATCCATTTTGCAAAGATTGCATTTTTACCATTTTTGTACGGATTTGATTCCAAAATTCAAATGGGCATAACTTTCGATCCAGTGCTTGAAATTCAACAAATTTTATACCATTCAAAATCTCTCGACATCCTCTTTTCCATGGAAGCTTGAAATTTGAATTTTGGCGAAGTTAGGTGGGAAAAAAACATGAAAACATTTCCGGCTAAAAATTTTTAGTTCGGGTATCCCACCACCGAAATTTAATGCGTGTATGGCACCCCATTTCTTATCCACAAAGCTTGAGTTCATTAGGGAATGTATTTTCAGAGGAGCCCTTGAATTTTGGGTTCATTTTAATGAATGTTGTTGGTGGGTTGGTGCATAAATTGATTTCCTCTTCTTTCTCTCTCGAATTTCATCATCTATATATTGTAAACACTTCTCATTTGAGAAGGAGAGACATTTGGGTGTGGGGAAACCCCTCTAAAAAAATTTCTACTCCATTTTGAGTTGTAAGCCTTCTCCTATGCCTAGAAAGTGTATTTGTGCCTCTAAGAAGAAATGTAATGGTCTGTGCACCTTCTAGAGCAATAAACTCATGATTTTTTGGCGTTCTTCAACCCTTTCTCATGTTTTATTGTTTCTTCATGCCTCTCCCTTTCAGATCTATTTTATGTGCATGTATTTCACATTTGCAGGTGCGGGATGTCGTGTTTCATGGAGTTTTAATGGTGTCTTTCGACTGGTATGTGTCACATCCGTCTCGACCTCCCTCGGTCCCCTTTTCCCTGTTTCTTTCTTCCTCAACAAAATACCTCACCTCCTCTTCATTTGTATCGCCGCTTTAGTGTAGGTTTTATCTTCTTTATCTCTCTCTCCTCGGTCCTCGGAAGATAGATTAGGCTTAGATAGTTTGCCTACATTAGAGTAGCTTGTGGCAAGTTTTTAGGATAAGGAACCAGCCTTATCTAGAGGACCATCTCAAGTTTGCAAGTCCCATAGCTTGAGATATGGTTCAATGTTATGGAGATCACACCGAATGCCCCATTTCAAACTCGGGACATTCGGGGTGTTGTGATTTTACGTCGTAGTTCTTGCATGCATGGTGGGGTAGGTTTGAAGCACCTTACTACTTCATTTTTAGTAGGTTGGTGCATTCTGTTAAAATTCCAGCCTTTGGAGGCATATGCAAAGCACATCTGGTGACTCCATCTCAGGTCAATAACCCATTCTCTCGAGTTGTAAAATTTCCTTCCATCCATTCCCACCTATTATTCTTTCCACATCTTTCATATTATTCCATCCCACGAGGTTGTGCATGGTTTAGTCAAGGGCTACAAGAGAGATGAAAGCTTTCTGGTTGTAGGGGCACCTTGTCCATGAGAAGGCCCTTTTCCAAGACACTATATCCCTCAGGAGAATCTTGACTTCATGGTTGAAATGTTGCCTCGACATATAGGGTGGACTGAGGAGATAGAGGCCTAAAAGCTTGGTGCCATGGAACCTTGTCAATGGGTAAGTCATACACCATCATCTAGCAATTTTCTCTTCTTTCCCCAAGTAGCACCATCTCAACCCAAGTTTCCATTTCAAGCTTCCCATCTACTGCTTCTATTGTGAAACCCATTCCTCCATCTTCCAATCTTCCATCTCACCTCAATTTCTCTACCCTTTTCCCTTCCGATCCAAGTCCCTCCACAAGATCCAAGAACAATACCTTATCCACCACCACAAACAATAGCAGAACTGTTGAATCCCAACCTACCCTCCTCATGCATCCCCAAACCCATGTTGGGAAGATGAAAATGAGACAACCAACAAGGAGAGAAGCAAGATGAAGAGCCAAGAAAATAAGTAAAGATTATAAGATTGGTGAGCTTGGATCTAAAATTTGGGATTACAAAGATCCGCTTGATGGTTAAGCCTACTGAGGAGGTCAAAATTGAAGATCCAGTGGTAGCCAAGGATGAGTTTGTAGCAGAAGTGGAACAAGAAGATCGTGTAGTCTGTATGTTATGAATGTAGTGACTATGATGGCACTTTAGTCAAAGAGAATGTTGATCCAATTCAAGCTACACAATCATTCTAAGTGAGGGAAGAAGAATCTACTCCAAATCCAAAAGAGGAGGAGTACATTCTGGATATGGAGGAGAACCATACAGTTTCAGAGGCTTCAAGCACAAAGAAGGCCATAGAAGAACCTTCAGTTCTTCCTCCCACTTCATCCCCTTCGAGCTCTAATGTTGAAGAAGAGTTTGATCTTTCAAACTTCATGTTTGAGGATGAGGAGAATTATGGTGAACAAGTTGCAAATCAGAGAACACCATGATGGAGATTGAGCACATACAACAAGTCAATCAAGAGGCAAATTATCTGATGACTTGGAGGATTTATTTGATGGAGAGGATCCTGTTGAGATCACATCATTTTCTCCTCCATCATCCACCTTCCAAGCACAAGAGTCCACTACCATGGAGGAGAGCATTCAATTACAGCATCCTGCAGTACTTCATATCAGCCCTATGAAACAAAATTTGGAAGATCTAAATCTTCCATGTTCTTCTCGGAGGAGGAAGGAAAGAACAAGAGGATTTCATCATCTCTTCCACATCATTCACCCCGAGAGGTCAGCAGGAAGAATTCATTCTTGGAGTTGAATTTGAGCAAGGGACACATTCGAAGGACAAGACCTTTCCCAATCAGTACTTGGATTCATTGGAGCCAAGGAGAAGCCAAAAGTAGTCATGCCATTTCAGGCATGAGGATGAATTTCAAAGTGACAAGGATCACCGCAATGCCTCTTCGCTAAATGAAGAACAACAAAAAGAGGTATTTGTTTTGTCTCCAAATGATACCTTGACGATTTTCTTTGAGGATCATCCTCTTACCAGTTTTTCACCCATAATAACAACCATGTTCATCACCAAATAATATGCATGGCTTTCATTGTAAGGAAGGGTAGTTATTTCTCATCACCAAGAGTGCTTTTTTTTTTGAAATTACCCATCTCTCTAGTTAGAGTAGAGTAGGTAGGTTTTCTTTAAGCGAGAAGAAGTGATTATGCACACTCTACATATTCCATTTGGGATATGTATGATTTATAATTTTGTACATAGTGTGTTGCGATGTTTTTTGCTCATGCACAGCTTCATTGGGTGAGGTATTTTGTGAGATCGAGATCCACTCCGTAGATTCCAAGTGGCTCGTGGATCGATCTTCAAATTTCAGATCGAGTTGTGTTTATCGGGATTGACTCCATGCCCAATGGATGCTTCAAGGCCACTGATCATCTCATCTAGCGTGAAGATGTTCCCTATGAGTTGCCAAATTTTTGACCAAAATAAGCTCACACTTATTTTTGGTCAACTAACACCATTTTCCCCATTTTGTGCTTCAATCTGAATTTTTACATATTTCAAGCACTTAAGGTTTCCTAAAAGCATTTCCATCAAATAGGAAATTTCTTCCCCTTTCCAAAAATATAAATAAGTCCTTCTAACTCCTCATATTTTGCAAGTTATGGGCAGTGGGCCTTGGAAGGAATTGTTTGCCAAAAGTGGGCCGACGGGCTTGGGGAAGACTTTTCACCAAAGGAAAATTGTGGATTGGTGGGGTGGGGGAGATATCTTAGGACTTTGAGATTTTGAAAAAAGAAAAGTTTACAATCGGGCCCGTGAGCTCGCGAATAAATGAAGGAAAAATGCGTAAGGCCCACAAAGGGACACTTGGCAATGTTTCAAGTCAAAGCGGGAAGGTGGGATGCCAGATGCGGTTTGAGGTTTTTGCTTTTGTTTCAAAAAATGTAAAAGTTTAAAAATAAGCCGCACCTCCGCCAACGCCCTGAGAAGCCACGTGTCAAGCCAAAAGTTACATGTGGGGAGGTGGACCGTCGGGAACTTTGGATTTTTGCAGCTTTCTCAAAAGGTGCAAGTTATGATTGTGGACTCGCGAGCCCGAGCAGGTTTGTTTTCAAATGCAAAATGTGAAGTTGTGGGCTTTTAGGCTTGAGGGAGATTTTTTACACTTTTGCAATTTTTGTGCAAAAAGTGCAATTTCAATATTGAACTCATGGAGGCTTTTGGGTACAAAGTGAATTTCGTGGCCCACGGATCCATTTTGCAAAGATTGCATTTTTTCTATTTTTGCACAGTTTCAATTCAAAATTCAAATGGGCATAACTTTTGATCCAAAGGCTTGAAATTTAAAAAAATTGTACCGTTGGAAAGCTCTCGACATCCTCTTTGCCATGGAATCTTGAAATTTGAATTTTGGAAAAGTTAGGTGGGAAAAAAACATGAAATGTCTTTGGATTGAAAAAGTGCAATTCCAGCTATCCCTACCACCGAAATTTAATGCAGATGGCACCCCATTTCTTCTCTAGAAAGCTTGAGTACATTGGGGAATGGAATTTCAGAGGAGTCATTGAATTTTTTGGATCATTTTAATGAATGTTGTTGGTGGGTGGGTGCAAAAATCGAGTTCTTCTTCTTTCTCTCTGGATTTCATTGTCTATACATTGTAAACACTTGTCATTTAAGAAGAAGAGACATTATGGGTGTGGGGAAACTTTGTAAAATTTGTTTCTCGACTCCATTTTTGAGTTGTAAGCGTTCTCCTACACCTAGCAAGTGTATTTGTACCTCTGAGTAGAAATGTAATGGTGTATGCACATTCTAGAGAAATAAACTCATGATTTTATTCCGTTCTTCAACCCTTTCTCGTTATATTGTTTCTTCGTGCCTCTCCCTTTCAGATCTATTTTATGTGCATGTATTTCACATTTGCAGTTGCAGGATGTTGTGTTTCATGGAGTTTTAATGGTGGATGTGGACTCGGGTCTCGTGTCACATATGTCTAACCTCCCTTAGTCCCCTTTTCCCTATTTATTCCTCCCTCAATACAATACCTGCGTCTCCTATTCCGGTGTATCACCACTTTAATGTAGGTTTTTATCTCTTTCTTTCTCTCTCTCTCTCTCTCTCTCTCTCTCTCTCTCTCTCTCTCTCTCTCTCTCTCTCTCTCTCTCTCTCTCCCTTGTCCCTTGGAATTTAGATTAGGCTTAGATAATTTGCATACATTAGAGTAGCTTGTGGAAAGTAGTTTAGGAGCAGAAAATCCCTTCTCTAGAAGACCATCACAAGTTTGCAAGTCCCACAACTTTGAGAGATGGTCCAATGTTGTGCAGATCACACTCGAATGCCCTATTTCAAACTCGGGACATTTGGGGTTGTTGTGGTTACGCATCAATAGTACTTGGGTGAATATTTTTAATAATATTAGCCCTTTCTTGTTGTTTAAGTCTTCGTAAATATGAATTTAGTAATTTATTTATCCTTTTGGAGAATAATTAATTTAAATCTTTGATGTGACACTTGAAAATTCATTCACTTATAAAGGTAAATTTTTCATCTTCTTTGTTCTCTCTTGTAGTGATCACATGCAAAATAATACTCTTGTGTATGAGCAAAATAATTTCCTCCATCTTCAATACTTAGAAAAATAATCTTCCCACTATGGGGACCACCTGTGATCATGTAGTAATAATATTTTTCTTATAGTATTTTCTTCATGATGGTGATGCAATCTGTAATTTTCTTCAACCTTTTGAACTATCTTCTAATGAGTTATGGCATGTATAATCGTTCTAGACTATATTTATGATTTTTTGGTTTTCAAATCTTTGACTAATAGTTTTTAATCTATGTAAAATATTAACCTTTATTCGAACCATGATAACAAGATATGCTAATTTCATTGTTATATCTACTCTTGAAGCTCATGGTGAATCACTAAAACTAATACATTCATTCTTCCTCGATGGTGTGAATATCACTTCACCCTTTGACCATTCTCGAAAATTATATCATGTCGATTCTGTCATAAGCTGATGTATAATTTTCTGTTCTTGATCTAACATAGACTATCATCCTTTTGATTTTTGGTTGGCATTGAATTTAATTTGGTGAATAATTAAAATTGATAATTGTTATAATTTTGCCATAATGGTCACTTCTAGAGCTTCATTTCTACACTTTGGAAGTTAGATGCAAGTTTGTACTTATACTTATTTTGGTATATGTGATCTTATTTGTCCTTTCATCTTGTATTAGTAGCCCCTTTTATCACTATTATTTTAGTCTTAAAAGTCTCTTTGTAAAACACCGAGAGGTGTATGGGACATTTAGAAATTACTTCACCGTATGGTATATTATGCACTTAGTATGTTATTTGCATCCTAACATTTTCCTTGTCCATTGGGTTGTACTTTCTCTCAAGCAATGTCTATTCTGAAATTGTAATTAGATCATTTGTGCATGTATCATTTCTTGTCTTATTATCTATCACCGGAATTGTGCCATTTATTCATGTATAGCTTATTTTGATGGATGTAACTTTCTTTTCTTCACATTAGATCTTGTAATGGATGCCATTTACGCTTGGTTCTTTGTGACTGAGAAATTGTCTTACATCATCTTATATGATTTGTTTCATGCAAATTACCTTAAAATGCATTGAAAACATGTCCTGAGTGTTGGTATTGTAATGAAAATATTTTCTCTACTCCTTCATATTTGAAAATAATATCAGCATTTCTTGTACTTGATTTCTTTCCATTTTCAAATTTCTTTGAGGGAGATTTTACTTCCTCAATATAACTTGATCAATTATTACCGATATTGTACTTGAATGTTATGATTCTAACTCATTCATATGTTTTTATTTCTTTTCAATATAATCTATTTCGCTAAGGATTTGTCACCATCTAGAAATCATACTTCAATTTATGTCTTTGTGAATCGACTTTTCTTTGGAATGTAATCAGAAATGATAATACAAAATTTTACAAGCATACATTTTGTTCTATTTTGCTGAAAAATGTACCTACACACTTAAGAAAATAGTTTGAAAATAATTAATATTTTTGGCCTCTCTTATGTTCCATAGTGACTTTCTTTCTCTTTCTTTTCTATCTGTCATGATCATGAAGATGACATGAAATTATGCCGGATGGTACTTTTTATTTCTATATCAGTTGCTTGATGTACCTTATGTTTTTTTATCTCAAATGGTTCATTTTCCTGAAGTTATATAGTACATGAATACAAATTAAACCAGGAGTTCAAAACTCATCTATTTTTTTTTTTTTGTCTTTCGTAAAATGATGGACTTGAACGTGTAGAAAATGATGATGAACGAGCTGGAACTGAAACAATGAAGAACAAAAGAGAACCCAAGGCAATGATGTGTTTCTTCTATACTCTTTTGGTTTTAGTTTCATGTACATCTACCATTTATTTTAGTAATCATAAGTTACATCCCATGGCTTGTGTGGTAAATACCGAATGTCCGTAATGAATAAAAGATATTATTTATGTAATGAGTTGTGTACTTCCTTTTACTTTCAGTTTTATGATATATAATGATTGTATAATGAATTAAACAAATCAACACTTATTAATAACATCAATCATAAGAAAATATCAATTAGAAAATATGTGTAAATTAAAATAAACTCTTAGCAATGAAAACAACAACTACGTTTTTTGTTTTTGAGTCCAACATTTCAATTCTACCTCTATCTCTACCTTCCTAGATCTTGTTCTTTAGTTCTTCGACCTTCGTACATGTATTATGAAAGTGGTCATGGTATAACATCATTTGTGAGGTATTGCACTAAACAATAAACATAGCTATAATTTGTCTTGTTGATTCACTTAACCAACAAATTAAATTAAGTCTAAATGCCCCCGCTTAGTTAGGTTCATTCACAATTTGATTGTAAACATTTCCGGTAATCCTGTGGGGAAAGTTGCACTCGCTAGCTTGTACACTAGTGCCTTTCTCTATTCCATTGATATGGAGTCAAATCATGTAACCAAAATCTATCTTTTCTCAAAACCTAACCTTTCGAAAATTAAACTAAAGTCGGGAAAGGATATAGTAAACAAAATCACATGCACGAATGCACTTATTGAGTTGAAAAACATTTCATGTGCATGAATTGCACCTATCAAAGAGAAATTTTACTATAATTAGTCATTGTAATATTTTCAATACAAATTTTTAAGTACCATAGCATTCACATGAATGAGAAATTCCTCTCCATTCAACCTTGAAAGCTGAAATGCATTGTGCTCTCTTGCAAGCTACAATCATGTAAGGAACTCTCCAAAATGTATTAAAATTTGTGTTGTTTCCTTACTTTACATGATCAACATCCCATTTCAACACAATGTATCCTTCATTAAAGACTTTGAACTTAGCCATTTTATCAAATGTTCTATTGATTTATCTCTCTCCCATTGTTTTCCATTTTCGTGATGAGCTTGATTTCTTAACTCTTGCAGCTCCATTAATTCTACATAATGAACCTGCATTGGTTCATTCTCAAGTAATTCCATCTGATGTAGTAAATCCAATGCGGGAACCTCAACTTAAATAGTCATTCTTGTCTCATGTCCATAAGCAAGTTTGTACGCTGAATTACCAATTGATCTATTAGGAGTCACTCTATTAGCCCAAAGTGATAAGTTTAATATCAGATACCAAGCTCTTTGGTTGTCATTCTGAGTGTTCTTCTTATGATCTTCAAAAGAATATTGTTATTACTTTCAGCTAATCCATTACCTTGTGGGTAATAATTAGACAAAGCACTAAGATAAATATTGTGCTTGACAACGCAATTTGTTACCTTTGCTCCAAGAAATGCTAAGGCATTATCAGAAATAATAGTCACCGCATTACCAAATTTGCAAACTATATTTTCATAAAATGATAAGATTAAAGTCTCATTAGATTATTTCAAGGCTACTACTTCTGTCGAAAATGTGTTAAATAATCCATGGAAGTCAAGATCCACTTATCTCCTTGTGATGAAGGTGGATTTATCATGCTAATGAAGTCAAGACCCCACTACATGAAAGGTTGATCCAATGAAATACATTTGCAAGGGTAAATAAGCTAAACGTTATTTTCCAACAAAGAATGCAAAATTATTACACCTTGTAATCCTTTTGAAGCATTCCTTTAATATTTTGGGCTAACAATAACCAGCTTTCATAATTTTTAAGGTTATAGTACGTGTTGCGAAGTTACCTCCTATAGGTCCTTCATAAAACTTTGATAACAATTGTTGCACTCTATCATAATCAATACATCACAAAGAAAAATTCCATTTATATCCTTTTGAAAAATACACCATCAATGAAAACATAAGGTATATCTTGTAATTTGAAATATTTTTGTTTATTCTTTTCCATACCTTCTCGATAAGTATTGTGCTACAATTATTTAATAAAAATACATCCAACTTGATCCTCGAACCTATGGATTAAGCTTTGGTTATTGATTTTCTCGGCTGTAATAATTTTTTTACTACTTTTGATACATAATTTTAGGATATTGTAATTAATTTTCTCGATTCTCGCAACCTCTTTTTTTTCCATATCAGCAATCATACGTGTTATGTTAAATATGCGTTATATTACCTTAAGTAATTAATTTTTTTATATATTGTTATAAAACTTTATAACAATATTTGTCATATTATTATATAGACCTTATATTGTTACATAGTTGTAGAAATTTTTATTTTTTGTGTTTAATTATTGATGCTTCCCGAATGTATTTTGGAAACTATTGTGATTTTGGTTGTACTTGAAACCCATTTATTCGCTTGTATATGTCTATCCAATATGTATAAATATCACAGCACTCCATCAGAATTGTTAATTAATTTCACATTAATAAAATATATAGGATTCCGTCTCTCGTTTGTGAAATTACATTTGGTTTCTGTGAGTAGGTCAAGGATATTAGAGGATTACAAAGAGAGTTTGAGGAGCATTGGAGAAGCTTAGTACAAGCAAAAGAGATTCGAGTTTCCTGGCTATAACTTCCTACTCCATCCCCCGCAATACTACCATCAAATTCCTCAAAACCACCTTTATTCATTACAATTAAGGTTGAGGAGGATAGAATACAACAAGGAAGATATTTCAAGCTCAAAGGAAGGAATAAAATTGATCTAAGGTGCCATACACACTCAAAACTACCTTCATTCTCGCCAAATCAGCCTATTATTTTTCCTCTTTGCTGAATTTTTGCTCAAAACCACCTTTCCCAAACCATGGTTTTTTTAAGAGGTATGGTTTTACAATTTGGAAGTGTTTAATTAAAAGTTTCTCTTTACATATACTTATTTAGCTTAGTCTGTCCAAGTGGCTAGCATAACTTTTATATGACATTTCCCATCAAGAGAGGTTAAGGGGTCAAATCGCCTCCCTCACCCACTATCAAATTTGGTAGAAAATTTAGTGAAACCACTAACTTTCGTAGAAAATTCAAATTTAGTTATAAATAACTAAATTTAGTGAGAAAACCCTATCAGTAAAGCAAAAATAAAATAAAATTAATTTCTCCACTCTACATATTATTGCATTCTTAGAACTTTTCCAAAGGAGGGCTTCCTAAAAATTTATTTTGAGCAAAGGTATGCAGACTCAATAAATATTTGTATGGCCTCAAACTCGCACCCGGGCATGGTACATAAAAATTAATGAGCATCTCGTGCACAACATGGCTTTTTTATAAGTCCATGCGATCCAAATCTTTACCTCAAAAAGAAAGAGGGAGATTGTGATTGTTGTTGTCTATGTCGATGATTTAGTGAGGATGATTGATGTAATGAAGAAAGATCTTAATCGATCATTCGACATGCCATATCTCGGGCTACTTCACTATTGTCTTAGATTGGAAGTATGCCAGAAAGAGAATCATATCTTTGTTTCTCAAATGAAATATACCAAGACAATGCTCGAGAAATTAAGGATGATGGATTACACACCAATTGCTACACATATGGAGAACATATTACAGCTTATCTTGTTCGAGATCCATCTCCCGAGGTAAATGCCACTCTCTACTCGGCAGCTTGATTGGGAGTCTCATTTACCCGACCTACACTAGACCGTATATCATCTTTGCAGTGAGCTATCTATCCAGTTCACAGAACCCAAAGTTTTTCATCGAAAGAAGTAAGGCGCATATTGAGATATCTCAAAGGATCAATGGATCTTGGTATAGAATACAAGAAGAATGACAACTTCCTCTTGTCAGAGTTATTCATATTCTGATCATGTAGGAAACATCATTTGACATAATAACCACTTCAGATTTGTTTTCTTTATGGGATCTGACCAACATCATCGGGAAGAAAGAAACAACACTTTATTTCTTATTCTTCGATAGAAGTTGAGTATCGCTCTACAAGAGAAGTTGTATGTGAAGTGATTTTTCTACGTCACATACTCAAAGGACTTGGAATACCACAGGAAAAACTGACGATTTACCATGTATGTTGACAATGAAGGTGTTCTCAAACTTGTTTGCAATCCAGCTTTTCATGAGAGAACAAAACACATTGAGGTATAGGTACATTTCATACATGAGCATGTCTTGAAGAAAATATACAGCTTTAATTTTTTCTAACAGCTTGAACAATGAATGAGATATCTTCACAAAGTCACTTACATGTGACAAGTTCTAAGTTGTTCATAGAATTTCTCTCCTCATCCCTCGAGGCAATGCAAAATTAAGGGGGAATGCTAGGTTAATTATGCATTATATTACCTTAAGTAATTAATTATTTAATAAGGTAATTAGTTTATATATTGTTATAAAACTTTATAACAATATTTTTCATATTATTATATAGGTTATAATTGCTACATAGTCAGTAATAATTATTATTTGTTTGTATTTAAGTATTGTTTCTTCCTAGATGTATTTTGAAGTTATCATGATTTTGGTTTTACTCGGTAACCCATTTATTTATTTGTATATTGTTGTCCAATATGTATAAATATTACAACACTACATTGTAATTGTTAATTAATTTCATATTAAAAAAATATACAAAGCTTCCATCCTCGTTTGTGAAATTACAAGATGTTCACATAATCTTTACCTCGGATTGTTTTGGGCAACACGAATGTCAACCTTATACTCCATAACCTTTCAGTAATCCAAAATATGCTCTTCTCATTCAGTTATCTATTTAACAAGAACGCTTTAATACTTGGATGAGATACTAAAACAAGTATCTTATTATTGAAAAACATGTATTTGAAATTCTTTACTCCTCTAACTACAACAAGTACTTATTTTTCAAGAAAAGTGTACCTAGTCTCATAGTCATGTAAAATTTGACCAAAGAAAGGAATTGGCTTACTCAATATCTTCATCATTAACCTAAGTTAATATGGCTAAAATGGTTTTAGCTCCTACAAGTGCATACATCATGAAATATTTATCAAAATTAGGATTTTCAAAAGTAGGTCAGGTGAAATAACTCTCTCGATAACTTCAAATCATTTTCTTCCTTCACTGGTCTAAGAGAAATTTTTGTCTTTCTTTAACATAGCTATTAATGGCTTAACCAATGCTGCAAAATCTAGAACAAATATTCTAACAAAGTTGATTTTTCCAAGAAAAATTTGTAATGATTTCTTATGATGAGCCAAGGAATGCTTTGTGAAATTGCTTCAATTATGAAAGGATCAATAGCTGAACCTTGTCTAGAAAAAATATGTCCAAGTAATTTACCTTCATGGACTTAAAAGATAGACTTTTTGGGATTCAATGATATTCCAAACTGCCCGCAATGATGAAAAGTCTTCCTTAAATGCAGAAAATGATCATCGAATTCTTCAAAATATAGTAACATCATCTAAATAAACCAATATGCATTTATATAATACATTATGAAAATCCATTTCCATTGATGTTGAAACATTGGACCAACATTAGAAAGTACAAAAGGAATTATTTTGTAAGCATAAGTACCCCACTTCATGTGAAGGTTGTTTGTATCTGGCTCTTCTTTATGGAAAAGAATTTGATTGTATCCATCAGTAAACATCTAACAAAAATGACCTCTTTGAAACTAAAACTATTCTTAAAATTTGATCCATATTAGGAAGTGGATAATGATATTTTAATGAAGCTTTGTTTAGATCTCTAAAGTCCACACAAAGTTGGATTTCACCTTTCTTTTTCTAAACAGAACAAGATTAGCTACCCAACTTGAATGCTTAACTATAATTATAATACCTCATTTAGTAAGCTCGGATAACTCTTTTCTAATGAAGTGTTCTGATCGTAGGATCGATAGGCCTTAGTTTCTATGTAACTCGCTTTGGAATTTGGCTTTAACTCTATGGTATGTTGAGCTAAACTGAATAAAATCCTACTAGATCTTGGTATTTCCTAGCAAAACTTATTTAAATTCTTTTCTTAAATTAATGAAAGAATGTTTTTCAGCTAAGGAACACACCTTTCTCGATAGATAACTCATTTTCATCATCAAATAAGATCTCTTTGTAGTTATTTGTATGAGTTGAGATATTTCCTTTATCCTTTCTTAGTTGATCATCATAATCGAATATATATTCTGATGTGACAAGTTCTTGAGGTAGTTTTTTTGTCTTCAATTGAAAAATATGGTCACCATATAAGTGTTGTAGTTTTTCTTGATTAACTCTAAAAAATTTAGCCTTTGTAGCTACAAAAATCTTCAAATTTGTTCATCATCTTTGATAACTTACCATTTTTCTTCATTATCAAGAACTGAAGGTTTGATAATCAACTTTATATGTGGCCATCTTTTTGTTGTTTTCAATTTTTATAGACTTCAAAGCTAAACCAACTCCTGTAATTTTTTCCGTAAGTTTATTTTTATTTCTTAAACAAATTACACATTAATAGCCTCAAAATCATCCATTAAGTTTGAATCTCCATGCTTGAAATATTTCAGAATGAATTCTTACACACATAAATTTTTTTACTTGATTAATCACTAACTCTTAATCTCCAAACACTAGTAACATGTCGATACCTCTTTTCTGACCATCAGAGGCCATGAATTAATGCTCGATATTTAGGTACATTACAAGTACTTGATAATTGTATACTTAGAGCTGAAAAGTACCTTTCATTTGTAAGGGAAGTAAGGATCAAACTTGCACCTTGTCCTTTTTTATTCTTTGCTCCATCGAAATGAAACTTCCATAAACTTTTTGTTGTTTTTTCTGTCTTGGACAACAAGGGTATTAGTGCGTTTTTTCATGAAACCAATAAATGTCAAATAAACCTTATTCCACTTCCTTTAAGGGATCATAAGTACATTCTTATTGAGTTCTTTTGTCCATAAATAAGTTGGAAACACCATCTAATGTAGAAACATGTAATGTGATGTAAAAATTAGTCTCTGATCTATCGCTACATAATTTACCATGGTATTTGAAGCATGGGGCTCAATATAAAATCTAGCCAAATGATTTGAATTTACTGTAAATTTAGCTCCATATCTTGTAGAAAAAAAAATAATGACCAATATGAATAAAGATAAACTCTTATGTTTCAGTAAAATCTCTTGGTAAACATAAAACAAAGTAGGAGGTAAATCTACAATTGTTACGCCTTGTAGAATAGAAACATTTGGACAAGAATGTAACGTTACGTCAAAATTTTAATGATACTAACTATGCTAGTTGTTGTCCCATCTAGCTGCAACATGCTTTTCTCTATAGTTTTAGATCTGCAGTCCTATTTTTCCTCGTAATTACTTTAGGCATCACTATGTTGCTTGCACCATTTTTTACCATGTATTTATGAACTAAATGATCTCAAATAATTAGAGATAGATAAAAGGGTGGAGGATTTCTAATATCATGAGCATTTAGAACCTTTTTTACCATCCACTTAACAAAATAGCTAGAAGAACGAGGAGATTTAACATAAAATTTCCTTGGTGATAAGGATGTTTATAATTCTGATTTTACTTATATGGCTACCTATTCTCGTTGATTTTACCGATAAGTATTTTGATAAAGCCTGTTAAGCTATGCTAGTTTATTCTCAATTGATGCTAATTTATTTCCCATAGTCTCGAAGGCATTAAATACATCATTTGATGGTATTGTAAAGAACAAGATCTATTATAGTAATAAAGTTATGGTATATGTGCCAAATATGCCATAAGAAGCATAGAAGGTCTTGTGGCTAATTTTCCATCTTAAATAAGGTTGTTTTCATCTCTGATAGCAATATCATAAGTTGTTGGGAGTGTAGTTCCTATCATAGACTATATCATGGCTGAAATATCGCTACTTAAAGCTCCAAGATAGTATAAAAATGCATGATCATATTAAGGCTTAACACTCGCTAGATTTATCTCCAAAATTCAAGAAAATATAATATTAAAAATAGCCATAAATTCAGGAGGAGCTATTTTCATTGTAGATAATATTTCTAAGAGAGATAAATGAATATAATTCTCTTGAAATTACTTAATCAATTGATCTTCTAATTTATCCCAAGTTGTTCTACTCCTATTCGTAAAGTTCTATACCATCGCAAATTTTGTCCTTTAAATGATGCAATAAGATTATCAAGGCTACATATTCATGAGTTATGTTATGGACTACACAAAGGGTCAGTAATGTATTTAATATGCTCGGTAGGGGTAATCTGATTTTCACCAATAAATGGAGGTAAACCTTTCAAGGCAACAATGGGTATATCATGATATATTGGAATCACGAATGGGATTCCATTAGTAAAGGTGACAAAATTTATAGATTGTTGTGGTGGTTGCTACATGATTACGGTATTTGAACAACAAGATTAACATGTGGTGAAGGAAGGGGAGGAGGGTTGCCAAAATGGGCCTATTGTAATGTAAGGTATTGTCATCTCTTCTTCTTTCTTACAATTCAAAGGCAAAGAAACAAAACTATGAGGAATACTTCTTACTATTGATCTCATTGTCACCTTAGGCATGGAACATGCTATAAAATTGTTCTCAAATCAGCTTTATATAGTAGCCAAATAATTTATTTTGATTTTTAATGTATTTGCATCTTTTTCTTCCAAAATGATGTTCTTTTTAGTTATAACTTTGCTATAAAGTGTTGTAATTTGTTGCATATTTGATTTGTGTCCCACCGAGTCTTCCAAAATTATTATCTCAAAATTTCACCCTTATTAAGAGATGAAAACAAGGTTTATAAGATTTTCTTATCTCCCACTTCCGTAGATACAATGGAAATACCTCTAGTCCTGTGGGTATACCTATTGTTGAGGTGAGTCTCCTGATCAAGTCGGTTCCTTATTGATGTAACCTACACTATTTTTTACTATTTTCGGGGTAAAAATATTGTTGAAACTTAATTAAAATGGGGTGATACACCAAATTTATTGAGGATTTGACTGAGTATATGCAAAATAAAATTGAGAAACAATTTGTAGATGCACGCACCAATGGGTTTTCATCTTAATCCTAAAGAAAACACTTGAGTGTTGAGGGATAAATCATAACAACAAAAGGCTAACATGCACAATAAGACCGAAAGGAAAGCACCAAATTTCTAGTAATATAAGATAATTAACCAACGAATTGACATTCACAAGATTTAATGGAAAGATACACATAACTCGCAAATAATTGGAAAGACAATAAATAGTTCTCATTGAAGGTAAAATTGGCAAAAATATTATTCATCACCCATGTTTTCAAAAAGTCCTCGTTGTGCCTTGTTAGTGCATGCAATATATAGAAAAAATACTTCACCCAGATCCTCCTAAAAGTAGACCACATTCTCATGTACTTGCCCATGCATGCTAATTTTATCCATTTATCATGAATAAATAAAGGAATAACAATAGACATGTTTATTACAATTAGGCACTAATAGCCTTAGATACAAAAATATAATCTAGTCAAAGTGCAATTGACTCAACTATTTTTAGTGTGATTAAAGTACTTGGGTGAATATTTTTACTAATATTATCCCTTGCTTGTTGTTCAAGTCTTCTCCAATGTGCATGTATTTATTTTCTTTATCCCGTATGAGAATTATTAATTTAAACAGTCCAATGTGAAACTTGAAAATTCATCCACTTGCAAAGGTAAAATTTTCTTCTTCTTTGTTATGTCTTGTAGTGATCACATGCAAAATAATACTCCGTGTATTAGAAAAATAATTTCCTCCATTTTCAACAATTAGAAAAATAATCTTCCCACGTGGGGACCACCAGTGAGCATGTAGAAAGAATATATTTCTTATAGTATTTACTTCATGATGGTGATATAATATATACTTTTCTTCAACCTTCTGTAACTATCTTGTGATGAGTTATGGCATGTATAATTGTTCTGGACTATATTCATGATTTTTTGGTTACAAATATTTGACCGATAGTTGTTTAATCTATGAAAAATCTAAACCTTTCTTCGTAACCATGAGAAAAATATATTCTAATTTCCTTTTGATATCTTATGTTGAAGCTCATGGCGAATCATTGAAATCTAAAAATTTGATCTTTGTTGATTGTGGTGAAGATCATTTCACCCTTTGACCATTCTCGAAAATGATAAAATGTTGATTATGTCATAGTTTATGTATTCTTTTCTTTTCTTGATCTAATATAGAATGTCCTCATTTGGATGTTTGGTTATAACTAAATTTGATTTGGTGAATATTTAAAATTGATAATGTTATAATTTTGGAAAATCAATTACTTCTAAAGCTTCATTTCTAATCTATAATTTAGATGCGAGCTTAGACTGTACTTATTTTGGTAGATGAAAACTACTTTGTCCTTTCATCTTTTATTACTAGCCCCTTTTATTACTATTATTTTAGTCTTAAAACTCTTCTCTGAAAAATTGAGAGGCATATGGGACGCTTACAATTTACTTCCGTGCAGTATATCATGCATTTTGTATGTTGTTTGCATTGTAAAATTTTCCTTGTCCATTGGGTTGTACTTTCTCTCAAGCAATGTCTATTGTGAAATGGTAATTAGATCATTTGTACTTGTATCATTTCCTATATTATTATGTATCACTAGAATTGTGCCATTAATTCATGGATAACTTATTATGATGGTTGTAACTTTCTATTCTTCACTTTAGATACTGTAATGGATGCCTTTTGTACTTAGTTATTTGTACCTAAGAAGTTGTGTAACATAATCTCATTTTATTTCTTTCATGCACTTGTACCTTAAAATTCATTGAAACAATGTCCCGAGTCCTAGTAATATAATGAAAATATCTACTCTACTCCTTCGTAACGGAAAATAATATCAATAATTCCAAACTTTATTTCTTTCAATTTTAATCTCTTTGAAGGAGATGTTGCTTCCTCAATGCAACTTGATCAATTCTAACTTATATTGTACTTGAATGTTATTATCTGTCTCATTCATATGTGTTTCTATATTTTCAATACAATCAATTTTGTTAATTATCCGTCACCGTCTCTGTAAGCATCCTTCAAGTTATGTCTTTACCAATCTTATTTGTATTTTGAATACAATCTATAACTTATAATACATAATTTAACTAGCATGTATTTTGTTCTCTTTTGCTACAAAGTGAACTCTCAAGCACACTTAAGAAAATAGTTAGAAAACTATTAGTCTTTTTGGCCTCTCTTATGTTGCATAGTGAATTTCTTTCACTTTATTTTCTATCTGTCATGATCATGAAGATGACATAAAATTCTACCGATAATAATTTTTATTTCTATATAAATTTATTGATGTACCTTATGCTTTTGATCTCAAATGGTTTATTTTCCTAATGTTTGATAGCACATGATTACTGATTAAACCCGAGCTCAAAGCTGATATCATTTTTTTATTTGTCTTTCTGTACACCGATGGACTAGATGGTGTAGAAAATGATGAGAAAGGAGCTAGAACTGAAACAATGAAGAATGAAATATAACCCAAGGTAGTGATGGGTTTATTTTATACTCTTTTTATTTTATTTCATGTACATGTAGAATTTATTATTTAATCATAACTTACATCACAAGACTTGTGTGGGTAATACTTGAATTTCCTTAATAAATAAATGATATTATTTCTCGTAATGAGTTGTGTAATTCCTTTTACTTTCATTTTTATGATATATAATGATTTTACAATTAATTAAACAATTCAATACATACTTAATAATATTAATCACAGAAAAAATTACTTTGAAAATCCCCAGTAACTTAAAATGAACTCTATGCAATGCAAATAATAACTACGTTTGTTGTTTTTGAGTCAAACATCTTAGGTTTTCCTCTATCTCCACCTTCCTCGTGGGTTGTGATTTAGTTCTTAATACCTTCCATACTTCTTTGATGAAGGTGATCATGGAATAACAACATATGTGAGGTGTTGCACTCGGAAACAACATACATGGTTGCAATTTACCTTGTTGATTCACTTAATCGAAAACTAAATTTAACTTTAAATTCCCCCTTAGGTAGGTTCATTCATTAATTCTTTCCATCGAAAATAAAGTTCCGAGTTAACCATATTTGCATAAGTGAAAATTTTTTCAACAACTACTCCAATTATTCTCTTTCTTGGAAGCCTTACTGCAACTAGAAATTGCTTTGTTGTATTTTGTATTTTTGTACATCTTGAAAGAATTTATTTGATATTGTATGTTGAAATTTCATCATCCTTTTGTGAAATATCGTATTTTAGTATGAATATAATAATCATAGAATTTGATGTTGCTTTTATATCTGACAATTGAAAATCAATCTTTGGAGAACAATAACCAATATTTTTACTTCAACTTGTCTTTATTTCATGTGATGTAGCTCATCTCTTGGCTTCCATTTGTGATTTAGCAAAATATATCTCCAATTCCAGGTGCAACAAGGGAAACTTTATAGTTGTGATGTGAGCTCATTATTTCATGTAATTAGATGATGTGCCTCTATTTGACTATGAACATTTGAATCTATTATTGGATGAAGGTGTTTCCTTTTTGAATCTTATGTAAATATCTTCACTTGAAATTTTAATTTCTCGCTTGAATGTTTGATGTGTTCTAAGAATATATAAATCCTTTCCTCAAGTTGTTGTATTTGCATCTAGTGATGGGAAAATCTATCTTAAGGGTCATGAATTTGAAAGCCTACTCGATCGTAGTTGTAATTGATTCCCATGGAAGAGGTCTTCTTTACTTGTATAGTCAAGTTTTTTGCAATATATTGCATTCTAAATGCTTTCTTTTATAACTAAACCCCTATTTAGGTTCATTCGTTTTGAGACTTGAAAATTTGATGCGGCATATTATAATTTTAAAAAAATCTAGATGACTATAGAATAATATTTGAACCTTGACTCATCTTACAATATTGTACTTTGAAATTCATACTTTGATAAAAAAAAAAAAACTATCAATATGCTATAATTCAAACATGTATGTACTTTAAAGATCATGTATGTTGGAATTATGGTATTTTTTTCTTAACGATATAAATGATTTGCATTCATTTCAGGAAGCATGTCTTGTGGCCTATTTTGGAAAAATCATTACATTGCTTCTTGTGAATACCTTGAGTTTCATCTTCCTGAAATATTGTCATTGATAAATTCATGTGCACTATAAATGCTTTTGGAACTTGAAACATGATGACTATAACTTGTCTTGAGGTCCAAATTTGTATTGAGTCATTGATATTTGTGACTTGCATTCCTATATTCTGCATTTTGTATCTTTACAAACAAGTAATGTACCCTATGAAAGGCCTTGAAGGGTTATTTGTAAGATTTGATTTGATTTATAACAAATTAAAACCAATACTAAGATGGCTTCCTTGTATTATCTCATTTATGTAAAATATGACATATGAAAATCTATTTTCCATGATTGGAAATGAACACTTGAAGCTTGTTGCTTATAAGGTCTGGAAATCTGATTTTTCTTATACCTCCTTTGAAATTACTTTAGTGCAATAGTAAAAAAAAGAAAATTGTACATAATCATGTGTTTCACAGAAAGTTACATAACTGAATTTATACCTTCTCTTTAAATAATTTATGTACATATAAAAATGGAATCATAAGGATTTATTGAATTCCAAGCTCTAAACCTATCGATTTTATTCTTTATTAGGTAAAACAGAGAAGAAATTTCAAGTATTCAAAAATATTGGATTGGCCTCAAGATCAATAAATTACGGGTTTATTTTTCCATACACTTTCAGCTTTTACATTTACATGCATTTATTTACTAAGTGACATCCCACAACTTATGTGGAAAATATGTACATTATTACTTATGAATAAACCTTCGTGTAATGAGATATATGTACTTATTTTGTACTTTACTTAATTGAATGGATAATGAATGAACTTCTTACAACGCAATAATTTACACTAAATAAATTCACTTAATCACGGGAATAAAATTAATTTAATCATACCCTTTTCTTGATCCTTCCAAAGATGAATAAGAACACTCAATTAAATTTTAATTTTTTGTTGATCCTCAAATATGCAAACATGAAAATTAATTTGTTGTCTTAGAGTATAATCTCGATATTTTATTCCTTTCCCACCTTTTTAAAATCCTGCATTGGTCTTCCAAGGTTGATGTGTGGTTTTGTCAAGACGTCACTTGGAATGGTGGTAAACATGAGGTATTACACTCGGGAACAGTTCATAAAGCTACTCATCCGCTTAAAAAAACACCAAATTTTTCCGAAACTAGGCAACGTAAAACATTATGTACCCCCTCGATGATTGACTAAAATTGGTTAACATCTTGGTGAGTGTGCGGCTCTAGTTTCCTCGCTAACAAGCGAGAACCCTTGAAAATGGATTTTTCAGCCATTACTACTATCCTAAAGCATTTACCATATTATGAACATGCATGCCAAAGGTTGTATCTTTCCGATGAAAATGAAAATCCCTCTAGAAAATGGAAAAGAACAACAAAAACCTATGAAAAACTACACAAGGGGGAAAAATAACCTCTATGAGGCATGCCATTTAAGATGGCAGCTTATTTATTTAAAGTAAAAACAACTACATACTAAATAACCTCAAACTTGTTGGTCCTCGTGGTTCAAAATGGAAATTCATGATTTCGTCTCCACAAGGCTGCAAGAAAGGAAGGATACTTCTTGTTAGGTTGTGGAGCCTGTTTTCATGTGTGAAAGTGTTGAAGACTGTACACCAAGAGTACTGTACACTTTTCATGTATCCTCGCCGGGGTTCGAGGGTTTGGCCTCGAAAAATTGCACCCGAAATATCGGGAAACATGCTTTTCTCATATGGGCGTGTTTTTTGACCCATAGGTTTATGGGACGGGTTTTGCCCATGGTTTTGATACCCACGGTTTTGTAAAACTGCTTTCTTTTCGATTGTCTATTTATATGGTCTTATGCATATGATAGATGTACAAGCAAATGTATTACGATGTGTTTTGAATTCGGGTGTGAATTACAGTAGAGTTTGTTGAGCATAGCTCCAAACGGATCTGGTATTGTATTGAGAGAGTGGAGGCTTGTAATAAAATCTGAGGAAGTGATTCTTGGTGGACGTAGCCCAAATTGGGTGAACCACGTTAAATCTTGTCTCTCTGTGTTGTGTTATTTATTCTACACTTTTATTTCAGATCTGTAATAATTTCTGCATATTAGTTTCTACTATTGCGATTCTGTGAGGGATTATTCCGCATATTTTATCTCTTATTTCCTAACAATTGGTATCAGAGCCTGGTTTGGTTTGTTGAAGTGTTGAATCGCAGGGAAAGTTTTTAGCTTGAGTGGGAGCTATGGCAGATGAAGGAAGATCTAGGGTTGATAAATTCAACGGGCAGAATTTCAGTCTTTGGAAGATGCAGATGGAAGATTACCTTTATCAAAAGGATCTTTATACTCATGTCGAGAAGGTGAACAAACACTCGAGTATGACAGATGCGGAATGGGATTTGCTGGATAGGAAAGCACTTGGAACGATCCGGCTGAGTCTTGCATCTTCGGTATTATTTAATGTCTCAAAGGAAAAGACTACAAAAGATCTAATGGATGCATTAGGGAAGTTGTATGAAAAACCCTCTGCCTCTAACAAGATATTTTTAATGAAAAAGTTGTTTAATATGAAGATGTCTGAGAATAGTTCAGTGGCAGATCATTTAAATGATTTCAATACGGTTGTGAATATGCTAGCTTCGGTTACAATAGAATTTGATGAAGAAGTTAGGGCTTTATTAATTCATGCTCTTTACCTGAGAGTTGGAATAGCCTGGTAATGGCGGTAAGTAACTCGGTTCCAGCTAACTCGAAGTTGAAGTTTGAGGATGTTGTAGGGGTGATTCTAAGCGAGGAAATGCGAAGAAAAAGCTCTGGGGAATCTTCTACTTCAGGGAATGCTTTGACAGTGGAAACTAGAGGGAGACAGAAGAATAGAGGAAACCGTGGAAAATCAAAAGATCGGGCAAGGTCAAAATCCAAGAACAAGATTGTATGCTGGAATTGTGGAAAGCCTGGGCATGCAAAGAAGGACTGTTGGGAGCTTCGGGATAAGAAGAAACAACAGAAGAAAACAAGGAGGCAAATGTGGCATCGGGTAATGTATGTCAGGATGCTTTGATTCTTTCTTTGCATAATATTACTTGAATCTTGGGTTTTAGATTCAGGGGCTTCTTTTCATGCTACTCCACATAGGCATTATTTTGTTGATTATGTTCAAGGGGATTTTGGGCATGTTTTTCTTGGTGATGATGAGCCTTGCAGTATAGTTGGAAAAGGTTATGTTCAAGTTAAGATGCAAAATGGGAATACATGGCTATTGAAGGATGTCAGACATGTGCCTACATTAAGGAGAAATTTGATATCGGCGGGCAATTGGGAAGTGATGGTTGTCTTGTGATATTTACTGACTAACTCTTGGAAGGTTACCAAGGGTGCTCTTGTGGTGGCAAGAGGTAAGAAGGTTGGAACCTTGTATTTAACCACCGATAATACTAATGATTGTAATCTTGTGGCTTCGATGCGATACACATTATGGCACTATAGGCTCGGTCATATGAGCCATAAGGGCATGAACATCATAAAGAAGAATTTGCCGGATATACGAAAACATGGTTTGGATTTTCGTGAGAACTGCATATATGGGAAACAGAAGCGAGTAAGGTTTCTCAAGGTTGGACCTACGAAGAAAGAGAGTAAGTTAGAGCTGGTACATTCTGATGTGTGGGGACCGCTCAGGTATCATCTCTTGGGGGTTCAAGTTATTATGTTACTTTTATTGATGATGCAACAAGGAAAGTTTGGGTTTATTGTATTAGAAATAAATCTGATGTATTTGACACTTTTGTTAAATGGAAGGCCTTGGTAGAGAATGAAACAGGTCTTAAGCTAAAATGTCTCAGGTCAGATAATGGAGGGGAGTATTGCAGCAATGAATTTAATGATTATTGTTCTAAGAATGGAATCCGCAGGCAAAAGATGGTTCCAGGAACTCCACAGCAGAATGGGGTATCAGAAAGGATGAACAGAACAATAATGGAACGTGTTAGGAGCATGAGGTTACATGCAGGAGGCCGCCTCTTTCTTTTTGGCTAGAAGCGGTGAGCACAACTGTGTACTTGATAAACAGAGGACCCTCAAGTGCCTTGGATGGAGGCATACCTGAGGAGGCATGGTATGGTAAGAAAGTTGATTATTCATTTCTTAGAGTCTTTGGATGTGAAGTGTTTGTTCATATAGACAAGGATGATAGGACCAAGCTAGAGGCTAAATCATAAAAATGTACTTTCATTGGTTATGGTGGTGATGACTTTGGGTTTAAATGTTGGAGTATTAAGGACAAGAAAATCATTCGGTCTAGGGATGTGGTCTTTAATGAGAAAGTCATGTATAAGCAACGGTTTGCGGAAAACATGGAAGAATCCAAGAAAGAATATGCAAGTGGTAGAGGATCTTCCTGGATGGGAATGTGACCCATGAATCAGTTCAGGAACCTACTCAACAGGAACCCCAAACTCCTACAGTGAGGAGGTCTTCTAGGGTAAGAAAAGAACCTGAACGGTTTTCTCCTTCTCTTTATTATTTATTACTCACTGATAGTGGAGAGCCAGAGAGCTTTGATGAAGCAATGCAGGTAGATGCCAGTAAGAAGTGGGAGCAAGCCATGGATGAGGAGCATAAGTCTCTCATGGAGAACCAGACTTGGGATTTGGTGAAGCTACCAGAAGGCAAAAGAGCATTGCAGAACAAGTGGGTGTACAGAGTTAAAGATGAAGAAGGAGGAAAGAAAAGGTATAAGGCCGGTTGGTGGTCAAGGGGTTTGCACAGAAACAAGGTATAGATTTTGATGAGATTTTTTCTCCTGTAGTAAAAATGACTTCTATTAGAACTGTTCTTGGAATAGTGGCAGCAGAAGACTTGCACTTAGAACAGTTAGATGTAAAGACTGCATTTCTCCATGGTGATTTGGAGGAGGAACTATATATGCAACAACCAGAGGGCTATGAGGTCAAAGGTAAAGAGGAGATGGTGTGTAAACTGAAGAAGAGCTTGTATGGCTTGAAACAAGCTCCACGTCAATGGTATAAGAAGTTTGATAGCTTCATGATGGAGCAAGGTTATATTAGATGTCATTCTGACCATTGCGTGTATACAAAGAAATTTGAGGATGGAAGTTATATTATCCTGTGTTTGTATGTTGATGACATGTTGGTTGCAGGTAAAAACATGCAGGAAATAAAAGGACTCAAGAAACAACTAAGTGAATCCTTTGATATGAAGGATTTGGGGGCAGCCAGACAAATCCTTGGTATGAGGATAACTCGGGATAGGAAGGAACGGAAGTTGACTTTATCTCAGGAAGAGTACATTAAGAAGGTATTAGACAGGTTTAACATGCAGGATGCTAAACCGGTTGGGACTCCTTTGGCAGGCCATTTCAAGTTATCAAAGGAGCAGTGTCCCATGACAGAGCAGGAAAGAAACCAAATGTCCAAGGTACCTTACTCATCAGCAGTTGGCAGTTTGATGTATGCCATGGTATGCACTAGGCCTGATATTGCCCATGCAGTGGGAGCTGTGAGTAGATTTATGAGTGATCCAGGTAAAGAGCATTGGCAAGCAGTAAAGTGGATCCTTCGGTATTTGAGAGGGACCATGGGGACAGTTTTGTGCTACAGTGGATCAAACACCACTTTACGTGGTTATGTAGATTCAGATATGGCTGGAGATGTAGACAGCAGGAGGAGCACGACAGGTTATATTTACACTTTGTAGGTGGGACAACGGAGAGTGGATTTCACGACTACAGAAGCTGGTGGCTTTGTCAACCACAGAGGCTGAGTATGTTGCTGCCACAGAGGCAAGCAAAGAGATGATTTGGTTACAACAATTGCTTGAGGAGTTGGGGCATAAGCAGGAGGAATGTAAGCTGCATAGTGATAGTCAAAGTGTTATACACCTAGCTAAGAACTCTGCTTTCCACTCTAGGACAAAGCATATACAGTTAAGGTACCATTTCATCAGGACAGCTTTGGAGGAAGAGAAGTTGAAGTTGGAGAAGATTCATACCAGTCAGAATCCTGCAGACATGATGACCAAGGTGGTCATAAGGGAAAAACTAAAGTTGTGTTCAACTTTGGTTGGTCTTCACAAAAACTAGCGAAGGGTTAAGAAGCTTGCTCGAGAGGAAAACCAGTCTCAAGTGGGAGATTGTTAGGTTGTGAGCCTATTTTCATGTGTGAAAGTGTTGAAGACTGTACACCAAGAGTACTTTTACACTTTTCATGTGTATCCTCGCCGGGGTTCGGGCGCGCATTTCCATGAAAAAATTTTTTTTTAGGCGCAAATTTTTGGCCTCGAAAATTGCACCAAATATCGGGAAACGTGCTTTTCTCATATGGGCGTGTTTTTGACCCATAGGTTTATGGGTCGGGTTTTGCCCATGGTTTTGATACCCACGGTTTTGTAAAACTCGCTTCTTTCGGGCTTATGTCTATTTATATGGTCTTATGCATATGATAGATGTACAAGCAAATGTATTACAGATGTGTTTTGAATTCGGGTGTGAATTCTGTAGAGTTTGTTGAGCATAGCTCCAAACGGATCTGGGTATTGTATTGAGAGAGTGGAGGCTTGTAATAAAATCTGAGCAAGTGATTCTTGGTGGATGTAGCCCAAATTGGGTGAACCACGTTAAATCTTGTCTCTCTGTGTTGTGTTATTTATTCTGCACTTTTATTTCAGATCTGTAATAATTTCTGCATATTAGTTTCTACTATTGCGATTCTGTGAGGGATTATTCCGCATATTTTATCTCTTATTTCCTATCACTAGGCAACGTAAAACATTATGTACCCCCTCGATGATTGACTAAAATTGGTTAACATCTTGGTGAGTGTGCGGCTCTAGTTTCCTGCTAACAAGCGAGAACCCTTGAAAATGGATTTTTCAGCCATTACTACTATCCTAAAGCATTTACCATATTATGAACATGCATGCCAAAGGTTGTATGCAAAGCAGATGAAAATGAAAATCCCTCTAGAAAATGGAAAAAGAACAACAAAAACCTATGAAAAACTACACAAGGGGGAAAAAATAACCTCTATGAGGCATGCCATTTAAGATGGCGCTTATTTATTTAAAGTAAAAACAACTACATACTAAATAACCTCAAACTTGTTGGTCCTCGTGGTTCAAAATGGAAATTCATGATTTCGTCTCCACAAGGCTGCAAGAAAGGAAGGATACTTCTCGTTGGCCCACAACCCATGCTTATGGGTTTCATAGGCATGTTGTAATCTATCTTATCTTGGATAAACATATCTCCAATGAACACCCACTCAACTAGTGATACAAGATGGATATCTTGATGCTTCATGAAAAACTAGGAGGCATCATCCTTCTTGTCTTCACCTGCAAGTCCTTCGAACTTATTTAAGAGCTCCATAAATTTCCCCCAATTTTGATCACAGTCTTCATGAGACTAACTATGAGCAAACAACTCCCGAACTTGGTCCATATTTCTATCCCTCAAGATAATAACCTCCTTAGATGAATTAACATGCTTGCAAATAATTTGAATCTCATCAAGGAGCTGAAAATAATCCTCCCAACCCAAACCTCGTTTCCTCCACTTGCTCCAAGCTGATTTTGGGCTACAAGATCTTGCTTTCTCCTTAATAGGGGATGTAAGGACATCTGTTATATCAATTTATGCAATCTGATTGTGATCTTCTTTCTTGAATTTAGCCTATAATTGGTACAATCCATCCACAACTGTAACTTCGCAGAATGGGCATGTATCAAGGTCAAACATGAAAGCATGGACCTACTCTTCCTCCTCAATATAGCATGGAAGTTCTGCCAATTCACAAAGTTGTTGTTCCGTTGGATTTCTTGTGAAAAAATTTAAATTCCTCTATTAGAGTGTCAATCTCAATCTTTCTTTACACACAATAGCATCCTCCTATGCTTGTTCTTCCTTAAACTCATGTGGATCAACTATCTTCCTTCTCAAACACTCCTTCTTATTCTACAAAATCAAACTTCACCTCTTACATGAATCCTTTCTCCAACTATGGAATATGATTGAAATGAAACTTGGAGACCCATTACTACAAATTTGTCATAAATTCCAGCCTTTTGTCTCTCAATGAGATACCCCTCTGATTGATTTTCTTATCATCACCATTATGAATCAGGTTTGAGGATGGAGGAGGGATTGTTTGGGTCTTAGGATTTTTTTAGTTTTTTGGACGAAAGGTTGGGATTTCAAATCTGTTTGTGAGGAAGTGGTATTTGAAGCATTAGTGAAAAAGAAACTTGGAAACTTAAAATTGGTCTTAGCCGATAATTATGGAACAAAAGGGGTAGAATTTACGCAAGAACTCCGAAAACTTAGAAACTAATAAATGGGATGCATTGATGGAAAGGAAGGTATGTGGGAATTAGATTCTTATGTGGAAGGTAAGTGGGAACATCCCACTGATAGGGTTCCTCAACTCGATGCCTATAATTCTCTAATGCTTTCAATTTTCCAAAATTTTCAACACATTCCTAGAGAGCTAACAATATCTTCTTCAATCTATTAAGATTTATTTTATGGTATTTTACCTACGTGTAATCAATAAAACCATCTATATAACCCGATCTTGATAATATTATTGATATGCAAGGTTCGGGTTATGGGTATATTCGATTTTGTAGGGGTCATAACATGGATCTTAAGGTGAATATGGGTAAAATGGAGGTGGATCTAGATTTTTAGTTCTTCTAGGTGGGAATCCCAACTAGGAAATGATTTCATGATGGCAAGACCTCATTCAAGATTGAAAAATGGAAAATTAGGTCTTCGAAAAAAAAAAATAAGTTGTTTGAACCTGAAATAAGATCAAATCTATATAGAAAATTACCTCTTGAAGGATAAAATTTTTCCAAGCACAAATCAAACATGGAAAAACTATGAAAAACATGAAATCAAAGTCCCTTTAACCATGCTAAAAATAAATTATTGGTCCAAAGTACTCCTTGTTATGGATGTGTAGGAGAAAATAGGACATTTGATTTTGGCCAATACCATTGGATTCCCTCTAAGTTGTGGACGTATCGAAATGAGAGAATTTATAGAAAGGGTTATCTCTCTTTGATGAATCACTAAAAACTATAATTTTACTAAGTTAAGGGTTAGAATGAAAGTAAAACTTAAAAATTGGTAAAGGGGATGCACCAAAATTCTATGCGGTTGGGCCTATACTAACACACCTAAAGATAAATAAAGAATTGATTATTCACTTCAATTAATGATTTGACAGATTATGCACTCACTAAGGTGTCTAAACACACTTCAAAGACCTATAAAACTTGAAAAATTACTTGATGGAGGCTTCTGGAATTTGATAGCATGCAAAGGAACCTATTTATTCACTTTAACACACAAAACAATTTCTGTAAATACCATAAAAAAGCTTCAATATGGAGAAATTTGTCTTCGTATTCAATCATAAGGTGAAACAGTACAAATAATTTTACAACATTATTGTGCAAAAATTATCCCCCATGCTTGTGAAAGACATGGAAAATATACAGAAAAAGCATTCAAACTTTCCTCCAAAAATAGCCTTCAAAGGCATAACTCCACTCGCAGCTCTATTCTAGAGATACCTAAAAAATAGCTAATGTATTAAAAATTATCGCTTCCATACATGATTATTTAATTAAATACAATAATAATATCTTCCACGTGTGCAAGGCTACAAATAGCACAAATCCTAATCTATTCAACTATTTTTGACTAATAAAATACGTTCTCCTTTGCCAATTGTACGGATTTGAGCAAGGGTTGAGGTAAGTTTTGCATGTTTAATGAAAGCCTCCACCGTGGTTGATTTTTGATTTATTTTAATTTTTCTTTACATGTAACAACCACTTTGTCTTTTTCCGAAAATCTATTTTTGGCACCACATGCAAAGAGTTAAGCTTTTGGATAATTACATAATTCGCAAACCTCCCCTCTTTCAATTATAATGATCACATGAATAATAAAGGGGCGTATTCCCATGGAGCCGCTACAGGAGCTATTTTTCAGAAGCAGGTGGTCCCATGCACAATATTTCAACCAGCTACAGGAAACAATAGAATCTCGCCCTGGAAATTAGGAGCTCCGCATTTTTGGCCCATTCAACTTAAGGGGTCGCTGAAGAGGGGGGGCTGACCACTTCCTGCTACAGTTTAGGCGTTTTTCTGTCCATCTGGCAGCACACATGCATTCCCGCCACTTTTTTCTTGACAATTTGGAGGGAAATTTTCTGTTTATATACCTGCATATCAACATTATTTATGCTTGATGATTTGGAGGTTTGAGGTAAGTAAAATAAATTCAGCAAAATAAATTCATTGCCATACCATTCTCTGTATATAATGTTGAATAGTGCTCAAACAAATCCAGTTTTATTCCTTGGACATAGCTTTTTAAATGCATATAACACTAGTTTGGAATCATTAGGCAAACACCAAATATGTATGTATGATATAGATGTTCTTTTTTGGATTTTTGGTCTTAATCCTATTAGTCATGGCAACAAAGAAACTCCGGTCTGCCTAAAGCCAGTAGGCTAATATACAGCTCTGATAGAGGTCTTCTCTTTTGTATTCCTGGTCTTAATCCTATTACCCTTGGCATTTAAAGTGAATGATTCAGTAGCAAAGAGAAAAGAAGAGACATTTCTTTATAGGTTTTGAATCAATATTATTATGTTGATATTCCAAGAATGTGGCTCTTTTGTTGTAATATGTTGCATGCACCAGCTCAGGAACATGAAGCAGTAGTGTTGAGATGCATTCATCAAACTTAAGGCGTGCACATAAAACATAGCCCTTACATGTTAACTGCTAATGAGACACAACCACATTCCTTGTAGAATTAGTGGAAAACAATGAATGATCTAGACTATTGAAAATATCAAGCAGGCATGAAGAACAAAAGCAAATTTTGAACCTGCTCACAATGCTTTTTCAGTTAAGTACTTCAGAGTCTCTGACAAATACATGCCAAGAAAAAATGTCATAACTGAATAAAACAACACGAATACAAGTCTTTAAATAATGCAGCAACACATTCAAGGCTACATAGTGATAAAAGATAACACTTTACCTTCTCTAGCAATATAACATTAGTGATGCATCGATCTGTGTTATGATCTTGATTCTATTTTGAGATCACTGAGAATAATGGTCGAGAAACTCCGCACTATTTGAATATATAAACCTTATCTTGTTCAAGGACTGAGAGATGTAGACCATTGCGGTTTGTTGGAATATATACGAAGTATTGACTTCCTGCCACGGATTTGTTCAAAGTAGATTCCTGCAGCTGGTTATTTGGTGTTAAAGTTTTCCCTTATTACTGAAATTGAACTTCAAAATGATGCATTCAACTGATGATAAATCAAGCTTATCTCGGAGCTCAATTTCAGTAAGAGTGTTGAGATTAAGCTGGACTTGAGTACACAAAATTGTAACATTTGGTTATGATAAGTCAATGTTTAGGTACAATTTTGTTTACAAGGAACTAGCTTTAAGGGGCATGATGTGTCATGGTCTTTTGAATACACTGCACAAAATACCTCCCTGCATCCCTCATTAGTACAATTCGCAACATGCACATACTTTTGTGGAGTTCAAGGGCTTCTCTAGACTCAAACTTCATCCCACAGTGGTAGGTATTGTTAAAGTCAATGACTTTCAGGAGCTCCTTTCCTAAACCATCTCGCTGACCTTTCACCCAAAAACCCATTTTGTCCATTTCATGAACAAAGTCATCAATCTTGTCCTCTTCATGTTCACCCAAAAACCAGCCAGAAACTCCGGTGAATATATTTCTCTTCTCATGCACAAAGTTTTCAATTAGATCATCCACCATTTCAATATTGAATAAATATTGTAGTATATTAGTGAATCACCATGCATAGGAATGTAGAAATTGAAAAAAATGCGAGTCTTCAAGGTCAAAGTTTGCTTGTGTTCTATTTTAATTGATCAAGATTATATTTAAATTTGGGTATGTGGGTGATTTTTAAAGTCAAAATAATTGGTGATAATGATTTGTTTATCTTTACATTATGTGTATTTAAATATTTTATTGTATATTTTATTGCAGGTTTAAGCGAAGGTTTTTTCCTTCTTTGTTGTCATGGATAAATCATTATATCATCCAAATCCAATGAAGGGTGGTTTTAGGAGGTTCACTACAATGCTTTCACAAAATGACATAAAAGATGATGATATATATTCTATAGATGATGACTACCCTTATTGTGTGCCAAGTACACAAATGAGCAATGAAGAAGTAATCATCCCTACTTATGTTCCAAGTACAGAAAACACAATTGATGATATCAATGATAACATACCTACAAATGGTATCCACTTGGAACATATCAATGATTCCCCTCTTCATCATGAGAAAATGTCAACCAAAGAGCCACATAGCCAAGGAAATCAACCTTCAGTTCCTCTTGCACAAAAGGGTAGGGCTCGTTGGAGCATCGCAGACACTATCGTCCTTATTGAAGCAAAGTGTATTGAGAGAGACACCCATTCAACGGTGGAACAATGAAAAGAACTATAACAACAAATGAGAAATGGAGAATTGTGGAAGATTATTGTTGTACTCATGGGCTCCTCCGCACAACGAGTCAATGTCGAGATCGGTGGGAGCATGTGTTACCTGATTACAAAAGAGTAAGAGACTATGAAGCACATATACCTTCTGGGCATGATAGTTATTGGAGTATGACAGGTCGAGAGAGAACTGAAAAGAAGCTTCCAGCAAACTTTGCCATGGAACTCTTTGATGCCATGGATATTAGCTTTGGTAATGATAGAGCTATCAATCCTGGTAAAATATCGATTGATACTTCTGACACACAGTATGCATTCACTGAGGGTGGGTCTTCTCCAATTGAAAATGAGCCATTGAAAGAGTGTGAGACACCGGCGATGACTGGTGAAAGCTCATTGAATACTGGAAAGGAAAAGGAAAAACTTTCAACAGGTAAAAATGGAAAACAAGCAACAAAACAACAAGTATTAAAGACAACATTGTTGAAAGCAACAAGTTAGTGATTTCTGCATTTCAGATGGCTGAAGAGGGGCGTATGAAATGCCATGAAATAGATCGTGAAAGGGAAGATAAGAATGAGGAAAGACTGTTCAAAATAGAGGAGCAAAAAATTAATGTGCAAATGAACATGGTTTCAGCTATGAATGCTATTGGACAAGCAATGTTGAAGATGACAGAGTCATTTTCAAATGACAAATAATTCTCTTGCTCTTTAGTGGATCTTCTATTTACTTGTTATGAGACTGAAATAAGTATATTAATAAAGATGTATTTGAAAATTGTTTGTTTTACTTGCAAATTATGAAAAATAAAACCATCTTGTTTCAACATCCAAATGTTGTTATATTGTTGTCGATTTTTGCTCTTTAGTGGATTTTCTAGATACTTGTTATGAGATTGAAATAAGTACATTAATAAAAAAGTATTAGAATTTTTTTGTTTTACTTGCTAATTATGAAAAATAAAACTATCTTGTTTCAACATCCAAATGTTGTTATATTGTTGTCGTTTTTTGTTGTTTCGTGGATGTAATAGTTACTTGTTATGAGACTGAAATAAGTATATTAATAAAGAAGTATTTGAAAATTGTTTGTTTTACTTGCTAATTATGAAAAATAAAACTATCTTGTTTCAACATCCAAATGTTATAATCTTGTAACATTTAAAATCCAATCGTATTTCAATACTTGCAATTTAATTTAATTATAAGCCTTCAACTTTCTATTTGTCAGTTGTATCATCATTTTTATTTGATATATTTTAATGGTGCATTCTTTTGTATGCTTTTTTGAAGGGAGGAGAACAATGTTTACATTTATCCATTTACATACAATGAATCCTACTTCAATAGCAAAAATGAAATTATTTCTTCAAAATGCATCAATTATTGTCCAATTAGCATTGCAAATATGGAATGATCTTCAAGATTCAACCAATATGCAACGCATTTTTAAGAAGCGTAAGGTAGATTCCTCAACTATGGATGCAGATGACATGGAAATGGAGGTTATTGCTGTCATTTTTGGACAACAAAGTCAAATCCTTGATGCAGATTTATCTCCTTTTGAATGGGAAGGAAGGATACAAGGTGAGTGGTATATCAAACCACGTTCTATACACTGGTGGAACCACTATATTTTTGAAGTAAGATGTGATGATCAACGTTTCCGCAGCATTTTTAGGATACCTTACATGTTATTTCAAAATATTTGTCAACTATTGAATGACGACCTTAAACAAGGTGAAATACCCTTTTCATTTGCTACCTCTATAAAAGGCAGGGTCTTTCCAGTTGAAAAACAAGTGGCCATGGGAATGTTAAGATTGTCATCTGGAATGACAATGGTTAACATTAGTGAGTTGTTTGGTTGTGGAAAGTCAACCACAGTGAGAACTGTAAATAAGTTCATAAATGTCATGTACACTCGGTTTCGAAGTCATGTTCAGTGGCCAAGTGAGCATATGGCATTGGGGCAAGTAAAAGAAGGATTTCGTAGAAAACGAGGTTTTCCAAATTGTTGTGGGGCTATAGATGTAACTCACATTCCAATCCGACTTCCTCCTAATGAGTGTTCATCTGATTGGTATGATCGAGATCACAATTATAGTATGGCATTACAAGTGATTGTTGATAGTAATATGCATTTCATGGATGTGTTTACTGGATGGCCAGGTTCTGTTAATGATTCTAGACTTCTTCGTAATTCAGCTTTTTATAGAATGTGTGAAGGAGGAGAGAGATTAAATGGTCTTCCAGTTCCTATTGGCTTATTAAACATGAGGGAGTACATTATTGGTGATGGTGGATATCCACTATTACCATGGTTAATCACCCCTTTCAATGGATCTGTAACTACTACTCAAAGGGAATTCAATTTTAAGTTGTCATCCACACGCATTGTTGTCGAGTGCGCATTTGGAAGGCTAAAGCAATTATGGCGGATTCTAGAATCCAGAATGTGGCACCCAAATTTGGAAATGCTACCCAAAACCATTCTTGTTTGTTGCATACTGCATAATATGGTGCTAACGTTTGTAGAAGATGACACTGATACATGTGATGATGTTGCTTTTGAACATGAAAATAATATACCAACCACTGAAGTGGGTGATCCAGCTGCTACACTTGCTCGAGCAGCCTTAATGGAATTTGTTAATGGCAATGCCAATAATGTGGATATGTAAGGAACATAGATTAGAAGTTTATAATTGTTGTCATTTTATTTGCTTCAAATGCTTAAAGGATAGTGAAAACCTGCTTTCATCGTCAAGGGAAAGCATACATACCATCATTTTCCAGTTATATTACATATGGGACCTTCATTATGTACGCTTTAAAAAGTCTCAGTATTTTATTACTTAATTCTGTGCTCTGTAGCATCAATGAGAATTTTGTATTTGTCATTATTCTTGTTAATGTGGATATGATTATCAGTGTCGTTTGATTTGTTCGAAAGGTGAATGGATGCTTGACTATCATTATTTATCAATAATAAGATCTCTGAAGTTTGTACAGAGTTCTGTACTTGACATTTTACAATTCAATACATTCATATCTTGTTCAATTTGCATGTCTTCATAGTTGGTTACTGTTGTTTGAAAGGAGATTGCAAACTGATATGCACTATTAGTTTAAAAGCAACATTTGCTTTGATTTACAGATATTTGTTTATTTTGTGCAGTTCAACATGGGTGAAGCCTTTATCAAACACTACAAAGAAGGCACATCGTATTATACTATGTTCATTATCTACCTTACAAACATTATTATATATTTCTGGTTATATGCATGAGTGGGACATTGCTGACTTTGGAAGTCACTTTTGTACATACATAATCATAAACAAAATCTGCATAATTCAGACCAGTTATGACTGTAATTCAGTATTTGCCACCCTCCAGTCTGTTCTCAACAAGGCCTGATTAGACAATTACTAGGAAAATTTTTATGGAGCCCCCGCTCCATGGGACTGTGTGCAGCCTTGACATGGTTTTGCTTTATCTACTACACACATACATGAGTGCTGAGAATAAACTATGCAATCTTTGCGACAACTGTAAATGTTGGCTCCCTAGTTAAATGTTGGCTCCCTAGTTGTAGCAGTACTTTCCATGTTGGCCATTTTACTAGTTTTTAGTTAAAGCCCGACCTACCATACACCTAACCTTAATGGACTGACCAAAGTATATAGAAAAATTGTGCAGATAAAGTTTAAAGATAAAAGGTAGCATTGAAAGTAAAAATGAGTATTATACAAAGTTTTTGAACCCTACCAACTGACACGAGCTTTGGTGTTTGGTATACTGTATATGTTAAACCCCACAAACGGATATTGTATGTAAACCCTAACGAGTTATATGTAGACTATTTTTTTGGGGTATATCATATACGTAAGTTAAGTTTTGGAGTTTTTGATGTGTCATTTGATGTTTATGTATCACCAAATATTAGCCTGCGATATAATATTCATAATATTTTGAAATTGAACTATTTCCAAATTATTTTCCATCCAGTCCAAATTTTTCCTTGGATGATTATGTCTGCACAATCGCCCATGATACTTTTATTCCTTATATTCATGGAAAGATTTGCTAAATATTGTTTTCCTGTAAGATATATTCATTCCTTTAAATTTCTATGGTGTATGCCTATGTGTCCGGTGCTCAGACATTATTATTACTTTGTTGTCCTGCCTATCTTGTTTTATATAATTCGTCTGTAAAGCATTATGAGTACTGCTGATTTCAGTAAAGCATTTACTTGTGGTTATTAGTGAGTAGTTGTTTCTTTAGTGGCAAATGCAGGGGGCTGATTTTTTATTTATTTATATTGTTTTTCCCTCTGACAGACTTAAAATGACCATCACTGTCTCTGATTTTGTAAGGAATGAAGTCCATGAGCAAAATGTCTTTCCTCTAAAATAAATTTGTGTTCCTTAATTAGACCACCCGAATTTAATTATTTTTTCCCTTTATTTTTCAGTGTGCAAAAAAAAATTTAAGTCTTCCTATCCGTTGTCCTTTCTGCTCCAAAATCTACTCTTTTGAGCAAGAGAAATTTGATTACCAAAGTTCAATAGACTAAACCATTCCTATAATGTGGGAAAGTGTAAAGAGAAAAATATGATTCATTTTTTTACTCGTCTACTTCCATGTAATTTCCACAAACATGGGTCGCACCAAAGAAATTCACTTCATGGTGACAAATAGTTGTAATAGATCAAAAGATTTGCAAGAAAACACCCTAATGAAGAAATGTCATCTGATGATGTGGTTGGACTACAACATTACACATTTTCATTTTTTTCATTAGAAGTTGATGTCTGTTGCTGCCTGCTGAAATCCGATGATGTGGTTGGTCTACTGCATTTTACTCGTGCAGTTTTTGCAAGCTCTTGATTTTGGCCCTCTGACTATGGTCTAATTGCAATTTGTGGATGACAGGCTTAAGTGCAAGCAGTCAGTTCTGAAGGCTGCTGCTAAAAACAATGATTCTAGACTATGATCTCAAAACAAACAACTATGTAAAAATTTAGCAGTAATCAGCCTCACAAGAAAGTTCATGGGACCATAAAACTGCAATGGGCTCCTATTATTTCTTAGCGGAAATGTTGAGAAAAAAAAAAAAACCATGGGACCCAAAAACTGCTAAAATGTTCCTAATTTCTCTCAGCAGCACCCGCTGAGATTTTTATGGAGCCCCGCTCCATGGGACCATGCCCTAGTTCTATAAAAAAATATAGTATGGCCACCATTCAAAGGGATTGCAGCTCTGCTTTTCCTTACATTTTTTCTTCATCTCCTGGAATTTTATCCGGGCATGGCCATTCCTGGTTTGGTTCTCTATATTTGGATAGATTTGGGCATTTTGGTTCATTCACCTCTTCAAAGATTGGTAAGATCCATTTGAAACCCTTGTCACTGCATCTTGCTTCTTCGCACGCTTTCGAATGTTGATCTCGATTTAGATTTATGGGTCACGCCTTTACTTGGGTAAGTTTGTATTTTTGACATGTCATCCGTATCTTCTCGTATTTCTCTAATTCTCTCAGATTCTCCTTTCTCTTATAATCTTGGTATTTATCGTTCACTTTGGTTTCGATTGTTGGAATCCATGGTCCGAAATATTCATGTTACTTAGCTTGGTAGAAGTCATGTTATAAGGAGAGGGGGATGTAGTGCCCACTTCCCTTGGACATTATTTAGATAGGTTTTACCCTTCCATATTATAGTTTGCATCATTCAGCTCATTACATAAATAGTATCGACATGAGGTTCCTAGACTTACATTTATATAGACTATTCTCTTTTGTGACGTTGATTTGGCATGGGGTGCCAACCTTGTTATCTAATTAGTATGGATACGTCATGACGTATGGATATATTTTTATTTTTATATTATACATGGATAATGTTGTAGAGTTGTGATTATAATATATTTTGATTATGATGATGATGATGGTTACGTTTAAGTATATTATAATGAAACAATGAAATGAAATTTGAAACTACAAATGTTGAATAAGTTAGTAAACCATAAGGATGAAATTTATAGGGATGTTGACATGATTTGGTTTGGTCATTGTTATATTATTGAAACTTATTGGTTAAATGTACTAGTTAGTATTTGGTGTGTATGCTTGTTTTATTGGATTTGAAAAATGAATAGGGAATGTAGTGCCCACTCCTCTTCGACACCTATTCCTAATTTCATCATGCTCACTAGCTGCCTAGAGACATGGATATTTATATAGAATTCTTGATAGCATGAGTGTAGACTATATGGACATTTGAGTATTATTTTGGTTTGACTCTTATCATGGATTATATGGATGCCTAGCTGATTTTGGTGGATATTGCAGCACATGTGATTTAGTGTTGCTTTACTTATATACTAACATCTTGGACTCATAGTAGTTGCGACTATGTTTTGATGCATCGTTAACCATGTGTACATTGATATTATGGTTTATTGATTTCATGATGATATTAGGTGATCAGTATGTGAATTTCACGATTTTCGTAAAATATGAATTGTGATTTTGGATAATTGTAAATGTTTGATTTAGAATAGAATTGTGTACCATGATGCATGATGATGATTATATACTTGGATGGTTTATATGATTATTATTTTCTTGATGCATTGATGTGTCCTTGAGGCCAAAGGTGGTATTATTTTGTGGTTGTAGGAAATGAAATCACGCAAAACAAGGAGGAACTAGGAAGGCCAACCATGAAGGAATGTCACTTGTTAACAACATGGTCACCTTGGAAACCATTGTGTTTGTGATATGTTTATTTCGTCTTATTTTTTGTTGTCATTGGATGTCTCCATGAGGGATAATGTTACATGCGACCCTAGGTAGGTATGTTTTTGTGTTATCTTAATTGTCTTATCGTTATGTTGTTTATTTTATTTTGGATGTCATCTTAAATAAAATTCTAATATACCCTTGTACTTCTATGTTATTATGTTGAGAATTTACCCCTTAATTGACTAGGAAATTTGTAGTCTAGCTAGTGTATTAATGTTGTGACTTTTATTAGGTGTAAATTTTTCCCCTTATGTTTCTTATGCTTGTTATGTATCTTCAATTAATTATTTTAAATGGTAGAGGTTAATGTTAATGTGATGAGGTGGGTTTGGGAGGAAAAGGATTCCTTATAATATACTTAATTTCTTTCACTTCTTTTATTTTAATTTTAAATTTGGAATTGGTATATGTTTTATTGAAGAACCCAATTTGGGATTTGGGCTTTGAGGCTGATTTTTAGAGTATACGGGACAAGTTTTACTTGTCTCGTACTCTTTAGAATTCCCTACTAACCTAACATATGACCAAAGGGGTAAATGTAGGCCATTAATCATGAAAACTTGAGAGGAAAGAGGGAACTATTTCCCCCACATTTTGATCCTCTAAATTAAACCTTGAAATGTGCATAAAGGAGTGTTATGGAGAAATCACAACACCCATGCTTTCTTGCAAGTGAATGGTTGAGGTAGTCAATGTGATTCTTCAAACATGGAGTTATCCCAAAGTGTGGGAATTTGCAATCGGGATAACCCTCCAAAGAAGGTCGACTTCCTATCCTAACCTAGTTCCAACTACTCCAAAGTGTAGAGAGTTGCAATATGACCCTAATCTAATTATTTCCCAAGGAGAAAAAATTAAAAATAAAATTCATGAAAATAAAAACCTACTCTAAGGAAAGGTGATGCACCAAGAAGGATGTTGAACAACCTACGAAAAACACACCAAGACCGGAAGCTTGTAATGAAAACAACAAAAATAAATAATAAATTTACATGTAATGAAGGATCAAAAAGATGAAATAGAACACGTAAGAGGGTTATAGACATCCGAAAATATGATTTTATTGCTCTCAAAGTTGATACAATACATCACATTTAGGGCCAAAGGCACATATTTTGCATTACAATGTCCAATAGGGAGGTTTTGAGCTCTACAAATATCTTACAGATAAGAAAGAAGGGAGGGGCATATACAAGGTGTCCAACCTTTTGAAATGCACCCCTCATTACATTTATAGAACAAAATATGAATGAGAGAAAGGATTTTAGGTTTATGGGAGTAATTTGAAACACCATCCCCGCTTGTATCATCTCCTTGCATAGCTAATACTTCATCAATTTGGTGGTTAAACCACCCGCAACTATACAAATATGATCTCCCACTCAAAATTTATAGTCTTCTGAAGATGGGGGTGTTATACTACAATAAATGTGTGTGGTTGATCTCATTTTTCAGACTCCAACCCTACATCGCAACCTTTGAAATCCTAAATTTTAGAATTTCAAGATTTGGAGTTCCGGCATTTAGAATTCAATGGTTTATTTTACTTTTCAATTCTTGAGATCACCTGAAAGTGCTTAAATTCCGAACCTTCAAAGCCTGAAATTTAGAACTCAGAGTTTGAAATCTGAAATTATATTTTGGGTGGCACTTTTCACCCATGGACTAGTCAAAAGGTTCATAAATTCCAAAATCTAGAAGTCTAAAATTCATACTTCGGGTTTATGACCTTTGCATATTTAGGGTTTCATGTGTTCGGTTTTGAGGTTTTGGGGTTCATGTTTCAGGGTGTGGGTTTCAGGGTTTTTGTGTTTCAAGGTTTTAGAAGTTTGGATTTCGTGGTTTGAGTTTCGGGGTTCATGTTTCGGGGTTTTAGATACTGTTCATCCATCTAGTTGCATGAAACCTCGAAATCCTGGAAACCCGAAGTCTGAATTTCAAACTTTAGGTTTTAGACTTCATTTCCTCCCCACACAACATTGTACATTTCTCAACCATGCCACCATCTCCAAACTCCTTAATGTCCGAAGTTCGAGATTCAGACTTGAGAATTTGATGTTTTCAAACATTTTCTCCTCATCATTTTAAACCTCTCGGATCCTTTTTCCGTGCTTCTTCCCACCAATCCACGAATTCGTGAATGTTTGAAGTCCAAATTTAAGACATAAAATTTGAGACTTTCTTTTCCTTTTTCGAGACTATTCACCATGAGTCATCAAGACTCCAAATCCCCAAAATTGACCCTCCTTTTATGCTTTGACCTCCAAATTACCTCACCTCCAAAGTCTGAATTTTGGACTTCGAGCTTCTTGATTTCCCGAACTCCTCAAAGAATGTGCTCTGCCCGCTAATTGAATTTCTTAGCTCGATCCCAAAATGTGAGCTCCCATGGCCGAATTGATCATCCCATTTTCTCTATGTGTTATCATGTTTGTCCAATTTCACCTGAGGGTAAAATTGGATAGCAGTGAGTTTGTATGCAAATTTGGTGAAGGCATCTCCTCATCTACCTCTTTATGATGCCAATGTTTGTGTAGGGAGTTGGTGATGTGGAGTTGATGGAGATGAATTGGAATCCTACAAGGAGCCACATCCTCTCTCCCTCCATTTCGTCTATTTATTTGCATCCCTTTGATGATGGTGGAGGTTACTTACTTCTTGGTTAATCCCTTTGTGAATTCCAATATTATCTTGGTTTATTATTTGGCTTCAAATTTAAGGGAAGAAGAACTTAATCTTGATTTTTTGGCTTTAAATTTGGGAAGATATTTCTTGGAGTGTTTTCTTGTGGAGAAGAGTTGGAGTGGATATCTTGAAGGGATAATTGTTAAAATGGGAAGGTAGGATATTCACTTAAGTTATTCCATTGTTTCATGTTGTGTATGTTAGTGTAATTTAAATGCATTTATGTAATGATTTTTGCTGGTTTTGCGAAGTTTTTCCTTGAAGAAGGTGTAGGGAGAAGGGGATATGAGGCCACTAAGGATTTAAAAGAGTGTTTTGTGAGGTTATTTTTAGGAGGGAGTGTGGGTAAGGTGCTCCACCTATGGGGAGAGAAAAGGTTAATTTTTGTTGCATTATATGCATTTGAATCATGGAGAGATAAGGGATTATGAGAGTGTTTTCTGATGTGCACTTTGGAGGTTCTTGGGTGGACCCTTAACCCACTTGGGAGGTATAAGGAGGTGGCCACCATTATCCTTATCCTTTGGCTCTAGATTGAGCCTTTGTGATTGATTAAATGTTGCAGGTTTTTAATTGTTTATTCATGTGTTGGAACATTTTCTTGTGTGTGTGTATTGTAAATGTGAAGCCATTGTTTTTTTGTCATGGTTGTGAACATCCCACATTGTCTCATGGTTGGATCTTAGGGGCCAATGAGGGGATTGGCTTCACCACTTCATTGGAATTTGGCTAGGAGGAGAGAATTGCCTAGCTCCCTTCCTTGTTTGTGTGTTGTAAATGAAGTGAACAAGTTGCTCGTTCTAAATATTAAATTGAGTTGTAGGGGTTTGTTTTAGAAAATTGGGCATAATTTCTCCACCATTTTGGTGGAGGGCTTTTATTATACTTGTATTTTAAATTCATCCTTTGTGTCTGGTAAAATACGTTGATATGAGACTGTATTCTTTTCAAGTATAAAAAACTTTGTATGTACTTGAAGTTGCAAATTTAAGGGACTGTGTTATGTTTTAAATTATTGTAAAACCTACCTATAAGGACATTTTAGAATTAGTTAGGAATGTTGTAAGACATTGAAAAGAATTAGAGTCTGAAATTTTCAAATCATTTGGAAACCTTGTAAAATCATAGAAAGTATAGTTTGTGCTTAGTTGGAAAATATTGTAAATTATTTGAAGGAAAATGTCTCGTGTTTATCTCGCTAAATGTCATGGATAACTTCTTTATACCTATTAAGTTTGAAGAGATGTATTTTACATATCCTTCTCTATATAAATAAATGAGTCACATGTTTACTTGTGCTTTGAACACAATATTCCTCTACCTATAGATATATGTGAAAATATAAACTAGGAAAATGTAATGTCGTTTCCTATTAAAATATGTTTCCTAGTTATAGAAATTTGAATTTAAATTATATACCTATATTAATGGACATATATACATCTACTTAAGATATTTGAATATATAAACTTATACATAGGTCTACAACCCAAATATAACCGTATCTTAATCAAATAGAAAATATTATAGAAAGGTCCTATACTTCGTATATTGAATATATATATATAGTATATACATATATATATATAATAAAATGATCTCTATAGCCTAATTTGTAATCAAATGAAAGCTTTTTCTAGAAGAGGATTAACTCGAGCTTCATATATATATAGAAATATATATTATTAGGAAAAATATATAATATATGTATTAGCTGAAATGAAATTCGAGTTGTTTTTTAGAAGCTTTTTCTAAAACAAAAAAATATATATGGGGGTAGGCGGCTTGGCCGACCTACGCCACCTTTTGTAATAACGGGGAAGGTGGCTCAACCAATCTGCCCACCCCAAAACCTCGTAAGTAAGGGGTGGGTGGCTTAGCCAACCCACCCCATAGACTGAAACTAAACAATGTGGCTAGGACGCCCCATTACCATGCATTTCCCTAAATCAGGCCTACAACACTCTGTAAATAACACAAAAATATATAAATAAGTTATTACACACACACACACACACACACACACACACACCTACATGTGTATATATAAATATATATATGCCTCGGTATCGATATGAGAGGCGGAAGTTGCATATAACCAACAAAGAAACTTATAAAATAAAAATCCCTAGTTGTATATAAAACTCGAAAAATAGAAGAATATTGATGGAGAAACTCTCCCCACTATGGACCATGCACAAAGTGAAAATTCACCATAAGTACCTTCCCAAATTATCTTGCCTCAATTTTTCCTTCATTAGAGCTTCCCTGTGCAAATAGAGCCACAATTACGGTATACGGAAGTTCAAGAGATCATAAGGAAAGTTAGGGAAAATAAAGAACCCTAATATCTACATGAGGGGATTAAATGAATCCTATGGCTGGGATTTAATCCTCATCCATTAGTGATGGGTGAATGAATTTGTTGAAGTATGGGTAAATTAATCTCATGAAGCCGTAGGATTTGTTCTCGATATGTAGGAAGTTAAATAAGTTAACATTATTTTATTAAATTATTTTATTTAATACTTGTGCATGGCATGTGGTAAATTAAGTGTTTTATCAAACTAAAAATTAAGAGAAAACTTAACTATGGATGGATTTATTCACTCATTAGTTTGTAATGCGGATTTAATGATTGTTATAACAGAAAAACTATTTATCAAATTTTATTTTATTTTAGTCTTGTTTGTGGAAACCGTTGTTTGAAACCTATTTGTGGTCACACTTTTAACAACAAAAAAATAAATTATTCCATAATTTTCTAACTAAACCTAGATTGTTCTTGGGTCTTGAGTGTGATTTTTAGATGGGCGTTACACTTGGTATCGAGCCATTGGTTCAAATATTAGACCCACAGGAACACTAGAAAACTTGATACATGAACATTTGACCTAGTACCATATTAAACTTAGCACGCTTTTAAATCTAGAAAACAACTTTGTTTGAAAATTGCACATTTTAGTAAAAATGGCAAACCGAGTAAAACCTATAATATTGAACTAACTCTCACCTTGGTCTATGCAAGAGGCGTGAACAAGATGAGGGGCCCTTTCACTTAGATCTAGATTTACCACCTTCAGTCGGGTTGTAGAAGCCATCCTACCTCGATTCTACAGACTCTTCAGGGATGTTAATTGTGCTCTACGTGAAAGGTCCATAGGAGGAGATTCAAATAGACATGATAGGGAGCCATATGTTGAGGCTCATGTATCTCCTTGACACAACGAGGAGCATAGAGGAGAGAAATCCCATGCGGAGTCAACCAGAGTAGAGTCACCGTAGAGGGGATAGGAAGACTGGGCTTTATGATACAGGGATAAGTCTCAAAGCACTAGGCTTAGAGATGAGCATGTAGAGAGGCATAGGGTTCATCAAACTATAGCTACGCACCACATCGGGGAGATCCTAAAGCTTCAACCATCACACTATTCTGGGAAACATATTAATTTTAGGAAGAGGCCTAGTTGGTGAGCTTGAGCAGGTGCTTCAAGCTAAGTCTCTTGTTATAAAGAACACGAAAGCTCATGTTGCAATCCTTTTCAGAGGGATGAAGTAGGTGTCTGGTGGAGGATCAAGGATATGAAGCTCCCCCTTGATTCAGATTCGGTTACTTCCTAGCTCTTTGAGGAGTGGTTCAAGAGCAGGTACTTATCATGGAGGTTCATACAACAGAGGATAGATGAGTTTCATGACCTCCGATAGGCATCTTTGATAGTAGCTGAGTATGAGAGTTGATTTCTTGATCTACTCTAGTATGTCGACTACATGCAGGATGAGCAGGTATGGATCCATAGGTTCATCTCGAGGCCCGAATCTAAACATTAGAGGTATGGTACAGATCCATTGTCCACAGACATTAGTTAAGGCCATTGAGAAGGAATATATAAAGATATTAGACTTAGGGAAAGACACAACAATCCATATACCGAGTCCGGATCCACATCCAATAGATGCAAGAAAACATATCGAGGTAGTAAAATCCTCCTCCGCATGGTGGATAGGGTTCATCACAGGTCATCGTTTAGACCACGTGGCAGCGTAGTAGTAGTAAAAGTCTCGCCCACCTTACTGCACTCCACAAATATTTAATCCATAGAGGAGTCAAAGTATGGGGCCTCCGCCTAGGGTTCCCATTAGGACACGGGGTGCACTGGAGTAAGTCAATAGGATCTCGCTAGCGAGAGACATTAGTACACCATAATTTGATCATCAGGATCCACACCACATACCTCCAGAGTACCGATGGACTTGCTACACATGGGAGAGGATCAGGCGGTTGTTTTGGTTGTGGTGTTACTGGACATTTTTGGAGAGACTTCCCACGTAACCCCTAGTAATAAGGGTAAAACATAGATCTCGAGCCTCTGTTGGTGACATGATGAGGCGCTCATCGCATCTATGCGGTGGTCTAGAACCGCCGACCGAGCACTAGAGTACCATGATTGAGACTACAGGTAGCATTGGTGGTATTCCTACCTCCATTCTATTTGATTCTGGTTCTTCTGATTCTTTTATTACACCATTTTTAGTAGAGCGATGTAGGTAGGTGGTGGCGCTTAGGAAGGGTCTTAGTTGGGACACCATTTCCATTGACTTCATTGTTGTGCTATCGATGATAAGATACCACCACGATGCCATCATGGTCATGGTGGATAAATTCACAAAAGTGGCTCATTTTTCTCTAGTGAAGACCACTTATACACCCAATGCAATGGTGGCACGAGTTTATCTTTATGAGATTATCAAGTTACACGGGATTCCATGGAAGATTATTTGTGACGATGATCCTCTGTATACTTCCCATTTTTGGACTACCATGCAGCATGCCCTCGGGACGAAGATCAATTTCAGCATAGCCTATCACCCCGAGATAGATGGATAGGGACTGTGTGAATCATATCTTATAGGACATGCTTAGGATGTATGTTATGGATCATCAATCGAGGTGGGAGGAGTACCTATACTTGGTGGAGTTTTCTTACAATAATAGTTTCTAGAGTTCTATAGGCATGGATATTTTTCAGAATTGGTTAGGGGACATGGTTTCTCTTAGACCAGATTTGTTACAAGACATGGAGCAAGATGTGGTTATGATCGTAGACGAAAATTGCATGAGGCATAGGACATGTAGAAGAAGTAAACAGATCAGCATAGGATCGCCCATAGATTTTATGTGGGCATGAATATTTTCCTTCATGTTAGGCCACATAAGAGCCCTATCTATTATGGAAATTGTTCTAAGTTAGCTCCTAGACTCGTGGGTCCCTTTGAGATCTTGGAGTGTATTGGTCCTTTGGCCTACTTCCTAGCATTTCCACCTAACATGTCTTGCATCCATGATTTGTTTCATGTTTCAATAATTAGGAGATATATTTCTTGATAATGAATACTTGAAAAAAATATTTGCACAGAAACAAGATGGTGCTTGTGTATTTTATTAATATCAAAATTAAGCATTACAAAACAAATGAGAGAGCTACAATATTTATAGATATTGGATAGCTTCTATCTCATCCTCAATATATGGAAACAAATCATCTAATCTGAGAAAATATGCAAAAATAGCATATTGCCCCTAACTACCCCTATTGCCCCTCATGGAAATCATCCGGGAACAAAATATGCAAGATAAAACATGATCCCACAAACATTGGGATGAGAACACTATCACTTAGTTAACTAACAACTAAGGACAACTAATATCTATTGACATAATTTTAAATTATTTAAATTACATACTTCAAATTATTACATTTATTCAAATATAAACTAATGATGAATTAAGCTAAGTTTTATTCATAACATTCCCCCTTTAATTTAGCCTAGTCTCAGTGAACAGGAGATAAATTCTCTAAAACCCTCAAATTTACCTCGAGCAAGTGACTTTGTGAAGACATATGCATGTTGCATATCTGTTGGGAAATATTGAGATGGATGTTGTTGTTTTGAACATGTTCGCGAATGAAATGTACTTGCACCTCAATGTGTTTGGTGCGCTCATGAAAAACTAGATTCCGAACAAGTTTTACTACTCCTTCATTATCAACATGTAGGATAGTTGGATCTTTCTGTGGTATTCCCAATCCTTCAAGTATACGTGAGCCATATCACTTCACAGATAGCTCCACCTACTGCACGATATTTTGATTCTATGGAGGATCTTGAAACACAAGTCTAGCTTCTTACTCCCCCATGATATCGTCCAGATCCCAAAAAGAATACAAATCTTGAAGTGGATTTCCTATCATCTATGTTTCCTGCATGATCTGAATCTAAATATCCTGTCAAGAATAAGTTATTATTCTTCTTGTATTCTAGGCCATAGTCCATAGTTCCTCTGATGTACCTCAATATCCGCTTTGCTGCTTTCCAGTGAGAAACCCTTGGTTCTTGCATGAACCGTGAAAGATAGCTGATTGCATAGCTGATATATGGCTTAGTGTAAGTCAAGTATATGAGACTCCCGATCAACTACCAATAGAGAGTTACATTTACTTGTGGTGATGGATTTGTCTCGAGACAATTGAAGTCTTGTCTCCATAGGTGTGGAAAATGGCTTACAATCTATCATATTGAATTTCTCAAGTGTTATCTTGGCGTATTTCAATTGTGACACAAAGGTATGATTTTTTTTTCCAAAATTCAAGTCCAACACAATAATGTAGAAGCCCAAGATCGGTCATGTCGAATGATCATGTTAGATATTTATTTGTTGACTCAATCATCCTCATTGATCCTCCAGTGATGACTATATCATCGACATATACTACAATGATCACTATCTCCCCCTTGATTTTTGAGATATAGATTAGGATCATATGGACTCTTGTTGAATCCATGTTGAATGAGATGCTCGTCAATTTTTATGTACCATGCCCTATGAGATTTCTTTAGACCATATTGTGATTTTATCAGTTTATATACATTTTCCTCTTTACCTGGTATGAAAAAACCTTCTGGTTGAGTCATGTAAACTTCTTCCTGTAAATCACCATTAAGAAAGGCACTTTTCACATCCATTTGGTGTATTTTCCAACCAAATTGTGCAGCTAGAGAAAATATTAACCTAAAAGTTTTTATCTTAGTTGTGGGAGAAAAAGTATCCTCATAATCAATTCCTTCTTTTTGAGCATATCCCTTAGCAACTAGTCTAGCCTTATGTTTATCAATTTTACTGTCTAGCTTTGTACTTCATTTTGAAGATCCATCTACATCCAATTGGTTTTTTTCCTAGTGGAAGATCCAAAGTTTACATGTATTATTTTTCATAAGTGACTTATATTCTGCATCCATAGCATCTTTCCAAGTTTTAGATTGTAGGGCTTCTAAAACCAAGCCGATGGCTCAATAGTTTCAACAACTTTACCCATCAAGGCCAATTTTGCCTCATTTCGAGCCATACTTTGTGAGTCCTCATTCCAGAGGGTAGATGTGTCGGGACACTATCCAATTTTGCATCTCTAATCATACTTGTATACCATTTAGGCATACTTTTTGTGGTTCCTGTGGGAGGTTGAATTTCACCATCTTCCCCATCATCACTGTCATTATCAAAGTGATTACCATCCTCTGTTTTCACTATAGGAATGAAATTTTCATCATGTGAGTGAATGGAAGGAGCATCTTCCTCTTTCTTCTCAAAGAACTCAACATCCCTACTAGTGTAGACCTTTCTTGTTTTTGGATCCATCAATCTATAACCAAGTGCTACATCACTATATCCTAAGAAGATAAGTTTTTCTGATTTCATATCAAGTTTGGTTCTTTGCTTCTTAGGTATGTTCATGCTAGCTTTACACCCAAAAACTCTAAGGTGAGAAATAGATGGCTTATGCCCTGACCATGCTTCCTGAGGTGTTACTCCATCAAGAGCTACAAAGTGGGAATTCTATTTAGTAAATAGATGTCGTTTTAGCCGTTCACTTGCCCAATTTTTTTTTGATAAACCTACATCATCAATCATACATCGTACCATTTCCATGATATTACGATTTCACCTTTCAACAACACCATTTTGTTGCAATGTGTGAGGAGGATTCATTTGACGACGAATACCATGTGTTTCAAAAATCGTTGAACTCATTTTTGGTGTATTCTCCCCGATCCGAGCGAAGTGTCTTTATTTTCCTACTAGACTCTCTTTCAACAAGGGCTTTGAACTTCTTGAAAGTTTCAAAAGCTTGGTCTTTTGATAAAGACAAGATATCCACATTTTTCTTGAAAAATCATCAACAAAGAGCATGAAATATTGAAACCTAGAGTGGCTAGGTCTCATTGGTCCACACAGATCGGTATGCACCAAGTCAAGTTTTTCCTTAGCCCAAAATGTACTATGTTTGAATGGTGCTCTATGTTGTTTTCCGCCAAACAATGCTTTGAGATTTATCTATACCCTTTTTAGAGGTGGAAAACCCCTAACCATGTCATATCGACGAAGTGTGTCAAGATAGCCAAAACTCACATGTCCAAGTCTTCGATGCCATAGTTGTGTTGATTTTGTATCTTTGGCCACGAGAGCTTGATCATTCTGTTGAACAAAATATAACTGAAACATTCTTCCCACATTCAAAGCTTTTGCAACAATTTTAGAGCTTCATGACTTATCTTTGATTAGGCACATATTTTTACCACCTTTACAATCAAAGTCAATTTTAAGATTGTGATCTAATAATTGACTTACGAATAATAGATTTTTGGTTAAACTGGGACATATAGAACATCTGTGATCTTACAACTATGTTTCCCAAGTGGAAGTGAAATAGAACCAATTCCCTCAACACTATATGAAGTATCATCACCCAAAGAAACATGGTTTTTTGTGGGTGTGTCTCTCATGTTGAAGAACCAATATTTCCTACCTGTCATGTGTCGGGTTGCTCCCGAATCAACATACCAAATTCCATGTGGAGATTTAGACTCTTCAGTAGATTGTGCACTATACAAGAAGTCGAATCATCAAGTTGATCTTCTTGTTCTGCTACATTTCCTTGTTGATTTGGTTTCTTTTTCCACTTTCCCTTATACTGTCCCTATTTATTCTATTGTTGATCTTGTTTTGATTGTTGGTTGTCATTATTCCTACCACTTGAGGAACCTTTGTTAAAAGTGTTGTACCAACAATCTTTGAGTTGATGGCCTTGACGACCACAAATTTGACATTTTTGTTGAGTCTTTTGACCTTGTTGATTGATTCCTTGCTTCGTAGGTTGTTTATTAAACTTAGCCTTATTTTTCCCTTTTTGATTCGAAGCAAGTGCCTACTCTTCAGTTCCAAAGTTGAGTGAATAGCTTCTTCTTGTTGTAACATATTCACTAACTCCTCAAATGTTGTAGTTTGACCAGTTATGTTTAACGTGGTCACAAAAATCCTGTAAGAAGGAGGAAGAGCTCTCAATACTATATGCACGAGTCATTTATCGCTTTACTTCTTCTTCCAAAGCTTGAAGTGATGCACGCAGAGTCGCCACTCTTCTAAAAAACATTTCAACTTTCTAAGCTGATTGCATTTTCAAGTTTAATAGTTGACTTTGGAGATGAATTATTGTGTTCTTATTTTTGACTCATATACTATTTTCAACTTGTCCCAAGATTCTTTTGCTATTGTGGACTTGCGAATATGAGGTTGTACCTCATCTAAAAAAAACTAAACAAGATTATTAACTTTGGTTTTTGATTTGCACAATCAAATGTAGCTTGTTGTGTAACATCTCCTGTAGATCTTGTTAATGTACCAAAAATAACAAACCATAGATTTTCAAAATCAAGTTGTGCGTGAATTTTTGTTTTCCATGCTAGATAATTATCAGAATGCTAAAGTTGTGAATTTGGAAAAAGAATTTTGGCACCGTAATTGCGGCCATTGTGAAAAGTGATAAACAATAGAAGAAAAAATTGAACACCTTCCCCATTAAAGCATGCACACCCCCCAAAAAATATTATTTTATTTATTTTGGGCTCCTTTGTGGCCGTGTATAATGAATTTTTGCACTATTCACCCCGTTACAATTTGTCTCTATGGCCGATTTGCAAAAATGGCTCTCTTGGCCGATTTTAAAAATATAATTTTTTTGACTCTTTGGCCTCTTTTGAAATACAAACAATTTCTAATTTGTTTAATTTTTACAAAAAAAGCTTATTAGAAACTGGAACATGACATAGATCTCAAAGAAACACACACTTTAAAAAAAAAAAATGGCGCCTCAACTGAGGTACCAAATTGAAAGTTATGTCTTTTTAAATTACAATTTTAATATCTTTCCTGCCCCTTTCCAATAATGGAAAAAAATCCACTTCTAAAAAAGAACACATAGAATGACTTACATGTATGCGTATTTCACATTTTAGGGCATAATTGGAGTTCCATCTCTTTGTGTAACCATGATAATAACCCTTGGCCGCAATTTTATTGTTGCTTCTCTTTTAAACAGTATTTCTTTTGCGAGCAACTTCTTCCTTTTTTCAATGCAACTTTTTTCCTTACAGGGTTGCAAATCTTCTCCATGTTGGATGGAGGCATGTTAGACTTCATTGAAATCTCCTATCTTCTTGTCCTCTAACAGATGTAGGTTAACACAAAAGCTTTGGAAAAAGATCTTCTCACAGACATGTACAATTTTCTTGCCAGAAATATGAAAAGACAAAGCACAGAGAACAAGAAGGGGAAGTTATGTGGGGAGCTTGAAAATCTTGGGTCCGTACAATACAAAAATACTATATATATATTTTATTTAAAACTTCCAAAAAAAATATACAGGTAGAAGTAATTTTAAAAAAAAAATACCAGAGAATGAAACAATGTTACCTTTTGCAATAGAGCTTCATCCACATCTGTAAGGGCTTGTGATTGCACTCCAGGTGTGTCTTCAACTGCAAATCAATCTGCTTGAACCATGGTGTGGATTCGGGTAGGGTTGTGAAATGGGTGGGGGTATCTATGGCTCATCCTAGCTCTGTAATTTCTCTAGATATCCTTAAACTTACCTATAACTTCCTACACTCCTCTCTAGATCAAAATACTACTACGATACCAAATCTTCATAATGAATACTTGAAAACAATATTTGCACGTAAGCTTTGCACGAAACAAGACGATGCTTGTATATTTTATTAATATCAAAATCAAGCATTACAAAACAAATGAGAGAGCTGCAATATTTATAGATATTGGACAACTTCTATCTCATCCTTAATATATGGAAACAAATCATCTAATCTGAGAAAATATGTAGAAATAACATATTGCCCCTATTGCCTCTCATGGAAATAATCCGGGAAACAAAATATGCAAGATAGAACATGATCCCAAAAACATTGGGATGAGAAAACTATCACTTAGTTAACTAACAACTAAGGACAACTAATAACTATTGACATAAGTATAAAGTAATTAAATTAAATACTTTAACTTATTACATTATTCAAATATAAACTAATGATGAATTAAGCTAATTTTTATTCATAACAATATTGTAGATCCTTCTCATGTGCTGGATTAGACCTCATTACAGGTGTAAGATCGGGGAAGGTGATGGTGGAGCCCATCCGCATTATAGACCACATGACCCCGTGCCCTCGAGGTAGAGATTGACCATGTTTGGGTACAGTGGGACAAATATGATGAGACTGCGGCTATATAGGAGGATGTTGCTTTGTTACAAGTCCAGTTTCTACACTGCTCTAGTTACTTCCAAGATGAAAGCGATTCTAAGGGGAGGGGGATGTAGTGCCCACTTCCCTTCGACACCTTTTGATATTGATTATGATATTGTTGACTATATTATGGACATTATTGTGACTTTTGATTTAGCATGATGTTAGATGTTAGAGAATGGACTATTGTTGATTTTGATTCATATATGATGCATGTGGATTATTAGAGACATTTTATATGGATGTTGATATGCTGTTTGACATGGTTATATTTATGGATGTTGTTCGGACATGTGATTTTTGATATATTGAGTAGACCTAGAAAATTGAATTAATTTGATGATCATATAGTTGTTGATGAAATTGTAAATGATATTGCTACTTGCCTTGATGATGTTGTGAATTATATTTTATATTTATTTTGGATGATTTGATGTGGCCACGAGGCCAAAGGGGGTATTTCTATTTTGCAGTAAACATATCACAAAAACATCGGGGATTGAGAACAACCACATTGTAATTCTAGATGAATTCAACAAGGGTCACCATGGGAACTTGTAGGTATTTTTGTATGTTTGATTGTTGTTATGAATTCCCATGAGGGGGAGTCACCTTCAAATGTGACCAAGGGGTTATCTATATTTCTTTTTTTGGTTCCTTTGTTTAATGTTAGTATGTGTTTTATAAGTGATGTGTTTCCCCTTCTATTTAATTAAATTGTGTGTAAATATTGTGAGTAATCATATTGTTGAATTAATTAATTAAGTTTGGTCATAAGAATGTAATTATTAGAGTTTTTGGCTCTTGGATGAAGTGTTGTAAGTGATGTGTAAGTAAACTTTGAGTGTGAAACACTCCACCTTATTTTGAAATTCGAATTTGTCCTATGAGTATATTTTTGGAGTCTTGTGGGACAAGTTAAACTTGTTCCACACCTCTTAAATTTGTATACCAACCTTACCAATGGATGGGGAATTAAATTTAGACCTTCATTATGCATTTTGGGAACAAAATTTTTAAGGTTTTAATTGCTATTTCTTACATGTTTTTAATTTCAGTCATTATGTGGTGTGGGCTTGACTTGAGTGTGTAAGTAAAACTGTCATTTTCCACCCACTTATTTATTATGCCTTGGAGATTGAAGTTGACTTATGAGTTGGAGTTGAGGATGTGTGATGTGGCATCCTACATGGATCCACCTCATCCTCCTCTCTTCCCTCTTCTATATATTCAAATTCCTTGGCTTGTTTTGGGGTTACTTCACTTTGGATTACTTCATTTTTTTGTGACTTCATTTGGTTTAGAGCTCTTGTAATATTGGAAAGCATTGAAGATTTCTTGAATGCTTGTGGATTGTTGAGATTTTGGACTTTTTGGATTGGAAAGCTTGTTGTTGAACTTTGGAGAAAACTCTACCATGGAGAGGTAGGAGCTTGGATCTTTAAAATGTTTTATTTATGCATATGTGAATGTTGTGAATGTTTTGGTATGTTTGTTGGCTGGTTGGGTAGATGGCCTAGGTATGGTGTAGGAGAAGACTATGGGGATATCTTTTGGGGAGGCATAAGAGTTTTGGGGAGGTATAAGTGTTTTTGGAGGGGAGTTGGGATTGGGTTCCACATTGTAAAAGAAATACCTTACATTTATTTTCTCGTTATGGAGTGCCATAAAAGTGTGGGGAGGAAAAGGAAATGGGAGGTATAAGGGGTACTTGGGAGAGGCATAAGAGCATGTCAGTATTTGAAGTGATATATATATATATATATATATATATATATATATATATAGCGCTTTTATTTCACGTGGAGACCCATTCCCCCTTTGGGAGGTATAATCAACTTCCCCCATAGGTCTTTCTCCTTTGGCTTGTGCAAGATGAAGCTAGAGTATTGTTTTTTGTTTTTCTTGTGGTTACAAACTACATTTTTATTTGGGCTATGTTTGATTGTGAAATTATTCCTTTTGTGTTATGGAAGCCTGTTATTACCATGCGTTGAAATCCATCTCTTATTGCATTGTGGTTGGGGATCGGGGTATGAGGAGGATGGCATCTCCTGCTCATTGGATTTCTTGGTTGGGTGGAGAGTGTTTCCTTTCCCTTGTTTTTGTGATCAAAATGAAATCATGATGGATCTTCTTGTTTTTGTTCGGAGATGAGAACGAAGATAGATTTGCGATCCTTTAAGGTTACCTTCTTGTAAAATTTCCCACTTGGATTGGATGGCATTGTAATACTATTTGTGATGGAAAAGAGCTACTCTATTTTGAATATGAAAGTTGTATCTGATTTGTGGAAAAAGAAAGAGAAAGTGAAATTTCGTATTTTTTATTTTGTCCTTAAATGGAAAAAGAAGTTGTAAAGGAAATTTATTCAATTCAATGGAAGTTGTTTTACCTTGTTCAAATGGAAAGGTTTTCACTTAAAGTCTTTATCTGGAATATATTGTGAAATTTTTGTTTGAAAATTGAAAATGAAATACGTATGAAGAAATATTACATTTATTTGTTCCATTTGAAATGCATGATTTAAAAATAGAACCGTATTCTTGTTTTTACGCATTGATAGAAATAAAGTGAAACTTTTTAAATTAGATTGAATGAATAAACTAAATATTTATATGTTGCTAAATGGAATGGATGAACTTGGGTTTGAAATTTGAAGAACTTTGTTAGATGATTTCAAACCTCGAAAAATTTTATCGTAAAAATATACGGACTTAACCTCGTAACAATCGAAATAATTTAGAAACCTTAAAATGAACCAAGGAAGATTAAAATCCATCTTAAAATCATTGTTTTCTCAAAGAAATTCACATAGACTTCATTAATTAGGCTAAAGTCGAAAAACATTTTTATTAGAATAAGGGAAGAAATTTGAATGGAAAACTTAACGTTCAATAAATTTGATCCTTGCAAATCTGTCCAATTCCATTTTTAGGGAAATCCTCCATGTTTGTTTGGCATGTTGAGAAAGAAAGGATGGAAGATTGAATTTTTTTCCTTAAGTTTAAAAAGTTGAGTTCATCATTTTAATAAAAGAAAGACGTTTACTCAAAACAGAGCCTCCTATCTTTGTCAAAAAGAAAGGTTTTTACTTCTTGTGCAAAGAGGACTTTGTGCCCTTTCCAAAAATACTCATTTTCCAAAATTCAAATTCCCAATCAAAATTTATGGCCTTATGAAGTTTTTACTTGATTTCGGGTTTAAAAAAACTAAGCTGTTAAAAAAGGAAAAAATTGGTAATCGATTTACGGGCCAAAAAGTTACTTAGCGTACTTTTTTGAAAAAATGGAAAAAGTCACAAAGTCTTCCATGGCTACATAACCCGACGTTCCCTTGGGGCGGGAAAAGTTTCTATCTCCAAAAATTTAATTTGGCAAAATTTCCTCCACGACCTTACCACCCCGCACCCAATGAATGACCGACACGTGGCTTCTTTGGACGTCGGCAGAGGCACAAATAATTTTAAACACTTAATTCTTTTAAAAGCAATTGGAAAACATTCTTAAGTTCTCCCATCGGTCCACCTACTGCAGCCAATGGCTATCTCGACACGTGTCTCTACGACGCATCGGTGGAGGTGCAGAGTGTTTTGAAACTTTACGCTTCAAAATTCAAAATTTATTAAGTCTCCTCAATGGTCCACCAACCCCAGCCAATGAGGATCCGACATGTGGCTATGTTAGGTGTCGACAGAGGCTCGGGTGATTTTTAACCTTTGCTTTTAAACACTAAATTTAAAATTTTAAAGTTTTCCCGCCGATCTACTCCAACGCTTGGAATTTGGGAATGAAACATGGCATCTCTCGGATGTCGATGGAGTAAAGGGTTATTTTTAACCTTTTCGCCTTTCAAAAAAATTAAGTCAAAATTCCATTTTGCCTCGGCGACCAGCTTTCCAAAGTTGTTGGCTCAAAACATGCCACGTGTCCTTTGTGGCCAGGGGCATAATTTCTTCTTCGGCACGAAGCTCCCTCTGCCGTGGCCTTGCGGGCACATGGGTATAAGTTGCTCCTTTCATCCAAAAAGTGCAAAGAAGCCAAAATTTCCTCCCTAGGCTAGAAGGCCTACCTTTGGGAACATTTTTCTCCCAAGGCCTGTTGTTCCATAACTTGAAAAATATAAGGAGTTAAGAGGAATTCCTTATATCATCGGAAAGGGGAAGAAATTTCCTATCTAATGAAAGAATTTCAGGAAATTTATAATTGTGTAAAATATAATTAAATTAGCATTTTTAAATTGAAGGCTTTATTTCTAAATCCTCGAGTGACTTTTAAGGGGGTCACTTTATAGGGTAAGGGAATGTTTTTGTACCCCCCTTGTAAATATGATCCTTCTTTATTGATTGGAACTTGTAGAATTAAATACCTTGTGTATTTAATTTGTTCAATTTTTCCCTCTAAACATAATTAAGGAACATTTAGGTTAGTAATAACTTAAGTGTTTTACCAAAGTAAAACCTAAGAGAAAACATAAATATGGATGGATTTATTCACTCATTAGTTTGTAATGTGGATTTAATGATTGTTATAACAAGAAAAATTATTTATCAAATTTTATTTGTCCTTGAGTCTTGTTTGTGGAAACTCTTGTTTCAAACATGTTTGTGGTCACACTTTTAATAACAACAAAAACTTATTCCATAATTTTCTATCTAAACTTAGGTTTCTCTTTGGTCTCGAGTAAGAGTTTTAGATGGGCATTACACTTGGTATCGAGCCATTGATTCAAATCCTAGACCCTTGGGCATACTAGAAAAAAATTGAGACATGAACATTAGACCTAGTACCATATTAAACTTAGCATGCTTTTAAATCTAGAAAACAAATTTTTTCAAAATTGCATATTTTAGTAAACATCGAAAACAAAGTAAAACCTAAAATAATGAACTAAATCTCACCTTGGTCAGACAAGAGGCACCGAAAAGATGAGGTTCCCTTTCATATAGATCTACATTTACGACCTCTAGATCAGTCAGTAGCCATCGTACCTTAGATTCTATAGACTCTTCGTGATGTTAATGCGGCTCTCACGCAGAGGGCATGTAGGAGAAAATTAAGCAAGACATGATAGGTAGCCATATATTAAGGCTCATGTATCACCTCGACACGGTGAGGAGAATAGATGAGATAACTCCCATGTAGAGTCACCTGCACTGCAGTCACCATAGAGGAGACAGGGAGACTGGGCTTCACGACATAGGGATAGGTCTGAGATCCCTAGGCTTAGAGATGAGCATGTAGAGAGGCCTATTGGTCATCGGACTACAGTTGTATACCACATCGGGAGATCCTAAAGCTTCACCATCACACTATTCTCGTGACACAGTGTGAATTTAAGCCGAGGCCTCGGTTGGTGAGCTTGAGTGGGTGCTTCAAGCTCTTTCGTTGTTCTAGAAACACGAAAGCTCGTTTTACGATCCATCTTCCAAGGGATAGTGTACGTGTCCAGGAGGACCAAGGAGAAGAAGCTCCACCTTGATTCAGATTCGGTTACCTTATAGCTCTTTGAGAAGTGGTTCAAGAGCAGTGTACCTATCATGGAGGTTCATACAATAGAGGATAGATGAGTTTCATGACCTTTTCAAAGCGCCTTTAACAAGAGATGAGTATGAGAGTATATTTTTGGATCAACTTTAGTATGTCGATTACATGCAAGATGAGAAGCTATGGATCCACATGTTTATTCGAGTGGTCCGAATCAAGACATTGGAGGTGCGGTATGGGTCCATTTTCCACAGACATTAGTGAGGCCATTGTGAAGACCTATATAGATGAGGAGACTCGGGAAAGATACAACAGCCGAGAGAATGAGTCTAGAGCCACATCCAGGTAGATGTAGACATCATATCGAGGGGGTAAACTCCTCCTCCTCGTTGTGGACAGGTTCATCATAGTCATATTTTAGACCATAGTTGTAGTAGCAACATCAACAAATCTACCCACCTTACAGACTCCACATAGATTTGATGAATAGAGGGGTCGAGTATGGGGCCTCTTCTTACGGTTCCCATTAGGACACAAGGTGGACTTGGAGGTCGATCCAAGAGGATCTCGCAGTAGAGACCTCAACAGCACCACATCCGGATCATTAGGATCCATAACACGCACTCTAGAGTACCGAGATAGACCTACTACACATGGGAGAGGATCAGGCAGTTGTTTTGGTTGTTGTGTTACTAGACATTTTTCGAGACACTACCCACGTAACCTTAGTAATAAGGGTAAGACGCAGATCTAAGAGCCTACTTTATTAGTGACATGGGGTGCAGTTATTATGCATCTATGCAGCAATCGATAACTACGAGGATGAGCACCCAGAGTATCATGATTCGGACTACATGTAGCATTGGTGGTATTCCTACCTCCATTCTATTTTATTCTAGTTCTTATGATTCTTTTATTACACTATATTTAGTAGAGTGATGCGGTGCTGGTGGTAGTTAGGTAGGGTCTTAGTTGGGAATTCATTGTTGGGCTATGAATGTTGAGATACCACCATCATGCCATCATGCTCACGGTGGATAAATTGAAAAAAGTGGCTCATTGTTTTCCAAGAAGACCACCTATACAACCAATGTAGTGGCACGGATTATCCCGATAAGATTGTCACGTTACACGGGATTCCAAGGAAGATTATTTGTGACCGAGATCCTTTGTATACTTCCCATTTTTTACTACCATACAACATGCCCTTGGGACGAACATCAATTTCAGCACAACCTATCACCCCGAGATAGATGGAAAACCGAGCACGTAAATCGATGTTAGAGGACATGCTTAGGATTTATGTTATGGATCATCACTCATGGTGGTAGGAGTACACATGCATTTGGTGGATTTTTCCTGCAATAATAGTTTTCGAGTTTTATAGGCATGGCTCCTTTTCAAGCATCGTATGACAAAGAGTGCAGGGCACCTCTTAGTTGGGACAAAGTTAGAAGACAAGGTTTCTCTTCGACCAAATTTGTTATAGGACATGGAATAGCAGTTGTTATGATCGGACAAAGACTACATGAGGCATAGGAAATGTAGAAGAAGTAGGTAGATCAACATAGGATCAACCATAATTTTGATGTGGACATGAATGTTTTCCTTTGTCTCGTGCCACATAAGATCCCTATATGTTATGGAAAACATTCTAAGTTATCTCCTACATTCATGGGTTCCTTTGAGATCTTGGAATGTATTGGTATTTTGGCCTCGCTACCTAGCGTTTCCACCTAGCTTGTCTCACATCCATGATATGTTTCATGTTTCATAGAATTAGGAGATATATTACGAGATCCTTCTCATGTGCTTTGGATTGGACCTCATTATAGGTGCAGGACCGGGGAAGGTGATGGTGAAGCCCATCCACATTATAGAGCACGAGACCCCGGGCCTTTGAGGTAGAGAGATTGACCGAGTTCGGGTGGAGTGGGGACAGAGCATGATGAGACTGCAGCCTACATGGGAGGATGTTACTTTTTTACGAGTCCAGTTTTCACACTGTTCTAGTGACTTCCAAGATGAAGTCGAGTCTAAAAGGAGAAGGATGTAGTGCCCACTTCCTTCAACAACTTTTGATATTGATTATGATAATCGTTTGACTATATTATGGACACTATTGTGACTTTTGATTAACATAATGTTAGATGTTAGAGGATGGACTATTGTTGATGTTGATTCATATATGATGCATGTGGCTTATTAGAGACATTTAACATGGATGTTGACATCCCGTTTGACATGCTTATATTTATGGATGTTGTTCGACATGGGATTTTTATATTTTGAGTAGACCTAGAAAATTGAATTAATTTTATTATCATATAGTTGTTGATTAAATTGTAAATTATATTGCTACTTTCCTTGATGATGTTCTAATTTATGTATAGATAATTGTTGAATTATATTTTATATTTATTTTAGATGATTTAATGTGGCCACGAGGCCGAAGGGGGTATTTCATTTTGCAGTAAACATATCACACCAAAATTGGGGATTGAGACCAACCAAATTGTAATTATAGATGAATTCAAGAAGGGTCACTATGGCAACTTGTATTTATTGTGTATGTTTGATTGTCTTTATGGATTCCCATGGGGGTCACCTTCGAATGTAAAAAAGGGTTATGTGTATTTCTTTTATTTGGTTCCTTTCTTTAATGTTAGTATGTGTTTTATAAGTGATGTGTTTCCCCTTCTATTTAATTGAATTGTGTGTAAATATTGTTCGTAATCATATTGTTGAATTCATTAATTAAATTTGGTCATAAGAATATCATTATTAGATTTTTGGCTCTTGGATCAAGTGTTGTAAGTGATGTGTAAGTGATGTGTAAGTAAACTTTGAGTGTGAAACACTCCATCTTATTTTGAAATTCGAATTTGTCCTTTGAGGCTATTTTTGGAAGCTTTTGGGACAAGTTAAACTTATCCCACACCTCTTAAATTTTTATACCAACCTTACCTATGGTTGGGGAGTTAAATTTAGACCTTAATTATGCATTTTGGGAAGACAAGTTGTAAGGTTTTAATTTCTCTTTCTTACATGTTTTTTGTGATCAATATAAAATCATGATGGATCTTCTTATTGTTGTTCTAGAGCTAGGAATGAAGATAGATTTGTTAGTCCCTTCAAGGTTACCTTGTTGTAAAATTTCCCAATTGGAGTAGATGGCATTGTAATACTATTTGTGATGGAAAAGAGCTACTATGTTTTGAATATGAAAGTTATATATGATTTGTGGAAAAATAAAGAGAAAGTGACATTCGTATTTTGTATTTTGTCCTTAAATTGAAAAAGAAGTTGTAAAGTATATTTATTCAATTCAATCGAAGTTGTTTTACCTTGTTCAAATGGCGTGCTTTCACTTAAATTTTGTGTCTAAAATATATTGTGAAATCCCTATTTGAAAATTGAAAAGGAAATACGTAGGAAGAAATATTACATTTCTCTGTTTCATTTGAAATGCATGATTTTGAAAATAGAACTATATTGTGTTTTTACACATTGATAGAAATAAATTTAAACTTTGAAAATTAGATTGAATGAATAAACTAAATATTTATATGTTGGTAAATGTAATGGATCAACTCAAGTTTGAAATTTTAAGACCTCTCATTAGATGATTTCAAACCTGCGCAAAATTTTATCAAAAAAATATACAAGCTTAACTTGCAACAATGGGAAACAAGTTAGAAACATTAAAATGAACTAAGGAAGATTAAAATACATCTTAAAACCGTTGTTTTACTCAAAGAAATTCACACAGACTTCATTAATCAGGCTAAAGGTAAAAAAATGTTTTTATCAGAATAAGGGAAGAAATTCAAATGCAAAACTTAACCTTTAATAAATTTGATCCTTGCAAATCTGTCCAATTCCTTTCTAGTGCAATCTTCCATGTTGGTTTGGCATGTTGAGAAATAAGGTATGGTGGATTAATTTTTTTTTGTTAAGTTTAAAAAGTTCAGCTTCATCGCTTTAATAACGAAATATGTTTCCTCAAAATTCACCCTACTCAATTTGTCAAAACTAAATTTTTACATCTTGTGTAAAGAGGACTTTGTTACCTTTCCAAAATTTGTCATTTTCAAAAATATGAGTTCCCAATAAAAAGTTATGGCCTTCTAAATTTTTACTTCATTTTGGGTTCAAAAAAATACGCACTTTGTTGAAAAGGAAAACTTTGTTAATCGATCCAAGCGGGCCCAAAATTTACTTAGCAAACTTTTTGCAAAAATGAAAAAAGTCAAAAATTCTTCGTGGCTCTACAACCCCGACCTTCCTTGGGCAAAGGAAAAAATTTCTAAGTCCAAAAAGTTAATTTGAAAAAAATTCTCCACAGCCCCTCCACCCCATAGCCAAGAATGAATAAAACATGGCTCCTTTGGGCATCGGTGGAGGCATGGATCATTTTAAACCTTTAACGCTTTCAAAAAAAAATTTGCAAAAATTATTAAGTTCTCCCTGTCACCCGCTTTACCCGCAGCCTAATGGTTATCTCGACACGTGTCTCTACAACGTGTCATCGGAGATGTGGAGATTTTTAAACTTTACACTTCAAAAGTTAAAATTTCCTAAGTCTCCTCAATGGCCCACCAACCCGCAGCCAATGAAGATGCAACACGTGGCTACATTAGGCGTCGACGGAGGCGTGGGTGGTCTTTAACCTTTGCACTTTTTATACACTAAATTTTAAATTTTAAAGTTTTCCCACGGTTCACACCCCCACTTGGAATTTGGGACCGACATGTGGCATCTCTACGTGCAAGAGTAGTGGGTTATTTTTAACCTTTTCTCCCTTTCAAAAATATTAAGTAAAAATTCCATTTTGCCTCCAAAGAACCCGCTTTCCCACGTTAGCTCAAAACATGCCACGTGTCCTTTGCGACCAGGGAAAAATTTATTCTTCAAGTGTGAAGCCCTATTGCGGGCTTGCAAGCGCATGGATATAAATTGCGCCTTTCACCCAAAAAGTGTAAAGAATCCAAATTTCCTCCCAGGCCCTATTTTGGGAAAATTTCCTTCCAAGGCCCATCGGCCCATAACTTGAAAACTATAAGGAGTTAAGAGGACTTCCTTATATCATTTCAAAGGGGAAGAAATTTCCTATATAATGGAAGAGTTTCAGAAATTTTTAAATGTTTTAAATTTAAGTAAATTACCTTTTTAAATTGAAGGCTTTATTTCTAAGGTCCTGGAGTTAATTTTAAGGGGGTCACTTTATAAGGTAAGGGAATGTTTTTGTACCCCCTTGTAAATATGATCCTTGTTTATTGTTTGGAACTTGTAGAATTAAATACCTTGGGTATTTAATTTGTTGTGACTTTTTAGCTCTAAACTTAATTAAGGAACATTTAGGTTAGTATTAACTTAAGTGTATTATCAAATTAAATCCTAAGAGAAAACTTAACTATGGAAGGATTTATTCACCGATTAGTTTCTAATGTGGATTTATTGATCGCTATATCAAGAAAATTTATTTATCAAATTTTATTTGTCTTTGAGTCTTATTTTTGGCAAATCGTTGTTTGAAACTGTTTGTGGTCATATTAATGAGCTAACTCTAGTACCATATTAAACTTAGCATATTAATGAGCTAACTCTAGTACATGAACATTAGACCTAGTACCATATTAAACTTAGCACACTTTTAAATCTAGAAAACAACTTTGATTGAAAATTGCATATTTTAGTAAAAATGGAAAGTGAGTAAAACCTATAATAATGAGATAACTCTCAACTTGTTCGGTCACGCAGGAGGCGTGGACAAGACGAGGGTGCCTTTCACATAGATCTACATTTACCACGTCTAGATCAGGTTGTAGTAGCCATCCTATCTCATATTCTATAGACTCTTCGGATGTTAATGCGGCTCTACACGGAGGGTCCGTAGGAGAACATTCACCCAGGACATTATAGGGAGCCATATATTGAGGCTTATGTATCTCCTCAACACAACGAGAATAATAGATGAGAGAAATCCCATGCGGAGTCATCCAGGCAGTCGGTGTAGAGGAGACATGGAGATCGGGCTTCAGGACACAAGGATAGGTCTCGAGCCCTAGTCTTAGAGATGAGCATGCGAGAGAAGCCTAAGGGTCATCGACTATAACCGAATACCACATTAGGGAGATCCTTATGCTTTGACCATCACACTATTTTGGTGACATAGATGGATTTCAGGCAGAGGCCTGGTTGGTTAGCTTAAGCGGGTCCTTCAAGCTTTGTCCTTGTTCTAGAAACATGAAAGCTCATATTAGGATACATCTTCTAAGGGATGGAGTAGGTGTCTAGTGGTGGACCGAGGAGTAGAAGCTCCACCTTTATTCTGATTTAGTTACTCAAATCTCTTTAAGGAGCATTTTAAGAGCAATTACAAATCATGGAGGTTCATACAACGTAAGATAAATGAGTTTAATGACCTCTCAGCATCTCTTTTAGTAGTTGAGTATGAGAGTAGATTTCTTCATCAACTCTAGTATATCGATTACATGCAGGATGAGTAGTACAGATCCACAAGTTTATGCGGGGCCCGAATCGAGACATTAGAGGTGCATTACAGATCCATTTTCCACAAACATTAGCCGAGGCCATTGAGAAGAGATATATAGAAGAGGAGACTTGGGGAAGACACAAAATACCGGAGATCGAGTCCTGAGCCGCATCCAACGGATGTAGGATAGCGGATCGAGGGGGTCATCTCCTCCTCCTCATGGTGGACATGGTTAATCATAGTCATCTTTTAGACCACGGTAGCAGTGTGCAGTCCCACCCACCTTACGGCACTTCTAAAGACATTTGATGCACAAAGGGTTAGAGTATGGGGCCTACTCCTAGGGGTCTCATTAAGACACATGGTGCACCCGGAGCTCACTCGGTCGGAAGGTTCTTGTCAAAGCAGAGACCTCAACGCAGACCATATCCGGATCATCGGGATCCATAACATAGACCTCTAGAGTACCAAAGCAAGACCTACTACACCCGGGAGAGGATCAAAGCTATTGTTTTTGTTGTTGTGTTATTGAAATGTTTTGAGATACTACCCACGAACCCTAGTAATATGGGTAATAAAAATATCCCACAACCTACTTTTTTGACATGGGGCATAGTAATCACATCTTATAGTGGTTGAGAACCGCCAGCCGAGCACCACGATCGTGATTGCGACTTCACAGTAGCATTGGTGGTATTCCTACCTCCATTATGTTTGATTCTGGTTCTTATGATTCTTTTATTATAACATTTATAGGAGAGTGATGTAGGCTGGTGGAAGTTAGGTAGGGTCTTAGTTGGGAAACCATTTCCATGGACTTCATTGTTGGGCTACCGATGTCGAGATACTACCATAACGCAATCATGGTCATAGTGGATAAATTAACAAAAGTGGCTGATTTTTCTCCGATGAAGACCACCTATACAAATAGTGTAGTGGCACGGGTTTATCTTATCCAGTTGTCATGTTACATAGGATTCCAAGGAAGATTATTTGTGACCACGATCATCTTTATACTTCCCATTTTTTGAATACCATGCAACATTCCTTGGGACGAACATCGATTTCAGCACACCATCACCTGAGATAGATGGAAAAAGCGAGCGTGTGAATCGGATGTTAGAGGACATGCTTAGGATTGATGTTATGGACCATCGGTTGAGGTGGGAGGAGTACACTGTACTTGGTGGAGTTTTCCTAGAATAATAGTTTTCATATTTCTATAGGCATGGCTTCTTTTCGGTAGCCTCAGATGGCGAGAGTGCAGACACCTCTTAGTTGGGACAGTTAGACGATAGGGTTTCTTTATGACCAATTGTTATAGGACATGGAGCAGCATGTGGTTATGATCGTAAAGAGACTACATGAGGCATAGGACATGTAGAAGAAGTACACGAGATCAGCATAGGATTGACCATAGTTTTTTTGTGGACATGAATATTTTCCTTCGTGTCGTGCCACATAAGATCCCTATCCATTATGGAAAAGGTTCTAAGTTAGCTCCTAGATGCGTGGGTCCCTTTGAGATCTTGGAGTGTATTGGTCCTTTAGTATACTACCAAGCATTTCCCATATCTTGTCTCGCATCCATGATGTGTTTCATGTTTCATTAATTAGTAGATATATTACGAGATCCTTCTCATGTGTTGGATTGGAACTCATTGCAGGTGCAAGATCGAAGAAGGTGATGGTGGAGCCCGTCCAAATTATAAAGCATAGGACCCTGGGCCTTTGAGGTAGAGAGATTGACTAGGTTTGGGTGTAGTGGGATAGATATGATGAGATTGCGGCTACATGGGAGGATGCTACTTTGTTACGAGTCCAATTTTCACACTGCTCCAAAGTGACTTCCAAGACAACGTCAAGTCTAAGGGGAGAAGGATGTAGTGGCCACTTCCTTCAACACATTTTGATATATATTATTATACTATTGACTATATTATGGACATTATTCTGACTTTTGATTTAGCATGATGTTAGATGTTAGAGAATGGAATATTGTTGATGTTCATTCATATATGATGCATGTTGATTATTAGAGACATTTTATATGGATGATAATATGTTGTTTGACATGGTTATATTTATGGATGTTGTTTGACATGGGATTTTGATATATTTAGTAGACCTAGAAAATTGAATTAATTTTGTGATCATATAGTTTTTGATTAAATTGTAAATGATATTACTACTTGAATTGATGATGTTCGATTTATGTATAGATAATTATGGAATTATATTTTATATTTATTTTGGATGATTTGATGCGGCCATGAGGCCGAAGGAGGTATTATGTTTTCGAGTAAACATGTCACAACAAAAACCAGGGATTAGAGACCAACCACATTGGAATTCTAGATTTATTTAACAAGGGTCATCATGGAAACTTGTATTTATTTGTGTCTGTTTGATTGTTGTTAGGGATTCCCATGGGGGTGATCACCTTGAAATGTGACCAATGGGTTATGTGTATTTAGTTTATTTGGTTCCTTTGTATAATGTTAGTATGTGTTTTATAAGTGATGTGTTTCTCCTTCTATTTAATTAAATTGTGTGTAAATATTATGAGTAATCATATTGTTGAATTAATTAATTAAATTTGTTCATAAGAATGTAATTTTTAGAGTTGTTGGCTCTTAGATCAAGTGTTGTAAGTGATGTGTAAGTAAATTTTGAGTGTGAAACAGTCAGCCTTCTTTTGAAATTCGAATTTGTCCTTTGAGGCTATTTTTGGAGGCTTGTGGGACAAGTTAAACTTGTCCCACACCTCTTAAATTTATATACCAACCTTACCTATGGTTGGGGTGTTAAATTTAGACCTTCATTATGCATTTTGGGAAGAGAAGTTGTAAAGTTTTAATTTCTCTTTCTTACATGTTTTTAATTTCAATCCTTTTGGGATATGGGTTCGACGAGGTTTTTATTTTTAATATTATTTTATTTTTATATTTGTTTTTACTATTCTTATATAAAAGACCTCTATATATTGGTGGAAAATGTAATTTTTTTACACACAAATTTTAATGAGCTGAAGCTCAAAAGAAGAAGATATATATGCACTAAAGTGCTTATTTGAATTTGGAATAATTTTTTTATTTGTAATATTATTTATTACAAATAAAAACTATAGAAGAATAATAAGGCTTACACAGAGGGATGAAGTCTCTAAAATAAATTTTATGAGACACTTAAAATGGTAGTCTTTCCATTGTATATTCTATGCGTGCAGAGCCAAGATAAGCCACATTCATATCTAGTAGTGGCGGGGAGTAGTGGTGACGGAAATGGTAGTAGTTGTGGAAGTTATAAAAATTTCACACACTAATTTATTTGGAGCATTACTTTTTCTTATTTACTTCCCTTTTATGAAGAGGCATGAAAAGTTAAAAATAAATAGATTGTCAATGTGAAGAAACTAATGTTTTGTCTCAAATAAATGTCTCAAATATGCCTCCCATGTAGTAGTTTCATATCATGCACTAACTCCGTACTTACTCAACATGAAATCCTTTCCTTCCAAGAAAGCCACCATTTTTGTAAAGAATGAACAAGTCAGCTAGCCCAACCTTCAAATGTTGAAAGGAATGAACTTTCAAGTTGCCCAACCCATTTCTCAAAATACCAGTGTGGTAAAACAAGAGATCCAGGATGTTGATCGGCTACAACACAATGGTATTATTTGCGAGGAACAAAAACTTCATTCTCATATATAATTTATGGCTAAATATTGGTATTTTCAATGGTGTAACTAACTATCTTTTCAACATTATTTATGTTTTTACTCTGTGCTACCCGATTTTTTATTATTTCTTTTCAAAAAATTGATCGATATACAATCCCAATATGGTATCCCTCCAACCATTCCCATATTCCAATCCCCCTTATTTCCAAGGGGAATCACAGGAAACTACCATTTAAAATGGCTTGGGCTTTAACTATCCACAAGTCTCAAGGTATTACTTTGCATAAAACCACTATTAATATTAGCATCACTAAGAGACAAGGTATTACCTTCAAAATTATCTCTAGAGTTCCTTCCTTATCCAATATCCATATTTCCCCCTTCTCCTTTGAACATTATTCTAAAATATCCAAAACACCTCTACTATAATGTTGGAAATAGATAATTTATCCCCATATAATTTTTATATTATTAAGAAAAGAAAAAAAAATAACTTCTTTTTCTATGCATAGCTTAGTTTAATTAAAATGTTCTTATTTCAAGAATGTTCCAAATAAAACAAAATATTTTGTATTCATGCACAAAAGCATGTGTTGATTTTAGGAGATTGGAGTTTTATTTTTAATATTATTTTATTTTTATATTTGTGTGTACTATTGTTATATAAAAGACCTCTATATATTGGTGGAAAATGTAAGTTTTTTTACACACAAATTTTAATGAGTCAAGCTCAAAAAGAAGAAGATATATATCCACTAAAGTGCTTATTTGAATTTGGAATCATTTTTTTATTTGTAATATTATTTATTTTATTTCAGATGTTTATTGTTTTATATTCCTAATTTTTATAAATTAGTATCAAAGCGTGGTTTTTTAGCAGGTTTTTAAATTGATAGCGAGCTAGGGCTTCTAGATATAGTCTACGCAAACCATAATTTACGGAAAGAATTACGATTACATGGTCCTTAACCGTGAAGGACTTTTTAGATCCTAGGATGTGTGGGAAATCATAGCGAATGGGTACATAGAGACCAAAAATATAGTAGTGTATATTGTACTCTCACAAACAAAGAAAGATACTTTGAAGGAATTACAAAATAAAGATGGATTTTTTTTTCTATATTCACCAAACAATGCATGAAAGCATCCTTCATAGAGTGGCAATATCCAATTAAGAAAAAACTACATGGGACACTCTCCAAGTTTTATATCAAGGTAAGAAAAAAGCAAAACCAAAAAGCTACAATTACTTTGAAGGTATTTTGAAAATATGTCAATGAAAGATTAAGATTTTGTAGAATCATTCTTTACTTTTGTAGTTGGTTTAGTGAATCAAATTAGGATTATTAAAAATTTACCTAGAATTTTGCCTACATAATTTGATCCTTTGGTAGTTTCTATTGATGAAACTAAGGATCTAAGTCAATTTTTAATCAATGAGTTACATGAATCACTAATAAATCATGAATAGAGGTTGAATAGATCACATGCGCTTATAGGTCAATATTTTTCATCACGAGGTATCATGAATTCATGGAAGAGGAAGGGGAACGTTCAACCCTAAAATTAGAGGAATAATTTCATCTAGAGGATGAAACACTGGTCCATCAAAATCAATTGAAAGATGACATAGTCAAGATCATAATCATAATCATAATCAATTTTCAAATTAGAGATAGGAGAAGTATCCTATCTGCTGTCATTATTGTAAGATATATGCACACTATGGTTATGATTACATGAAAATAAGTATGATCGAACAAACAAAATCAAAAGAAGGTTGGGATATCCACTCCAAGATCCATGTTTATTGCATGCATAAATATTGTTGAAGCAACACCTTATTTATCACCTATCAAATGTAATGTATCATAAGAGAGTTCTTGTGATGTATGGTATTTGGATTCGTCAGTAGTAATGATATGTCGGGTAACTTGGAATTATTTTCAAATTCAAGGAAGGCAATAAAGGAATAGGTCATCCTTAAGAATAATAATGTAGTGTCTGTAAAAGGAAAAGGAACAATCAACATTCTAACTAAAAAGGGGAACAAACTATTATGCATGATGTTAATTATGTTGCAGATTTGAAGCAATATGTTATGAGCATTGGTCAATTGGTACAATAGGGATACAAATTTTATATTAAAGAAAATTAATGTGTGATCGTGGATAAAGATCCATGTAATCAGATGATTGTTTAATTGAATATGAAAAGCAATAGAATTTTTCCTTTGAAGATTAGACCAGCCACATCTGGAGCTCATAGTACAGATATGTTCAAGCTAAACAAATTAAATTATATTTTTAGTCATTTGAAAAAGATAAACCATTCCTTTGGCATCTCAAGTTTTCTCATTAAAATTTTGGAAGTTTAAATTTGTTACAAAGAAAAATAGGGTAAAAGGTTTTCCTTTGAAATTTTTGACTTAGATTTATGTGTACCTATGCAAACAAATTTTATTGAAGGTTACTCATATTTTATGACATTAATTGATGAATATACAAGGAAGAAATGGGTGTACTTATTGAGACACAAATAAAATGATTTTGATATATTTCAGTAGTTCAAGGCCTTAGTAGAAAATTAAATTTTGTTCAACATCAAATGTTTAAGGACAATCAAAGGAGGTGAGTATGTTTACAATTTTTTTCTAAATTTTTGCAAATATCATGGAATCCACAAGTAGTTTACCACAAGTATACACCACAACAGTAACGATGTGGCAAAGAGAAAGAATAGAACCATCATGGATATGGAGAGAATTATGATGAAGGTAAAGCATATTTTAAATGAGTGTTAGATAGAAGCACTAGAAACTGTTTCTTACATTTTAAACAGTGTCCAACAAAAATTGTTCAAAACATGGTTCCTCAACAAGCTTGGACAAATAGGAAAAACAATGTTTCTCATTTTAGAATATTCATTGTGTGGTATATGCACATATGCCTGATGATATAAGGAATAAGTAAGACAAAAAGGATATTTGAGTGCATTTTGCTTTATATTCAGAGAATACAAAATCTTACAAGTTTCTTAATCCAGCTTACCATAAATTTCATAACCAACAGAGATGTACAGCTTTTTTGAAAATGAGGCATGGGATGAAATTATAGAGAGAACGGAAGTGTAGCGAAAACTATTCCTCATGATTATATGGAAGATAACACTATAGAGAAATTAGATATTTTATCTTCTTCGAATCTTGTACATGCACCACAAGTTGTAGCATAAACTACACCTCCATCTACAACTAGGAGGTATCCAGGATTGCATTCATGTTCAACCATACAAGATACACCACAAAGAACACTAGAAGTAACTCCTTCAATAAAAATCAGTCCATCATTTGATATCCCTTTTTAGTTTAAAACAAGTATTATTATTAAGATTTATGATTTTGATACAACTAACTATTTTTTATTTTTTGCATTGTTTTCTCAAGCTACTGATTGAGTATAATTTGAATAGGCTATAAACAATAAAATTTTGGTTCAAGAAATGGATGGTGAGTGGACATCATGAGAAGAATCAAACATGGGAATTTGTAGATATTTCTAAAGGAAAGGACGTGATAGGAGAGAAGAGGTTTGATAAGATAAAGTATAGGCCAAGTACAATGCTGATGGTAAAGTACATAAACTGTAGTAACAAAATCACACACTTACTACTATTATTATACCACTAAGTATGTTGTTTATATATGGATATTGTGTAAGAAAAGTATTCATTGATGACCCATACCATATTCCATCTACTTGTATTGTTGGTATTTATTTATTTTTGCCTTCCAGTCTTGTCATTCATACACAAAATTTTGGTTCGATCTCGGGATACTTGTCTATCAGGTTCTCACTCGCTTATCATCACTGGTTTCCTGACACTCATGTCTATCTTGAGCACCCTTATCCTATTTGTATTTTATATTTATTTTGACATTGGAGGTTGGTATTTTCTATTTTCCTCTCGTCCCTTGAGTTACGATCAACGTTTCAGTTCATTAGTCTTGAAATTCAAAAAAAGATCCCTATATAAACACAACATACATACCATTATAGGGGAAAATGATTATTATAAAGGGATATCTATCTACATAGGTCAAAGGAATACATTTGTGCTTATTATTCTTCATACACATTGTATAGGAAGGGGAGTTCATTCTATTTCATCCACCATTTGTATCTTCATCTAGTTATTTCCCCTATCTTGGTGTCATTGGAGCGAGTGCAATGTAGGAGAACTATTCACACAAAAGCCCACATAAATACATTAGATTTTATATGTAGTGTAATTCTCATCTGTAATTCCACCATTGTGGTGGCTAACACATTCCAACCCCTTCATTTGCATCTTTATTTTTTAGGGTTTGATGCTTTATTTGGGGTTTCGCATGTGATTCTTCCATTGTAGGTTTACCGGTGCTTCAATGATCATAACACAACATTCGTGAAACAAGAAGTGAACAATCTTGAATACCTAGTGACCATATCATAACCACGTTTTGACCTTTTTCACAAAATAGGGCACCCATATTCAAGACTATAGTGCCCCTGTGCACCCCCATCCTTCTCTAAGAACCCTAGTCTAGCTAGATCCACCTCTCGCTGCAATATTCGAGGTTTGTTACGATACTTTGTTTTGTTATTCCATCACATTGTTCACTCCCAAGTAGCGTGAGGTAATCCAAATATAGGTAAGTGTTTTACCCCTTTCATTTCATTTTATTTGTAAATTAATTAAATCTCTTTAACTATTTCACACACAAACCCACATAAATAGATTGTGTATGAGATGTAGTGCAACACTCAATTGTAATTCCACCATTGTTGTGGCTAAGGATAGTCGACCCATTTATTTGCATCTTTCTTTTTTAGGTTTTGATGCTTTATTTGGAGTTTTATAGGTGATTATTTCATTGTAGGCTTACCAATGCTTCGGTGATCATACAAGGAAATTCACACTTGACAAAAATTGAATAAGTGAGAATACCTAGTAACCATATCAAAAACAGTTCCGACCACTTTTACGGACTAGAGCACCCGATTTTAGACTCGGAGTGCCCCAAGCGTCCCCATCCTTCTCCGCAAACTAGTCTATTTAGATCCACCTCCTTGTAATTTTTGAGGGTGTTTTTTATGTATGCTCTATTTTGTTATTCCATCACATTGTTCACTCTTAGGTTAACTTGAAAGGTAAGCCAAAGATAGGTAAGTGACTTACCCCTTTCATTTAATTTCATTTGTAAAATCATATAAATTGTTGAGCATCTACATTTCATTGTATATCATTTACCATAGCTATACATTCAAATTTTAATAAAATTATAAGATTTAATTGAATCATTTTGGTGAAGCCGTAGCTTAAAAATATTTTCCCTAGGATCCACTAAAACCCCAATGGATAAGGATATCTCTTCTCCTTATCGTCTAGTCATTTCTCATGTCGCATATCAATCCTATATATGAGGAGGAAACCATAGCTGATATCACTTTTCTATATTGTGATGTTACTATCTTTGGATCATATTCGACAAGAACTCTTAGCTAACGAATGTAATGTCCCTACTAGCTTTGATAATTATAGCTTTATAATTTTCTTAGATCTAGTTAGATTCACTCGTTTATACCTTATTATAGAGTTATACACTATCCTCCCGAAATTTCCAAATAAAAATTATATGATAATCTTATTAATTTCATGCTTTTTCTTGATAGTAATACACATGTGCATGGTTATTCTCATCCTACTAAGGACACTACTCTACCTGCATCTCATGCTTCTTCTATTTCTTAAAATACTTCAAATGATACATCACATATTAGTTCACATAATCCTTCATACTATGTTAACAAAATAATTAATGTCATTCTTCTCTCTTATTCTCTCTGTTTTATTTCGATCAAACAATTAATAGTCATGATTCTGCTCCTTTACATACTGCCGAGTGTGAAACCCCCACTCCATTATCCTATTCTTATGAAAGTGTATCTAATGACATGCATGATTCATCTCCATCTATTGGTTCATCTCCTCCTATCACTTCATCTCCATCTATTATTTCATCCCCTCATATCACCGCATCTATTATTTCATCTCCTCTTATCACTCCATCTCCATCTATTTGTTCATATCCTCATATCACTTCATATCCATCCATTAGTTCATCTCCTCACATCACTTGTGGTGGCTAACGACATTCCAACCCCTTCATTTGCATCTTTATTTTTAGGGTTTGATGCTTTATTTGGGGTTTCGCATGTGATTCTTCCATTGTAGGTTTACCAAAGGCTTCAATGATCATAACACAACATTCGTGAAACAAGAAGTGAACAATCTTGAATACCTAGTGACCATATCATAACCACGTTTTGACCTTTTTCACAAAATAGGGCACCCATATTCAAGACTATAGTGCCCTGGCACCCCCATCCTTCTCTAAGAACCCTAGTCTAGCTAGATCCACCTCTGCTGCAATATTCGAGGTTTGTTACGATACTTTGTTTTGTTATTCCATCACATTGTTCACTCCCAAGTAATCGTGAGGTAATCCAAATATAGGTAAGTGTTTTACCCCTTTCATTTCATTTTATTTGTAAATTAATTAAATCTCTTTAACTATTTCACACACAAACCCACATAAATAGATTGTGTATGAGATGTAGTGCAACACTCAATTGTAATTCCACCATTGTTGTGGCTAAGGATAGTCCGACCCATTTATTTGCATCTTTCTTTTTAGGTTTTGATGCTTTATTTGGAGTTTTATAGGTGATTATTTCATTGTAGGCTTACCAATGCTTCAGTGATCATACAAGGAAATTCACACTTGACAAAAATTGAATAAGTGAGAATACCTAGTAACCATATCAAAAACAGTTCCGACCACTTTTACGCACTAGAGCACCCAGATTTTAGATCGGAGTGCCCCAAGCGTCCCCATCCTTCTCCAGACAAACTAGTCTATTTAGATCCACCTCCACCGTAATTTTTGAGGGTGTTTTTATGCTCTATTTTGTTATTCCATCACATTGTTCAGTCTTAGGTTACTTGAAAGGTAAGCCAAAGATAGGTAAGTGACTTACCCTTTCATTTAATTTCATTTGTAAAATCATATAAATTGTTGAGCATCTACATTTCATTGTATATCATTTACCATAGCTATACATTCAAATTTTAATAAAATTATAAGATTTAATTGAATCATTTTGGTGAACCCGTAGCTTAGAAATATTTTCCCTAGGATCCACTAAAACCCCAATGGATAAGGATATCTCTTCTCCTTATCGTCTAGTCATTTCTCATGTCGTGATCAATCCTATATATGAGGAGGAAACCATAGCTGATATCACTTTTCTATATTGTGATGTTACTATGCTTTGGATCATATTCGACAAGAACTCTTAGCTAACGAATGTAATGTCCCTACTAGCTTTGATAATTATAGCTTTATAATTTTCTTAGATCTAGTTAGATTCACTCGTTTATACCTTATTATAGAGTTATACACTATCCTCCTGAAATTTCCAAATAAAAATTAAATTATACTCTTATTAATTTCATGCTTTTTCTTGATAGTAATACACATGTGCATGGTTATTCTCATCCTACTAAGGACACTACTCTACCCGCATCTCATGCTTCTTCTATTTCTTAAAATACTTCAAATGATACATCACATATTAGTTCACATAATCCTTCATACTATGTTAACAAAATAATTAATGTCATTCTTCTCTCTTATTCTCTGCTTTATTTCGATCAAACAATTAATAGTCATGATTCTCGCTCCTTTACATACCGCTGAGTGTGAAACCCCACTCCATTATCCTATTCTTATGAAAGTGTATCTAATGACATGCATGATTCATCTCCATCTATTGGTTCATCTCCTCCTATCACTTCATCTCCATCTATTATTTCATCCCCTCATATCACTTTGCATCTCCATCTATTATTTCATCTCCTCTTATCACTGCATCTCCATTTATTATTCAATATCCTCATATAACTTGATCTCCATCTATTATTTCATCTCCTCTTATCACTCCATCTCCATCTATTTGTTCATATCCTCATATCACTTCATATCCATCCATTAGTTCATCTCCTCACATCACCACACTTCCATCTATCGTTTCATATCCTAGGGATGTTTTCAATGCTATTCCTACTATTTCTATAGATATTGTATGTCCTTCATAACCTATTTCTTCTCTAGTACCCACATACGGTGTTCCATTAGCATTGGAATATCCTACGTATCCTCTTGATATCCCTATGATTACTCATAATGGAAAATTGCAACCACTTAACACATTATTTCCATCCTCTACTATTCCTTCATAGGATATTTTGTCCCTCATGCATGTTGTTGGTCACTTAAAATCACATGTCTAATCTATAACATTAGAAAGTAATTCCTACCATGCTTCCATTGATAATATTTCATTGCATGACAACCCTATTCCTAAAAATATTCACAACTCAAAGCATTTCCTAAGGATTTTATCATGCCTACATTTTCATGTTTTGATGGTACTAGAAATCCCTACATACATCTCAAGCATTACCATATGGCTATGGATTCATATTCTAATGATTGATTATTACTCAAATCCTTTCTCTATAGTCTCATAGATGATGCTCTACAATGGTACACATAGCTACCATTTTGATATATTAGTCCTTATTGTGATATGAAAGAAGCTTTTCTTCATTGATTTATAGGTAAGAATGACCATAGAGTTAAATATGATCATCTACCTACTTTATATCGATGAAAAAAACTTATCATGTATTATATTCTGTGATTCAATGCTTGCATGCACCAATTAGTCTTTCAACCTATCAACTTAGAGAAATAAATTATCTTCTCGTCATGGTTTGATTATAGCATTAAAATTACAATTACAATATGACACATTCAAATCATTCATGAATTTATGTTATAGAATCATTGATATAGAGTAGGACCTCATTGTTACACATGTTATAGATCCCCCACCTATCATTATGCTACTACTACATCATCTATTTATTCTCCATTTCCATTTTTGATCATCTTATATTGTCTTCATCCCCTCCTGAAAACATGTTCAAGATACTATATTGCGTAAGAGTCCTTCCTCCCCAAATCCGCAATTACATTTGTTTTCACACGTACCATCACATTTTGTCATCATGCTGACCCCATGATGTGTTGCGTACATTTCTTAACAAGTGGTTAATATTCTTTTTGGTTCTCAAAATAGTCTTACCCCATTTGTGCCTTTGAAGACTTACTGATTTACTGGCCTCTGTCATTTTCTCCTTCACCATGTTGTGCCTGGTTGATCCTTGTGGCCATTTTTAATTGGTTCCTAGGTTGTAAATCTCTTAAGGGTCTATAATTTGGGTCCCCCATTCTCTTTTCATCTAAAACTCAGGTTCCCCATGTTTTTTGTTCTCCACGGTTAGGATTTGTCTTCCTTATCATTTCTACCCTAAGTACTTGAAGAAAATGAATGGATGTATCCCTAAAGAACATATTTGAGCCCTGTAACATTTCTAAACTTTCTGTCCTTGAAGAAAATTTCATTCCTGTGCTCGATGGTAATTTTTATATATTTTATAGTTTGATGGGTGTTTCTCCCGATCAAATTTACATCCTTGTATCTACAAGGGACGTGGCACCTTTTGGTTGGATGCAGCTCAGCTAGGTACTTAGAAAAATTCATGAAAATCCTTAACTCAAAATGTGTCCACGTGGAGGCATGATGCTCATTTGAAGATCTAATTTTTGGTTTGGCCTTGGAGCAGCACCGGGAGGACACGTGGAGGCTTCCACTGCTTGGCTCAGACTTAGACAAATTTTCATGCAGATTGTAGTAGTTTAGCGTAGAGATAGGACACGTGGAGGAACCGCGCATGTTCGGTACCAATCCTTGTGTTCCATTTTAAATAAGATCGAGGCCGACACATGGAGGCATACACTTGCTTTACATTTTACTTAGACTTTTCAACGGAAAAGGAGACTACATTAGAGCATGACACATGGCACCTTCGCTAAGCCTCAAACAAACCTTGTCGAACAGACACGTGGTGAGCCTGCGCTTGTTCAAGGTATCAAATTGTTGGGACCTCCTCAAGGTTTGCCATGGTGAAACGTGGTAGTTTGAAAAGTCAAAGAGGTGAGGAGGTGAACCATTAGAGGCAACTTGGATTTTTGGCCTCATAATGATTAAAATTTCAAAATAGCCTCGCAAGCCCGATGAGGGAAAAGGTCAATGTTTTGCCCTCACAATGGCAGAGGTGCGAGGCTCTCGAGGGAAATTTGAAAAAAATCATTTTGAGAAAAAAAGTCAAAAGTAAAGAAGGAAGAGCGGTTCCACTCCAATCACATTAGGACACATGTCGCTTATTTCCGAGGAAGGAGTCAGTGGGTAAAATTTGGAAAATTTTCCCTTTTCCAAAAAGAGAGTAAAATGGTAGAATTTAATATTGGTTCTGCTCCACTCCCATTTGGACATGTGTCGGATTTTTCCCGAGGAGGAGGTGTGGGAAAAATGTGAAATTTTGGCATTTTTCCAAAAGTTTTTAAAATAAAAGGAAGCACCTAGGTTTGTTCTAAAGTCTAAATCTTCCACGTGGACGACCTAATTTCAAAGTAAAGATCAACGACAGCTGTGAGTCTAAATCTGATTTTCCCCCATTTCTCTAAAACACATTTGGAAGTGTGAGTCTCCATGATTTCTTGGTCTTTTCTACATGCCAAGCAGAGAAGGAAGTTAATGTTGATATCTGAAGTTTGGTGGGAAGATCTGGAAGGTGTCTTTCACCATTAAAATGGTCTAACTTTCATGCCCAATCATATTTTCCTTTTTCTTCTCCCAAGCACACAAGGGGACAAATTTGATAGATTAGGGACAGAAGTGGTTGGAAAATTAAAGGAAAAATTATCTACTAGAGAAAGGAGTTGAATGCAGGAGACATTCGATGAAATCTACCCCCTCGAGCACCTAGAGACTTCTTGTAGATTTGATTATGAGAATCACGAAAGAATCATGGCGAGCACTGGTGCATTAAATATTTTTTTCTTTTAGGAGGAAGAGGATTTGTTGTAAATACTATAAATGGAAAAAAATTCACGCAAATGGTTGGGAAGTTGGAGGTCAGAGTGCTAGAGGTCGAAGAAAATTCCCAAGAGGAAAATTTGACTAAGCCTGTCTTTTGAGAATCCATCTGAGAAACTAGGTTATCTCTTTTGTATTAAAATCTGATCATGTCAAGGTGGTTGCAAGTGTACATCCATTGACGAGCTCTGAGACTATTCTAGAAACTTTCCCCTACTGATAGATTTAATCAAATTCAAGTTATTTCTATGTTGTCTTGAGTAAAATGTGTTGGTTTTATTTCTGAATATATGTAAGTATTTTTTCTTGTTTTTTTTGCAATCTTGTATTAAAATCTGATTCAATCACACAAGCCTCAATCCTTGTGACAGTTTAGTGGCATCTCGAAATTTTATTTCTCGAAAGAGCTTTCATCCGGGATTGAAATAAATGATTTAAAATCACTTTTCTCTCATATGTTGAACAGAGATTGCTTGTAAGCCTTTGGGTGTACCTTAGGTGTGATTTGGCTTACACGTCTTGATGCTTTTTGGGTTTTCTAACTCGAGCCTTCATGATAGAATCTCGTAGATGTGTGAAAAAGTGCTAATCGAGGCCTCCATTCAAGCACATATTCTAGTTGAACAAACATTTTGGCTATTTTGTGGCATTCATTTGGTTTGAATTTCAATTTTGTAAGGTTCCTCAAGGATCTCGGTGAATCTAGTTTCACCTGCCCCACCTTCCACAAAAATTCATTTAACAACAACCAATCCTACCCATATTACCCCCGTTTATCATGTGTGTGCCAATGCAAAATCCTCATCACCTAAACATGCGTAAGAAAGCAGGTCTCAAATTTCTTTAGTAACCTTTTCCTTGTTGTGAAAGTATCTCTATGATCCGGAAGTGACAACTCGTGAGAGTCGATCCGGGGTGTTGATCATAATTTCCCAAGGTACTCTCTATAAACTTTATGCAATAGAAGTATTTCTCATTGTTCTTCAACAAACAAGAGGTTACAAAATAGGTTCTCTTCTCAGGTTGAAAGGCACAACCTAAAATTGTGATGATAGATCACATCCTTTTAAGGTTCTACCCACTTCTCTCAAAACCCGAGTGTTAACAAAGTAGTTAGATTGCTTCCCGACTACAAAATGACATAAATAATTTTCTATCTACCTCTGAGTGTCCTGTCTGATCCATGATGTTGCTCAGCCTTTGAAGGAGGTTAAATTTGGGTACCAACACCACTTACCTTCTAATCGGCACCATCCACAACATATCTTATAATGATAGTGATATAGAACTTATAGTAACTATCACCATATCATTACCCATAGGGACAATCATTGTTATGTTAGAAAATAAGAGATAAAATATGCGGAATAATCCCTTACAGATAATCGCACATGAGAAACTAATATGCGTAAAATATTACAGATCGCAAATAAAAGTGCAAAATAAATAACAAAACACAAAGAGACAAGATTTAACGTGCTTCACCCAATTTGGGCTACGTCCACCAAGAATCACTTGCTCGGATTTTATTACAAGCCTCCACTCTCTCAATACAATACCTGATCCGTTTGGAGATATGCTCAACAAACTCTATAGAATTCACACCCGAATTCAAAACACATCTGCAATACATTTGCTTGTACATCTATCATATGCATAAGACCATATAAATAGACAACTGCTTAAGTAGTTTGATACAAAACCGTGGGTATCAAAACCAAGGGCAAAAACCGTGGGTATCAAAACAATGGGCAAAAGACCGAAAAAACCATGGGCCCAAAAACAGCCCATAACGGTTACCCATTACCCATGGGTTAATAAACCACCCATGAAAATTTTCTTCTGTGGATTTGCCTCAACCCCCCGACCCACTCACCGCGAGCGGACCGCCGTAAAAATACCCGAGTGTAACACATAAAAGGTGTACCACATTGTAACATGCAAATAGGCTCCACAAACAAAACAATCTCCCACTGAGACTAATTTCCACCGAGCAAGCTTCTCAACCCTTCACTGTCATCTCATAAGGCCAACCAAAGCTGAACATAGCTTTAGTTTATCCTTGTGACCACTCTTGGTCATCATGTCCTGCAAGATTCTAACTGGTATGAATCTTCTCCACTTCAACTTATCTTCCTCCAAAGCTGTCCTCGATGAAGTGATATCTCAATCGTATATGCTTCATCCTGGAGTGGAAAGCGAGTTCTTAGCTAGGTGTATAGCACTGACTATTACTATATAGCTTACATTCCTCTTGCTTATGCCCCAACTCCTCAAGCAATTTTTGTAGCCAAATCATCTCTTTTCTTGCCTTTGTGGCGAGAACATACTCACCTCCGTGGTTGACAAAGCCACCAGCCTTCGTAGTCGTGAAATCTAACTCACTACTGTCCCACCTGCAGTGTAAATATAACTGTTGTGCTCCTCCTACCGTGCCTACATCTCTAGCCATGTCTAAAATCTACATAACAACGTAAAGTGGTGTCTCGATCCACTCAGTAGCAAAAATTGTCCCCATGGTTCCTCTCAAAATACCGAAGGATCCACTTTCGCTTGCCAATGCTCTTTACCCGGATCACTCATAAATCTACTCATAGCTCCCACCGCATGGGCAATATCGGCCTAGTGCACACCATGGCATACATCAAATCGCTAACCGCTGATGAGTAAGGTACCTTTGACATCTAGTTTCTTTCCTGCTTCTGTCTGGGACACTACTCCTTTGATAACTTGAAGTGGCTCGCTAAAGGAGTCCCAACCGGTTTAGCATCCCGCATATTAAACCTCTCCAAGACCTTCTTAATGTACTCTTCCTAAGATAATGTCAGCTTTCGCTTCCTTCCTATCCCGAGATATCCTCATACCAAGGATTTGTTTGGCTACACCCAAATCCTTCATAGAAAGGATTCACTTAGTCGCTTCTTGAGTATTTTTATTTCTTGCATGTTTTTACCGCAACCAACATGTCATCCATAAACAAACAAAGGATAATATAACTTCCATCCTCAAATTTCTTTATATACACACAACGTCAAAATTACATCTAATATAACCTTGCTCCATCACGAAGCTATCAAATTTCTTATACCATTGACGTGGAGCTTGTTTCAAGCCATATAAGATCTTCTTCAATTTTCACACCATCTCCTCTTTACCTTTGACCTCATAGCCCTTTGGTTGCTGCATATATAGTTCCTCCTCCAAATCACCATGGAGAAATGCGCCTTTACATCAAGTCGTTTCTAAGTGCAAGTCTTTCTGCTACAACTATTCCTAGAATAGTTCTAATATAAGTCAGTTTTACTATAGGAGAAAAAATCGCAACAAAATCTATACCTTTTTTCTCAGGCAAACCCTTGACCACCAACCGGGCCTTGTATCTTTTCTTGCCTCCTTCTTCCTCTTGACTCACTCAACACCCACTTGTTCTCAGTAATTCTCTTTTTCCTTCGGTAGATTTACCAAATCCCATGCCTGGTTCTCCATGAGAGCCTAATGCTCCTCATCCATGGCTTGCTCCCACTTCTTATTGGCATCTACCCGTATTGCTTCATCAAAGCTCTCGCTCTCCACTATCAAAGAGTAATAAATAATAAAGAGAAGGAGAAAAATGTTCTGTGTTCTTTTCTTACCCTAGAAGTCCTCCTCACTTTGTAGGAGTTTGGGGTTCATGTTGAGTAGGTTCCCGAATTGATTCATGGGTCACTTTCCCATCCGGAAGATCCTCTACCACCGCATATTATTTCTTGATTCTTCCCTGTTTTCCTACAAACTATTGCTTATACATGACTTTCTCATTAAAGATGACATCCCTAGATCAATGATTTTCTTGTCCTTAATACTCCAACATTTAAATCCAAAGTCATCACCACCATAACCAATGAAAGTACATTTTTCTCGATTTATCCTCTAGCTTGATCCTATCATCCTTGTCTATATGAACAAACACCTCACATCCAAATAATCTAAGAAATGAATAATCAACTTTCTTACCATACAATGCCTCCTCGGTATGCCTCCATCCAAGGCACTTGAGGGTCCTCTGCTTATCAAGTACACAACAGTTGTGCTCACCGCTCGCCCAAAAAGAAAGAGGCAGTCCCGCATGTAACCTCATGCTCCTAAGACATTCCATTATTGTTTTGTTCATCCTTTCGATACCCCATTCTGCAACGGAGTTCCCGGAACCATCTTTTACCTCGCGATTCCATTCTTAGAACAAGAATCATTAAATTCATTGCTGTAATATTCCCTCCATTATCTCGACTCCGAGACATTTTAGCTTAAGACTTGTTTCATTCTCTACCAAGGCTTTCCATTTAACAAAAGTGTCAAATACATCAGATTTTTGTCTAATACAATAAACCCAAACTTTCCTTGTTGCATCATCAATAAAAGTAACATAATAACTTGAACCCCCAAGAGATGATACCTGAGCCGCCCCCACACATCAGAATGTACCATCTCTAACTTACTCTCTTTCTTCGTAGGTCCAACCTTGAGAAACCTTACTCGCTTCTGTTTCCCATATATGTAGTTTTCACAGAAATCCAAACCTGTTTCTGTATATCTAGGTAAATTCTTCTTTATGATGTTCATGCCCTTATGGCTCATATGACCGAGCCTATAGTGCCATAATGTTGTATCTGCATCTGAAGCCACAAGATTACAATCATTAGTATTATCAGTGGTTAAATACAAGGTTCCAACCTTCTTACCTCTTGCCACCACAAGAGCACCCTTGGTAACCTTCCAAGAGTCTGCTGTAAATATCACAGTACAACCATCACTTCCCAACTACCCTGCCGATATCAAATTTCTCCTTAATGTAGGCACATGTCTGACATCCTTCAATAGCCATGTATTCCCATTCTACATCTTAACCTGAACAGAACCTTTTCCAACTATGTTGCAAGGCTCATCATCACTAAGAAAAACATGCCCAAAATCCCCTTGAACATAATCAACAAAATAATGCCTATGTGGAGTAGCATGAAAAGAAGCCCCCGAATCTAAAACCCAAGATTCAGTAATATTATGCAAAGAAAGAATCAAAGCATCCTGACATACATTACCCGATGCCACATTTGCTTCCTTGTTTTCTTCCTGTTGTTTCTTCTTATCCCGAAGCTCCCAACAATCCTTCTTCGCATGCCTGTGATTTCCACAATTCCAAAGATACAATCTTGTTCTTGGATTTTGACCTTGCCCAATCTTTTGATTTTCCACGGTTTCCTCTATTCTTCTGTCTCCCTCTAGTTTCCACTGTCAAAGCATTCCCTGAAGTAGAAGATTCCCCAGAGCTTTTTCTTCACATTTCCTCGCTTAGAATCACCCCTACAACATCCTCAAACTTCAACTTTGAGTTAGCTAGAACCGAGTTACTTACCGCCATTACCAAGCTATTCCAACTCTCAGGTAAAGAGCACAGAATTAATAAAGCCCTAACTTCTTCATCAAATTCTATCAGAATCAAGCTAGCATATTCACAACCGTATTGAAATCATTTAAATGATCTGCTACTGAACTATTCTCAGACATCTTCATATTAAACAACTTTTTCATTAAAAATATCTTATTAGAGGCAGAGGGTTTTTCATACAACTTCCCTAATGCATCCATTAGATCTTTTGTAGTTTTTTCCTTTGAAACATTAAATAATACCGAGGATGCAAGACATAGCCGAATCGTTCCAAGTGCCTTCCAATCCAACAAATCCCATTTCACATCTCGTCATACTCAAGGGTTTGTTCACCTTCTCGAGACAACGAAGTATAAAGATCCTTTTGATAAAGGTAATCTTCCATCCGCATCTTCCAAAGACTAAAATTCACGCCATTGAATTTATCAACCCTAGATCTTCCATCATCCGCCATAGCTCCCACTCAAGATAAAACTTTCCCGTGATTCAACACTTCAAAGAAACCAAACCAGCTCTAATAACAATTGTTAGGAAATAAGAGATAAAATATGCGGAATAATCCCTTACAGAATCGCAACAGTAGAAACTAATATGCAGAAAATATTACAGATCGCAAATAAAAGTGCAGAATAAATAACACAACACAGAGAGACAAGATTTAATGTGGTTCACCCAATTTTGGCTATGTCCACCAAGAATCACTTGCTCATATTTTATTACAAGCCTCCACTCTCTCAATACAATACCCAAATCCGCTTTAGAGCTATGCTCAACAAACTCTATAAATTCACACCCAAATTTAAAACACATCTCGCAATACATTTTCTTGTACATCTATCATATACATAAGACCATATAAATAGACAATCGCCTAAGCATTTGATACAAAACCGTGGGTATCAAAATAATGGGAAAAAGACCGAAAAAACCATGGGCCCAAAAACATCCCATAACGGTTACCCATTACTCATGGGTTAATAAACCACCCATGAAAATTTGCTTCGGGGCTTCACCCCGAATCCTCTAACCTCGCTCACTAGTGAGCGGGACCCCCATAAAATACCCGAGTGTAACACATAGAAGGTGTACCACATTCTAACATGCAAATAGGATCCACAAAATAACATGTTCGCCCTTCATGATCACTTACAATAGTTATAGGATAAGGGCATAAATTCGTTTTGATCTCACTCATGTTAGCATTATATATCACCTCTCCTCAGAGGGTGATATGTTACTTCATTGAGTTATCTCCTTCATCTAGTACTAAGATCATTGTTCATTAAGTGTCATAGGTTGTTACTCATGTGTGCTCTCAACCTCATCCATCCATTTATGCACCATCTCATCCACCACATCATGATACTTCTTCACATTGTCTTCCACAACCATCGACATTTGCACTTCCCAACGCCACCCACATGAAATTCAGTTTGGCTCATACACCCATGTTTATTTCATACTATATGGTTATACCACTCCATGCAGACTTGATCTTTCATAGATGATATCTATCACCTTCCCCTAATGATGCACTCTTTTTCTTAAGATTATTACATGAAAATTGAGAAATCACAATAAGAACCTCTCTTGATGTGCTTTATCAATTCATCTAGTGCATTATATTCAATCATTTCAAATGACGCACACTTTCTTTAGATTTCAATTTTACAAAGCTCTTGAGGGTCTTATTTAATGAAACTTATCATCTTTACATTGGGGGCATCGTTATTATTTTTCCCCTATTCTCATCATACTAACATATGCTTCATTACAAAATGATTAAAACTATATCATACTTTAAGACATGATCAAACATTCATCACAAAATTCTATTTTTTGCAATCATATTTTGTCTCTCATCTACCATCATCTACATTATATCATCATCAAATTCATCCTCAAATACGCATTAGACATCAAAATAATCATTAATCATCATCACATCAATACACATAAGATACAATCGTGATATGCTCATAAATCCATATATATATATATATATCAGTTATAATCATAGTTACAAAAATGTCATCATTGGGGGATAACTATTCTACATCAATGCAACAATACATATCATATCTCATCATTTCTATCACTACTTGTAAGTTTCGTAGCTCTAGAACTTGAAGTCTTGCCACTAACTCCACGTCATTGGAGGTTGACCTATATATCTCTCTACCTACCTCACCGCAATAGTGTCACATCTCACAAATTATCTTCAAAGTGATTCTCAGAACTTGATCAAAATTTAAAATACATGCTCCACTAGGGTACCATTTTCCATCGCGTATCTAGCACATTTTGTCTCCTCCCGATCCTTGTCTCTCTCACTTAGAATCACTATACATGTCATTTTGTTATCACCACTAGCTCATACAAACGGGCATGCTTTCCTATAATATCACACACAAGGTCTACCATATTTCCACTCATAAGTATTTCAAGTGGGCACATTTTGCATCAATGTGTGGATACATGTGTCAATCAATAACCAATATACATCACCTACAATTATGTAACGAGACACTAGAAAACCAAGACCATCACACAAAAAGTAACAAACTATATGACATAACTAAACCAATACCTAATGCACTAGATTTCATTTGATACATCTTGGTAAAGAAAGGTTATAATCTTTCCATTTCTAGTTTCTAGCATTGATAGAAATTTGACATATCATATTTAGTGCATTTACACAACTAAGGTGGAAATCCTTCATGTTGACTCCCCGATGATCCGATTCTTAATAAGTACCTAAGTCTTAAAACTTTTTCAAAGTCGATTTGTTACTAATATTTGGAAAGATGAAAGGAAGAAGATATTTGTTTGCTAGGGATCCTTCTAGGACATTGTTTCTAGAGCTAGGGAAAGAAAAATCGAAGGAAAAAAAAAAGCATAAAGATCTTTGGATTAGCAGCATACAAGGAGTTGGATCTCCATTGATGAAAGTGAACGGCCTATCATTGAAGACTTCCATTCAAATGACTCTAAATCAGGTAGCCTCTTTGTGGAATTGAACTCTCCAGCTAGAGAGGGGCCTTCATTTAATTTTGAAATGTTTTCTTCACACTCTGCTCCTTTTTTTCGAGGTTAATAGAGTTTCCTAAGAAACAAGGCCTTTGGGGGATATCCATTTTGAAAATTATACTCCTGTGTTCCAAGGACCTTTAGCCCTCCATCACTTTGTTACCCTCCAGGATCACCTCATCGAATCAATATGGCTCAACCTCGGCCTGCATTTTTTGTAAACACCTTTGACCTATAAATTTTGTGGCAATGGTTGGATATCCAAATGTAGTACCTCAATATGTAAGGAACATAATGCCAAAGTTTGAGGGAAATAATGTTATTATCGAGATCAACATCTAAATCTTTTTATCAATATGATGGAAGATTTTGAGATTGAACATGAAGATGTATATATCAATCTATTTATCCATACCTTGGGACAGGATGCTAGGGACCGAACTACAAAGCATTTCCAGATAACTCTATTGAATCCTGGAGATCGAGATGAGTAATGCATTCGATTATAATATGGTGATAGGAATGACCCTAGGTTTCTTTTGACAAAATTTGAAAACATCAAAAATAATCCTAATGAGTTAGTAAGACATGATTTCAACACAAGGTTTAATAAGACCTTGAGGAGATCTCCTATCGTGCCTTGGGATGAGTCATGTTTAATCAAATATACTGATGCATTTGATATAAAGGCTGCATATTATTTAAGAGACAAGAACCCTACAAATTTGAGGCAGGCCTTCACCATGGCTTTACAAATAGAGAACAATATCAAGGAAATTGAAAGCGCCCAAAAAGGGAAGGTGTAAAGCTGGTTAACCCAAAAAATGCAAGCAAGAAAGGTCATTGATTTGGAAGAAGTTGTGAAGACTTTGGCAAGGGTTGTCAAGGAGATATCCTACAAGCTAGCCAGGATGAGAAGGGAATTGGGCAGAGCTTACAAGGTCAATAAAAGCAATAAGGACATGATAGGTTCACAAATCACCAAATATCTTATGACAGAGGCAAGGGACCTATGGAATTTGGAAATAGGCAGCCCCAAGGAAGAGAAAATAGAATTGTTCCCGATCCTTTGGCTGCTAGAGTTATTTTTGTGGAAGAAACAAAGGACATTGATTGGTGTGACAAATTTTTCATGCCCCATGCCCTTGTGAAGAATATCACCAGGAAGAAGAAGGATATGATAATGATAATGATGATGATGTTTTCATGATGGGTTATTCCACCACCACAACAAGGGGCAAATGTAATCGATGTCATAAGTGCTAGAACTCGCTGCCACCTTTTAGGACTACATTCATAGGGTACCTATTCTTCCTCTCTCTCATACTTTAGAAGTAGATAATGTACAATATTTTGAATTTCCCAATAATGACTTTGAATATTTAAGGGCTTTGATGATCAAAAAGTATGATGGACGAATCCCATATGAGGAAGATAGACAGTTGTTGATGAATGTTGTTGTTGCTCAAGAGAGGGAATATAACACAAGAAGTAAGGTTGTTAAAGGGGCAGGGCCTCAAGCCAAGCCTAAAGATCCCTTACTTTCAAACATTCCTAAAGAGTCTCCTAGGAAAGATGCATCTGCTAGAAGCCCTAAAATTCTAAACAAAAGTCATACCCCTCCTCATGCCCAAGTTCTCAAAAATCCTGTACCACCTAATGAGTGTGTTGGATTTCCTTCCAATACTGCCTTGCCAAAGAATGTCCCATATGATATTGCCCAATTGTTGAGTCAAATCAAAGTCTTTGTTCCAATTTTTGAGCTTCTTAGGATCCCTGAGCATAAAAAGAGATCACTTTAATACTTATGGTTAAAAGAAGAGAAGATCGCCTTAGGCAAAACATAAACATCAGTGGAGTTCTTACTATTCATTAAAGAACCAAGCACCACCAGCATCAGAGGAGCTAGATGAACCGTCTTAGGTATATTTGGGGAAATCTCTTGGTGGAATCTCGTATGAATGTGGATCCATTCTTCACCACTTTGATCATACAGGATATACTGCCGCACAACCGCATGTGTGACTCAGGGGCATCATGCAATGTCTTGCCTTTGGATGTCATCAATGAGCTAAACATTAAAGTGACAACAACATATGGGAAGAGCACTTCCATGGACTCCAGAGAAGTGCTAGTAGTGGGATGCCCGAAGGGTTTAGTGGTGTAGCTTACACCTTACGTAGGTAAAAACTAAAAACTTGATGTTTTCATTGTTGACTACCCAACCAAGTGGGGCATGCTATCACAACAAAATGGAATACAAGTGTTGGTGGGAGTGTCGAAATGGATATGTATTATTCTACCATTCTAGTTGAGGGAAGCGTTGTTAGGTTGTATGGAGAAAAGAAAATGTTGCATCTTATTTAGGATCCCAACAATGCATCCTATGAGGTATATTGTAGTACACAAATGTTGATGCGAGATAAATTTGTGGGATTTAATGATGGGAAGGAGCACACGATTGAGGAATAAAAATGACTTGAAAAATTGGGATCTCCATGGAATTTATTGTCTAATGGAGCTTGCTCCAAATTTGGGAATGATGTTGGTATTGTTCTACTTTCTCCTAGTCGGGGAAAAAATGTTTTTTCCTTCAAACTCAACTTTGAATGCACCAACAACATTGTTGATTATGAGACACTATTGTTGGGTTTAATAATTGCTTGGAAATATGGTGTCAAGGACATAATTATCAAAGGAGACTTAGAATTAATTTTGAAACAAGTCGAAAACGGTATGCCATAAAGAACCAAATAATGAAGCAATACAAGCATGTAGTTTGGGACTTCATTGAGATGTTCAATTCATTTAACATACCGCATCATGATAGGAAGTTCAATGACTTCGTAGAAAATCTTGCAGTTTTGGGATCTCAGTTTAACAATTTCACAATGTCCCCATATTGTGAATATGTGGTTGAAGTATTGACAAGACCTTTGCTCTCGAAAACATCAAACAAAGGAGGGTTTTTGATGATGATACTTTGATTAGAAGATTCCTGCAAAACAAGGAGGATTTTCTAATCAAACTATTGATTTGGAGCCATTGGTTTGTACAATGTATGAAAAGAAACCTTTTTGGAAATGATATCATGCAACTAAAAACAAATACCATTCCTAGAGGGTCTGGTTGCTTCGAGTCCAATTTCAAGATAATGATGATTGCATTGTTAATAGATGCATGGCAACTTCAAGTGATATTACGGAGCATGATCTTGGTACAAAGGAGAAGCCAAGGAAAATTTTGTTAGGCATTAATATCCGCAAGGAGGAGAAGCAATCATACATCTAGCTATTAAAAATACCAAGATTGTATGGCTTAGACCTATTCTAAACTAAAAGCATATAGAGAGGATTTGTTTCAAAGCATGAAATCCTCTTAGTGTATTATACAAATCCATTTAGGATAAAACAAAGGCATATCAATCCACTCTTATCCCTCAAAATACAAGAGGAATCAAGAAGATAAGATATGGAGGGATTATCCAGCCCACAAAGTATTCTTCTTGGGTTGCAAAACCTAGTACCATTAAGAAAGAAGAATGGTAACATCAGTCAGTGTGTGGATTTTAGGAATCTAAATAGAGCATCAATGAAGGATGATTATCCTTTGCCAAATATGGAGAAAATATTGCAGCTTAGTGACTAGTTCTCGATTTTCTCTCCACCTTGGATGGTTTCTCTGGTTACAACCAAGTTGTGGTGAAGGAATTAGAAAGGATCAAGACAACCTTCACTACTCCTTGGGGGACCTATGTTTATGTCAGGATGCCCTTTGGTCTAATGAATGCTGGAGCTACCTTTCAAAGAGCAATGGATGTTGCTTTTTCTAGTTACACCAACAAGTTTATTACAGTCTATCAAGATGATGTAATTGTATTTTCTAGAAAGAGAAGTGACCACTTGCTGCACTTGGAGAAGATGTTGATAAGATGTAGAGAATATGGCATTTCACTTAATCCAAAGAAATGCCATTTTGGAGTGCAGAAGGCAAAGTTTCTTGGTCACATAGTGTCACAAGGAGTGATGATTGATCCAAAAAGAGTAGAGGCCATCAGCAAGGTCCCAATCCCAAAGAATAAGAAAGGAATTCATTCCTTCTTTGGGCAGATAAACTTCATCGAAGATTCATATAAAACTTAGTTGAACTGACCATTCCAATCACTTCCATGTTGAAGAAAGACTAGGTCATCAAATGGGAGGAGGATGCCATTTAAGATTTCAATGGGATTAAAGATGCACTCAAGCATGTACCTATACTACGGAAGCTCCAAATTATATGAAGCCCTTTCAATTGTTGTCTTTTGCTTCGTAGAACACTATTGCTTCTATCTTGCTACAGTAAGGATGATGAAGGGGATGAGAGGCCAATTGCCATTTTTAGTAAGGAATCGTAGGGGGAAGAACTAAATTATACCATTTTGGAAAAGCAGTGAATTTTCCTCGTAAAGGAAACAAAGGTGTTCAGGACCTATTTTCTAAGTTCAAACGTTGTTGCTTATGTTCCCATACCATGGTAAAGGAAATCTTGTCGAGATGGAGGTCTCAAGAAAATGATGTAGATAGGTGAACAAACTCAAGAATATGATATCGACATCCAAACCACGAATATGGTGAGCGTTTTGGGCCCTGGCTAAGCTTATGGTCGAGAGAAACTTTAAAATTGTTGAGGTAAATAAGGTAGAAGAAGAAAGGGTAGGTGTATTGAAAATGTTGATGAATTTTGAGTGGTATAAAGATGTAATCTTTTATCTTAGACACCGAGATTCCTTTGAGCACTTAAGTAAGAATTAGAAGAGATCCCTTAAGTTGGCTTCCCAAAATATGTCATCACCGACATGGGTTAGCTTGGAAGAACCCAGGAGAGTCCTCTTAAGGTGCATTATCAAGAAGAGGCCCCCAAGATAATTTTTGATCTCCATGGAGGATTTTGTGGGGGAAATTTTCTCAAGAGTCACAACACAAGATCCTAAGGTCTAGTTATTGTGGCCAACTATTTTCAACAATACAACCTTGTTGGTTAGAAGATGTGAAAGCTATCAATGCTTCTCTAGAAGACTGAAATATTCAAGCTCCTTCCCTTTGCATCTTGTATCAATTGAAGCCCCAAAGTGAGGCAATGGGGGATGGATTTCATTGGTGATATTTTAGACCCTTCAAGTGCTTTGGCCACAGATGGATTCTTGTAGCAACTTATTATTTTACTAAATGGATGGAGGAAATCCCCACCAAGAAGGAAACACACTAAGTGGTCATGGATTTTTTGGTAAGCAACATCATCTCGCAAGTTTGAGGTACCAATCAAGATTGTGGCTAATAATGTCATGAGCTTTAGAGCTAACCTTTGGTGGTAATGTGCAGGAGTATGGAATCAACTTGACATATGCCTCTAATTACAATCCCAAGGAAATGGACAAGCTAAGTCCAGAATAAAAATTTGTTGAAGATCATCGAAAGACATTGGAGAAGAACAAGAGAAAGTGTGGTAAACAGGTTGAAGTTTGTCTTTGTGTGGCGATAGGATCACTATCAAGAGGGTCACCGGAAAGATTCCATTTGATTTGGTATATGGGACTCATGCCCTACTACCTCTTCATATGAATTTGTCTTCATATCAATTTATGCAACAACTAGAAGATCAGGAGGTATCCCCTTATGATGCCCGCATTAACAAGATTGTTGAGCTTGATGAAGAGAGGAGGACACCCCACCGTGAGGCATATAAAGTTCGAGAGAGAAATTGAAGAAGTTATTTGACAAGAATGTCACTCCCGAGCCTTCAATTTTGGATATCTTGTGTTGCTATGGGATAATGTAGACATGAGGATAAGGGTAAGCATGGAAATTTTGACTCATTATGGATGGGTCCTTACTCTATTGATATCGGAATTGAGGAGCATATCTTCTTCCTCGAGGACTTAGATAGTGAACTTCTCAAGTTGCCTGTTAATGGTAGGAATTTGAATCATTTCTTGGATTGATGATTTTGGATCGAGAGAGTCTTTTATACAGTGTATAGTTTGTTGTTTGTTTCTTGACTTTTATGTTTTTTCTCGTTCTGGTCCTTGGTGACATGTTTTTGCTGGTTTCTCTATTTCTTTTTGAAGATGGATTTGTTTCTCTAATATGCAAGATGACTCCATGGCCCAATGGTTATTCTCAAGACTGGTCTACCTTTGTTCTTGTGGTACTTGCAGGAGTGCCCATCCCCGAGTCAAATTCGTGTTGGTTCTCGAAAATAGTCTCACCCTATGTGTGCGTTTGAAAACTTACTCGATTTACGGCATCTTTCATTTTCTCCTTCATTGGGTTGTTCCTTGTTGATCCTTGTCACCATTTTTAATTGGTTCCCGGTTGTAAATCTCTTAAGGTTTGTAATTTGGGTCCCCTGCTCTTTATTCATCTACAAACTCGTGTTCCCCATGCTTTTGTTCTCCATAGTCGAGATTTTTTGTCCTTATCATTTCTTCCCTAAGTACTTGAATAAAATGAATGGATGTATCCTTGAAGAATGTATTTGAGCCCTGTAACATTTCTAAACTTTCTGTCCTTGAAGAAAATTTCATTACCAAAGCTTAGATGGTCATTTTTCTATATTTTATAATTTGATTTGGTGTTTCTCATAGTCAAATTTGCATCCTTATATCTACAAGGTATGTTGCACCTTTTGGTTGGACATTGCTCATCTAGGTACTTAGAAAAATTCATGAAAAGTATTAACTCAAAATGTGTCCACATTGAAGCACGATGCTCATTCAAGATCTACTTTTGGTTTGGCCTCATAGAAGCACCGGGAGGACACGTGGGAGGTTGTCCACCGATTGGCCCAGCATTTAGACAAATTTTTATGTAGATTGGATCGGTTCGCGGCAAACAGACACGTGGAGGAACTGCATGTTCAGGGACTAGCCCTTGAGTTCTATTTTTAAAAAGTGCCAGTGACACATGGAGGCCTCTCGCTTGCTTTACATTTTGATTAGACTTTTCAAAAGCCAAAGGATACTTCCTCGGAGCATGACACGTGGCACATTCTGCTTGAGCTTCAAGTATTCACAAACCTTTCCGCAATAGGACACGTGGCGAGCCTCGCACTCATTCAAGATATCGAATTGTTGGGACCGCCTCAAGGTGCGCCTTGGTGACACATGGCGCTTAGAAAATTCAAAGAAATGGGGAGGTGGACCATTGGAGGAAACTTGTATTTTTTTACCCCTTAAGGATTAAAATTTCAAAATAGCTTCAGCAAGCCCATCGAGGAAAAAGGTCAATGTTTTGCCCTGATCAACGGTGGAGGAGCTGGGCTCTGGGGAATTTGAAAAATTTCTTTTGAGAAAAAAGAGTCAAAAGTAAAGAAGGAAGTGCGGTTCCACTCCAATCACATTGGGACACATGTCAAGCTCATTTCCCGAGGATGGAGATGCAAGGAAAATTTGGAAAATTTTCCTTTTCCAAAAGAGAGTAAAGTGGCAGAATCTGGTGCGCGCTTCGCTCCCCTCACATTTGGACACGTGTCGATCATTTCATGAGGGTGGAGATGTGGGGTAAAATGTGAAATTTTTCCATTTTGTTAAAATTTATAAAAATCAAAGGAAGCCCCGGGTTTGTTCTAAAGTATGAATCTTCCACGTGGATGACCCAATTTCAAAGTAAAGATGAACAACATTTGTGAGTCTAAATATGATTTTCCCCCATTTCTCTCAAACACATCCTAAGTGCGAGTCTCCATGATTTCTTGGTATTTTCTACACACCGAGAATAGAAGGAAGTTAATGTTCATATCTGAAGTTTGGTGGGAATATCTTGAAGGTGTCTTTCACCATTCAAATGGTTTGACTTTCATGCCTCATCATATTTTCCATTTTTCTTATTCCAAGCATGTAAGGGCAAAAATTTGACATGATTAGGGGCAGTAGTGGTTAGAAAATTAAAGGAAAAGGGATCTACCAGAGCAAGGATTTGAATGCGGGAGACATTCGATGAAATATGCCCCCTCGAGCACTTGGAGACTTCTTACAAATTTGATTTTGAGAATCACAAAAGAATCATGGCGAGCACTGGTGCATTAAAAAAATTATATTTTAAGGAAGAGGCTCTATCAGTAAATGCTATAAATGGCACAAATATTTTTGATGGTGAATCACAACACCTTGAATGTCTACAACTCGATGGGTTGAGACTCTCAAAGCAGTGTGATTGCATAACATGGAGATTTTTTCAATCAGTGGGACCTCGCGAATTGGAAAAGCTCTCCTGATGAAGGCCGGTTCCTATTCCTCTGCTTTTAGATGCACATGTAAAAATGCGTAAGGTTTACTCAAAACCTAAACTGACTTTCCAAGTAGATAGGGTAAGAATATGCATAAAATAAAACCTAAACTACGAAGGTGATGCACCGAGGAATGAAGAACACCCGTCTTGCTAATAAACACAAACCATTAAAATGGAATGCAAGATCATGCACAGATAACAAAATTTGCAGATTGAAAGATCGGAGGATGAAAATGAACATAGACAGTGGTTGAGAATCATCCACGCACATGCATTATTTACTCCAAATATGATACAATACACTACAAAAAATGCCAAAGAGGCAAAGTTTCATTACAATTTTAGATGGGAGGTTTGAACTCCACAAATTCACCCGCCAAAGAGAAGAAGGAGAGGGAAAAACAAGAATGTCCCACCTTAGAAAGAAGCCCCTCCTTACAATTTATAGGAAGAATGAGAGAGGGAAGAGAGAGGAAATCCAAATCTACCCCAACCACCTCCGTGTCGCATTTAATTCATCTCATTATGGTGGTAGGTGAGAACCCTAAAGAAACCCAAAAAGTGACGAACTCAGTATTTTGAATTTTTAAGAACTTGTTCTCACCCAATTAAATATATCCAATCGTAGTTGGACATAGGATCTCGTAAGCTTTCCGAAAATTCCAACCTTGCATTAGTCCGAGCTCCTCAGAAAAGTTATGGCCATCTCAATATCTCGTGCTGTGGTTTGATTCCGCTTAGCGCTCAAAATGTTGTGCCTCCCGAAGATGTGCCATAGGTGCTGAAAATTACATTTCGACACTCTTTTTCCCTGCACCCTTACCCCGCACTTGGCACATCCATTTATATGTCGACACTCTTTACTCGAGCCCTTAACTCGCGCCTTGGCATATCCATTTACATGTCGACATCCTTTGTTGTGCACCCTTAACTCGCACCTCGCGCATCCATTTACATGTCGAAACTCTTTTTCTTGCACTTGCACATGCTTTTTCGTGTCGACTTTATTTTTTGTGTTCCCTTAACTCGTGCCTCTGGTGCATCCATTTACATGTCAACACTCTTTGCTCGCGCTTTAACTCGCGCCTTTGCGCATCCATTTACATGTCGACATCCTTTGATGTGCGCTTAACTCGCGCCTTGCGCATCTATTTACATGTCGACACTCTTTTTGCTTGTGCCTCGCATCCTTTTTTCGTATCGACATTCTTTGCCAGTGCGCCTTAACCTATGCCTTGGCACATCCATTTACATGTCGACACTCTTTTCCCGCACCCTTAACTCGCGCTGGCACATCCATTTACATGTCGACACTCTTTTCCCGTGCCCTTAACTCGTGCCTCGTGCATCCATTTACGTGTAGACATCCTTTGTTGTGCACGCTTAACTCGCGTATCATTGCGCAATAAACATCAAAGCTTTGAATTTCTTTGATTTCCATATTCTTCTCGCTTGTCTATATCTACCTGGGAAAGATATATACAACAAATATTTTGTGTAAATGGTTGGGATGTTAGAGGTCGAGTGATAGAGTTCAAGAAAATTCCTGGAAAATTTGACTAAGCCTCGTCTTTTGAGAATCCATTTGAGAAACTATGTTTTCTCTTTTGTATTAAAATTTGATCATGTCAAGGTGGTTGCAAGTGTACAACCATTGACGAGCTCGAGAATATTCTAGAAAATTTCCCTGCCATTGATAGATTTAATCAAATTGGAGTTATTTTTGTGTTGTCTTGAGAAAAATGTGTTGGTTTTATTTTTAAATGTATGCAAGTAGTTTTTCTTGTTTTTTTGCAATCTTGTATTAAAATATGATTCAATCACACATGCCTCAATCCTTATATCAATTTAGTGGCATCTGCAATTTCATTTCTCGTAAGATATTTCATCCGGGATTGGAATAACTGATTTAAAATCACTTTTCTCTCATATGTTGAACAGAGATTGTTTGTAAACCTTTAGGTGTACCTTAAGCGTGATTTGGATTAGATCTCGATGCTTTGTTGGGTTTTCTAACTCTTACCTTCATGATATAATCTTAGAGATTGTGTGAAAGAGTGCTAATATGGGCTTACATTGAAGCACATATTCTAGTTGAAGAGGCATTTTAGCTATTTTGTGGCATTTAGTTGGTTTGACTTTCCATTTTGTAAGGTTCTCAAGGATATGGTGAATCTAGTTTCACCTCGCCCCACCTTCCACCAAAATTCATTTAGCAAAACCAATCCTACCCATACTACCCTTTTTTTTTCATGTGTGTATGCCAATGCACAATCCTCATCACCTAAACATGCAGTAAGCAAGTAGGGTCTCAAATGTCTTTAGTAACATTTTCCTTGTTTTGAAACTATCAACTGTATGATCCGGGGTGTTAATCATACTTTCCCAAGGTCCTCTCTATAAAATTTATGCAAAAGAAGGATTTATCATTGTTCTTCAACAAACAAGAGGTTACAAAATAGGTTCTCTTACCTTCATCGAAAGGCACAACCTAAAATAGTGATGATAGATCACATCCTTTTAAGGTGCTACCCACTCCTCTCAAAACTTGAGTGTTAACAAGGCAGTTAGATTGCTTCCCTGGCTACAAATGACATAAATAATTTTTTATCTACTCGAGTGTCATGTCGTATTCATGATGTTGCTCACCTTTGAAGGAGGTTAAATTTGAGTACCAACATTGCTTACTTTATAAACAACACCATCGACAACATATGTTACAATGCTAGTGATATAGAATTTATTCTAACTATCACCATATCATCGCCATAGGGACAATCATTGTTACACCCTTCATGATCACCTACAATAGTTATAGGATAAAGGCATAAATTCCTTTTGATCTCGGCTAACGTTAGTGGTATATATCACCTCTCTTTTGTAGGTGATATGTTACTCTAGTTGAGTTAACTCCATCTAGTGCTAAGATCATTCCTCATCAAGTGTCATAGGTTATTACTCATGTGTACTCTCAACCTCATCCATCCATTTTTGCACCATCTCATCTACCACATCATGATAATTCTTCACATTGGCTTCCACAACCCTTGAAATTTTCACTTCCCACTACCACCGCGCACATGAAATTATTTTTGGCTCATACACACATGTTTCTTTCATACTATATGGTTATACCACTCCATGCATGCTTGATATTTTGTACGTGATTTCTATAAACTTCCCCTAATGATGCACTCTTTTTCTTATGATTATTACATGAAAATTGAGGAATCGCCATAATAATAACCTCTCTTCACGTTCTTTATCAATTCATCTAGTGTATCATATTCAATCATTACCAGATGACACACACTTTCTTTAGAGTTCACTCTTTGCTCACGAGGGGTCTTATTTATCAAACCTCTCATATTTACATTGGGGGAATCATTATTATTTTTCCCTATTCTCATCATACTAACATATGCTTCATTACACTATTAAAACTATATCATACTTTAAGACATGATCAAACATTCATCACAAAATTCTATATTTTGCAATCATATTTCGTCTCTCATCTACCATCATCTACATTATATCATCATCACTTTCATCCTCAAATACACATTACAAATTAACTCAAAAACATGAACAATATTCAACACAATACACATCGACATCGCAACAATCATTAATCGTCATCACCTCAATACACATCGATACAATCTTGATATGCTCATAAATCCATCTTTATATATATCGATTATAATCATAGTTCCAAAACATATCTTCATTGGGGGTAAATCTCCTACATCAATACAACAAGACATATCATAACTCATCATTTCTATCACTACCTACAAGTTTCAAAGCTATAGAACTTGAAGTCTTTCCACTAACTCTGCGCAGTTGAGGTTGACCTCTATATCTCTCTACCTGCCTTTGTAATAGTGTCACATCTGTAAAATTATCTCAGTAAAGTGATTATGTAACTCGATCAAATTTTAAAATACATGCTCTACTAGGGTACCACTTCCCATCGTGTCTCTAGCTCATCGTGTCTCCTCATGCGATCCTTGTCTCTCTCACTTAGAATCACGGACACGTCATTTTTGTTATCACCACTAGCTCAAACAAATGGTCATGATTTCAGTAATATCATACACATGTACTATCATCTTTCCACTCATATTTATTTCAATGGGAAGATTCTATATCAATGTGCGATACATGTGTCTGAAATCAATAACAAATATACATCACCTACAATTATAGAACGACATGTTAGACAACCATGACCATCACACAAACAAGTAACAAACCATGAGACATAATTAAACCAATACTCATGCTCTACTATCGCCACTACAACGGTATCAAGTGGAACTTGCTTTCCCTCTCCTCCTCCTACTTGTGGTTATCCCTCCACATCCAAAAACACCCATCGATGTACTACCCACCATGCATGATATGGCTATGTAATCTCTTATGGGCCTTGGTGTAGCTTCGTTTCTCCTTAGTCATCTAATATATCTAACCCATATATATATAACTCGGGGATCATCTTGGACCATACTAAACTACTAGAACACCTATTCCATAGATAATAACTTGGTCACCCTCAAACGGATCCTCCGACCACATCATCCACAATATGCACCGTAGCTCTCACTCGCATCCTCTATCTACCCTCCGCAGTCTTAGTATGTACTCCATATCACGTCCACTAGTCCCATCCAATCATGCAATGATATGAAGGTGTCGATTCATATTTTTCCCACACAAACCTAACCATATCCCACAAAATATGTCTGCCTCGCCCACTCCCCTCGTGGACCACCAACTAGCCTCAATACTACTATATGCTCAGATGCCCATATGTGTAACAAAGTAATAGTTTTAATTCCACTTCCATTCTATGCTTGTGTAAATCTGTAAAGATCCATATAATGGTGGCCCAACACACATCGTGCCAAAGCATACCTACTACTCTTCTCCTCTTTCTACTAGAAAATATAATGGACCTTATATAGTATTCCCACACCACCACACTCCATTGTAATCGATAATGCATTAACCATGGTTGTAAACTTCTATAACCAGAGAACCCTTGATCTCAAAATCACATCTAAACTAATATGGGCCTTGGTAGAACTCGAGTCCCAAAACATTCTCGCCTAGCATCCCTTATCTATCTCTTTATATCACCTACAGGAATAACCTATACCCTCTCACAAACAATAGGTAATCACAATATTTGATACACATCCTCCAATGTCACCGCATCTCCCCTATCCATAACCAAAAGGTGCAAGTATCTGCACACTACCTCTTGCACAAATTTGTAAGAATAAACATGTTATAAAGCACATTCCCCATCCTCGGTATATGCCGCAGCCGGGATGGTCCAAAACCTCCCAATCATCATCTAGAAAACCTAATATGAGAATTGTGCTCAAGTAGAGGCCACCATGGAACTCGCTTGAATGAATTTCCCTCTTCACACCCCAAAACAAAAAACAACAAATACTTATAAAACCATCCATATAAAAACATACTTACAAAATCACTACACATCAAAATTCACATTTATATCACTTTGAACCCAATTCACACTTTCTAGACAAGGGTGCCTGCAAGCAAGACTAGGCTACCCAAGAATAGGACACTAGTGCCTAGGTCTTGGTACTCTTGTCCTAGAGGTAATTAGCACCTTCACCTCTCTTGTCTAGGTCCAAAATGCAAGAAATTTAAAAATAACAAAATCACAAAAAATTACTAAAAATGACTACTATAAACACATTTTTTGAAAAATAAATCACACTTACCAACTTCATTCATCCTACATGATGCCATAATCAATAACCAATATACATCACCTACAATTATAGAAAGACACGTTAGACAACCATGGCCATCACACAAACAAGTAACAAACCATATGACATAACTAAACCAATACTCACGCTCTGCTAACATCTCCTTTACAATATCAAGGGAATTTTCTTTCCCTCTCCTCCTCCTACTTGTGGTAATCCCTCCACATCCAAAAACCCCATCGATGTACTACCCACCATGCATGATATGGCTATGTATTCTCGCTATGGGCCTTTCGCTCAGCCTTCGGTCCTCCTTGGTAATCTAATATCTCTAACCCATGCATATAACTCTGGGAACATCTTGGGCCATACTAAATCAAGTTATGACACCCATTCCACCAAGAATAACTCAGTCACCCCCGGAAATGATCTTCTAACCACATCATCCCCATATGCACCATAGCTCTACCGCATCCTCTAGCCATCCTCCATAGTCTTAGTATGGCCTGCATATCACGTCCAATAGCCACATCAAATCTTTTAATGATTTGAACGTGTTCTCGTATCCATATGTTTCCCACAAAACCTAACCATATCCCACAAAATATGTCCGCCCTCACCCACTCCCCTCGTGGACCACCAACTCGGCCTCAATACTTTTGCTATATGCTCGAGATGCCCATATGTGTAACAAAGTAATAGTTATAATGCCACTTCCATTCTAGTCTTGTGTAAATCAGTAACATCCATATATCGGTGGCCCAAAACACATTTTGCCAAGGCATACCTCCTACTCTTCTTCGATATTTGCTGGAAAATATAATGGATCTTATATAGTATTCCCACACCACCACTCTCCATTGTAATCGATAATGAATATGGGCCTCGGTAGGCACTCGGTAGGCACTCAAGTCCCCAAAATTCTACCTAGCATCCCTTATCTATCTCTTCGATTGCCTACAGGAATAACCTATACCCTCTCGCAAACAATAGGTAATCACAATATTTGATACACATCCTCCAAAGTGTCACTATCATCTCCCTATTGATAACCAAAAGGTGCAAGTATCTATACACTACCTCTTGCACAAAGTTGTAAGAATATACATGTTATGGAGCACATCCCCATCCTCAAGTATGTGTCGCAGGTTGGGATGGTCCAAAACCTCCCAATCATCATCTAGAAAACATAATATGAGGAATGTACTCAAGTAGAGGCCACCATGGAACTCTCTTGAATGAATTTCCCTCTGCACCCGAAAACACAAAACAACAAAGACTTATAAAACCATCCATATACGTATATACTTACAAAATCACTACACATCAAAATTCACATTTATATCACTTTGAACCCAATTCACACTTTCTAGACAAGGGCACCTGTAAGCGTGGCTAGGCCACCCAGGGAGTAGGACACTAATTCCTAGGTCTTGGTGCTCTTGTTACGAAGGTAATTAAGCACCTTCACCTCTCTTGTCTAGGTCCATAACGCAAGAAATTTAACAATAAAAAAAAATCACAAAAATTTACTAAAAATAACTACTAGAAATGCATTTAAAAAAAAATTCACACTTACCAACTTCGTTCATTGTACATGATGCCGCAATCAATAACCAATATACATCACCTATAATTATAAAACGACATGTTAGACAACCATGGCCATCACACAAACAAGTAACAAATCATATGACATAACTAAACCAATACTCACGCTCCACTATTGTCAACTGCTATGGTATCAAGGGAATTTTCTTGCCCCTCTCCTCCTCCTACTTGTGGTAATCCTTGCACACCCAAAAACACCCATCGATGTACTGTCCACCATGCATGATATGGCTATGTAATCTCCTATGGGCCTTGGTCTAGCTTTGGTCCTCCTTGGTCATCTAATATCTCTAACCCATATATATATTTATAACTCGGGGAACATCTTGGGCCATACTAAAATATTATGACACCCGTTCCACCGAGAATAACTCAGTCACCCCTAGAAATGGATCCTCTAACCACATCATCTATCATATGCAACGTAGCTCTACTACATCCTCTAGCCATCCTCCATGTCATGTCCACTAGCCCCATCCAATCTATCAATGATCGAAGGTGTCGGTATCCATATTCTTCCCACACAAACCTAACCATATCCCACAAAATATGTTTGGCCTCGCCCACTCCCCTTGTGGACCACCAACTAGTCTCGCATCTTGCTATATGCTCGGATGCCCATATGTGTAACAAAGTAATAGCTATAATGCCACTTCCATGTTGCTCTTGAGAAAATCTATAAAGATCCATAAAATGGTGGCCCAACACACATTGTGCCCAAGCATACCTACTACTATTCTCCTCTATCTGCTGGAAAATATAATGGATCTTATATAGTATTTCCACACCACCACCCTCCATTGTAATCGATAATGCATTAACCATGGCTGTAAACTTCCATAACCACATAACCCCTGATCTCAAAATCTCATCTAAACTAATATGTGCCTCACCGACACTCGAGTCCCCAAAATTATACCTAGCAGCCCTTATCTATCTCTTCATATCACCTACGGGAATAACCTATACCCTATCGTAAAAATAGGTAATCACAATATTTGATACACATCCTCCAAAGTTGTCACTATCATATCCCCTATCAATAACCAAAAGGTGCAAGTATCTCGACACTACCTCTCACACAAAGTTGTAAGAATAAACATGTTATGGAGCACATCCCCATCCTCGGTATGTGCCACAGCCCGAATGGTTCAAAACCTCCCAATCATCATCTAGAAAACATAATATGAGAAATGTACTCAAGTCGAGGCCACCATGGAACTCTCTTGAATGAATTTCCCTCTCCACACCCCAAAACAAAAACAACAAAGACTTATAAAACCATCCATATACAAACATACTTACAAAATCACTACGTATCAAAATTCACATTTATATCACTTTGAACCCAATTCACACTTTCTAAACAAGGGCGCCCAAAAGCGAGGACTAGGCCACCCAGAGTAGGACACCAATGCCTAGGTCTTGGTGCTCTTGTCCTGAAGATAATTAGCACCTTCACCTCTCTCTTGTCTAGGTCCAAAATGCAAGAAATTTAAAAATAAAAAAATCACAAACATTTACTAAAAATGATTACTAGAAATGCATTTTTTAAAAAATCACACTTACCAACTCCGTTCATTGTACACAACGCTACGACTATCGCTACCAACTCAAAACTACTAGGTCACGGTTTCTAACTTGCGCCATCCCTACATACTTAGAGTTCACTATCACATTCGCGCAATAACCAAATGAATATACCATTCACTTTTTCACATTAATATCTATAGTAAATCTTCATCATCCACTTTACTATATTCTATATTCACGCTCATTTTCTCAATGAATCCACATCACATTATTTCACTCATATCTTGAGCATCCTTACTCGATTTCTATGTCATTTATGGCATTCTTTTCAGAATTTTACCTACTATTATATAATACACATTATACACATAATATACCTCATTGGCAACATTTTGTATTCAATATAAACACACTTTTGACATATCTCTCATACATTATCAATTAAATCTTCACGTGTTTACTTTTGGCTTAGTGTTCGAATTTATTATCACTTTGCCTTTCATAAAGGGAGGCATACAATTGGGATCATCCTATAATTTCATTGACACCACTACGCAATCAATCTACATGAATAGTGCATCATTATCGAACTTTTACTCATATACACTGCGACATTTCACATCACTTTCTATCGATTCACCCTAAATGACCTAACATGGGGGAAACAAGTGTAAAATTTCTCCATAAGTAACCCATCAATAAATCATACGCATTCAAATCCCAAAAAAATTCAATCAATTCACATCAACATAACACGTTTATGCTCCCAAATGACCTAACTCGGGAGTTATATTACCACTTTCCCAGGATGGCAAAACATGGGAAGTTGTTCAACATTTTGTGATTACTTCCGGATGACCTAACATGGAAGCCAACACATACACATTTTTGTGACACCACGAGAGTGAGGTAATGAGATGTCATTTCCTTTCCTATATGGATCAACTCATTTTATCAAAAGAAACTTTGCATCCAAATCATCAAATATTTGATCTTTGTCCATCTCAAAGGCTATATCTTTTGAGGATGTAGTTAAAGTTGGAGAATAACACACATTTATCCCTACACTCTACCTCTGCAATAGGATACCCAAATCCTCTTGTTTTTCATACACATGCAATTGGGTTGGGAATTGATCACTCCTTACCCCATCATATCTACACTAGAAAAAAATTGAAACCTTTGAAAATTCACATCAGAATCATAACCATTGCTTAGTATTTCTCATAATGGTCTCACGTCTCTTGTTACGCCGCATGGATCAACATGTTAAACTATGGTTCACCATGCTATATGTTTTCACTCGACACATACTTATACTACAATATTTGCATACTTCAGTAATATGGGATTCTCTTGATCTCTCAAGTATGCATCTATATCTACTTTATGTTACTAATATTTCACTCACAAAATCACACGCTTACTACTATTCTTATACCACTAAGTATGTTGTTTTATATATGGATCTTGCATAAGAAAAGTATTCACTGATGACCCATTCCATAGTCCATCCACTTGTCTTGTTGGTATTTATTTGTTGTTTTCTTGCACACTGGTCACTCATACACACAATTTTGGTCAGGTCTCAAGGATCCCCTGTCTACCTCTCACTCACTTGTCATCAATGGTCTTTGGACACTAGCACCCGGGGGTTAGAGGGTAGTACAGGCACTCCTATCCATCCCGGGTGCCCTTGTCCTCTTTGTATTTTATATTTTTTTTTCGACATTGGAGGCCTGTATTTCCTGCTCTCCCTCTCATCCCTTGAGGTACTAGTTATCATTTCAGGTCATTATTGTTGAAATTTGAATAAGACATCCCTATATAAATACAACATACATACCATTATAGGGGTGAAATATTATTATCAAGGGGTAGCTATCTACATAGGTCAAGGGACTTAATTTGGGCTCATTATTCTTCATACACACTTTGCATAGGAAGGGGGTTCATTCTATTCCATCCACCATTTACATCTTTATCTAGTTATTTCCCACTAACTTGGTGTCTTTGGTGCGAGGGAGACCTAGGAGAACTATTGCACACAACACCACACATAAATACATTGGTTCGAGATGTAGCGTAACTCTCGGTTGTAATTACACTATTGTGGAGATTGAGGATAGTCAAACCCCTTCATTTGCTAGTTTAATATTCATGCAATAAGACTCGAACAAGTGTGAATACCTAACAACCATATCGAACCATATTCTCGGCCTTTTCACGAGACCAAGTGGCCCATATTTAAGCCTAAAATGCCCCAGAGACCCCATCCTTCTCCGGACACCCCATTCTAGCCAAATCCAAATCCGATGCAATATACTAAGGGTCGTTGTGATGCTTTGTTTAGCTATTCCATGGCACTATTAAATCTCGGTAACTTCGAGGTAAACAAAATCCAAGTAAGTTCTTTACCCCATCATACAATTCATTTCATTTGTAAAATCAAATATATTGTTTAAGTTTAGAATAATTTGTTTATTTTTAATATTATTTAATTTATTTATGTTGTTTTTTTCCCTAACTTATACACCACACAACCTATTATGTCTTCAACTACTACTCCTTCTACCATCCTCTTTACATCTCGATGTTTCGGTTATTTTTTCCCAATATCCTTCAATTGTTTGCCCATCCATTATGTATGTTTGCAAGGAAGGGTAAGGTGGCATGAAGTCTACATGGAAATTAACCACCGATCAACGGACCCATTTCTTTCTCCTCCGTCTCCCTCACCTCTTTCCTTCCACCCACCCACGGTAATTAATGTCAACAATTGGAAAACCATCATATCAGTGACAATTTTTCAACTCAAACCTGTAGTTCCTTCATACTTCATTTCAAAACTTATTCGAGATCCAAAAATACATTTACCCCTGCCGCCCTGCCCTATTTGTAGAGCCAAGAGAAGAATAGAGAATTATTAAAGATGAAGAAGGAGAAAACGTTGCTCTGTGGCACACGAATAGCTGGGAACACCAAAACTTTCAAAAACTGCTCACAAGAATGTCAAGAGAGAAAATTTGGAGGTTTGTACACATTTTAGCTGTTCATTATGTGTTCTTCTCTTTCATTTTCAGGGTTCTTTCTCTAGAATATTTTATGGAGTTTGAACGTTCATTCTGAAAATATTTCTCCTTCTTTAAGAGATATTATGACCTGGGTTCATGAGAAATGATAGAAAAATGTTAGATCGTAATGCAGAGTAGAAAAGGATTATAATTTAATAGTTAAATAGATTAAAAGAACAAAACAAATTACCATCTTATATAGTGGTGAATTGGTGATTGCTGAGTAGTTCTCATTATTGTTTCCATTTTCTATTTAAAATTTGGCATTTTTCATCTTGGTCTGCTTTTATTATAGAGTAAAAATGATTACAAATATGAAGAGTTAAATGGAGTCCAAAAGTATTATTTAATAACCGTTATTAAAACAAAAATGCATGTGTAATCATACTATCGTAAAGAATGAAAAAATCAAGACTCTCCCAAAACTAACTTCGCTAAATTTTCATTTCATAATACATCGGTAAATTCAGATGATGGAGGAGAATATTTTATTTGGGGCAGTAGTCCTTCAGTTCTAGTTCATAAGGAACAACAAAGGCCAGTTATCAGAAGTTTTTCACGTAGAATGCTTTAGAATTCTCCCATCCAAAAGCCTTCACCATCAATAAAATGACTAATCTCCTATGACGGAATCATGTGGTACCCAGCAAGCGAAACTCTCCTTCCAGTCTTCATAAATGTATGCTTTAAGAAAGCATGAAACAAAAGAACTCACTCAAAATAACTTCCTCATTTCCGTTCCTGAAAGTAATCACATCCTACAAATCAGAATAGAATTAAATAATTTCATAAGAGCCTCTCGATTGTCTGATTACACATATTACCATGGTCATTTGCATTTGTTTGAGTTGTTCCAAGGAATTTTTAATTGACTCCATTTTTTTATTTTACGCAACCATTGCGTCCATGAGAACACATATGTGAGAGGTGTTTTTCTCCATAATTTTAGTATCAAAGCCCATAACTCTTACGATTGCTACTCAAACAAAACAAATATTCCTCAAAACATTGACAGGTGTTTATGACCAATCATGCACCTAGCACCACACTTACACCAATGATGTCCAAAAAGAAACTAAATTTGGAATTTGACAAGAGTTTTAAAGACTTAAACCATAATATACATTCCGTACATTTCCCCTACTTGGGTGAATGTTCCGTTCATTCTTTCAAGGCTCTAATTTAGTGAAGGATTGGAGAACGTTGGCAATTTCCAGTGCCCCAAATTTGGTTATAATAATTCCCATCCAGCCCATCACCACTCTCTATCTTGGTTCTTAAAGTTCAAGATGTTAATGCAAGAGAAAACAACTTAAAACATACCAACATAACTATTTGATCCTTCTCCATTGGCGCTTGGAAAGGAAATTATGGAAACTCCATCTTGGCATGAGTAGGAAAGGGATGGAAAGGTTGTGTAGTTTAACATTACACCTTATAAATACATATGATTTAAGAGCCTCAAAGTATTTTTCAAGAAGCCCATTTCATGTAAATCCTGCGGCCATTGTAATCCACATCCTTGACATAAGGTTACACCCAAGAAGCTAAAAATAAAATAGTAAATGAAGCTTAAATAGTCAGGTTCTGATCCATGCGACCCCACTCCTTTTAGGCATTTTTTCAAACAGTTCACATGACTCGCGTAGGATTCAACATTTATTGCTAGATCCCATACATCTACAACAACTAATAACACACTCTATCCATTATGCTATGATGGGGCATTCATAAACTATTATAAAATCTCTATTTTGGCATAGGCATGGAAACAACTTACATAATTATGAAATCAGGTTTTAATCTTGTCATCTTTGTTGGTGTGTGCCAAGCCCTGTGCCAAGTCTATTGTTATAGCATAAATTGAGAGGATGCTAGAAAAAACATGGGGTTTGGCCATGATGAGTATCACTCCAAGGATCAAAAAAAATTTAGAACATTCAATTTTCCTTCCTTTAGTATGGATTCCTTACCAAAAATCAAATCCACAAGTATAACCCTAAATGTAAATACATCAATCTTTGGAGACACCAATGCACTATACTCTAGGGCCATATATATCTCAGTGCCTTTTATACATGTCTTGTTGTTGCATTCACTATGGATCTTCCAACTCTAAAATTTACAATTTTATCCCTAAGTTTCTTGATCGAAATAACATTGGTTCTCTTCAAATCTCTATGAACAATGCCAATATACTCATGAATGTAATAGAGCCCTGTTGCTACATCCAAATCAATTTTAATTCTTCCTATTCATGTAAGACTGTGAAGCCCTTCTTCGCCATCCTAGGTGTCCTACAAGGGCTCAAAATTAAAGACCCATTCTCAACATATTCCTAAATAAAATAGGATTTACCCTTGGATTTCATGTAGAATCCCTATAATTTCACCAAGTTTTCATGCTCTTCCTTCTACAAAGACTTCAAATCTTGATCGAGATGCATCCCCTTTCATTTACTTAGTATTAAAAACCATGTCATTGATAACACCTCTATTACAAAGTTTGCAATGTGGGACAGAGAACTAAATTTTTGAGTTGCTTCCTATTATTTTCTGTGAGAGGAAAATAGAGAAACAATTGTAATGCTTGTTAAACTCCTTATTTAGAATAAAACACAACAACCTAAAGGTAGATTCTTATACTATCATCAAATGGTAGACATCTCCCACACTCCAACATTTTCCATAAAGAAATGAGATTTGTATTCACTTTCAATGATCGAGTTAATGGAATTCTTTAGTTATTCTAGAGTTGCTAATCCTGGCACATACTAACACAACACACAGTCCTTTTTGATTTAATATCTACACTATTTCAGTTTTGACTCTCTTGTTCATAACTACATAACAACACACATATCATAGAAATAAAATGAGGTACCCCCAACTACATTTACAAAAAATTTAAAGACCTTACAATAATGGCATTCATTGAGTACATGAGGCATTTCCTTAACAATTCTTTAAACCTCCTCCAGTCATGGCATTTCATGAGACACTTTGTGATGTATTTTGTCCATGTTTCACAAACCAATTACCTAACAAATTGTGAGGAATTTATTTAAATAGTTTAGGTGAACTATATACATTCGATGTAAAATTCAAAGTCGTAACTAGACCAAACGGAGTTCCACCGCACCGCAAGTATTTTATAGAATCTTTTACAAAACAATTGACTATATTTTGAACATGTGAACACAAGTAATGTTTAATACAAATCCTAATAGCTGAAACTATAACATGTTAATTAAAATACCATTTTAAGTGAATACCTTGTTTCAAACAATTTAACAAGACATTAGGAAAAAATAATTCAAAGGTTGGACACCTTGGAAAAGAGAATCACTAGAGAAATATATAAGCATCCATTTGAATAGTCTATGAGGTGGAAAACAATAAACAAAATATGAGTTAGATGGTTACTAATTTGAATCAACATCCTCAAAATGGCATGTAGTTGAAGTGATGGTAGCTGAAGCAAGTTGTCCTTCTGAAAGAGACATGGTAGGATTGTTTGTTACCCCCAAAGGAGGGGATTCAGTTGATGATTTCGAATGATAATTGAGACAATTGTCATATAAATATTTAGAGAAAATTCCAATGATTCTTTTCTAGAGGAGGTTATCATTTACTAATATGTGGGAGGGAGTGATAAATTTTCTATAGAGGAGGACTTACGCAGCAGCCCATAGAAGGAGAGATCCTTATTGAAGAGGACGTAGAGGAAGAAGATATGGAAGATATAGGCATTAAGTCTAAAGAGGAAGAATCTCTAGACTATTTTAATCTTGATATGACTTCCATTGGGGAAGCATGTAGTGAAGAAGGAAATCTTTCCTTGGAGAAAGATGTAGAAGTCGGTGACGAGAAGTTTATTTTGGGAAACCAAATACTACTGTAAGATGCATGAGTGTGAAGGAAAGAATCCTTAATAGGCTCAAGCCTGGTAATAATCAGGCCAAGTGTGGAGGAGGAGGAACCCCCATGAAACAAAATTAGATTGAGAAGAATGTTGAAGAATATCATGTGGTTGAAACCACTCAAGAGGAGGCTATAGTAAACATTGTAGCAGAGCAATATTGCAGCAAAGGATATACATGTTAGAGTTGAAATATGTCCTTTTAAGGATATAAGAGTAAAAGAGAAGAGAGGGAATTTTAATGTACATGATGAAGAGGCTCCAAGAGAAGATGAAAAATAGAAGATGACAAAGGAAGTGCAGGGGAGACACATTTGCAGCAGCAAAAAAAACAAGGAGTGGCGGTGAAAACTTGTACATATGAAAGATATGTTGAAATACTTATGAAAAATTAGTATATAATTCATATATAGAAGAGAAATATCTTGAAATGTTCAAAGAGAAGGAAGACCAAGTTGTATTTTTACCAAAGGCAATGGGGTAAATAAAGAAAGTTGATTTGACTCCACATGGGGCCTTTATTAATGCTAATAATATGGGGTAACTACATTGAAAATGGAATTGAGGAAAAGGCCTTGATGTGTCGCAGATCAAAAGAAATCTGAAATGAAGGATATAAGAGAATCACACAAATGAGTGTAAAAGGTAGCAAAGTTTAGTACCACAGAGAAAAAGTGGATTTGTATACATACCCTTGTTTTTGTTATTGCTACAAACATAAATGCATGTACTGACTATGAGAGGAGAAGGTTCGTTTTGTGAAGATACCCAAGGATATTTTGAAATAGACATGGATATAATCATACGAGGGTGAAGAAATAAGTTCATTTGTAAAATAGAATAATGTATATGGTATAGATCATTGTATAGAGAGGAATGCAATTATGCTTGATGTGATTTCCAAGGAATATGAAGACATCAAAGAAGAGGAAGACAGAGCCATTTTCAATATGAAAATTTCAAGCATGAAAGTTAAAAGGCGTGGTGTTAAATTCATTGGGTTTTTATCCTATAAAATTGACGAGATAAATTTTGCAGGGCAACCATACCAAAAAAATTTTCTGGTTCCTCGTCAAGGTCCCTCAGCGTTCGGAATGGCATAAAATCCCTTTCCAGAAAATCTAGTTTTTTGAAATTAGTCATTTTGGTCCTTTTTGGCTGGGCGCGGATTTTGTTCATGCAACACAGGATGAATTTTCACCCCTTCTATTCCTTTGGCGCACCTTTTGGGGTGTTGACACAACAATTGTTGTGCCTCCACGTGATGCGCCTTTCTTGCTTACGCCAAGGCACATGCGCTTCAACCTCACAACAACAAAATGTTGTGCCCTTAATCGAGTTCGCCAAAGCGCTCAAAATCCCATGTTGACAATCCACGAATTTGCGCTAAAAGGTGTAAATAATTTCTTCTTGTGATTCAGCATAACCGCGAAAGGGTGCAAATAACTTCTTAACGACATACGTTTTGGTGCGCCCTTTGAAAAATTTGGTTCATGCGCATTTATTATGCCTTTTCTTATATATAGGCGCACTACCGCCTGTCATTTTCACAATTGAAAAACACGTGAAAAGTTTATTCCTCTGCACCTGTCAGTACTCCTGTCATCCTCGTGTCGCGTTCATGGACCCCACTTCGTTTCTCTCATTCTATATATATTCCGGTAAGTGGTCCTTGCTTTTCTTATGGTTTTGTTTTGTTTTTATTATCTGTACATAGGGTTATTTAAAAACAAAGGAATGAATCTAATAAAACAATATGCCTCCTCTGCCCATTTTGCAATCTTCTCTCCCCCAAGCAAGTTTTACCCTCCTTCCAGATCTGCTGGCCTGGAGGGCTTTGTCTCAGAAATGAACCCAAGATCCTCTTCGCTTTGTCCCCCTCACTGTCGAAATCCATGTCGAAAGAGGCCTAAAAACCGCAAACCAATCAAAAGAAAGAAAACCTAAAAGTTATCAGTCCTGAGTCACGGTTTTCCTTTGGCACAATCGCCATCCTTGTTGCATAAAACACAGTCATGCCAAGAGGGCACACTATCCCAGCTTACAACACGCATCCTTCCTGCACCATATAAAACTAAGAAACCCCTTACACCGCACAGGCGCGATCCCGCTTACAAAAAAAAGGGTGACATGCAAGCTCTTCTGCGCCGCGCCAAATTTCCCTTGACGTACATAAAGTCAGTGATACACCCTTTAATGTTGTGCCCCTTGGCGCACCAAAATGTTATGCAACACGTTCCATATCTGTGCCATTGGCGCATCCTCGCTACTTATGCAACACCAAACTTATTTGTGCCAGTTTAAACCTTATATAATGGCACAGGCACAAATTTGTCTACATCAACACTGTATGTTGTGTGTAAGTTTCTACACCTTGTGCCCTTAGGCATTGTTGTATTCCTTACAACACTCCGCATCAGTGCACCTTGCTTTTCGAGACCATGCGGCTGCAGATTCCCGCACCTGCGCACCCGAAGCTTTAAATTACTAACTCCTCATTCTGTAAAGCTTTGATGGATGATCTAACAACTAACATGGCTCTTCTCTGCATTGGACTTCACTCCTTCTTCTTTCGGATCAACAATGAACTCGAGATTCACATATGTTTACATCAAGCAAAGGCCAACCAAGTCAAAGGGTAAGGCCAAACTCACGAGAGGAAGAAATGAAATACAAATATCAAAGGGTTAGCATGCCCAGAGTCCCATGCGAGAATGTGAATTAGACATCGAGACTCCAAACTTGGCCACATTGACATGGAGGATTTTGGGCCAGAACCGAGGAAGGGTTATAGGTAATCCTTGGATGGACAAACTGGTGGGCAGCGGTTTGAATTTCATTGGGGAATCCCCATTAGTGCAGTAAATAATGAGTTCATGATGGTGGTGGCCACTGCTATAACAAAGACACAAGGTGTGTCAAGAACGAAAAGGGCGAGGTCATAATCAACCTCACTTCCGGCACTTCGAAATCATGTTGGGTATTCCCCACCACTAGCATTTTGTGGCTATAAGCCAAGAATACTGCATCAAGGCATGGGAGGAAAATGAAGACAAATGCATGCAGTTAATGAATGAGGTGTACTTGAAAAATAAGAAGGTAATAACCAGGTGGCCACAGGTTATTCACCACAGTGACTTCTCTGAGGAACTGAGTGATACCATTACCTTCCTGAGCAGGGTATTTTGGATTTCTGATGCCTATTAATTCCACAAATGGATGCTCAGGTATCTGGAAACAATGAACAAAAACGTGCCTGATCAGCGTTTTGAGTGGGCAGAGATCATCAACAGCACCATCTCTGAGAAGCTCCAACAACTCACCACAATGGGGAGGTTCTACATGAACTCCTACATAGTCTATGTTGCAGCCTCAGAGAGAGACTATCCAGCGTTAGGCCGATGCGGGGTGTGGCCCTGGTAAAATATACGAATACTACCCGAGTTGAAGATGGAGAACAACATCCCATAGTTCAACAAGATAAACGGTGCCTTCTTCTACGGCATCATCTGCCTTTTGAGGCCCAATATGACTCATGGTCGGATGACCAAGAGCATAAGTAACTACAACCGAGAAGTGGGGGTGTTATTTATGCAATTGCCCACTTTCACCTATCTCAGAGCGATCGACTTCTCGGGGTAACCCACCAATTACCAAGGTATGCAAGACCTAAGATAATCCTATTGGAGCTGTCCAGAAGCTCATAACTTATCACGAGAAGTGCACGAAAAGGAAGAAGGGCGGCACTCCTTTCCCCCTCATGGTGGCGGTACACCTACACTTCTCACACCAAGGCTCGGGAAATTTTCGCAGAGCTGGGCTGGCTAACCTAAAGCACAATTTCCTGGCAAGGCCCACCTTTGATCCACGAAATTGTCTCCCAAAGGAAAAACTCAATCCGATCCACATTCCACGGATCGAGGACATCTACATCGACCTGTATCACGAGGTTGAACTTAAAAGAAAGGATCTCTTCCACTCGCCCTAGTAGAAATTATTCAATATGGTGTGGCCATTGTTCCAAAATGTTTCCAAACAACCGATCAAGAAGTTGATCAAGTATATCTAGATACAGATGGGGAAAACTAGCTGTTTTCTGAGATTGACAAAACAAGGGCACCTCAGACCATTGAGGCAAGGGTTAAGGGCACATTGCAGTGCATTGAGCATTGGTGCAGAATGGACGGCCTCATCTACCTTGGGGTAGATTTCACCACGTCCCCTTTGGGAAATGCACTGTCGAGTTGAAGCATTTGCCGAAGGCAAAGGTAAAGATAAAGAGGGGGAATCCAGTTCCACTCAAGAAGAAGCTCCTGAGAGCCCTCCTTCCACCGTACTGAGAATAGGTTGTAACCTGGTATCTCCAGAGAAAGAAGTGGAAAAACTATTCATTTATGGGCACATCCACTCAAGATGTTGCCACTTTGCTACAAGCTGTTGTTGAGTTTCCTCCATCCCTTCTCCCTCTCCTCCTTCCCCTCCTCATGTGTCTCAACCAACCATTCCTTTGGTTGTTTCCTCTCCCCCTTCCTCTTCCTCCATCTTCTCTTCCCTCGTGGAGCTATCCCCCACCATTTTTCTCTCATATCTTAGCTCCCTTCCACTCCCATGACTACCTCCCTGCGCAGTATCTCCTCCTCGGACTAGCACTTTGTTGGCCTCTCTCTCAATGCTACCACTAAGTGTCTCGATGCATTTCCCTCGTCTACTTGTTATCCAAAATTCACCCCCAAGGTAATTTTGATAACATGCATCAAATTCTTTAGTCCCAAGCAATTATATTGATTCAAGGCAAAAAATCGTGTCTCTGGGGTCCCCTTGGCTTCTTTCTAACTCTCCTGTCCAAGAGGAAAACCCAGCAAGTTTTAAAAATGTGAAAAAGTTGCAGAAAACAAGCTTGGGCCAGAAAAAATCACGAAAAATGGCTAAGTCCTAGTCCAGGCGGTCCTTGGGACAGTTGGGACATTAGGGCGCGAACCGGCCGAAAGGCCGCTAGGCGGTCTACGCAACAGATTGAGACGTCGGGACGCGTGGGACGCGAAATCCGAACTGGCTGAAAAGTGGAAAAAATTGACTAATTGTTGAAACAGGCAGTCTGGGACATCTGGGCAATTAGTACGCGGAGGACGCAAGTCGGCCGAAAAGACTTAAGGCAGCCCGGAATAGTTGGGCCGAAGGTACCGGAGTACGCGAACCAGCCGGATCGGCCGAAATGAGAACTTTCGCCAAGGACGATTAGGACAAGAGTACGCGAACCGGCCGAACCGGGCGAATCGGAAGAATTTGTCCCAAACAGCTCGGACAAGCGGGACAAGAGTACGCAGCGGACGTGAACCAGCTGGTTCGGCCGAAATAGAGGACTTTCATCTTTGGGACATCCAGGGCCAAAAGTGCGCGCGGGAACGCGGGCGAAGCCAAGGAGCCGAGAGCGAATCGGAGAACATGCCACGTGTCTTCGCCGCAAAGAGGGACAGGGAAGCCCGAATCGGACGGTTCGGAGAAATTTATCCCAAGAATTTTGAGACATCTGGGACAAAAGTAATGTGTGGGACGCGAAAATCCGAGCGGCCAAGGCAAAGAAGAAAAGTCAACGTTTGACGTGAAACTTCAAACGGCCATAACTTTGACCCGAGCTCCGATTTTCACAAAATTGGACTTTCTGAGCGAGCACGACGTCCTCTACACCACATATTTTTAATGGGGGTAGATATATTTAATTAAGAGAAACATATTCGGCTCCAGTCGTTAATGCTTAGTCCCGTCGAATGACAGAAAAAAACGTCTACTGAGCCCAAAATAGCTGCCCGCACTTTCGAGAAGGCCATAACTTTTGCGTTTCTCAACAAAATCACAAACTGGTACCGTTGGAATATTGTCTCTGAGCCCAACACATAGCAATCAATAAATTCCAGATTTTATGAGAAATTGATTAAGATGTTTTAAGAAAACGTGGCTGGGTTCACAACAGTGTTTCATTTGGTGGTTGGGAGTGCAATTAAGAGGCATGGTCATCATTCTTTATCTGCTTTATGCACATGGGGTGGTATGGGGAGCATTTTGCAAGTAATTTATAATCATATTACTCCATTTAATGCCTCTTACAGGTGGTTGAAGGACAGATTTTGGGATTTCCATTTTCCTTTCTCTTTCCCTTCCCTTTTTCTATAAATTGGAGTGTTGGGCTCATTGTAAAAGGGGAGAGTTTTTGGGTAGCAAAGCTCTGCCAAAATTGCTTTGTGAATCCAGTGTGTTGTAGACCCTTGTAGTGGACTCCTTGCATGGTGATCCAGGCCCTTATCTTGTAATACACTGAATTGTGCATATCATGAAGCAATAAAATATCAGTTTGTGGATGTATCTTCCCCTGCTGTGTTTTCTTGCATTCTTCTTGCCCCTTTAATCTTTCTACAAGAATATTGTGTCTATTATTATGTTCTTGCAGGGATCCATTATCATTGTGTATGCTTGGAATATTGTTGTGAATGCATTTTGCTAGATTATGGAGAACTGTCATCACCTCTTCTAGTGTGTACTTTGCTTCTGTATTTCACACATTTGGAGACTACTCTCACACCCTCCTTTTCTGGTGTATCACCGCTTTAGTGTAGGCTTTCATTTTATGCATTCTCTCTCCCTGGTCCCTTGGAAATTTATATTAGAAACAGTTATCTTATCTGCATTAGAGTAGATTGTGGCAGGTAGTTTAGGAGCAAGAACCAACTTTCTCTAGAGGTCTATCTCAAGTAGCAAGTCCCACAACTTGGAGATAGTACCCATGTTATCCAATCACACCATGATTTCAAGTATATGCACTTGTATAAACACAAGGGTGCTGTGATTCGGTGATAACACTACTACAAATATGCTCCCTCTTCCACCTCTAGTCCCACTCCCTTAAGTCCAGCATGGATCTCCTAACACCGAGCTAGCCTAAGAGGAAAGTCCCCATTACACCTATGGAATTCTCCGTCATCCCATCAAAATGGGCTAAGAAGCAAAAATAATAACCCCTGTCTCTCGGAGTGCATCGGGAGAAAGAGTAATGGAGATCGCGTATCATGATCCCACAAAGGATAAAAGGATCTCCCTACAGTTATATACATGGCGTAGGTCATGATAGGAACTTCATCCAAGAGCCTTCAAGGAGAGGACCTATCTCGTGGTGGATGCCCTTAGCAAGAAGCTTCAAGAAGTAAAGGAAAAGAAGAGGCTACTAAAAGAGCGAGAATAAACATCTTCTCCACGCCCTACGTAAAATGGGTAATTCACCTCCTACAACCGCCACTAAACTCCTAAGGCCCTTAGTCGGGATAAGATAAATGAATATGCCAAGATTGATGAACAAGGCATGGTAGTATCCTCCGGAGAGACCAGATCCTCAAAGAAAGTGAGGAGTAATCATTAAGTTCACCGAGTTGTATCAGAACATTGATCAGGTGAACAAGGGACTTTAGGTGATTGCAAGACCTATCTCTGAAGAGTTGGACCATGCTAGGTTAACACATGAGACATTCCAGAAGATGCTTGACTGTTTAGTTGATGCTTTAGTTAAATTTGGCATCTTCGATCACCCCAGAGCACCCAAAAAGTCCTTGCTTGCTTTGGACTACCGGGCGATCAAATGGAATTTGTCCTAGAGAAGATAGATAAGGTCAAGGAGGAAGCCCTAGATGTAATGCATCAAATGGAGAAAATTGTCCTAAGGATGTCTCCAGCTTGCTCACTCCATCATACGCCTTGAGGAAGGCAGATGAAACCATTTGGATCTTCAAAGAGATCGTCTCGCAAGGGCTAGGGCCGAAGCTTACTTTTGACACTGAATCCATCAATAACCTTCTGGCTTGCCATGATTTTATAGGGTACCTGATGGAGGTAGGTAATGAATACTTCAAGCTCCCAGAAAAACTCAGAGATGAACGAGAGACTTGTGAAGTCATCGGTGATCACACCAAGGGTCCTGCCCAAGATCAACTCCAACCAATGATCAACAAATTCATGGAGTATCGGACTCAATTCCACATTGCCTCTCCTGAGCAAAAGCAGATACTCCCTTCCAGCCGTGGGACGATGACGAATAGCCTTCCTCCTCTTGGCTTTCTTTTTGTAATATTTAAAAGTATGTTGGCACAAATGATGACATCATCCATGTTGCACCATGGGATGTTGTCATCCACCAAGTGCCCTAAGTCAACAGTTGACTTTTAGATATTTTGTAATTAGTTGTTGGTTTCTTTTTGCCTTCTCTCTTCTCCTTCTTCTATATATACTTGAATACTTGTTGTATTCAAGGTGTGGACATTTTTTAGATGAAAAATAGAAGTGAGAAGAAAAGGCTTTGTACTTTTTATAACAGAAGAAAATATTAATACAATATTGAGACTTTGTGCTTTGAATACCTGTGTTATGCATCAAAACTTTCTTATGTTAGATCTTTATGTATATTCTATTGAATCTATCTCTACTTTTTGTCATTTTTCATCGCAGTATTGTTTTGCTCGTTTATGCAAGTAGGTTTGGCTCCATTTATTACCAATCCCAAAATGTAAACCTTCGACCCTTCTACTTTGGAATTCTTTTCTTTTCTCCCTTTGAACCTATATTATCTTCATCTTTCCCCTCATTCCTTTCTTTTTTCGATTGGAAACACCTCTACCAGATGAGATCCCAAACCCCAGAAGGTAGAATATATTGAGACTCTCATAGATTCCTGCTGGTAGAATAGCAATAAACCACTTTTGCTTTTTTGTCTCAAAAGGGGCTATGCCTTGCACGCTTATTGCTCGTCTATCCATAGATCTGCTCTCATGATAGATTTCCACACCAACAGTTTTGGCGACTCTACTAGGGACAAAATAGAACTATGTGAGTGTTGTGTCAAATTAAAGGACAATAACATCTTGAAATGTTCTTTAGGGTAATTACGAAAATTGATAGAAGCCCAAAAAATCGGTACATGTTTGCAAATCTTAACTTTTGTTCAAAATCCAAAATTTTTGCAAAAGTGATCCAAACTGAAAATTTTCTTTAGAGATCCATAGATCTGGGCTAGATAGAGATCTTTAGTTCGCTGAGTTTTTATAAAAATCCATATATTTCCGTAGATCTGAGTTTTTGACTATTTTACAAAATTTCAAAACCCTTGCCAAAAGTCAACTCTAAGATCTGAAAATCAGCTTACTAAGTTAGCCATTATTTTATCCTTGCCCAATATTTGTCATTAAACCATTGCAATCAGTTTGCAAAAGGGTGATAATTTTAAATATTCAAAAGGTACATGCTCCTAATTTTTATTAGAAAAATCGGAAAATCGGCAAGTACAACCAAAACAAGTTTTAAAATCTGCTCCCAGAATATTACGGATATGAAAAATACACGCGGGTGAACCGTTTACTTGTAGCGAGGAGAGCACATGGAAAATTTGATCCTACTTTCGATCTACTTCAAAGACACAACTTGAGTGTTATGCCAACATGTTTTTCATCACTGAGTTCAGCTAATCGGTCAGCCAGAAGTGTCTCACCTCCATGAAGGAATCATTTTTCACAAGGAGCATCTACATCCCTTTGCAGTGCTTTGTTGCTTAGTGGAACCGCACTTCCGGCTCGTGTCCTTTTTCCATATTTTCAAATGGTAGTACCATAGGGAAATGTTATGGGCCCTCTTGCTTTGCCACACCCTATTCACGTGCTCCCTCATGGAAACCGAAAGAATTTTCCCAAATTTGATGGGAGCGGAAACTAGAGCACGGATTCACATATATCTACATTCATCATGTCATGCACTATCCTAGAAGATGTGTCAGTCCGCCTCTTTCTAGAGACCTTGCAAGGACCCATGGCGAATTGTTTCAGCATTTGCCAATCGGATCTATCACTAGTTGGGCCACATTACGAACCACATTTGAAGATAGGTATAAGCCTTCCGAAGGCGCATTCGCATTCTTGTCAAATATCACTCACCTAAAGAAGGAGGTCAATGAGACCATGTGCAATTTCATCGCCGTTTCATTCACTAATCAACCGTGTGTCGCCCGCTTTGCCCATCTTGACACGAAAAAATTAGAAGTGTTTCTTCGTAAATGCCATGAGATCAAAAGTAAGTTTCTTACTCTTTTAAAAACAAGTCACTACTCTGGTTATTGCCTAAGATATTGCCATTCGGATAGAATATAACTTGCTAATATCTGGCAAAATAAAATGAGAACCGTCAAGCCTAAAGCTTCAACTCCTTTCCCCAGTGAATTCATCTCGATCCGGTGTTTCAAAAGATGGTGAATGACTTACTCGTGTTAAAGAAGCGGCTAGTTCAAGCTTCCCCAACACTTCATATTGGGATATCCCACAAAGAAATTTCACTTCCAAAATGCCCCACAAAGGCGCGTTTACTGCAACTTCTCCATGGTTGGCACTTGAGGCCCTCTCGGTCAATTCCTTAGTCGAAATCGAGGAAGAGAAATAAAATTATAAAGAACCTTCATCCCAAGGTGAATATGATCAAGATGTCGGTGAACCAACTAACGACTCTACTATTGGGTATATGGAATTTGACGAGGAAGAATCGGTGAAGAAGAGGGTACCCGAGGATATGCAAATGGGTAGTCATATCTGTTTTCACCTGCTCTCAAGGAAAAAAGCGAAGTTGTTGACGAGGATACAAAAAGAGAAGGCCGCATCAAACATGCCTCCAACCATTGCAAAAGAGGTAATCCCCTTCTTGTTCAACCTCTTATTAAGTCTTTTTCAAGAAATCTTTTCCTCTATCTCCCTGCGAATCAGCCTTCCCTATTCCTATAAAGACCGGTAATCCTACCCCACCATCGTGAAATGAGGGACTCATTCCTTCATCAACACAACCTTTTCCGCGTTTGACATAATTGTTCATCTTAAAAAGACCAAGATCCAAATCTCTGAAGCCCGAATTATATTGATCAAACCTGAGCGGTTTGTAAGATTGACCGAATATATTCAAAGCCAAGCTATCATAACCTCTCGAGGCCTCCCGAAAGGAATTATTTCTACTCCTCCTGCATCTCACATAAATATTGCCTCAACTTCCGTGTCGGGAAAAATAGAACCTTTCTATCTCTCCCTCCTAATCAATGGTCACAAGCTAAGCTTATGCATAATTGATTACGGGGTTTTGATAATGTCATGCGGAAAATTCGCCCATGCTTTGGGCCACACCCTTACAAGCCTTTTGGTAGATGTTACTCCTTGGAAACCAAATAGGTTCCGTTGATTGGTCAAATCAAAGACGCGCAGTTCACGTTTGCGGCATTCCCAGAGAAAAGAGTAAAGATGACCGTCCTCATTGCCAATATTCCGGCATCATATGGAATTCTACTAAGAAAGAGATTTTGTAGTGAAGTTGGTGGAGAGATTCATATGGACTTGTCTAAGGAAAAATATTCGTCAAAGGTGTAATGTAAACATTGGAGCCAGAATCACAAAAGAAGTACTTGGTTACTAATTCCGATGACCCCAAAGCCCAAATTATCTTTGAATAATCAAGGATGGGGAACTATTTCTTATCTATAGAGTTTGATAAAATGGACATTCTCGTCAAGAGGGGACCTTAACAAGATATGGATATTGTAGTTTGATGGCGAGTTGTGTAGCTAGCGGATGCGGTGCTTCAGAGTTTGTGTTAATTTCCCCGAGAGGAGGAGATTTTCTTCTCTCTTTCAAGTTGTAATTTTTCAACACAAATAATACTTTTGAGTATGAATATTTTCTACTTGGCAGGCAAGCCGCAAAGGAAAGAAGAATCAAGAACCTAAAAGTATAGGGTGATGTAGAGCTGGTCGTAAATCAAGTAAAAAGGATATACCAAGTCAAAAATGAAAGGCTCAGGCATTACCACAATGCAGTATGGGATAGCATTGAGGAATTTGATGCTTTTTCAATTAAATTCATTCCAAGAGCTCGAGAATGATATGGCCGATTCACTGGCCGTCTTGGCGTCTCTTATGCTCCCTCACTCGGGATTGAAGAAAAATACATATACCATTGAGGTGGTTTTCCACCCAAGCATGCCAGATAATTCTCAAGATCGCGGTATTCAATGGTGACAATCAAATTATTGCCTTTGGAAAAGGCAGAAAATTTCAGTGAGCTTCATTTTGAAGGATCCACTTCTACATGCCGTGAAACCGTTACTAATCAAGATGACGAGTCAAAAGAAAGTGATGGCATATGTCATCTCAAAGGAAATAAAATTCCAAAAGGTTTGGTCTCTCTGGAATGTTTGTTCGACAGACATGATCATTTTGTCAGGAAGAAAAGGCAAGATAATCCTAACTCCTCTCCAGAGACCGAACCGGTCAATCTAGGTACTATGGAACATCCGCAGTTTGTGAACATCGGAAAATGTTGCACACCTGAAGAAAAGCAGTTTGTCAAATTGCTGAAGAAATATATGGACGTATTGGCATGGTCTTATGCCAATCTAAAGTCTTTCAAGCCGAAGGATGTCTAGCATGACATCCCATTGAAGGGAGATGTCAAACCCTTTCACCAGAAACAAAGGCACTATAATCCCAAGGTCTCAGGTACCATCCAGGTAGAAATACAGAAAATGCTGGATGCGAGAATCATCTTTCCTATCCACCATAGTACCTAGGTTGCAAATATCATGCCAGTACCAAAAAGCATGGAAAAATACACATCTGCGTAGATTTTCATAACCTGAATCAGGCGTCCTTGAAGGACAACTACCCGCTTCCCATAATGGACCAGGTTTTGCAGGCAGTAACTGGATCAGAAATGTTGTCCATGCTTGATGGTTTTTTGGGCTATAATCAGATTGAAGTCTTGCCTAAAGACCAATTCAAAACAGCATTCACTACCCCTGGGGCACATTCGCCTATAGCAGGATGCCTTTTGGCTTGACCAACACTGGTGCAACCTTTCAAATGGGTGATGGACTTCACATTCAAAGGAATGATGGGAAAGGTCATATTAGTTTATTTAGATGACTTAAGCTGTGTTATAAACAATGAAGTGATCATTGCGATCATTTGGAGCAAGTATTGAATAGATGCCGAGAACACTGGGATCTCCCTAAATAAATAAAAAATTGTTTCGAACAACTCGAAGGAAAGTTGTTGGGACACATGGTTAGAAGATAAGGGACAAAGATAGATCCCAAAATGGTTAGGGCTATTCGAGCCTTACTTTACCCACAAGCAAGACTAGCGTTCACTCTTTCTTCGAAAAGTGAATTTTCTCAGGCGCTTTGTTCCTAACTTTGCTTTGAAAAGACTCACCACATATCAAACATGATGAAAGGGTCACAAAATTTCTAGTGGAGCGAAGAAGGAAAGATGTCATTCGAGGATATAAAAGCCTCCATCACTCACGCACCAGTCTGGTATGTCCCGATTTCTCCAAGGATTTTATCATGTATAGCTATGCATCTGAGCATACTGTATCAGCCATCTTAATGCAAAAGAATTCTGAGGATGTTGAATCTCCAATCACGTTCATGAGCTCTCCCCTCAAGCCTCATGAATTGAAGATGTCTCAATTGGAAAAACATGCCTTTGCCGTTGTCAAAGCAGTCAAGAACTTCAGGTATTATATTCTAAACTCTCATACGGTAGTGTTGGTTCCTGACATGGTAGTCAAGTCAATCTTAACTCAACAGGAGTTAGGAAGCTCGCGTGGGAACTGGATTGCAAAGTTCCAAGATTATGATCTAGATATAAAACCAACCAAGCTAGTAAGAGGAAAATTTTTATGTCGTGCGCATGGCTGAAAACCGGGATTGAGAAGACCACGAAGAAAAGGATGATTGCATTAATGGGACACAAGGCCATCTGGAGAAAGCTGATTCTCTGCCCATGGTTCTATTTGTTGCGACTAGCGATGAATGGTATTCTAATATCACTTTCTTTCTCACTTACGGTGAGTGCCCAACTCATCTAAATTCAAAGGAGAAGCATACTATAAAGCTCGAGCAACCAGATATGTCATCCGGGATGATGGCATCTTCTTGTGATGTATTGAAAAGCCACGGAGGTAAAGTTACTTGAGATTTTTCATGATTTAGCCTATGGTGGTCATTTCTCCTCTTCCGTGATAGCACACAAGATCATCCGGGCTAGGTACTATTGGCCAATGCTATTTTAGGATACAACCACCTGGGTAGCAAAATGTGAGCTCTACCAACAATTTGTTGGCAAACCAAAATTGGTTGCTTTTCCCCTCAGGCCGGTCATTATTGACGAACCATTCAGGAAATGGGGAATCGAATTTATCAGAGCACTACATCCACAATCAAGTGTCGGACATAGTTATGTCCTAATAGCAATGATTACTTCACCAAATGGGTGGAGGCCATACCTGTTAAAAATGCCACCTCACGAAGTTGTTTACAATTTCATCAAAGAGAATATCATTGTAAGGTTTGGTGTTCCAAACAAGATTATTCTTGATAATACTTCCAACTTCTCCTCTCGTGAATTTATCGGTTTTGCTATGAATACGGGATAACCTTGGACCACACCTCGATTATTACCCCGGGAAATGGTCGGGCGAGAATCTAGTAATAAAAACTTAGTGACCATCATACAAAAGTGGTTGATGAGAATCGAGCGGGCATGGCATAATTCATTGTATGACGCTTTGTGGGTGGACCGCATTACTCCAAAGAGGTCTCTTGGTATGTCACATTTTCAAGTATTATATGGAATTGTGGCGCTGAGCTTCCCATTTACGTAGAACTTCCGCTCTGCGCTTGGCATGAGTGATTGAAGATGAGACTTTCCAAAATTCTCTTGAAAATAGGATCATGTATCTGCAGAGCTTGAAGAAAAAAGGGTAAGAGTGGTCGATAGGATCACCGAACATCAAAATCAAGTCAAGAGATTGTTCGATAAAAGGCTAAGCAAAGAGATTTTGGTGGGAGATCTTGTCCTTTTGTGGGACAAGCGAAGAGAGCCAAAAGGCATGCATGGGAGATTTGATTCTCTATGTAGAGGACCTTTCAAGATCAAACATCTCAACATAGAGAATAACTTTTATCTCTCGTATCTAGACGGAACTAATCTCCTGCTTCCCTATAAGCGGGAAGCATCTCAAAATATTCAAGTAGAGCTTCCTCTTTTCTTTGTAAAGTATACTTTATGTTGTGTGTTTTCTTTCATCGTGTGTTTGATTTTTTCATCACCCTTGTTTTTGAATCAGTAACCCAATGGATAGGCACATGGATCAGGGTTCTCTACCCTTAAGCTTCACTCAAAGATAGTCCCAGAAAGAGCCGCCTATTATCCTCCAGTGTAAAATTGTGAGGGCAATTTTGTAGGTAACTTCTGACAAAAAATTTTGTTACGGTTCCTTGTCAAGGTACCTCGGTGTTTGGAATGGCATAAAATCCCTTTCGGGAAAATCAAGTTTTTCAAACTTAGTCATTTTGATCCTTTTTGGTTGGGCATGATTTTGTTCATGTAACACAGGATGAATTTGAGCCCCTTCTATTCCTTTGGTGCACCTTTAGAGGTGTTGACACACTGATAATTGTTGTGCCTCCCCGTGATGCACCTTTCTTTCATGTGCCAAGGTAAATACGCCAACCTATCAACAAAAAATGTTGCGCCCTTAAGCGGTGCGCCAAAGTGCTCAAAACCCCATGTTGACAGTCCTGAATTTGCGCTAAAGGCACAAATAATTTCTTCTTTGCGTGATTTAAGCATAACCATGCCAAAGGGCGCAAATAATTTCATGTTGACATATGTTTTGGTGCGCCTTTGAAAAAGTTGGTGGTGCATTTATTACGCCTTTTTCTATATATAGGCGCATCCACCCTGTCATTTTCACAATTGAAAAACACGTGAAAAGTTTATTCCTCTGCACCTGTCAGCTCCTGTCATCCTTGTGTCATGTTCGTGGACCCCACTTCATTTCTCTCATTCTATATATTTCGGTAAGTGGTCCTTGCTTTTCTTATGGTTTTGTTTTGTTTTGGTTGTCTGTGGGGTTGTTTAAAAACAAAGGAATGAATCTAATAAAACAATATGCCTCCTCCAGCCCATTTTGCAATCTTCTCTCCCCAAAACAGGTTTTACCCTCCTTCCAGATTTGCTGGCCTGGAGGGCTTTGTCTCAGAAATGAACCCAAGATCCTCTTCGCTCTGTTCCCCTCACTATCAAAATCCATGTCGAAAGAAGCCTAAAACCGAAAACCAATCAAAAGAAAGAAATCCTAAAAGTTATCGATCCTGAGTCATAGTTTTCCTTTACTTGACAGTCGCCATCATTGTTGCATAAAACACGATGCATACGAAGAGGGCGCACTATCGACTTGTAACACACATCATTCTGTCTTTGTATAAAACTAAGAAAATCCTTACACCGGCCCGTGCACGATCCCACTTACACCAACAAAGGGTGTCATGCAAGCTCTTCTGCGCACTGCACCAAAGGCCCCTTAACGCACATAAAGTCAGTGATACACCCTTTAATGCTATGACCCTTGGCGCACCAAAATTTTATGTAACATGTTCCATATCTGCACCATTGGTGCATTCTCTTTTTACTATCTGCAACGCCAAAATTATTTGCACTTGAGCTTTAAACCTTATATAATGGCGCGCAGACACAAATTTGTCTACATCTACATTCTATGTTGTGTGTAAGTTACCTATGCCTTGTGCCCTTAGGCCTGTTTTATTCCTTAACACTCTGCATCATTGTGCCTTGCTTTTCGACCTGCATGACCTGACAATATTCTTGTGCCTGCGCCCAGAAGCTTTAAATTGCTAACTCCTCATTCTGTAAAGCTTTGATGGATGATCTAACAGCTAACATGGCTCTTCTACGTTGGACTTTGCTCCTTCTTCTTGCAGATCAACAACTAAACTCAGATTCGCATATGTCTACATCAAGAAAAAGGCCAACCAAGTCAAAGGGTAAGGCCAAACTCACGAGAGGAAGAAATGAAATACAAATATCAAAGGGTCAAGATGCCCGAGTCCCATGCAGAATGTGACTTAGACATCAGAGATTCTGAACTTGGCCACATCGACATGGAGGTTTTGAGCCGAGACCGGAAGGGTTATAGGCAATCCTTGGATGGAAAAGCTGGTGGGCAGCAGTCTACATTTCGTTGGGGAATTCCCGTTAGTACGAGTAAATAATGATTTCATGATTGTGGTGGCCCGCTGCTATAACAAAGACACAAGGTGTGTTGAGATCGGAAAGTGGGAGGTCATAATCAACCTCACTACTAGCACTTCGAAATCATGCACTAGGTATTCCCCACCACCGGATTTTTTTGGCTATAAGACAAGAAGACAACATCAAGGCATGGGAGGAAAATGAAGACAAATGCATGCAGTTAATGAATGAGGTGTACTTGAAAAATAAGAAGGTAATAACCAGGTGGCCACAGGTTATTCACCGCAGCGACTTCTCGAGGAACTGAGCGATACTATTACCTTCCTGAGTAAGCTATTTGGGATTTCTAATGCCCATTACTTCCACAAAATGATGCTCAGTATCTGGAAAAAATGAGCAAGAACGTGCACGATCAACATTTTGAGTGGGCAGAGATCATCAACAGTACCATCTCTGAGAAACTCCAACAACTCACCACAACGGGAGGTTCTACATGAACTCCTACGTAGTCTATGTTGTAGCCTCAGAGAGAGACTATCCAGCGTTGAGCCGATGCGGGGTGTGGGCCCAGGTAAAAATATACAAATTCTACCCATAGTTGAAGCTAGAGAACAACATCCCACAATTCAACAATATAAACGATGCCTTCTTCTATGGCATCATCTTCCTTTAAGGCCCAATATGACTCAAGAGTTAGACAACCAAGAGCATAGTAATCTGCAATCGAGAAGTGGGGCGTTATTTATGCAATTCCCCACTTTCACCTATCTCGGAGCGAGCAAGTTCTTGGGGAACCCACAAAATTACCAAGGTATGTACGCCTAAGCTGATCCTATTGGAGCTGTCCATCCAGACTCATAACTTATCACGAGAAGTTCTGAAAAGTAAGAAAGGAAGCAATCCTTTCCCCCTCACAGTGGGCAAGTACACCTGAACTTCTCACACCAAGGCTCGAGAAATGTTTGTGGAGTGGGCCGCTTAACCTAAAGCAAAATTTCCTGGTAAGGCCCACCTTTGATCCATGAAATTACCTCCCAAAGGCAAAACTTGATCTGATCCACATTCCACAGATCGAGGACATCTACATCGACCTATATCACGAGGTCAAACTCAGAAGAAAGGATCACTCCCACCTGGCCCTAGCAGAAATTATTCAATATGGCGTGGCCATTATTCCAAAAGGTTTCCAAACAACCGATCAAGAAGTTGATCAGGTATATCTAGATACGGATGGGGACAACTGGCCATTTTCTGAGATTGACAGCAAGGGCACCTCAGACCATTGAGGAGAGGGTTAAGGGCACATTACGTGCTGAGCATTGGTGCAGAATGAATGACCTCATCTACCTTGGGGTAGATTTCACCATGTCCCCTTTGGGAAATGTACCTTCAGTCGAAACATTTTCCAAAGGGAAAGGTAAAGATAAAGAGGGAGAATCGAGCTCCGCTTAGAAAAAGCTCCCGAGAGCCCTCCTTCAAATTGTATAGGAACATGTTGTAACCTTAGTATCTCCGAGAGAAAGAAGTGGTAGAAAGTGTTTCAACGGGCACATCCACTCGTAATGTTTCCACTACTACAATGTTGTTGAGTTTCCCTCCATCCCGTCTCCCTCTCCTCCTTCCCCTCCTCATGTGACTCACCAACAATTCCTTTGGTTGTTTCCTCTCCCCTTTTCTATTGTTCCCCCTTCCTCTTCCTCCATCTTCTCTTCCTCGCGGGCTGTCCCCCACAATTTCTTCTCTCATCTCTTAGCTCCCTTCCACTCCCACGACTACCTCCCCTAAAGTATCTCCTCCTCTCGTGAGCACTTTGTTGGCCTCTCTCTCAATGCCGCCACCAGTGTCTCTACGCATTTCCTCATCTACTGCGGTTGCTCCCTCTTCTACCTTTGGTCCCACTCCTTTAAGTCCAGCATGGATCTCCCAAAGACTGAGCCAAAGATAAGAGGAAAGTCCCCATTGCACCTATGGAATCCTCCGTCATCCCAAACAAAGGGGCTAAGAAGAAAAAACCAATAACCCATGTCTCTCGGAGTGCATCGAGAGAAGCAAAGAATGGAGATGGTGTATCCCAATCCCATAAAGGACAAAAAGGATCTGTCCCTACAAATTATACAGGTGATCCTTGAATAAGCAAGGAGAGGCCCTATCTCGTGGTGGATGTCCTTTTCAATAAGCTTCAAGAAGCGAAAGGAAGAGAAGAGGCTACTGAAAGAGAAAAATAAACATCTTCTCCACGCCCTACAGAAAATGGGCAATGCACCTCCTACAACTGCCACTGAAACTCCTGAGGCCCTTAGTCAGGATAAGATAAATGAATACGCCAAGATTGATGAACAAGGCATGGTAGTATCCTCCTGGAGAGACCAGATCCTCAAAGAAAGTGAGGGAGTAATCATTAAGTTCACCGAGTTGTATCGAACATTGATCGGTGAACATGGGACTTTAGGTGATTAAGACCTATCTCCGAAGAGTTGGACCATGCTAGGTTACAACATGAGACATTCCAGAAGATTCTTGATTGTTTAGTTGATGCTTTAGTTAAATTCAACATCTTCGGTCACCCAGGAGCACCCAACAAAGTCCTTTGCTTTGCTTTGGACTACTAGGTCGATCAGATGGAATTTGTCCTGGAGAAGATAGATAAGGTCAAGGAGGAAGCCCTGGATGTAATGCATCAAATGGAGAAAATTTTCCTAAGGATGTCTCCGGGCTTGCTCACTCCATCATACGCCTTGAGGAAGGCAAATGAAACCATTTGGATCTTCAAAGAGATCGTCTCGCAAGGGCTAGGGCCAGAAGCTACTTTTGACACTAAATCCATCAATAACCTTCTGGCTTGCCATGATTTTATAGGGTACCTGATGGAGGTAGGTAATGAATACTTCAAGCTCCCAGAAAAACTCAAAGATGAACGGGAGACTTGTGAAGTCATCGGCGATCACACCAGGGTCTGCCAAGATCTACTCCAACCGATGATCAACAAATTCATGGAGTATCGTATTCATTCCACATTTCCTCTCCCGGAGCAAACGCGGGATACTCCATTCTAGCATGGGACGATGACGAATAGCCTTCCTCCTCTTGGCTTTCTTTTTGTAATATTTAAAAGTATGTTGGCACAAATGATGACATCATCCATGTTGCACCATGGGATGTTGTCATCCACCAAGTTGCCCTAAGTCAACAGTTGACTTTTAGATATTTTGTAATTAGTTGTTGGTTTATTTTTGCCTTCTCTCTTCTCATTCTCTATATATACTTGAATACTTGTTGTATTAAAGGTGTGGACATTTTTTAGATGAAAAATAGAAGTGAGAGGAAAAGGCTTTGTACTTTTAACGAAGAAAATATTAATACGATATTGAGACTTTGTCTTTGAATACCTATGTTATGCATCATAACTTTCTTATGTTAGATCTATATGTGTATTCTCATTGAATGTATCTCTACTTTTTGTCATTTGTTCATCAAGTATTGCTTTGCTCGTTTATGCAAGTAGGTTTGGCTCCATTTATTACCAATCCCAAAACGTAAACCTTGACCCTTCTACTTTGGAATTCTTTTCTTTTCTCCCTTCGAACCTATATTATCTTCATCTTTCCCCTCATTCCTTTCTTTTTTCAGTTGGAAACACCTCTACCAGGATGAGATCCCAAACCCCCCGAAGGCGTAATATATTGAGACTTGCATAGATTCCTGCTGGGTAGAATAGCAATAAACCACTTTTACTTTTCTGTCTCAAAAAGGGGCTATGCCCCGCACATTTGTTGGCTCGCCTATCGATAGATCTACTCTCACGACATATTTTGGGACCAACGGGTTTACAATGGAGGAGGATGCTATCATTTTATTTTAATGGTAGTCTAGGACTGGGATGCACTCACTTCTCAATCTACAACTCAATCCACCACTTCCCATCCCCTCGCCCTACCTCTTGCTTATATATAAAGGGGTGGAGTATTTCTAAAATTTATTTTTCTCAACAAAGTGAGGTTCCAAGAAAGGAAAAAATATTCTTACAAGTACAAGAGAAGTTGTACAAGAAGACTCTTGGTTTGATTTATGGTGGAAACAAAGGAAGAAATGAATAGATGAACATAATTTAGATATAAATATGCATAAAAAGAGATGCATAGGGGAGGGGGAGAAAATAGTTAAACATAGAGGGTGAATTTAAACGGAACAAAAGTTTTAGTTTTTGTATCAATTTTATATCAGGGAATACAATATTAAATATAGATTGTTCAGTTCTACAGATTTACTGAGTGGCTGCCATCTCTTCCTAGTTCTATGCTAAGTATGATATAATCTGTTTCCTACAGTTCTCTTAAGTTTTGTTTTTGTAGCGATCTTAATTTCCATATAGTATACAGTGTTGTAGGTAATTATTTACATAAAGAATCTTCCCAATAAATTGTTCTTTTTAAATCATATATGTAAAATTGCACTTATTTTGGTGTTTGTTGAAGTTGTTTACCTTAATATTTATTTCAATACACTTTTTTTAGAAAATGGTACCGTTCAAGACGAACTTGTTTTTGGAATTATCGAGTCATATTTCCTTCTCTCGTCCTTTTGATAACAACATAATATGCTTCATCTATAATTATCATTGGATCCTAATTTTACAACTAAATTTTCATACCAGCAAAGAAACCTGCTCAGGGAATGGTAAGAACATCTTCATCTGGCTATGACTTTATAGGACTCATCTTGTAGATATATTCATATCAGGTCCTATAGTCTATAAAATCCTCTACTCCTCCATTTTTTGTTAAGAAATTAATGACTACAACAGAATAATCTAGTCCATGCCTCATGAGAATTTTTAGTTCATTGGACAATGTTACCTGTCAGTCCTTCCTTTGCATGCTATGTTTGCTATGAATAACACTACGATTTAATTTATTGTATATGAGGCCACGATCTTTTAAGGGTACATAGATTGCTAGGTATATTATAACATTTAGTTAGAGTGGGTACTAAAAATACAATCCAAATAAGGAAAAATACAGTTAAAGGAAAAATCCTAGGCTAACGCATGATTATTGTATAGTGTTCTATTTGTTTGTTTTCTATTTTATTTTGATTAAATATTGAAATAGAATCTATTTAACGACTATGGTTTCATGCAGTGGGATTTCTTAAATATCTTAGTTGGTGTTATTTTAAAAATTCTATAGGCTATTTAACATTTTTAAGGTCTCTTGTATTTTATTAAAAAAATCAGGATCTCTCTGTTGTTTTTGTTAGGATCCCTTTCCAGATTTGATCCTTATCTTCTTTTCATTTTTTTAATTTTGTAATTAGTGAATTCGTTATTATTTTATTGAAATTAAGTTGAATTTCAGTGGCGAAGTGCAATAAATATTGAAACATTGGACAACATTCAAAAAATTGAATCGCAAGTAATGGAAAAGGTATTGATGAAACTTTTAACAATGTTTTTTCATCAATATTGTTTATTTTGATTATGCATGTCCATATATTATGTATTAATTTTAAATTTTAATTTTTTAACCTCAAAGAAATCAAATCAAATGAATGAAGATAGTGGTTGTGGAAAAAATCAACCACAAACAAAAAGAATGACAAGACATGCTACAATGTCCCTTCTCGGAATGAGTAAGGAAATGTAATTATTTGATTTTATTGAAATATAATTTTGTCGATGGATTATGTGTTATCTAATGCTTATTTCTTACATCATAGTGTTTGTTTCGTAACATAAATATAAATTAACATTGAAAACATTGAAAAATAAAATACATTTGTTGATAAAAAGGAGAGCATTTAGATTTTGAAAAGGAAAAGGGTAAGGATAGTCATGTTGAAGAATAATGTGACATGAAAGTAAAAACACATGAAAATAGTGATCGGAATGATGAAGATTATGAAGTAGAGGAGGAAAATGATGATGAAGATTGGGTGTCTAATCCAAGCTGTAAAACATCCAATGAGTGCATGTAAACTTTGTATTGTCTAGCTCGATTGGGGAATTATTAACATGTGCCTATCAAAGGATAAAGTTGCCTCATATTATTACAAATATTTTTATCTTGGATTTAGGTTTTAGGATGTCCTTAATCCACGATGCGATGACTATATTATGGGCATCATTATAGTGTTAATTTAGTATGATGTTAGATGTTAGAGCATAGATTATTGTGGACTTGATTCTTATATGATGCATGATGATTATTAGAGACATTTTATATATTGATGTTGATATACTGTTTGACATGGTTATACCTATGGATGTCGTTCGAGACATGTGCTATTTGGATATATTGAGTAGACCTAGAAAATGGAATTAATTGATAATCACATAGTTGTTGATAAAATTGTAAATGATATTGTTGGTTTCCTTGATGTTGTTGTGATTCATATATATATAGATGATTTTGGAATCATGTTTATATGCATTTTGGATGTTCTGATATGGCCATGAGGCTGAGGGAGGTATTTATATTTTACACGTTAAAAATATCACAACAAACATCGGGGATTGGAGACCAACAACTTTTGAATTCTAAATGAATTCAACATGGTCGCCATGGCAACTTGTAATTTTTATGTGTGTTTGATTGTGTTAGGGATTCCCATGGGGGTCACCTTTAAATGTGACCAAGGGACTTTGTGTATTTTATTTTATTTGATTCCTTTGTTTAGTATGTATGTGTTTTATAAGTGATGTGTTTCCCCTTTCTATTTAATTAAATAAATTGTGGTAAAGTAATGTGAGTAATCATATTGTTAAAGTTAATTAATCAAATTGGGTCATAAGAAAGTAATTATTAGAGTTGTTGGCTCTTGTTTTAAATGTTGTAAGTAATGTGTAAGTAATGTGTAAGAGATATGTAAGTTGATTTTGGAGTATGAAACACTCCACCTTCTTGGAAATTCGAATTTTTCCTTGGAGGCTGATTTTGGAGGCTTGTGGGACAAGTTAAACTTGTCCCACACCTCTTAAATTTATATACCAACCTTACCTATGGTTGGAGAGTTAAATTTAGACTCTCATTATGCATTTTTGTAAGTCAAGTTGTATGTTTTAATTGCACTTTCTTCATGTTTTAAATTTCAGTCCTTATGGGGTGTGGGCTTGATTTGAGTGTGTAAGTAAAACAGCATATTATTCACCTACTTATTTATTGTGCCTTGGAGATTGAAGTTGACTTATGAGGAGGAGTTGAGGATGTGTGAAGTGGCATCCTACATGGATCCACCTCATCCTCTTCTCTTCCCTCTTCTATAAATTCGAATTCCTTACCTTGTTTTGGGTTGCTTCACCTTTGGATACTTCATTTGGGTGAATTTATTTTTCTATTTTGAGAGCTCTTTCTTTGAAGAAGTTTGAATATTGTTGAATTCTTGTGCTTGGTGGATTTTTGGATTGCTTTCATTGGAATAAAGTTGTTGTTTGGAACTTGGAACAACTCCATCATGGAGAGGTAGGAGCTTGGCTCTTGAAATGCTCCTCTTTTATTTATGCAAATGTTATTGTTGTGAATGTTTTGGCATGTTTGTGGGTTGTTGGGTAGATGGCCTAGGAATGGTGTAGGAGAAGGCTATGGGGTATATTTTTGGGAGGTACAAGTGGTTTGGAGAGGTATAAGTGTAGAGAGAGTTCGGATTTTGGTTCCACCTTGCAAAGCAATAGCTTTCATTTATTTACTTGTTATGGGGTGCCATAAGAGGTTGGGGAGGCATAAGTAAATGTGTGGAATAAAGGGTACTTGGGAGGCATAAGGGCATGTCGGGTTTTGATATACTACATTTTGGTGGTTTGGAATCAAGTGGTGATACCCATTTCCCTAGGAAGGCATAAACAACATCCCCGTAATTTATTGCTCATTTGTCTTGCTTGATGAAGCTGAGTATTGTTTGTGTTTTTATCTTGTGGTTGCTAAAACTTTTGTTTTGTTTTGGACTGTGTTTTAAATATGAAAATTACATGTGAAAGATTTCCCTTGTGTTGTGGAAGCCTGTTGTTGCCATGTGTTGAGTCGTATTTCTTATTGCAATGTGGTTGGGACTCGGGGCCAATGAAGAGGAAAATTCTCTTTTCATTGAATGTATTGGTTGGGTGAAGAGAATTGCCTTTTCCCTACCTTTTTGTGATCAAACTGGAAAATGGAGGATCTTCATGTTGTTGTTCTGGAGTAGAGTAAAAAGACAAGTTTAATAGTCCTTGTTGAGATTATTTCTTATTGTAACCCTTTCCCACTTTGAAGTGGATGACCTTGTATATTATTTGTGATGGAAAGATGTTTTTATTGGCTATGAAAGTTGTAACTAGAAATGTGAAAGAGATGTAATCTGTTTTTCATTTTTAAATGAATGAGAAGGAAATTGTATTCTGTTGTCGTATTTGAGAAATGAAAGAAGGAATTTGTAAAGATATATTATTAAATTAATAGAAGATTGTATTACTTTCATAAAATGGCATTGTTATATTTTAATCTAATCATTTAAAAACACTACAAAATCTCTTTTTGGAAAGTTAAAAAGTGGAATGCGTATGAAGAAATGTTCAATACTGCTTTCTTTTGAAAGGTATGATTTAGAAAGTAGAACTATATCTTTTGTCTTTTTCACACTTTGATTTAAATCAACTTAGTATGTTATATTTGGTTGGAATGAATTCATAGTTTAAATTTGGTAAATGTAAATAAATCTATTCGAATGTGAGCTCTGTTAGATAATTTTCATACTAGCAATTACTAATCAGAAATTGAACAGAGTGACCCTGCAACATCAAAGACGACAAAATGAAATATCAAATTTTATTTTAAGAACAAAACGACCCCAAAATAACTAAAATACTTATGAATTTTTTTCTAGAACCTTTCAAATTGGGCAAAGGAAAAATTACATATTTCTTCTTTGTATAAAATGGATAATTTTGAATTGCAAATCAATCAAACTTTTTAACCTTGTAATCTATCCTAAAATATTCCAAGTAAAATCCTCCATGTCTGGTTGGCATGTTGAGAAAGAAATAATATTGGATTAGAACAAATCTTATAAGTTAAAAATACCAGTTCACCCGTTTAGTGAAAAAAATGTTTTCTCAAAATTGACCTTTAAAACTTTATGCAAATTAAATTTTTAAGGTTCTTGTATGCAAAAAGGACATCGAGATCTTTCCATAAATTCCTCTCTTTCCCAAAACCAAGTTCCTATCAAAATTTATAGCCTCTAGAAGTTTCTACTTCATTTGACTTCGAAAATAATCTAAGTTCGAAAAAGAAAAAAAAGTTTCGTCCCGCACCCTCTTTTGCGCCCACCTTCCACGCTCGGAAAAAGTTTCCTTTTGTGCCCGCCTTCCGTGCCCAAGAAAAATTTTCCTTTCACACCTCCTTTCATGCTCGCCTTCCGCACCCAGGAAAAATTTTCCTTTCGCGCGCTCCTTTTGCACCCGATTTCCACGCCAGAAAAACTTTCCTCCCGTGCCCCGATTCCACGCTCGGAAGAAATTTTTTCCCCAGGCTTCCTTTGGGAAAATTTTCCTCCCAAGTCCCACTGCCCATGACTTGAGAAATTTAAGGAGTTAGAAGGACTTCCTTATATCCCTAGAAAGGGGAGGAAATTTCCTATCTAATGGGAATGTTTCTAGGAAGTTTAAGTGCATTACCAGTGAGAAATTGCCTTTTTATTTTAAAAGATTATTTTAACCCTATATTTTAGACCTTTTGAATTTTATAGTTGTTGTGATGGGAAAACATTAGTTGTTATATATATGTTTACCTTGAATCTTGTTGTGACTACTGTATTATTGAAGCCTGGTTGTAGGAACTTTTATACAACAAAATTAAAAAAAAAAAAATCCATAATTTTACTAACTAAATCTAGGTTGTTCCTTGGTCTCGAGTGGTTGTTTTAGATGGCATTACATATCTCCTTCTTGTGTTGATTATAACCCTCTACTAGAGTTTCTACACTAAAATCATTATATATCGTGTGTTTTGATGAGTCAAGGGATTAGACTTGGTACAAATTATCTAAAAGCATTTACCTAGAATATAAAATATATTTGGATTCATAATATAAATTATAGAATTATAAAACCATGAAATTCCTAGGAGGATAGCATGCTACATTCACTTCAGGCCAAATTTTAGAAGAAGCCTTCATAAATGGGAGAAATAGGTAGAGATTTGGTTCTTGAAACTTTAGAGGCATCTAAAACATGATAATAGGTGTTTGAAAATACTTAGCTTTAGGATATATCACCTCTACATTAAAATTTATACCCTAAAACCCTCATGAGACGGAGTAGAAGGAAATAGGACAAGGTACTTGAGAATCTAGAAGATCTTGCACTTGGGGATGAAATGAATGATACTAAGACTTCAAAATAATGGTGAGTAATGACCAAATTTTATAAACACAAATAAAACACACATAATAATAGGATAAATATTTTTTTGGCTTACATTTATTGATACATAACATCGCATAGAATCACTTGGGATAATTTATAACACATGAGACGTTTACGTAACCATCGACCCACATATATAACATGAAACACATGATGCACATCAAATCCACATTTTCAAAAATTACAACAACAACCCAAATATTATACACTTACTCACATGCACTTCCCACAACACATCATTTTTCATGCTGAAATATTTGTTACAATCTTATTTTTATTAGTTGACTATAATTTTCTAAAGAACACATAATAGGGGACCCTTCATTCCTTTACAACTCAGTTGCATGTTTTGGTTTAACATTTCACCTATATTCTTTCCTTTATAACTCACTCGTTTCTCTTGTGGAAATAACTTTATATCATGATCGTGATTAGTGAAGGAGTGGAAGACAAGGGTCTGGAAGGAATACACGTGCATCAACTAGTTACACTTCACCAAGAAGGAGTTGCAAGATAAAGCAAGAAAACTTTTGAGAGACAATGTGCATGCATGAGAGCTCAAGATTAAAAATGGAGTGGAATGGAATGCTCTTAGATTTCCATGGACCAAAATAAGTGGAATACAAATAGGGGAGTAAATTTTTAGCTCCCATGTAAGAGAAGATTCATCCATAATGGAGAAGAGGAGTTACTTTCCCAAATGGGAATGTAACTCCTATGACACACTTTACACATATGACAGATTTTGTAAGAGAATCTTTCATAACTAAGATGACACCTAGATCCATGTCCACCCAAGTGAGATGACTCACCCGGTGAGGTGGAATAAAACTAAATAATTAAATAAAGTGATAAAAATACACCTACACAAACAATTAGGAACGCATATACACACATGCATATTCTAATAATTGACTTACTCGATTTGTGTGAGAGAACCATGTTTACATGGTTTGGAAAATACTCTCTTTACAAGGAGGAAATTTCACATGAAGAAGAAGGAAGGTAACTAGATCAATAGAAAATCTATCCCAAATTCATTTCATAACATTGTTTAATACTAACAATGCACTCTTTTAATCTTCAAGTTACTACAACCAACTTGTCACCGACTAATTAAGTCATATCATTCTTGTTTCAAAATATTTTTCTCTAATTAGGAATTCATATTTTAACAATCATATTGCACATTGAAGGGTACATTACACATATGTTCTCATTATAGAGATTTTACTTTGAGTTTAAGTGATGAATTTCACATTTTGAACTCGCTTTCTATTTCATCATCTTAAGGATTTAATCCTAATAGAAATAGTTTAATTACATGTTTCGACCATAAACTCTACTTCCTAAGTGGTCCTATGCTTAATATATTCTAATCTATGCCAAGGGTTCTACTAACTTTTACAAGTCCAACTAGACTGTAATTTCCTTCACTCGCATGAAGACATTGGCTACAAATCAAGTCATCCCATTCCTACATTTTATCATTTCATTAGTATCAGTTTTTAATCCACATTTATGCAAAAAAACATGTGATTGTGCATCATATTTGGTTTTTCAATTTATTAGGTTGTTGTATTAATCGTGGAGCTCTACTTTATTGCATTCATTTTATGATCAAATTTTACTTTTTAGTTGTTTTTAACATCGTTCGATGGCGTACCATTTTTTTAGCGGTCATTCCTTAATTTAATATTATTTACCCTTTCTCTAACTACGTTTAAATAGTTACTTTGGTCCGGTATTAACATCATTTCGGAACAAATGTAATTCCTATAACACGTATGTAACACTTAGGTATTTAAGACTACAAGGAGTATGACCTCGGACAAGACAACTCATTTCATTTATCATATACACATAAGTATTTAGTGTATATTGCAACATACATACATCCCAAATAATCTTATGCATTACAAAAGCCTCCTAAGCACCTATTTCAATTATTAGGTAAATATGCAAGTAATTCAAATGTAGTCTCCACTCACATAATTTAGATCTCACAAAAGATCGAGTCATAGGTATAACCACCAACTATCTTCCAAGGATTTGGCCACCCACTAGGTACCAAGGGGAATTACGCACAAGGGGTTAACTTACTCATGATAAAGTCAAACCTACAACACCTAGACATGATCACCTCACTCGTCCCAATATTATAGGTTTCACAACATATATGCACCACCTCATAAAATATCAAGGAAATAGTCCTTAAGAAAACATCTTAGGTGTGAAGCTTAAAGAAGATTAATGAGATCAAAGTATTTTATTAATGCGATCAATGTTTTATACCCTCAAAAAGACTCAAATGGGAGGAGATGAAGGATAATAGGAATTATAACTCATTCTTTTGTTTTGTTAGTTTTGATGAGAGGATTTTCTACCTAGAATTATGGGTGTTAAGGAAATATACCCATCATTAATGTAACAAAATATTAGTTTAATATCTTTATAACATAGTACAACATTGAGTACAATTTCACATCCAATTCGACACTATAAAATATATCCACATTGATAATCCCTTTTCAAAATATACCACAAACAATTCTTGAAAAACAATACATATCATTATTCTATGGTAATACATGTATTGCAAGATGGATACAACTTTACCACGAAACCTCATTAATTACAACATATCACATCCAAAAAAATTCCTCTTGTTCAAAGTACTTGCATGTAACCAAGTTGTGTCGATCTTAGGATTGAGTATGAAAATCCCCTACACTCACGCATAAATCCACACATTCATCATTTTTAACATTTTCAATTAAATATAAGTGGGAGAGAGATAGAGATAGGGAAAGGAAAGAAGACGAGTTCATTTCTCGAGGCATTCACGCTTTCATAATCGATTACACTTAATATTTTGGTACTAGAGAGAGAGTAAGGAGGAGAGATGAAGTTAAGAGACATTTAATTTTCCATTCAAGACAATTGTTATCACCAAATCACAGCACCCATGTGTTTATACAAGTGCATATACTTGTATTCACGGTGTGATTGGATAACATGGGTACTATCTCCAGTTGTGGGACTTCTTTACTTGAGATAGACCTCCGAGACAAAGATGTTTCTTGCTCCTAAACTACCCGCCACAATCTACTCTAATGCAGGGGAAACTAACTATTCTAATCTAAATTTCCAAGGGACCGAGAGAGAGAATGAATAAAATGAAAGCCTACACTAAAGCAAAGATACACCGAGAAAAGGAGGGTGTGAGAATAGTCTCCAAATGTGTGAAATACGGAGGCAAAGTGCACACTAGAAGAGGTGATGACAGCTTCTCCATAATCTAGCAAAATGCATTCAAAACAATATTCCAAGCATACACAATGATAATGAATTCCTGCAAGAACATAATAATAGACACAATATTCTTGTATAAAGATTAAAGGGGCAAAAGAATGCAAGAAAACACAAAGGGGAAGATACATCCACAAACCGATATTTTATTGCTTCATGATATGCATTCAATCTATTACAAGATGAGGGCCTGATCACCATGGGCCAAGGATTCCACTACAAGGACCTACAGCACATTGGCTTCACAAAGAAATTTTGACAAAGCTTTGCTATCTGAAAACTCCCTCCCTTACAATGAGCCCAACACTCCAATTTATAGAAAAATGAGAAGGAAAAGAGAAGGGAAAATGGAAATCCCGAAATCATGTCCTTCAACCACTGTAAGAGGTATTAAATGAAGTGAAATGATTGTATATTACTTGCAAAAGGCTCCCCATACTATCCTAGGTCTGTGCTGCAGAGCAGAGAAAGAATGATGACCATGCCTCTTAGTTGCACTCCCAACCACCAAATAAAATATTGTTATGAACCCGGCCACGTTTTGTTGAAAATATTGATCAATCTCTAATAAAATATAGAATTTATTGATTTGTTCATTGGACTCGGAGCCACGATTCCAATGGTACTAATTTTGAGTGATTTTGTTGAGAAATGCAAAAGTTATGGCCTTCGAGTGCGGGCAGCACTATTTTGGAGTGCAGCGGGGTTTTCTGTCATTTCACGGGAATGAGCATTAAGCCGATCGAGCCGAATATGTTTCTCTTAATTAAATATATCCACCCTCATTAAAAACAATAAATATATTTTTGTGGCATAGAGGTCGTCGTGCTCGCTCGAAAGTCCAATTTAGTGAAAATCGGAGCTCGGAGTCAAAAGTTATGGTTTGTTTGAAGTTTCACGGGTCAAACGTTGACTTTTCCTCTTTGCCTTCGCCGCTTCAGCTTTTCGCATCCCTCACATCCCACACGTACCTTTGTCCTAACTAAATCGGATGAAAATATCCTGCTTCGGCCGATTCGGGCTTCCTTGTCCCTCTTTTGCTGCCTTTTCGCCTTTTCGGCCGGTTCGCGTCCCACGTGTACCTTTGGCCCGGATGTCCCAAACCGCCTGGACAAAAGTCTCATGTTTCGGTCGAATTGGCGGTTCGTGTCCTCCGCGTACTTTTGTCCCAGCTTTTCCCAAACTTGACAATTTTTTCTCTCGGTCGGTTCGGCTTTTCGCGTCACTTGCGTACCTTTTAGCCCTGATGTCCCAAATCGTCCTTTGGCTTTTCGGCGGTTTGCGTCCTCCGCGTACTTTTGGCCTCGGCTGTCCCAAACTGCACGAAGACACAGACTTAGTCAATTTTTTCCACTTTTCGGCCGGTTCACCTTTTCGCGTCCCGACATCCCGGATGTCCCTTTGCTCTGCAGACTGCCTGGCGGCCTTTCGGCCGATTCGCGCCCAGATGTCCCTCATGTCCCGACTGTTGCGAGGACTAAGACTTAGCCATTTTTCATGATTTTTCCTGGCCCAAGCTTGTTTTCTGCAACTTTTTCACATTTTTAAAACTTGCTGGGTTTTCTTCTTGGACAGGAGAGTTAGAAAGAAGCCGAGGGGACCCCAGAAACACGATTTTTTGCCTTGAATCAATATAATTGCTTGGGACTAAAGAATTTGATGCATGTTATCAAAATTACCTTGAGGGGTGAATTTTGGATAACAAAAATATCATAACCTTTTTCATTTCATGTTCATTATCATTTCATTTCAAAAAAAACCACATTTCCCAATTCATTTACATTTTCATTTACTTGACTCTTACTAGAGACAAAGCAATGGTGAAGGCAATTTTCGTGATGACGCTAACCGATAGACAACATTTGTTTGAAAGATTTTGATTCCTTTTCCACGAATCTATTTTGTGCAAATAATTGACATTTATGATATCACAACTCTATGAGGCATTTTTTTAACTAGTATACGTTCCTTGACTATGATTTGACCTTTTGCATAAATTTATTCCATGGTAGTTGTGGCTGCAATGTTTCAAAAACTACTCTATCCATGATGTTTTCTTCGATTTCCACACACACATCCAAATCTTCCAAACTAGATAAAACATGGAGGATGCTAACAAATGTCATATCTAATATATTTTAATCTTGCCAATAACCTTACCTTGAAATTTTATAGTACCTTTCTAATAAGAACATTATTTTAATAATACATCAAGGTTTAGACAATGAGAACACATTTCTCTCAAGATTTTTTTTTGAATAGTCCACATGCCTTGTAAATGCTCCCATGTCTGCATACATGTCAACCAAGGCACTTGCAATAACAACATCTAAAAAAACCACCTTTTCCATTCTACGAAATGGATACCCATGCCATGTTCCAAGGATCTTACTTTGGCACAAGCAGGGATTATGCTAGCGAAAGGACATGTAGAGAGGGGGTGTTTCATGTAGAGGAAGAGTGACAGAGACAAATCTTGCTAACACATAAGTGGAATAATAGGAAGGAACTTTCGATGTCTTAATCAATACAAGTCAAAATAAAAAACAAACTATAGGAAAATGGATTGGTAGACATTATATAAAGGTTCTCCTAGGGTTATAATTCATGTAACACCATTTCTCGAAAAAAAAAAAAAATCAATACAATGAGTGGTTAGACTCGATTACAACACTCTTAATCCTTAATTTTTGTCTTCTTCTTCCATACAACAAACAAAATAGCAGCATGTACTTTTTTTTTGTTTTCCTCGAGATACATTTAACATGTGTTTAGATACAAAAACTGATCCAAAACAATTATTGTGTATAAAGAAAAGGAGGAGAGATTAGAGTTAGAGCCATATCTCTCTCGTGTGCATAGATAATTCAACTCACAATGGTATTGATTGAAGGAAGACTATTAGTGAGAGTGCCATTTTTCATATTTCCTTGCCACGTTCTATTTATTTAATCATGAAAGTATAGAACTCTGCTTTACCTTTGTTAGTAGTACAAAGCTCTAAAATATGTATTGGCTGCAATTATCCAATTACTACTAATTTTACAACGTTAGCATGGGTTTCACCATGGTTAAGAATTTGGATCTCAAATACGAGCTTATCTTATTATATAAGGAAATTATAGTCCTAAAAAATGTGTTTAGGATGTGTCGCAATCCACACCTACTAAGTTTGAAAATGTCGGCCCTTCTCCCCGACACAAATTAGTGACCCATCAATTTAGACTTCAAATTTATTTTATTTCAATTTATTTCATTATTATTTTTTTGTTTTATACCGGAACTACATTTCCCTCCCCTTATAAGAGCATCATCCTCAATGTGACACAACACTGAAGCTCGAAGGATACATAGGAAAGAAATTCAATAAATGACACATGTCATTTAACAAAACAACTTGTTGGTACAACACGACCACAAGGAAGAGACTAAATTTGGAAATATCTTAAATTTTAATGTTCTATGAAGATTGGTAGTTAGTTATCTTTTACTTTATTACTTAATTTGTATTTTTCCTTTACAATATTTCTTAATCTCAAGCTCTTAATATTCATTGTTTAGAATTTCAATTTTCTTATGTTCGTTGGTTCCCAAAAATAATTTTTCTCTGGATGTCATGCAAGGCTCAAACACAACACTAAAGTCCCAAAATACATATTATTACCCACTTTCATGAATGTATCACATCGAAGACCTCTAATTCCACCATGTAAATATAATAGGAATTCCATTTAAAAAATATTTTCTAGGAATTATGTCATAGGCATAGATCCAACATACACATGTGACTAACAAAAATGAATGATCACATTGATACATATACAACTGGTATCACATGACCCAAATACCATGTGATGCAGCCTAGAATTAACTATTAATGACCCAAATGCACTAACACATCACTCATCCTTAGCCGAGCGCACACTCAAGCATGCAAATGCACCAGTGCCTCTTTAGAGTTTCTTGTTAAAAATGTTAAGCATGATGATGAATATATATATATATATATATTTAGATACATAATCAATCATAAACAATCCACGGCACACAAACCAAATCTAGATCTTAAAATATAAAAGATGAAAAAACAATGACTATAATAATTTTACCGTGTAAGAATTAGGGTTAGTCCTGTTTAATACCATTATCCGCATATATATTCCATTTCATCAAATACTTGTAAAACATAAAATATTCTTACATTACATAAGTATCTTTATGAGTCATCCCCTCAACAAGACCAACACATAACTCTACAATAGTTCACCTCTCTCCAAACTGTGCAAATCAATACATATTTATAGGTGTTGGGAATTTCCCTTCACCGCCCATGCACTTCCTTAAATAGGTCACATGATAATAATCGCCATGTGCCTTTACAAAAGGATGTACAACATAGAAGTTCTTCTAACAATAGACTTCCTATAGTTAACTTTGAGAAGAAATCCTATTATTAGATTAAACTATGCATGTCACTCAACTATTGCTTATTCTCAAAATAACCTTACGTGAGTTACAAGTCTTCCTATCTTTTTGTGCTCAAAGATGCTTTCTCCAAAAATAGCCTCCATAGAAAAATTGGCAAAGTCATAATCCTGGCACTTCAACCTTTCCTCAGCAAGACCACACACTCTTCCCGCACCCTACATTTGTGCACTCAACACTTAGGAAATTTTCCTCTATTCAACATTACCCCACACTAAAACAGATTGCCACCCCAACAATGGGTAATCACCTTGTCACTCCAAAGAATATAGGATAAATGTATGAAAGAATAAAGAATAAAGAATATGGTGAGTCATCTTATTGTGTACCCTTTTCTTTTTCTATCAGAATGAATTCTGGATATTCACTTTGAATTTCTCCCTAAAATTCATACCAGTCCTTAAGCATAGCATTTGTCTTGTCAGGGATGTCCACAATGACACCATCTAACTCACATAGATTCATGTCTCTGCCCTTACTTTTCAAAACTCTAAGGATGTTGGCCATACCTGAGACCATCCCTTCCATGACATCCATCTTCATGGAAATGAGCTTCCTAATGCTCTTGATTCAATCCATGTGTTGCTTCCTCATAGCATCCATCATGTCACGACTTGTTTTTACCAAGTTCACTCATTCTATGTTCCCAATTGTTTCATCTTTTGCTTCATGTAGAAATTCTTTATCCTCTCGCCTTGGCTCTCGCTTGTATTAAGTTATCAAGTGTTATACACATCACCAACACTATGTTTTCCTTTTGCATTTCATCCTTTAAGGCTTGCAAAACAACCTCATAGCTAGATATATTCCTTGCAATGGAAGCCTTGACCCTTGATTCTTCTTTTGTCGTATCCTTAGGGTTAGGGACACACACTGCTGCTTTGGCCTCTAAAAGTGAACAAACCGTTATGCATAGATAATGCGCTCCGACTTGAATTCTATGGGCACCTTTTCCTGAAAATCTGGCCTTCTCTGCAAGATCTCATCTACTATCTGCTTGGCCATTTTCTTAATATTTTGGGCCTCATCCACAACATTATCACGCTTCTAAGTGAGTCTCTTGATCTCTGTGTCTTTATCCTTTTTCATCTACTAGTGCTCGTATTGTTGCCTCCTTATTGATATCTTGGTGCGTTACTTCTATGGAAACTTTAACCAATGCATTTCTCACCTATTTGTCTTAAATTTGCATGGGCTTGATGGTCATGTGGCATGTATGTGGCACCTTCCTCATTATATTTGAACTACACGCCTCTTCTTAGACATCAAAATTATGCTCATCTATGTGAGTCTGCATGCTCTAGGACAGCTGCTTACGAGTACGTGTGTTTTCCATTTCTGGGTCCATCCAATCCTAGCCATATAATTACTTATTGGGTAGAGTACTCTAGAAGTGGGCATGAATAATTTTTGATGGGTCATCCATATAGCCCAAGTTCTGAGTGCTTTCTACCCCTTCATCTTCATGACCACAAGTGTTTTCCTAACGTCGCCATGAATAGACATGCCCTCCACTTGCTCTACCACCATGCTTGCATCCTATTACATAGTGCCTCTAGTATTCTAGTTTACTTCTTCTTTATCCTCTCCTTCCTTTGGCACAAGGAATACTAATATTTCCATGTCTCCATTGGTGTTTCTCTCTCCTTCACCTAAGCACTATTCATGAACAATTATGCTTGGATCTATAGTTTCCTAGACCACATGCTCTATAATATCCTCATCCTCCTACATTTCCACACTTAGGGTGGCCTTTTCTCTATGCCCTTCCATAGTTGGAGTGTCCTCCTTGTCTCGTGCACTTGGTTATGGGAATTCCTCCTTGCTATATTTCATAGGTACATATCTCCCGCACTTTTTCCTTTCTTCTTCCTCATCTTTCACATGAGTCACGCGTGGTGATATTCTTACCAGATGTGAAGTCTCGAACCGGTGTTTCTAAGTTTGTACCTTTTTCATATAACTCTCCTCGCATACACAAGACTGGATTTTTCCTCTAGTTCCTCTTGCTTGAGGAAGTTCTCTAGCCAAGTAGATATTGGATCTTCCTAAGTAAGGGGCACAGATGCAACATGCCTTGAATTCCCTATTGTCTGCCCCTTCTTTGGAGGTCTCGAAAGTGCCATATTTATGCCCTTCACCACCTTTCCATCCTTAACCTTGGCCTTAGGTATATATACATGCATGTTGGTTCAATCTTCCCCATGGCTAAAATTCCTAGTGTGATGCCCATGTTATCGAATCCATCATTTCAACATAGGCCTCTCTACCTAGCCATACATATATTTTGTGCGTAATGTGAATATTTGCATCTACCTTGTCTACATCAAACTAGATTTAGTGTGCGTTACGGAATTTTTTTACAAAATCTCTAAAATATCTTACAAGAAACATAAATCCTAACTTGTACCATGGGCTCTTCTTTCCGGACTTCACACAAAAGTGCCCCAAGTTGAAATATTGGTAAACCACAAATTTAGCCTCTCCCTCCAACACCTAAGGTAATTCACATGGAACGCTCCACTCTCTCTCAAATGCCCTATGCGCCTCCTCAACCATTTGTATAGGTTCTCTTTGTATGTATTCAAAACATCCCACACAAAGTATACTTGGCCTATTTCTTTATTTGGGACTTATTCTCCAATGGAAACTCCTATATTTTCTCCCAGTTTTTCGTGTACTGATTTCACTAAATACAATTAATAACGAGATTACACCCCAAGTAATCTTCTCACCTTTATCTACTTAGACGTGCACCTCATTCAAAAATATTTTTATGATGTACCTAAAAATGTCTTAATATGTTTTGTTTACCATTTTGTGTGATATATGTAACCAACACATATTTACCTTGTTCCATCACTCAGTGGAACCTAACTTGTTCCTGCTAAGTGTGCTACTACTCGTGGACATGTCTCGTATGTTGGCTAGTTTGAAGGCTTGACGGCCCTTCTTATACTTGATGTACAAAGTGGTTTTTACATCAATTCCCTTATCATCTAATAGATCTCTAGTGATCTCTCGACCTCGAGTCGTGTACCCTTTCACCTTCCGAATTAACTTAGCGGTGATCTTCATTCTCCTACCCATGAAGTAGAAAAATTCTTCATGGCCGCGTGACATCAACCATTGATACAACCGCTTGGGATTTCAAAATAGGGAAATATAGGATTTGAATGACCCCACGCTTTCTAGTATTTTTTCATGGAGGCATACAAAACCCTAGTTTCATCCACCAACCACATGTTAGTCTTCCTATAGACTTCTACCGCAATGTCCTTTATAGACTTCTACTGCCGAATGTCCTTTGGGAAATTTTTAGTGTGGTGATTGATTTCTACAACCCTATAGTGTGTAATATTTGTTTTTCATAGCTTCCCCTTCATAAATCCTTCTTCGGATATAACATCTCCACCGCCATTCCTCTGTTGGGTTTTCTACCTCCTTCTCCATAACTAGAGCCCTCCGTGGTGCCATTGTTCCTTTCGATCATGTAAGTGTAAATGAAACCCTATATTTTGTGCAAATAAAACCGAAGTCACCTCCCGTCATACAAACGCACCACCACTTAAATCAATTCCGTTCCTAGGTACTAAATGACATGTTTTGAAACATAATAGGTTTACTTTCTTTATAGGGTGCTTGTCATCTTCAGCTCTTGTTCACACTTCTAAATTTTCTTTGAATTCATAAGGTAACAAATGACGCTTTCAAACGCTTGCTATATACCAAGTTTAAAAACTACCCTTCATTAATTTCTCCACCTACCATTGTACACATCATTAATTCCTATTGAGTGCATTTCATGGCTCCTTATCCCATGCAACAATCTCTTATGCCTTAGTCATAATTTTCTCGGTGCACCACTACTTATCTATCATAGATCTCCTCTACCCACACTTCCCTACACCAAAGTAGTTTATCCAATGTGACACAACATACGTAGTATCCAATGCTACATATTCATTGATTTACATTGAGCTCCCAATGCCTTACGCATGGTTTTAATTTTGAGCAATTCTCTTAAATTTTTCATTAAGTTTGAAGGCTTGTTCCTTTTATGGTCACCCGTGAGTTTATTTCTTTTATGTGCCTTCTTTATCCACCCCACACTAAGGGTATCTCGTAGTTCTCTATGCATGAAAACACTTTAGATTGTAATCATCTTCCGACGCGCAAGCACACTTATTACACAAAACACTGAACTAAATTGAAAAACATAGCAACGAAGAAGGAAACACATCGAAGGGAAATACATTAAGGGAAATCTAATGTAGTGGGAAATACGACCTTATTAAAAACACCAAGAAGGATTATTTAAAGTAAGGATTCAGCCTACTCCCGTTGAAGTAACCGGGAAACCGTGTGCCATCAAGCGTTTCATGTTGGCAAGCACCGAGTCAAGCATATCGGTGATAACATTTGGTCCCAACCAATGCACCTTAATATTTCTTCGGTGGTGCAGAAAATTTGAATCATAAATAAGTACCATCTACCCAACCTCAAGCTTCTTTTCCCGATGTGTCCGTCATGCCATGCCCTCTTCCCCTGTCTTTTTCTTTCTTCTAAATCCATCATGTTATGACACACCTCTCATCCAACCGTATTAACTTGTCAATTTTTTCTCCCAATGCTTTCTTATCATCCGTGAGCTCCAATGCATGTAATACAAAAATAAGGTAACATGAATTCCATAGGAAGAACTACTTATGTGCCAAACACAAACCGAAAGTAAGTTTCCTTATTCAACCATTTGTAGTTTCTTCTATATGGCCAAATCACAACAAAACCTTTATCATCCCAATCTTTTCTTCCAACATCACAAATTTTTGTCAACATTTGGCTCAATATTTTGTTGAATGCTTCTGCAGTCCCATTGGATTGGGGTGATAGGGTGTTGTCTTATGGTGCACAACCACAAATTTATCCAATAATTTCCTAATTGTCTCATTAAGGAAATGAGTTCCCTATCACTTTTCGTACTTAAATGAATCCTTACCTGTAAGAATATTTTCCCATAGAAATCTTGCTTTTGTAGCTACTCAGTAAAATCCTTTGTATGTACTTTGCTTCCACCCACCTTTTAAGATAATCAGTATAAGTGATGATGTAGTGCAATCTAGTTTTATGCATGGCTAGGGAAATAGGGTCCACAAAGTCGATTTCCCATTTCTCAAAAGGTTCTTCACTAGTAATAGGCATCAAGCACATTTCATCTCACTATCGAGGCTTTCCAAGGTACAAATAGTAATCATAGCCCTTATAATATTTTTTCAATCTTTGTACAAGGTCTTCAACCAAAACCAACTAATAGGATCTTGCTTAAGTGGCATCTCCTACATAGTGTCTTCCTACAATACCTCCATGAGCCTCCTCCATAATTGTTATACACCCATGTTCTAGTACACACCGGTGTAATACTTCATCCCGACCTAGTTTGTATAAGTCACGCTTGGTCAATATGAAATGTGTGGCGCGAATTACAAGTTGTTTCTTTTCTAAGGCATTCATCCCTTTGAGCATCATACCCGTGCAAAGAAACATAGCAATGTCCTCTAAGTCCGAAGGTGCACGGTTTGGATTGTACAACTATACATCCGCACCGTATCTTCATAATCTACACATATTCTCCCGATTGTATCCTTGATAAATGGTCTGCGGATCAACATTTCTTTTACCTGGCTTTACCACAACTATAAAGTCAAACTCCTAGAATAATAGAACCCATCGGCATATGCGCCCCTGTAAAATGGGCTTGTTCACCAAGTATTTCAATTCCATGTGATCTGTATAGAAAATAAAAGGTGTTTCTAGCAAGTATTGTCTAAACTTATGTAGCATGTAGATCATTTACAAAGATTTGAACTTCATCATTGTATAATTATGTTCTGCAAGAGTCAACTTTCTAGCTAGAAAAGAAAATAGGATGATCTACAATACCTTCTCTAGGCTGAGCTATAACTGTGCCAATGGCCATGCTAGAGGCATCCAAATGTACATGAAAAGGTATATTCCATGAAGGAAAATGCAAGATAGGTGTCGTAGTAAGCCTTTCCTTCAATGCTTTGAATGCACGTTACGGTTCTCCCCAATAAAAATTTCCTTTACCATTTAATAATTCCTCTAGGGGTGTGACAATCTTAGCATAACCTTTGATAAATTTTCTGTAATACCCTATGTGGCCCAAGAATCCGCACACCTCTCTCTAACTAGTAGGCTCCTCTAAGCCTAAAATAACTGGAACCTTAGTTGGATCTACTAACAAACCCTCCTTACAGATGATGTGGCCTAGCGAGACCCAAATGGTGTAGAAACACACACTTCTTAATATTTAGATAGATGCTTAACTATCTACATATCTTAAGCATTAACCTTAAATTATCACAATGATACTTAATAAGATCATATACGGTCCAATCATCTAAGTAAACCTGCAAGAACTTGTGAATAAATTCCTGTACTTAAACAACAATGTAGGAAAATAATGCAAAGGCGTGTTCTTCAAACCAAAGGTCATCACCGTGTATGCAAAAATTACCCATTCAGTTGTGAAATTTTATTTTTTTATCTTCTTTAGCAATCCTTACTTGATGATATCCAAAAATCCATTTTTAAAGGAGTAAATCTTGCACCCTACAATTCCTTCTAATATTTCTTCAGTAAATGAAGTAGGGAAGGGATCAATCACACATGTAAAATTCATCTCTCTGTAGTCCACACAAATCCTAATCCTTCCATCTTTCTTTATACTGGTTTCAATGGTACTAACCCACTCTACTTCCTCTATGGGCTCAATGATGCCAAATTTTAACATCTTGTCAATTTCTTCTTTAACTTTTATGTGTAGGTTAGGGTTCATCTTGTAAGGTATCTTTCTAAATGGGTGGGCACCTTTAACTTAATTTTCATCTCCCCAAATATTCATGCACTCCTTTCAACTCATAATATTCCCTAGGAAATAATTCCTGAAATTTGCATAGTAACTCATTATCTTAGCCACTTCAAGGTCGAGACCAAAGTAATCCCTAATGATTGCCTCTTTAGGTTCAACTTCTATCCTAATGATCACTTTATTTGTCTCGGGATAAGTTCATGTGCGCACCTTCTCATCCGTATTGTTCAGGACCTAGCACGTAACCTATAAATGATATATGTGTAAATTTTCCACTTCTTGATTATCCATCATGCAGACCATATTCCCTTTCTCCTTCTCTAGCTAAGTGTTCTCAAGAATTTATACATATTTATCTTATACTTCCTCAAAACATGTTTTTAGGTCGATTCACCAAGTAAATCCTAAATGATTTCTTAAAATTTTACACTATCCCCCATAGTCATGTTCTTCATAACCTATAATGTCTAATTCATCGGAGTTATAGTGAGAAGTAGTCAAATTCTAGATCATACATGTAGTCAAGTTTTGCCAATTTCCAGTCTCTTAATTCAACTTTGCATAAATATACCATGTGCACACGTAACCTCATAAGGTGAAGTAAATCTTGTGCACCCACAAAAATGTGGTAAGGTCTTGTCGACACTAAAATTTTCCTCCGTAATTTCTATTTCATTAATGTATGATGTTGTTAAGTATAATTAGTAGTAGTGTCTGATAGAAGATAATGGCGCCGCAAGGACGGTGCCGCCAATAATGTGGAGTACGGTAACAGTCAAAGTACAATAGGAATGTTGTAAAAAGTAAATATTTGTCGTAAGTGGTCCGGTAATGTTAAAATGTCAAAGTTTGGGTAATTAGAGAAGTAGGGTCTACGTGATTAGGAATTAGAAATATTATATTGGTAATAAGGACAAGGAGTGAGGTCATAAATATTTTGTGTATTTTATTTGTAAAAAGTCTAAAAATGTGGAACCCATGTAAAATGATAAGGTTTATCTTATCTTAACAGATAAGCCTACATGTACAGATAAGAGTTAAGGTATGGAATATGATTCGTCGGAGTGGATTTCTTATCCTATCTTAGAGATAAGATGGATAAGCCTGGAAGTTCTATAAATAGAGGCTAACCCCCTCATTTAATATAGAAAGAAGTAGTGAGAAATATTGTAGGAAGTGTACGAAGGAAGCCATCGAGCTTAAAGGTGTGTTGAAGAAGCCATCAAGAGGCGTAATTGTAAAGTTTCTCCCATAGTCTTGTTGAAGTACCTCATGGGTGAGATTGTAACAATTTCATGTTAATATTATTATTTCCTTTGATATTTCTGATTTGTCATCATTCGTCTTATCATAGTCAATGGTATTCTTGTGTTATGTTGTTGTTCTCGTTTCTAGATTACATCCACCAAACTAAAGGTTTGTGCATTAGTAAATAATCATAAGACGAGGAGTTCCTGAAGAATTATCATAGTCTTAGGATTGGTGATGACATTTTGGTTCCGTTGCCGGGACCATTCCTCGTTGGTGGATTTTCTGGAGAGATATTCCCACTTAGTCAAAAATCAATTGGAGGGTAACCTTGTTTTTACTGTGCATAGTAGTTACCATGGTAAAGTCATTTTTACCGTGAATAGTAGTTACCATGTTAAAGTCATTTTTGCCATGAATAGTAGTTACCTTGGTAAAGTCCTTTTTGCTGGGAATAGTAATTACCACAGTAAAGTCACTTTTTACCGTGAATAGTATTTACCGCAGTAACTTCACTTTTTACCGTGAATAGTGTTTACCACAGTAAAATCAGTTTTTACCGCAGTAAGTCAAGTTTTACCATAGTTTACCGTGGTCATTTCTATAGTAATTCCAATTATTTGTGCACATAAGTCTTGTTGATTGTACTTGTGAGTTGGTATTTCACAGTGGTTACTTTTGAAAATGGGAAAGATTCCTGTTTTTTCAGCTCAATCTAATGAAGATGCTTCTTCTTTCATTCAAGAATTTAAGCGATCTTGTATTTGTAATGGCCTTATAAGAAGGGAACAATGGAATGAATTTTTTCCTACCTTTTTGGATGGATCAGCACTTATGTGGTTTGAAACACTAGGAGATAATGTGAAAAATTCATGGGATTTATTAACTGAAAGTTTTCTTGAAGAATTTGGTGAACAACGATAAATATGCAGACCTCATGATCGAGATCACAAAACTATCCCAAGGAGAGAAGGAGAAGATAAGGGATTATCATGCTCGTGTTCTAGAGCTAAGGAGGAAGCTCGATGCCCAGATCCGGAAGGAAGGACTAGCGGATGGGTTGATGAATGGCGTGGATAATCTCCTCTGTAAGCACTTCATTCTTGGGATGAAGCTAGAGATCAGACAACGAGTAAAGTATGACCGCCCAACCACCATTGAACAAGCAAAGGAGATTGCAAGAAGGCAAGAAGAAAGCATGGAAGAGGAGCCCAAAGAAATTGTTGCTAAAGTATAGCCTACACCAACACCTTTGGTCCGAATCCACAACCACTCCCGTTGAGCACAAATATTTCTCCTAGTACATCTACCGAGTATGAAGATCCGCTCAAAAAGATGGGTCGCTTAACTATTAATCTTCTTGAGGAAAGGAATTTAGTTCTCGGGAGGAGATAGAGGTCCAAAAAAGAAATATTTGAAGTTGTTTGTTATGGTTGTCATAAAAGGGTCATTATAAGTATAATTGTCCGGATAGAGCTTCTACATCCGGTAAAGGAGATAATGATAAAGGAAAAGCACTGTGAATTCTTTTGATGTAGTAGATAAGAGCGAAAATAATGAAGTAGATGTGTTTGTAACAAAAAGAAAGAAAGAAAAGGATAATCAAGATGGAAATGATCCTAAGAAGATGAAAGAAGAAACTAGTAAGAAACATAGGAGAAGAAAGTTGGGTGTGCGGGATTTTCTCGATTTCACGGGGCAAGGACCATACTTCATCTTGGAAGATCTGTCCAAAAGGCCTGCAAATATTACATATGGTCAACTCTTGGCTATGTCTTCTAAGAAGAGGCGGGAGTTGCGAGGTGGACTCAATGCTCGAAGAAGGAAGGAGGTTGAGGTCCCCTGTTTTGGAGGCGAAGCGGCGATCCCTATGCTCCACAAGCTGAGGTATTATGTAATGGTATTTCAATTCATGATGTCTTAGTTGATGGAGGTGCTGCAGTTAATGTAATGACCGAGTCTAGTAATGAATATGTTGGGTTTAAAAATTGATCGCCCTTCAACACTTATGTTAAGGTCATTAAATAAAGGAAAAACTAAACCGAAGGTGTAGTTTCAAATGTGGCAATATCTCATTATGGGTGTGGTATGTGTGGTAGACTTTCGGTGATGAAAAATGGTACTGCTATTGCGTACTCCAATGCTTTCTGGGAAGACCATGGCTAAGGAGAGTTCATGCAAGAAACTACTGGAATGAAGGTTTCATGACACTTGGACGTGGTAGAGAGAGGGTGAAGATAAATGTGATCCTCGACATCATAAGGCGAACCTGTGATTCAAGTGATGAAACCGATGATTGGACATTATCTCGATTACTCTAGTACCGGTGAAGTGGACACCGAAGATGAAGAAAGTGAGGTTGATGTTTCGGTCATGGATATCCTTCCAGTCCACACCAACTCATGACCCCATAAAATTATCTCAAGAAGAAGCTTGATGATCGTCTCCAACAAATAAAGATTGGTGATCTTTGTGATGGAGAGTGAGAAGGAATCCTACGTCCACTCTTTCAAAGGTACATACACCTATTCACTTTTGATTACAAGGAACTCTGTCAAGTAAGTTGGGTAGAACATTCTATTGAGCTGGTAGATGGTGCTAAGCCCATAAAGCAAATGCCATATAGAATGAATCCTAATTTTTCCAAGACCGTAAAAGAAGAAATAGATAAGTTGCTTGATGGGATTTATATTTGCTGTGGAGAATTCGAATGGGTTTCTCCCATTGTGATCTCAATAAAAAGAATGGGAAGCTACGCATTTGTGTTGATTACAGAAGCTCAATAAGGCAACAAAGAAGGATCATTACCCTCTTCCATTTTCGGATCAGATCTTGGGCGAAGTAGGCGGCCGAGTGCTATAGTTTTGCTTTGATGGATATAGCGGCTACAACCAAGTTCGTATAGCGAGAGAAAGATAATCAAGACCACGTTCACCACTCCTTGGGAACGTTTGCTTATAGAGTTATGCCTTTTGGGTTGTGTAATGCTCCGAGAACATTCCAAATGGCTGATGAATAGGGTGTTCGAACCCTACATTGGGACCTTCATCGAGTATTTCTCGGATGATTTTTGCATCTATGGGAGCAAGTTGGACCACTGCACTGAGATGGAGACAGATTTCAAAGGTTAGATGAAGCACAAGCCTCACTAAACCCTACAAAGTGTGTCTTTGGATGTTCTAAAGGTGTTTTGTTAGGGCATGTTGTATCCAGAGATGGTATTGGTACTGATCCTGATAAAGTTTCAAAAATAAAAGATTTACCATTTCCTCTTAATAGAAGTAAGTTGAGATCATTTTTAGGCCATGTGAGTTACTATAGAAGGTTCATCAAGAATTTCTCAAAGATTGCATTGACCACTAACCCGTTCTTGAAGAAGGATGTTACTTATGAACCAGGAAATAAGGTGCATGAAGCTTTTGGACAATCAAGGAAGCCCAGGTGTCTTCACCTATTTTGAAGAATCCAGTTGGAGCAAGCCATTCATTGTGTACACGATGCCTCGAGATCAAGCATTAGGAAGTACTTTGAGCCAAAAGGATGAAAATGGGAATGATCATCCAATTTACTTTGGGAGAGCGACAAATGAGCAAAGGTCTTTGAGGTAAATTATACTTAATCGAAAAGAGGCTCTGGCTATCATTTTTGCTGTAAAGAAGTTTAGAAATTACTTGCTAGGGCAAAAATTTCTAGTTGTAACAGATCATCAGGCTCTAAAATATATTGTAAATAAGCCTAACCCATCAGGGAGGATAGCAAGATGGATAATTTTGCTACAAGAATTTGAATTTGATATTATAGATAGGCCAGGAAAGAAGCATGTCAATGCAGATGCACTCTCTCGAGCCTATGATGGTTTAGGATCATCTTGTGATGATGATGATTTCCCCGATGCAGCCTTGTTATCCCTTGACACAATCCCTAGTGAATACATAGATATTTGGAATTATCTGAATGAATTCAAGTTTCCTGATGGTGCCAATGCAAAGACTAAGAGAAAGATTACTCAAGCCAGTCGTCCATATTCTATTCTGCATGGAGTATTATTTCGAATAGGACACGATGGATAATACAAGAGGCGATTCGACGTGAACAAGGAAGGAACTGCTAGAAGAATTCCACAATGGTACATGTGGAGGGCACTTCTCTGGAAAACTTACAAAGAAGAAGGATCTTGGATGCAGGTTATCACTGCCCACTCTTTTTAAAGATTGTTATAATTATTGTAAGACATGTGATATTTTTCAAACACATGGTAACCGTAAGACTTCATCACTCCATTATGTCCTATTCTTCCCTTGGTCCCTTTGAAAAGTGGGGAATAGACATTGTAGGTCCACTTCCAACTACATCACGCCAAAATAAGTATATTGTAGTTGCCATGCATTATTTAACCAAGTGGGTTGAAGCTAGGCCATTGAAAACAAATTTTCCATGGATGAAGTGGCAAGGTTCATGTATGAACGCATTGTCACCAGATTTGGTTGCCCATTAGAAATTGTAACAGATCAAGGAAGCCACTTCATTAATGAGGTGGTAGAAGCCCTAGTCAATAAATTTTCTATTAAGCACGGAAGGCAACAACATACAAGCCAAGCACTGAAATGGACGGAGTGGAACGAACAAATTTTGTGTTGTGTCAAATTCTAGCAAAAGATGCGAGCCTTGCAGTACATAAATGGGATAAAAGGATTCATGCAAAGCATTGTGGGCATATAGGGCAACATCAAAGTCAGCAATAGGATACTCCCCATTTCAAATTGGCCTATGGCATTGATCCGCTTCTTCCTATTGAGTTTGATATTCCCACCTTTGAGAGTTATGAAAAATGAAAGGATGGATGAAAGTGATTCAAGAAAAGAAAGGTTGGTACATCTTCATTTGCTGGAGGAAATGAGAGAAATAGCAAAGGATACAAGCCATAAGAAGAAAATGAAGCAGAAGGAATACTTTGATCAAAAGATCCGGTGGTCTCCATTTCATGTGAATGACTTGGTTCTAGTATATGATTCTAGATACAAAAAAAAGAAGACAGAGAAAATTTCTTCCAAAATGGATGGGGCCCTACAAAATAGCAGCTGTGCATGAAAATGGTACGTACCGACTGGAGGAATTGGATGGCACTCCCATTACGAAATGGGTCAACCACAACAAGTTGAAGATTTTCCAAGCACTGAGATAGTCTACTCCGAGGACGGAGTAGAAGCTAGAAGGGGGAAGATGTCGACACTAAAATTTCCTCCATAATTTCTATTTCATTAATGTATGATGTTGTTAATTATAATTAGTAGTAGCGTCGATAGATAGAAGATAACGGCGCCGCATGCAAGACAGCGCCGCCAATAATGTGGAGTACGGTAACAGTCAAAGTACAATAGGAATGTTGTAAAAAGTAAATATTTGTCGTAAGTGGTCCGGTAATGTTAAAATGTCAAAGTTTGGGTAATTAGAGAAGTAAGGTCTACATGATTAGGAATTAGAAATATTATATTGGTAATAAGGACAAGGAGTGAGGTCATAAATATTTTGTGTATTTTATTTGTAAAAAGTCTAAAAATGTGGAACCCATGTAAAATGATAAGGTTTATCTTATCTTAACAGATAAGCCTACATGTACAGATAAGAGTTAAGGTATGGAATATGATTCGTCAGAGTGGATTTCTTATCCTATCTTAGAGATAAGATGGATAAGCCTGGAAGTTCTATAAATAGAGAGGCTAACCCCCTCATTTAGCATAGAAAGAAGTAGTGAGAAATATTGTAGGAAGTGTACGAAGGAAGCCATCAGTTAAAGGTGTGTTGAAGAAGCCATCAAGAGGCGTAATTGTAAAGTTTCTCCCATAGTCTTGTTGAAGTACCTCATGGGTGAGATTGTAACAATTTCATGTTAATATTATTATTTCCTTTGATATTTCTGATTTGTCATCATTCTGTCTTATCATAGTCGATGGTATTCTTGTGTTATGTTGTTGTTCTGTTTCCAGATTACATCCACCAAACTAAAGGCTGTGCATTAGTAAATAATCATAGCACGAGGAGTTCCCAGTGAAGAATTATCATAGTGTCGGATTGGTGATGACAGCTCTTGCCCTCTGTCCCGCATTCTCTCACACTACTAAATGTGGGGCTGAATAGGATTATTACCATGATAATCACATATTTGAGTAGGTGTATTACTTCTAAGAAACCTTACCGATAGGGAAATTCTCACTTATCAACATTCAATGAGATTATTCCTATAAACCATCCACCAAAGGTATCATTGTTGTCCCTGTACAGGGTATAACCTAAAATGTTCCTTCTTTCCATTGTATCCTTCCAATGTAATTCCATGGCTTTCAAGAATAGCTCAAGGTTTTATTCACTAGTGTACCGAGGTACAAGGGTTTTGCTTAAGCACCTTACACATTGCGGTTTGCTAAAGTACATAGCTATGCTCCTTACCTCACGCCCAACCATTTCGTAAAGTGCCATGGGACCAATTTTCATAGGCAATACTTTTAGTATCATTAATGGAATGTGAATATTCCCACTCGGAGAATTCCTTCCTTAGATGGATAAAGCGGTTCCGTATCTCGAATGGTGAGAAAATAGATTATGTTCATGTATTTTTCACTTAAAGGCTCAACATAAGGTGTAGATTTTTCATCTATCAAAGGGATAATAAATCGCTCATCCTTGTTCTCAAAACTGATATATCCCTTGTTGAAACATAGATCAGCATTATTTTCATAGTGCCAAGGATTCCCAAGTAGAGCTAGGAAGTTTTCTACTTTTGTGAGCACCAAAACCTCAAAATATCTAGTGAACTTATCCCCCTGTATGGTGTTTGATGTAGCTTTAAAGAATACAATTAGCATGGCCTTAGTACAATTTTCCATAAATAGTACATTAGAAGATAGTTGTAATCAAGGTCTACCCATCTGAACCCATACATCTAAAGTAAGCACATTAACTTCTGCTCTTGTGTCAATCAAGATACTACTCAAAATCCATCCATCCAAAACAACATTTAAAGTGATCTCCTTGTCATAATCCAAGCTATGGGGAGGGAGATTAGCATGTAAAATTTGTCATTTGTTCTCAATACCAAAGACATGGAGTGTTTCTTTTTAGCCAAGACTTGAGTAACGAAATAATGTTCTCTTGATGTAGCATCTTACATAATTCCTTCATATCATCAACATCCTAATGAGAATGTCAATTTCCTTATTTCATTCCAACTTCTATGGCTATTCCTTTAGACATTGTATCTCACCCTACAAATCTCTAAGTACCTCCATGTTTTCTTGGTAAACCTCCTTCTGATGTGTAGGGTCTGGATACTTTACATGCAAAACATCCTCCTTAGTAATGGTAGGCTTTTGTTGCAACGTCTCTTTGGCACGTGAAGCTTCAGGTGTGTGTAGTAATCTTCATAGGTACCATCTCAAGATCTCGTGATAACTTTGGCATCCATTGGTTTTCCATGATGCATTGTATTCTAACCATCCCTGCGCCTTTTTTCTCCTCTTTATGCTTATTGCTAAGATGTTCATATAAATCTTGGTACTCTTAATAGTTGTGATTCTTTTCAAAAAGATAAAGTAATTAATCGAGGGCATTCATGCTAGTAGTGGTCTAGATATCCACACGTATAACATGTCCCTTGAGGAAACTCACCACGTCCACCATCAAGTTTCCTCGGTCCTTGAATCAACCATGATATCCTCTAACTATGTCATGGCCTCCCTCAAAGTTCCCTTCATTCTCGATCATAGTTCCCTAAGTGTGATCACAATCATGTTGCTCACTTTTATCCTTAGAGTCATTTGTATGGATCTGATCAATCAACCTACAATCTTCAATATTTTGAGTTGTGGATCAAAAAAATTGTAGTAGGACACATTCTTCCTTATCACAGTCACAATTGGGAAGTGACTTGCATCATGTTCTAAATGACATATCTCATAATCCAAGAATATGGACGCATTGGTCTATGCGGACAACTATTTTTTCATTACTGCAATCTGAGCTTCCATGAATGGACTAACTCCGAGTCTATGCTTTCTATTACTTCGAATGTAGAGCTACCTAAAGTTCCTCGCGTAGATTTTTATAAGTCTTGTGTGAGAGCACCCTTCTAAATGGCATGATCAAGCCTCCGATGAACCATTGTGCATGTTGAGTGGCATGGATATCATAGGATAGTTTAGATAGAAGTGTTTTGAAATGAGCATCATACTCCCAAACACTCTCAATAGTGCCCTACTTGATATCCTTGAGCGTGCTTATACTTTTCTACTCGAAATTGAGGATATAAAATTCCTTGGGAAATACATCTCACAATGTCATATAATCCAAAAATTCTGATTAGGTCAAACTTCATGTACCATCTGTGTACACGTCCCTACAACATAGTTATAAACTAACTTACCTTACGCTCTAGAGCTGTAATTCCTTTCACATGCCATAGTATCTCACACATATGGACATGCTAAGCAACATCTTCTATTCCCCTATATTCTAGGAGATGAAGTGAAATCCCCATATAAATATTTTGGGGTTGGTGAGGACCATTCCCACCAGATCTAGAACCCCCCCATGTTACCTCCACCTCCGGATCAACTAGATCTCGCGAAATCCAGAGCCACCTACACCTCATGATCCTCCACATGTAGTAGGAATTGAACCATACGATGCACTTCCTTGTGTCCCAACAAATCATGCTAAATTGAACTCCAACAGTCTATGAAGTGGCACTACCCCCATATGTGAGTCCAATGTTTTGGGCATCTATTTCTACACTGACGACGTGCCTAAAAAGTTACCCCGAATAAAAAGGAAGACATCTGATTGAAACATATGTGCTTGCTATTTTATTTACTCCTAAACCTATTGATAAGTCAACTTTACATCTTACTACTCTACTACCCAAACTAGCTTTGGATGGATGATCAAGATCTTTACTAGAAACTGAAAACCAAGTGTAAGGGCTAGGTCATCGGGTGGGTTTAGATGTGCATTTCAGCCCATGTTGTCTCTATTGGAAATCTCTCATAAGAGGTCGATGAGGGTTCCCCATCATGCTTTCCTAAATGGGGGAGTTCTAGATGCTCTAGCTCCACGTCTTCCACGTGAGCTCCAAATCCTTCATGAGCCATCTCTCTTCACAATGCCATCTATTCTCAGTAGCCTCACATTTCTTCTCTAAATCCCTCTCACGCACCTAAATGAACTTAAGACACCTTTCTTCTCTTTTCCTTCTATCACTAGGTCCACCATCTTTCACCACACTTGATCCTGCCCCATGCATGGTGGGGTTTAGCTAGCCATCAACTTCTCTTCCAACTTCAGAGTTACAATCAAGATCTTGATCATAAGCGGTGGAATTCTATTCGATATGGTCCCATGGGATAATGTAAAAATTGAAACTCATCTACTGCTAGACAAGAGTAAGTGGAAATTGAGTACTCCAAAATATAGCTATTTAGAACACCATAGAACCAAGTATCCACAACGCAAGCGTCCAAATCAGATCAGCATCATAGAGCTTGAAATTCTTCTTGCATCCAGACAAGTGTGTGAAACCTCTAATTTATTTTAAACGCATAAGAAACCAACCACTCATATATTTCTATGGGAAATATAACAAAGAAGCTCTCATATAAGTAGTCATATAGATTCTACTCAACCCATGCGCATGTGTCAAACTCAAATCCAGTGTTGAATCTCCACACTAATTTTTCTTCTAGATCTATTATCCACTCCTCAACACTTTTTAAGTTCAACCGCACATCTTCATCATGCAACATCCTTAAAACAGATGAGAAAGAGGTCCTCAGTAAAGGATCACTTGACATCACTCACTCCTTGAGTGCTCGACTTCGAAGCATTCAAAGGAACTAGGTCCCTCTTTAGAGTTACTTATTCGTAATTTTAACATGAATATATATATATATATATATATATATATATATATATTCAGAGACATAATCAATCATAAAAAATCCACAATGTTAAAACGAGATCTAGATCTTAGAATATAAAAGATGAACTAAACAATGACTATAATAAGATTTACCATGCAATAATTAGATTCAGTCATGTTCAATACCATTATCTAGCCAATATATTCCATTACATTAAATACTGTAAAACATAGAAGCTTCTTACATTACATAAGTATCTTTATGAGTTATGCGCTCAACAAGACCAACAACATAACTCTACAATAGTTCACCTCTCTCCAAAATGTGTAAATCAATACATATTTATAGGGTTGGGGACTTTCCCTTCACCCCGTGCACTTCTCGAAATAGGTCACATGTTAATAATAGCTATGTCGTCTTTAAAAAGGATACATAACATGCAAGTGCTTCTAACAATAGACTTCCATATTTAACTTCAAGTAGAAATCCTATTATTAGTCTAAACTATGCATGGTACTCAGCTATTTCTTGTTCTTAAAATAACCTTATGTGAGTTTCAAGTCTTCCTTTTTTTATCTCGCACAACACACTATCTTCAAAACTAACCTCCATAGAAAAATTAGCTAAGTCTCACCATGGGTGCTTGATATTTTTGTAGTGTTGCGTGCTCTTCTCACCCCCTACATTCGCGTGCCAAAAATTATGCTATTTGTTTCTATTTAACACCTTGACTATACCGACATAGTGCCAAGTCAATATCCAATAGTACATACTAACCAAGAGGAGCGTCAAACCTCAATCAACAATGTCTAGAAATACTCACAAGAGTCCACAACTCATAACACTAACTCCACACATAACAAAACATAACTAAAAACTCCATATATCTCCCAAACCATCACAAATGAACTCCATATACATCCCAAAGCCTCACCAAACAAATCCATATACCTCCTAAAGAGAAATAATCATAGTGCCAAAACTAAGCCATGTCAGTCAACCATAGAGCCCCATAAAGAATATCGGGTCACTCAACCATAGATCCCCATATCCTTTCTCCATTTAACGAGGCTAGGACACCCTATGGACCCGGGCACATAGATCCCCATCACCCCACCCAAGTGGTGTAATAACCAATAGTTCAAAAACTACATGATGTTAAAACCCTCTTAGGCGTACCTACCAATACAACGAAGCAGTGTCCATAGGTCCAACCACTCCATGGTTAATCCCATGAAAATATTCCAACACATTACGACATTAGAACCAAAGATAAAAATCCATTTCAAATTCCAAGTGGAAAAAAACTCAAGCCTTGGGCTAGGCTATATAAAAAATTAGACTTGAAAATAAATTTTAAAACTAAGAAAAACAAAAAAGCTAAATAGCCAAAGTTAGTGAAAATATGAATGTTAGTATAACAAACAAATAAAATTCTGAAAATATAAGGACACATCAATCAATAAAATTGGTTTCTAAAAAAATAGATAATGATCAATTTACGAATAAAATGCATATAGAGAAAAAACACATTACAATCACTCTATGTCCTTATACAACCACCAAGGGGTACTCATCGAGTTGTTGGAACTTGGATATCTAGCCTTAGCTCATAAAATAACATGTTAAACAATATAAATGTCATCATTTGTTCATGAATCATCCCTACATAATCCCGCAAGGCTCAACATAGTCTGAGAGGGGGTGTATAGGTTGTCATTCACTATGCCTTTAAGGTGTTCACAAAAAAATATACATGGTGGTCATGCATACCAAATGAATAGAAGTGGGTTTTCAATCTATGTAAGACTCTACTCCCTATCTCATACTCATCTCGAGTGATTGGTCAATGGTACACCAATGCTAAGGTACACATAGGTCATCTATATGAAAACCATATAGGAGAGAGAAAAAGGTACATGTCACCATCTACTAAGCCTAAGGTGTCTGCAAAACACAATATATATGGTTCCCATTGGGCAATGTGCCATACATACCAAACAAATAGAGGTGGATTTTCAGTCTATGTAAGACTCCACCTCCTATCTCATACTCGACTCAAGTTATTGGTCAATGGTACTCATTTACTCTCTCCAACATATACTTTTACCAATTTATTCCTTAGGGATGGTTAGTGTAAGGCTCGCATCATAACAAATAACTACATTACTAACATGATGTTGATTCACACACATTAACCATAACATCTTATGTATGGTATATATACATGGTATAGCACAATAATTACTTTCATGGGTTATAATAAATCACATTTCCACATGCTACACCCAATGTGCAAGCATTATACATTAGAGGTCATATGTTCACCACATGCCCCTAAATCATGACATGGAACATCATATATTACACAAATTATACATATCATGAACACAATGACTAACATTACAACATATAATTAATTGTAATACAACATGGTGACACACATGATTCATCACAACAAGGTGGTTGAAAGCAACGATAAGAAGATTATTCCAAGCCGCGATCTCGATGATAATAGACACCACATTATATTTTCAAAACAAGTAGAGCTAAAATACCATACATGGAAATCCATCATAATCCATAATGCTCAATACATTACAATACAATGACTTGAATTACCCAATAAGAAATATGTACATATAGTAGGAGGGAAGTGCAACTACTACCTAAATCAGTGGTGAATAACTCCCACTAATTGATATTGTAGTTAAGTTAACTCCACATAGATGAATAACTAACTCAACACAACTAGTAAGCTAACTACACACAACTAGTACACCTAAGAAAACCAACCCAAAAAGTCTACGGATAACACAAGTGACACTAGGCTTCACTAGAATAGCTCCATGAAAGGATATTGTCAATGGAGTGATGTCGAAAGTGTAAAAAAACACCAAACATAATCGATCAATTGCTACAAATAGGTGTGCCACGATCCAAGAATAACCAAGGCAACAAGGAAAGGACACGAGATCCAAATAAATAGGAGTGCCATGATCCAAGAAAATCCAAGGTAATAAGGCAAGGAAAAAAATCTAAAGAAGCAAGATCAATCTACAAAAATAGGTGTGCCACGATCCAAGAACAATAACCAAGGCAACAAGGAAAGGATATAAGCTCCAAATAAACAGAGTACCATGATCTAAGAAAAGTCAAGGTAACAAGGCCAAGACATGAAACCAAAATAATCGTATCAAACAACACCCTCACATATTACTAATGGGTAGAGTGACACCATAGATCTGTATGAGTTGCCAAAATCAACTACTCGAACACTGACAAACTAACACTGGGCTTCACCAGAATAGCTCCCTCACAAGAGAGACTATTAACATGCCAAAAAAGTGTCAAAACTATAGATCCAAAATATCTCAATAAATAAGAGAGATATAAATTTATACACCCAAAAATACAAGAAAGTAATACCCTAAAGTTTAGAACGTCAAGCTCAACCAAAATTGCATCCATAAGTGATTACAACACCCTCCCAAATTTGGCACTTTATAATCGTGTGTGCGTGTAAACATTAAAATAATAAAAATTACCTTTTAAATTTTAAATATGTGTTTAAACATGTCACCAATGCGTAGATCTCGAAAAATAACACAATTTCAAACAAAACATCACCTTAATCCGAGCTACAGATCAAAAGTTATGAGCTCTAGAAGGTTTTTCTATTCAAATAATATTTTAATGCTGATCTTTTTTTTAAAATGTACATGTGACACCAAAATGTTCAAAGGTAAAAGAGTGCATCCACACGATACAGATTATGACCAAAGGATAAAATCCTACACTCAAAACCTAAAATGTCCAAAGGGTAAATCATTGCATCCGAGGGTACAAATCAATATCTAATGGATACAAGAATGCACCCAAAGGGTGCAGATCTACGTCCAATGGATGAAATACTCGCATCCAAAACAAGAATATCCGAGGGTAAAATAATGCATCTAGAAGGTACACGCTTATACCCAACAGATAAAATAATGCACCCAGAGGGTACAGATTTGTTTCAGTGAGTGGATAAAAGACCGCATCCAAAACCGAAATATCTAAAGGGTAAGAGAATGCATATGGAAAGTATATGCTTATATCCAATGGATAAAATAATGCACCCAGAGGGTAAATATCTACGTCCAATGGATAAAAGAATGCATCCAAAACTAATATCCAGAGGGTAAAATAATGCATCTGGAAGGTACACACTTATATCTAATGGATAAAAGAATGCACCCAGAGGGTACATATCTACATCCATATTTGATTGTCTCAAAACATAGTCAAGTTTATAGTCAATTCTATGGTTTTGGCACCTTCCAAATCCAACGGCGCACTCTATTTCACAAAAAAATGCATGTTGTAGAAAAGTGCTCAAAACTTCCGAATACATGAAAATAATAAAACCCTTGCTTTCAAAGAAAAAAATTACAAATGGATGTCTACATCATATATCACTCTAATACCATGAAAGGAACGATAAGAAGACTTCTCCAAGATGCAATCTTAGATGATAAAGCACACCACATTATATTTGCAAAACAGAAGAGCTAAAATACCATATATGGAAATCCATCATAATCCATAATGCTCAATACATTACAATACAATGGCTTGAATTACCCAATAAGAAAGATGTACATATAGGGGAGGGAAGTAAAACTACTACCCAAATCAGTGGTGAATAACTCCCACTAACTGATATTGGTAGTTAAGTTAACTCCAAAAGACTAGTAATCTAACTCCACATAGCTGAAAAATTAACTCAACACAACTAGTAAGCTAACTCCACACAACTAGTACACCTAAGTAAGCTAAGAAAAAAGTGTAGGGTTAACACAAGTGTAATAATTATTCTAATAAATAAATAAAATGATAAATAAAAACCTACACTAACATTGGTGACATCACGATACAATCCAATTCACTCTACACAAATTTTTCATTGAACATGTCAACACACCTTCATATCACATAATTACAAAACACTCCAACACTCAGTAATTTGAAATAACATTATTTTCACACACAAAAACGGCACCAAATCACATGTGAAACCCTCATTGAATCAACGAAAAGGAGAGAAAATAATCTCATCACAAGCACATCAACATGATAACAAATAAATACTAAGTGACATGCACAACACATGCATTTATAATATAACAATTACAACATTATCCACATCAAAACATATATCGCATTACTCTTGTAATCTCCACCACAACCATACAAGATGATCACAACTCTAATCCATCCCATAGGTTCGAGAGCATGAACCTCCACTTTGATACCATATGTAACGCCCACATTTTACACACACAAATACAACACACATGATAATAACAGGATAATTTTTTTGACTTACATTGCTTGATACATAACATCACATAGGATCACTTAGGATAATGTATAACACATGAGATGTTTTTGTAACCATGGACCCATATATATAACATGAAACACATGATGCACATCAAAGCCACATTTCCAAAAATGACAAAGTACAACAATGACCCACGACAATATACACTTACTCATAGGAACTTCCCACAACACATCATTGTTCATGGTGAAATATTTATTACAATCCTATTTTTATTAGTTGACTATAATTTTCTGAAGAACACATAACATAGGACCCTTCGTTCCTTTACAACAAGGTTGCATGTTTTTGTTTAACATTTCACCTATAGTGGTTCCTTTATAATTCACTCGTTTATCTTGTGGAAATAACTTTATATAGCATGATCGTGATTAAGATTGTATATACACACATGTGTCTTCTAATATTTTACTTAAGGATTTGTTTGAGAGAGCCATTTTTAATTGGTTTGGAAAAATAATCTAGATTACAAAGAGGAAAATTCACGAGAAAGAAGAAGGAAGCTAACTAGATTAATAGAAAACCTATCCTGAGTCCATTTCATAGCATTGTTTGATGAAAACAATACACTCTTGTAATCTTAAATTTATTACAACCATGTCGAGATAACTAATTAAGTGTATTATTATTCATTCACAATCATTTCTCAAATTAGGAATTCATATTTTCAAAATCATATTGCATGCATGGAAGGGCATTGAACATGTTTTCCCATTATAAATATTTTTCTTAGAATTTAAGTGATGAATTTCACATTTGGAACTACTTTTGTTTCATCATCTTAAGAATTTAATCCTAATAGAAACATGTTAATTACATGTTTCGACCTTAAATTCTACTTCGTAAGGGATCCTAGGTTTAATATATTCCTATCTACACCAAGGGTTCTACTAACTTGTACAAGTCCAACTAGAGTGAAATTTCCTTAACTCGCAAGACCTTGGCTACAACTTAAGTTATCCCATTCTCGAGGATACATTTTATTATTTCATTAGCATAGTTGTTTAATCCACATTTATGCAAACACACGACATGTGATCATGCATCATATCTGGTTTTTGATTTATTAGGTTGTTGTATTAGTCGTGGAGCTCTACTTTATTGCATTCAATTTATGATCAAATTTGCCTTTTTAGTTGGTTTAGACATCATTCAATGGCATACCATTTTTGTAGTGGTCATTCATTATTTTAATCTTATTTACCCTTTCACTAACTACATTTATGCGATTAATTTGGTCATGTATTAACATCATTTGGAACAAATGCAATTCCTTTAACACTTACGTAACACTTAGGTATTTAAGACTATAAGGAGTATGAACTCGAGACAAGACAACTCATTTCATTTCTTTTAGACACACAAGAATTTAGTGTATATTACAAGAGGAATATGTCCCAAATAATCTTATGAATTATGAAAGACTCCTAAGCACCTATTTCAATTGTTGGGTAAATACGTAGGTAATTTGAAACGTACACTCCACTCACATAATTTAGATCTCACAAGAGATCAATCGTAGGTATAACCACCAACTATCTTGCAAGGATTTGGCCACCCACTAGAGTAACAAGGGAATCACACACAAGGGGATTAACTTACTAATGATAAGGTCATACCTACAACACCTAGACACGATCACCTCACTCATCCCAATATGATAGGTTTCACAACATATATGCACCACCTCATAAAATATCAAGGAAATAGTCCTTAATAAGACTTATTAGGTGTGAAGAATGAACAAGAAATTAATGAGATATAATTATTTTATTCACATGACCAATGTTTTATACCCTAGAAAAGACTAAAATGAGAGGAGAGAAAGGAAAATAGGCATTATAATTCTTTCTTTTAATTTTGTTAGTTTTGATGAGAGGATATTTTACCTAGCATTGTGGGTGTTAAGGAAATATACAAATAATTCACATAACAAAATATTCGTTTAATATATTTATAACATAGGTACAACATTGAGTACAACTTCACATCTAATCCGACACTTTAAAATATAGACACATTGGTAATTCCTTTTCAAAATATACCACGAACAATTCTTTGAACAATAATAGAGATAATTATTCTATGGTAATAAATGTATTGCAAGATGAATACAACTTTATAATGAACACTCATTAATTACAACATATAACATCCAGAAAATTCCTCTTATTCGAGAGTACCTGTAACCAACGTTACGTCAATTCTAGGATTGAGTATTGAAATTCCCTACACTCAAGCATAAATCAACACATTCATCATTTCTAACATTTTAAATTAAATATAAGACAAAGAGATAGGTAGAGGGAAGAAGGCAATGTTCATTTCTCATGCATTCACACTTTCACATTCGATTGCACTTAATATTTTTGTTCTAGACAGAGAGAAAGAGAGTAAGGAGGAGAGAGAAAATTAAGAGATGTTTTATTTTCCATTCAATACAATATCGTAACCATTAGAATTTCATGTCAATTATCATTTCATTTCAAACAAATTCACATTTTCCAATTCATTTACATTTTCAAATCAATCAAGTATCATAGTCATTTCTAGAGAGAGAAGAGGGTGGAGAGAGAAAATCACCATACATTTCAAAATTCATTTATACAAGATAAAATATCGAATAAAATTCTACATAGCATTACAATGGTATTACGAGGTCACACACGTGGCTAGAAGTCAAACAAAACTCAAAAAGGAGATTCTAGCTAAGGTTGAGGAAATTGACCAAAACATCAAAAGTGCCTAAAAATGGGTCTTGAAAACACTTGGTTTAAGTTTGATCATGAAGTTTGAAGATTACTACTTAGTTTTCCATATATAGATATTTCATCATGTCCGAAGCGAAGGATGATTACGATGAGCAGAGCTCATGTTACAAGGAAACTTTGGGTCAATTATCATAATTACATCAATAACTCTTGTTGCAAATGCAGAGTGGGCCCAAAAACCCATGCAAAAATTAGTTTCCGAAGGCGCTTTCATTGAAATGTAGGTTATTTAATATTCTCTTGTTTGAAGTTGATGGATAGGTGGAAGGTTTTTCATTTTCGCTCAAACTAAGTGGTAACTGTAGACAGAAACCAATTGTGTTTCACTAAAAGAGCACGTCACTACAAGTGATTGATAAGCTAAGTGGGCTTACAAATTCGATATGTAATGGCATTAATTAATTTCAAACAACTTGGTTATGTTTCCCATTCAAATGAGTGTCCCACATTACCAGGGGTCATGCAAGGAGTTTCAAGTTACGGTATATTTGGGTGTGGTGCTCCATGCATACTTTTGGGGTCATATTTTTTGATGTTCAACACTACCAATGATGTAAGGTTTTATCATGGGTTGGAGTTACATTTCCTAATAATTAAAATTTAATTTCCAAATGTAATAAATGATGAAAGTGGAATTTAGTACAAGAGAAAAAGGGAAAGTCCATACCTTTTTATCGACGCTTGCTAGAGACAAATGAGCTAGGCAATTTTCATGATGACGCTTAACCGACCAGGACAACATTTGATTGAAAGATTTTGATTCCTTTTCCATGAATCCATTTTGCACAAATCTTGCAAATCATTGACATTTATGATATCACAGCTCTATGAGGCATTTGTTTTAACCAGTATACGTGCCTTGACTATGCTTTGACCTTTTACATACATTTCTTCCAAGGTAGTTGTGGCTGCAATGTTTGAAGAAATTACTCTATCCATGATGATTTCTTCGATGTCCACACACACATCCAAATCTTCCAAACTGGCTGGAATAGGGAGGATGCTAACAGCGGTCATATCTAGTATGTTTTAAACCTTTCGATAACCTTCACTTGAAATTTTATAGTGCCTTTCTAATAAGAACATTTTTTTAATAATACATCAAGCTTTGCAGACAATGAGAACACATTTCTCTCAGGTATTTTTTTTCCAACAGTCCACATGCCTTGTAAATGCTCCCACGTCTGCATACATGTCAACCAGGGCACTTGCAATAACAACATCTGACAAAAACCCCTTTTCCATTCTACAACAATGGATACCCACGCCCTGTTCCAAGGCTCTTACTTTGGCACAAGTGGGGATTATGCTGGGAAAAGGACACTTATCGACACATAAGTGGAATATCAGGAAGGAAATTTCAAAGTCTTAATCAATACAATAACAACTCGAAATAAAATATAAATTATAGGAAAATGGATTTGTAGACGTTGTATAAAGGTGTTTCAAGGGTTATAATACACGTAGAACCATTTCTCAGAAGCAGCAAAATCAAAATGAATACAATGAGTCATTAGACTTGATTACAACACTCCTAATCCTTAGTCTTTGTCTTCTTCTTCCACACAGCAAACAAACTACTGACATGCAGTTTTTTTGTTTTACTCATATACATTTAAACTTGGTTTAGATACAGAAACTGATCCAAAACAATCACTGTGTATAAATAAAATAATGAGAGATTAGAGTTAGAGCCTTATCTCTATGTGCAAAGTTGATTTAACTCGCAATGATATTGATTGAAGGACCAATATTACTGAGAGCATCATTTTGTGCAGTTCCTCGTCACATTCTATTTATTTAATTATGAGAGTATAGAAATGTAATTTACCTTTGTTAGTAATTTAGAGCTCCAAATTCTACACTGGCTACAATTATCTAATTAGTACTAATTTTACAGCGTTAACTTGGGTTTCACTATGGTTAATACTTTGGATATAAAACATAGTGCTTGTCTTATTATGCAATGAAATGACAGAGATGAAAAAGGCTTTTAGGATGTGTCACTGTCCACACGTACTAAGGCTGAAAATTTTGGCCCCTCTCCTGACACAAATTAGTGATCCGTCAATTAGCATTTCAAATTTAATTTATTTCATGATTATTTTTTAATTGTATACCAGGCACTACATGGTGTCTAGTAATATATTAAGTATGATTTCATGGATAATCTTCTAGTACTTTTAATAGGTGTACTTTGTAAGGAAACAAAGATCTCAAGGCATCGTTGAATGTCTAACTTCTTAGATGACGATCAAGTTTGTATGCATGTTGGGTATGAATAATAAGAGTCATTGATTTCATAATGATATAGATGGGTATTCCTCTTGATGAGAATGTATAGGACACTCTATCTTGGTTACTTCTAGCCTATAACCCACATTACTATGGATTGTGCCATGATATGTAGATATAACAATAAGTGTCTAAATGAGAATGGATTAATAGTGTCTTAGGTAAATAAATTACAAGTATTGATTTATGAATGTTATAGGAGGTTAAATTACATGAGTGATAAAATCAAGGTACAAAATTTAAGAGGGAGGTAAGGTTAGGAGCTTCTTCTTACCATGGAAGCCTGTGTCATAGACCAAGAAATGTTTACAAGGCTATTATAAACATAGATCTCCCATTAATAAAGTTTACTTCAAGGATTTTTTTATTTTTTTAAAGGGTGAAGCGAGAGGGTTTTAAAAGGACCCACATCCTTGTTACAAAAATCCCAAATGGCGAGATATTGACGTTAAGAAAAAATAAAGTAATCCCAAAGGCTGAAAAAATACCAAAAAACAAAAACAAGGGGGCAACCATCCCAACTACATAAAGTAACTTTTTTAAGAGAATCAATGTCCTTCTTAGTAGCGAGGAAGTATGCTTATCAACAAGATTATCACCAATTTTATAAGGTCAAGGCGAGTCATTATATATATTTTCCCGTGTCACATTAGTGTGATCCTTGTAATATTTGAGGACAAAAAAACTCTATTGATGTTGGCTAGAATATTGAGAACAATGGCACTTTGTCATCCCGGTCTTCCTAAGAAGCTAAAATAGGTTACATCACATCGCCGCATCCCTATTATTTTCCTCCATAATAGTATCATGAACATACCCCCACACAGGAGAAGGTGAGTTAGAATAAAAGATGAAATTCCAAGCGAACCTCATCGATTTCTTCATCAACAAAGTGTCGAGGATGAGCCGAGACACTGAGGCGAAGCAACTTAATCCATAGCAGAGAGGACAAGTTGAGGGAAAGCGTGGGTGGACCCAACTAGGGGATAGGTGATGTAAAATAGGGGGAAGCAAGATGGGTGGAGGGGAGGGGAGTCACAATGAATAAACTAGTGATGATAACATCATAATCAATTGCGAGGAAGGTTAAGGTGACGGGGAAGGTAGTGGGGCTCGAAAAAGGAAGAGGGAGGGCACTCAAGTGTCTCCAAAGTAGTATCTTGGTGCACCTTACCTAAAATGGGAGGAAGTTCTCAATAGATTCTAGGGAAGTAAAAAGGAGATAACAGATAAAGCAACCCATGGTGAAGAAAAGGACCTTCCCTATGCGGAATAATTGAATAGAGAGTTCTTGTTATCCAATTTTTCCCCTCAGGAAAAATTGGACAAACATGACCTTGCACATAGATAAAATGGAGGGATTGATTCATCATGGTAACTTGCATTTTGAGGTTGGCTAGATAGGTCAAGCAGTCAAGAAAATTATAGAGGAATTCGAAATGAAGAAACTCCGATGGAATTCCTTCTAAACAAGGATTTGAGCGAGAAACGTGTAGGATGGATCACACATATCATGGAATACGACATTGAAATCAAATTTTCCAAGTTGGTTCGTGGAAAAGGACTATGTGAACATTTAGCCTCAAGTCAACAATATGAAGCAAGCAATGAAAAGTAAGTTATTTTGGTACTACAAGATAATCAAGAACAAGCAAATGATAATGTTCCTATTCCTTGTTGGACTCAAGACATGATACACTTCCTAAAAACTAGCCTATTCCCTTAAGAAATGAGAAAATCAAAGAGGAGATACTTTAGATTACAAGCCATTCCACTTGTGCTTTTTGAGGGTGTTTTACTCAAGAAAGACATCAATGGTGTTCTACTGCGAGATGCATTGGGACAGTCAAATCGAGAAGTTATTACAGGATTTTCACAATGGAGAGGTGGAGGTCATTTTGCTCTGTGGGTAACAACTTTCAAAATAATGAACGTGGGTTATTATTGGACCACACTATTTAGTGAGTGTTACTCTTGGATCAAGAAATGCAAAAATTTTATAGTCTTCATAGGTAAAGAAAGGCTAAGAACACTTCCATTGTATTTGGTTTCAATTGAAAAACCATTCATGCAATGGGGATTGGACTTCATCGGGGTTATCAATCTAAATTTGAGCCAAGGTCACAAGTGGATACTCACATCAAAAACTATTTCACCTAGTGGGCCAAGGCGATAGCACTCAAAGAAGCTAATGAGTCTAGCATATTGGACTTTTATGAAAGGATAATGACTAGGTTTAGAGTACCAAGAATTATCATATCAAGCAATGCATTGGTGTTCCTAGGTTCCAAGATCACGAATGGGCTATTAAGAATGGAATCTACTTAAACACCTCTTCAAACTATTGCCCATAGGGTAATGGACGAGAAGAGTCCACAAATAATAATTTTCTAAGAACCTTTAGAAGAACTCTAGATGAAAACCACAAGATATGGCATACCAAGCTCAAATCAGCCTTGTGGGATGACAAAATCACACCAAACGTGTCGACAGAAATTCCCCTTACAAGTTAGCGTTGCCTATATCACTTGAGTCACTGGTCTTGGAACTTATGAAATAGTTGGAATTGTCTAAATTCGATCCTATGGAAGCTAGGTATGCATAATTCATGGAATTGAAAGAGATAAGAAGACATGCCATGCAAAACCATGGAAAAGGACAAGGCCATGATCAAAGTGACATTCAAAAAAGGGCCAAGGAAAGAACCTACCAAGTGGGGGACCTAGTTACAAGTGGGATGTAAATCGGGAAAACCAGGAAGGCATTCCAATTTTGATGCCATTTGGAGTGGCTCTTACATGGTCACAGGATGTCGTAGTAGAAATGCCTTCCAATTGTCTACATTGGATGGAGAGGAACTTGTGATTCTGGTTAATGGAATCTATCTTAAACATTGGTACTGAAAAGAAAAGGTTTCACCCTATAAATATTAACCTAGGATTTTAATTCCGCTAAGTGCGTATGCACATTGTCTTGTTGTAGTTTAGGTCTCAATTTCCCTAAGTGCCTTTGGAACAGGTTTTATTGCTTCTAGATGTAATCATTGGATTCAATGTGCCTCCAGGTGAATGTTGTAATAGGGAATAATTTCATACTTGTAGGAAATAGTTGCTGATTTCAAAGGAAAATAAATGCAGAGAAACTAAAATCAGGTTTTGGGATAGTCCTTTTTAGGCACAAATCAAGTTCGGGTCAAAAGTTTGCAAAATGTTAGGGGAAAGTTTCGAGTACAAGATTGGTATCAGGATATCATTCATAATTCCATGCCCAATGGAGACTTCAAGGTATCTAATCTTCTACCTAGCAAGAAGGTGACCCCACGAGTCGCCAATTGTTATCCAATTTTTCCCCTCAGGAAAAATTAGACAAACACGACCTTGCACACAGAGAAAATGGAGGGATTGATTTAGTCATGGGAGCTTTCATTTCAAGGTTGGTCAAATAGGTTGAAGTAGGTGAGTAAATTACACAGAATTTAGGAAATGAAGAAACTCTGAAAGTCTGAAAATTTCGGATTTCAGAGGTGGAGCCGTTCGGAGGTAGGCTAGGGTCAAATTCGAGGACTGGGTGGAAAGAAGCATGAAAGTCATAACTTGAAGTCTGAAACCTAAAGTATGAATTTCAGACTTTGGGATTTTGGAGGTTCGAGGTTTTGGTGAGTGTGGGCAGGTGAACAATGAAAAAATCCCCGAAATCCCAAAGGTTCAAACACAAGTCCGAAATTCAGACTTCGGGATTTTAGATATTTGGAGGTTTTAGTGAGCATGGATAGGTGAATAGTGAAAAATCCATGAAATCCCAAAGGTCCAAAACCTAAAGTCAGAAATTGATACTTCGAGATTTCAAAGTTTCGGAGGTTTCATGTGCCCAAATGGATAAACAAGTCCTCGAACCCCAAAGTCCCAAAACCCAAACCCCAATGTCTTGAAAATCCAAACTCAAATCCCAAAACCCCCAAAATGTAAAGGTTCGAAACCTGAAGTCTGAATTTCAGACTTCGAGGTTTCGTATTTCGAACCTTGAACCCCTAGTTTGAAATATCACAATTTAAAGTCCGAAACTCAAAGTTCAAATTTCAGACTTTGGGGTTTCAAAGTTTTGGAGGTTTTGTTGACTCAAGCCGAATGAACAATAACATCAACCTCTAAAGTCAAAATGCTCTAAATTCTGAAATTTCAGACTTTGGAGGTTACGAGGCAATTTTGGAGTCCGAAAAGAGAAGATCAACCACCCACATTTATTGTAGAATGACACCCCCATCTTCAAATGGCCATAACTTTTGACTAGGAGCTCGGATTTGCACAAAATCGACTTTTTGGAAATCTCTCAGTGTCCTCTACACAACTACAACTAGTATTTATAGATTTACAATACACCATTTTAGGGGGTGTTTCCATATTTCTCACCTACCCAAATGATGAAGGTATGGGCTTCCTTTCTTTCCCAACAAGGCAAAGTACATGGAGGTATGGGTTTTATAGTGGCACCCATCATTGTTGCAGGATATTTTAATGCATTTTTGGGTGGTTGAAGCAATATTTCAAATTCCTCTCTCTCCCTTATCTCATTCTTCTTATATATTGTAAGGAGGGGCATTGTTCTAATGTTGGATAATTTTACTTTGCACCCTCCCTTATTCTCTTGTCTGTAAGTGAATTTGTGGATTTCAAACCTCCCATTCAAGTTGTAATGTAAGTTTGTGCCTCTTGGCCACCGAAATGCAATCGTATAAAATATGTGGCACAATAATATAATTTTGTGGATGAATTTCAACCCTCTCTTGTGTTCATTGAATTCTTCTGATCTCTCATTGCAATCTTGGTTATATGTGCATGGTTATTGTATTACATGTTTAATGGTTTGTGTTTAATGGTTAGTGGATTCTCATCAATGGATTTATCTATGGTTTATTTTCATCCTTCTTAATCTAATTTTGGTTTCCATCTCCATGCAAAGTAGGTGTTCAACATTCCTTTTGGTGCATCACCTCTATTAGTTTAGGTTTAATTTCTTGTAATCTTCTTAACCATGTCTCCTTGGAAAGTTAGAGTAGATTTTAGAGTAGATCCTCTACAATTTGGATGTGTGCATCAGAATAGAGGAATAGGAACTGACCTTCATCTGGAGGGTTATCCCAATTACAAATTCCCACACTTTGGGATAACTCCATGTTTGACGAATCACATTGACTGCCTCAACCATTCACTAGAATAAATCAATGGTGTTGTGATTTCACCATAATAATTCCAAGGATTGAAAACAAAGGAGAATGGATTCACCTATTTTCCATGTTGCAGATGAGAGAGAGAAAAAAATTGGGTCCGTAAATGAGCTTGTACCTACCATACAAAGTGTGAAATAATGTAAAATATATTTTTCACCCTAATCCCATGGAGGGTGGAGAGAGGCTCATTTGTTACTCGATTGGTACTTTTACGCTTTCTTCTCTTGGTCAACGAACTCAAGAATTTCAACCTATAGGTAACGATTGAAGTATTCGGCTCCTTCCAAGGAGAGACTAGTGGCCTCCATAATTAAATCCTAAGTAATGATGAAGCGTATTTTTCCCACCTTGACCTTTCCTTCTTCCATGTAGCTAATAATACTACTAGAGACCATTATAGAGTGACCCTTCAAGCATTCCATGAAGGTGAAAATTCCTATAGCTTGCAAGATATCCCAAACTTTTTGGTCCCCTTTGACATCATCGGAAGAAACATGATCAATTTTGTAGATTTAACCACTCATGTTGAAGTGTAAGATCAATAATGGCAAGAAAACAAATGCCTTTATTTAAATAAGGAATACAACCATCACCACCTCTAACGGATGTACTTGTTAGAATTGAATTGAAGTGAATTATTTTAATAATTAAGGAACCTTTCAATTAATCATAACAAGTAGGATCTTATCATCACACGAATGTGAGCCCAAAATGTCTTAATGATATTTTCATCAAATCAAGGGTAATTATTATGGTCATCACCACTAAGAAAGGGATGATCATATATATCATAGCTAAAGTTGAATCTAACACAAAGGATCCAAAATTTTATACTAAACTTGAGGTGGAAGATCATTTGAGATTACTTTGAGAAGAAGGAAGGAAAATTTCCAAACCTGGGATTGTGGCTCTTCATGAGGATGCCCACATTCACCAGAAATCATCCTCAATTTCCCTTGGAATAAATATGTTGATACTTTATCTGTTGGAAGTAAACTTGTAGAGATCTTACTGTCATTACATATATTATTGATGATCCATTGACCAAAATCCATGGAATTTACAATTTTTACCAATTTAATGAGTCACTCTCCACATGAGATTTCCCATGCTAATATCGATAGTAATTTCCATCTCTTTATGATGGAAACAGCTTTTAGCTCTATGGTTAGTGCCAATGGAAAGGTTAGCTGCAATAGCAGCCAAAGGATGACCTAAGTCATCCCTAAGGATAACCTCTCCTATGGAAGCACCGGGATTTGTCATAGCATCACCGTTAGTATTAAGTTTGAGACACCACGGTGGAGGGGGCCAAGAAGTGTTCGCTCTAGCGAGGTTGAATTTGGAGTTACAATTGGTATCAGCAATTGTTCTAGCCATGAAGCAAGAGGAATTAGATAGATTTTTTTATGTTGCTTCATCAAGATGTAGCAGTTTGAATTTTCTTGTAAACTAGAAACAATGCCAATGAAGACCTACCCCAAATCCTGAATTTTCTCCTTAAAAATATGCTTGTTCCTTTCTTTTCGAATACCCCATAAGAAATGCGATAGCAAAAGAGACAATGCAAGAGAGGCTATAGGATGATGAAAAGGATATCATCATTGGATAAACATTTCAGCAAGAGAAGATATTAAAACGCGAGTTGACTTACATTTTAGCTTAAATGGACTCCAAAATGAGAGGGTGAAGGGGCAACGAAGAAACAAATGAGGCATGAGTTTTATAGAATTAAGGCGAGAGGATGTAGCGGGTGGGAAGAGAGTTGCCTCTATGTTTGATATTTTCCCGGTTAGAACAACGTCACGAGAGGATAACTAAGAGAAAATACCAATTTTAGCTATAACATAGGAGACCAATAAAAATTGAAAGGACCACTAGAAGGGTGAGATTTGGATAGGTAGGAAACATTAACGAAAAAAGACACTATATGGGGAGGAAGGCAAAATATGTTCATCGAGAGAATGGGAAGTGTGGATTTATTGAGAAGAAATTACCTTCTTAAGAAAATGAATATTTTGGAGCCGGACATAGAAACATCCCACCTAGGAATGAATGTCCCAGTTAAGAGAATTATCACCCATCCAAAATAACCTCTTACTTTGAATCCGCATTAAAAAATCAAATGATTTTGATCGGATTCTAGAAGGGTTCATTAACAAGGATCTTATCCCCTAACCACAAATCCTCCAAGAATTAAATTAGAGAGTCATTTCCTAAGCTCCATCTAGTTCCGTTGAAGAAAAGATTGAGAACTGATAATGGAATTCCATATAGAAAATCCCCTTGCAAAGACAAGAAAGGAAGCCTTCGAAGGAGGGAGGTATTTCTTAATAAGTAGTTGAGCCTGGGGTATTTATCATTTGACACAATATCCCAACATAAATAAGAAAGCATACATTCATTCATATCGGTTTATCTATATGGATCCAAAATGAATCTACTTCATCGATCATCTAGCACCAAAGAAATAAAATGGATAAAACAAGATTTTTTTGTATTTTAACAAAACTTCCTCCCCGTATAGAGTGGCGATTCTGCATGAACCATTGTCCCATAAAGTGGCAGTCTTGTAACCACCGCCTAGCCATGTCGGTGGTACTATAATTGTCGGTCTTCATGTCCCTTGGTCATGTCATTTTTAAATAAAAACATTGAACCATGAATGGACCCGGATTTGAAGCATATAACTTTTTCCCTTCCCTGCCATGACCTTTCCCATTCTCTACTACACGAGAGGACATGAGAGAGTCTATAAATACCTAAGAGGAGAAAAGGAATGGATTATCGAAAGTAAGAGACTTCATGGGAGTAAGTGCAAGAGTTTTCTAGTGCTGGAATTGAGTTGTAGAAGAAAGAGCTTGAGAATAGAATAATCAAGTAGTTGGGAGGAAGTGTGAGACATTGTCAATTTCCTTTCTCACTTATTGTAAAATTTGTATCTCCATAAATATTGAATTGGCCAAAAACAAAAAGGGAAGAAAGAGTAGTTTCCTTTCTGATTGGTTTTCCCTCTCACTAGGGGTTTCCAGGATAAAAATCCTTGGCATGTGTGTGTTTAAATTCATTTCTCTTTGAAAATTCTAGTTCTAAAGCATAAGTAAATCAATCACTAGCTCATCTGTCATTTTCTATTTGAAAGTAGAACAACAGTTTTAAATTGTGGTTTGTAGAAGTTCCAAAGTTGAAGGTTTTATAGATCATTTTCGTATCAGAGCTAACAAGTAGCTAGAATTGTGGTATTAATTCTTGTGATTTATATGACAAAGGACAAGGTCTAAAGGCGAAGAAACTTTACCTCTGCAATATAAAAATTTCTATTAAGAAGTGGAAGAAGAGTATTCGGGGAAAATGGAGGAAGAGAAATTTTTCCATAGAACCAAGATGTTGGAGACCATGATGGATAGGATGTATATTCATCAACAAGATCTCTCGATCTACGTGAAGATGGCTTTTGTGAAATAAGATTCCATGGACTCGGTGGTTAGAGTATTGGCCAAAAACATTGGCATAGGCAAGGGCCACTAAGAGGAAGATGTAGAAGAGCATGAAGAAGATATTCCAATTAATCGAGAATGTAAAATATGATCATGCTCCTTTTAAAGTTGAAATGAAAGTTGAAATTAGGATTTTTGAATGAAAAGTAGATGCAGAGTTGCTTGATAAGTGGTTAAAAAGGTTGGAAGTCTATTTTAGCATCCATAATGTTACTGAGGCACAAAGGATCACCTTTTCACTTCTTAAAATGGAGGTTCATTCTCTTGTTTGGTGGGAAACCCATCTAAATACTTGTGAAAAGAAGGAACATCTTATTGTTAGTACTTGGGAGGGATTTAAGGAATTACTTAGAGCTAACTTCTATCCTATTGGCCATAAGACTAAAAAAATGACTAAATGGTAGTATTTTAGACAAGACAATGGTCAAAGGGTGTAGGACTATACTTGTAGAGTTTCAAGGCAAGGAATGCTACTAAATATGGAATTAGAGGATGAGGAAATTCTAACCAAGTATTTGGGAGGACTTTACACTCACCTTCGAAGAAATGTCAATCACAAATATCTCAATGAGGCATGTATGCAGGCATATTGTATAGATGATGAAAAGAGAAAGGAGAAGTAGATCAAAGGGAAAAGAAGTTGACAAATAATCGAAGAAAGAACAAGGAAAACAAGTGGTAAAGGTAAGTGGAAAGGGAAAGGTAAACAAGCCTCCACTACTTTAAATACTTGTAGAGATCCCAAGAAGTTTTGTAATAACTATGATATCAATGGTCATACTAAAGCTACATGTTAGAAGGTACATTTGGAGTTACATACAAATAACTAAACCAAGGAGTTAAAGATGTATATGATATTTGTGAAGATATAAGGGGAGATAATGATAGAAGATGCCTCGATGTAGATGAAAGACTTGGATGCACACAAATTCTACCAACATGGACAACTAAGTGCGGGAAAAGGATATGAGTAGACTATTCCGATCAAAATCCAAATCAAGAGAACCAAAGTAAATGCTTCATTGATACTATTTCTCAATCTAACTTGATTTCTATAGTAGTTTTAAAGAGGCTTGGTCTTGAGACTTAAGAGCATCCACATCCTTATCCTTTGGGTTTGTTGAAGAAGTGTGTTGAAATTTAGGTAACAAAAGGATGTAAGGTAAAGTTTGGGATAAATTCCTAGTATATTGATGTATTAAAGGATAAATGTATTCCACTTGATAATTTAATGTTATTTTTAGAAGTCTTATGTGTATATCAGGGATGCTATATTCATGTGAATGGAGAACCAATACAAATGGGTCAAGGATGGGATCAACTATAACATCTAGGCACACCAAACAGTAAGTCACGGAGTTACTATTGTGAGTGCTAACAAAGCATAATGACTTATTCAGAAAACCATAATTAGTTTTGTTTAATTTTGTTAAAATATAAATAAGATGGGGTATAAGGTTCATAGATTTCTAACCATGGGATAAAGGATTTGGTTAGTACTATTTAGTCTTTTCGGATAGTTTTTAGGCTCCCAAATTGAGTTCAACCAAAATGAGAGGTAGAGTATGAGATTCATCTCATTTCTGAGTCCCCTCTACCAAACATCATGTTATATAGGAAATCCTTGTTGAAGAGCACTAAGGTAAAGAAACAAATCCAAGAGTTGTTAGACCAGAGTGTGATTCACCAAGAACCTCACCATGTGTTTCACCTATATTGTGATGGTGCCCAAGAAAGATGGATCTCGAGAGAATATGCATCGGCTATCGTGCACTTTGAATAAGATCACCATCAATAAAAAATATCCACTTCGACGCATATATGATCTCTTGGACTAGATTCAACATGCCAAATTCTTCCTAAAGTTGGATCTGAAGTTAGATTATCACCAAGTAAGAATGAAGGAGGAAGATATATGGAAGACGCCTTATAGATAAAAAACGTTTGTATGTGTGCTTAGTACTTCCATTTGGTTTATGTAACACACCCGATACATTTATGAGATTGAGGAATAATGTATTGCGGGATTTCTTAGATTCATGTGTCATTTTTATCCGGATGATATTTTGATTTTTAGTACCACATGGGAGGAACATCTAACTCATTTGCGCAAGTCTTGCAAGTTCTCAAGGAGAAACAATTGTTATACAATATGAATAAATGTGAATTTTCTAAATATTCACTTTTCTATCTTGGGCAAGTGGTTGAAGGAGGAGAGCTATAAGTAGATCCGAAGAAGGTGGAAACCATCACCAACCGGCTAACACCAATAGGAGCCACAGAGACTAAGAGTTTTGTGGGAGTATTACGGTACATGCGGAAGTTCATTCTAGGCTTCTCCGTGATTGGAATACCTCTACATATAGTGGTGGAAAAGAGTAAGGGTATTGACTAGGGTACATAATAGGATAAATACTTTGAGTTATTAAAATACAATATTACTCATGCTCCAGACTTTCTCTTCCTAATTTTTAGTATCCTTTGAAGTAGAGATGGATGCGAGTGATTATGTTATGGGTGTAATGTTGTTACATGGAGGTAAGTCACCTTTTATATTTATAAGAATTTTACTTTATAAGTTAGAGGATATTTAATATATGATAAGGAAATGTATGCACTAGTTCAAAACATTAAAAATAGAAGCATTATTTGTTGGGTAAAGAAACTATTGTGCATGTTGATCACAAACCTCTTCGCTTTTACAAGCACGGTCTAAATTTCAGTAGGTAAGGCACTACAAATGGGTGGGGTCCCTTCAATAATTACATCTACCGATCAAATCTAATAAGGGTAGTACAAACTTGGTAGCAGACATGTTTTCTAGACCGCCCCACATAGAATAAAATATCCTATTTAGACGTTATATCTCAGATTGATACCTTCATGAAGGATGTGTATGGAGAGGCATATGCCCAAGACAAAGACTTTGGGGCGACATTTCATAAGTTGAAGTCCAAAGGGGCTGAAAGGATGGGGATTGAAGATCGTTATCTCACAGAGATGTGTTGATCTACCGATGGGAGAAGCTTTGTGTCTGAAAAAATAAAGCCTTCATCTCGCTCATGTTTTATTAACTAAGCTATAAATTGAAACTAATATATACATAGCTTCAAAATAAAATGCTAATTAAATAATGAACCGTCAAGATAAGATCTTAAAGGAAATGCTTCTTCAATACATAAATGAAACTACATGCTAAGCTATTTCCTACTCTCTATGATTGCTAAATTAAACTATCAACCTATGAAGAACATAAGAATTCAAAATGGATTATTGCTTGATCTCAAAGATTGAGAATGGAATCTCACCAAGAGTGGCTACAAGGCCCTTTTGGATAATCCTATATTACTCAATTTTGAGTGAAAGGATGCTAGATGGAGAAGCTATTTCCAACAATGGAGAATGGCTCAAGATCAAATGCTTATATTCTTTCACTATTCAAAGCATGGTGCAAGAAGAAAGGTAAGGAGGAGGGTTATTTATATATCTTTCCTAAAGAGGCAAGGCTAGCAAATTGATGAATTTGGGATAAAGGTAAAACAAGATTAGGAATGGAAAAGGTTTCTTTATAAAAGGTAATCTTGATTTAGAAGAGTTTAATTTGTCATTAGTGAGTCATGAGAGTTGGGGATGTTTTAATTAATCAAAGGTGATTAATTAATAGGTAGATGTAAGCTTAAAGAATCTAATTAGATGAAAATTAGTATGATTTATGAGATGTAAAAGAGGAATTTGATCCAATAAATGGTAATTTATTGATTTAGAGTTAATGAGCGTAATTAATTGTTAATAATTAATTAACCTAAGTAGAAGTGGATATTAATTAACAAAAGGTCATTGATTGACATCTTTAATGATAAGAAGGCTAATTAATTAACGAAAGGTCGTTAATTAATGTATATGAAGAGAAATGTTAGCTAATTAGCGTAAAAACACTAATTATTACAAAAATGATGACAAAAAGGATAATTAGTGCAATATTAGCATTAAAGGTTGCGTAAAGTGGATTTTAGGTGTCTACATTTGCCCCTCTTTGGGGTGGCATAAGTGACGCCACTTCAAATATAGTAGACAAGTACAAACAAATAATTTTTTTGAAGAGATAGAAGAAAAAATTAATAGAATGAAGGATGCCCCCTCGAGTTTTGATGGGGTGATGAAAGAGGGTGATTGATGATCAAAAAGATGATAGAACATAATAGAAGTAGAAAAATTGATCCCTATTGTGCCAAGTTACTTTTGAAGAAAAGTGTTGATATAAGGAGAGTGATATGGAAGAAAAATGAAGATGAAAAGAGATGGATATAGCAATCATATTGCCGATGTAAAAACTAACTTTATTTCATCATTTTGCTTATGATCGATGTCATCACCCTTATTAAAAAGAATGAACAAGTATAGTATGACATGAAAATCCATATACAAACAAATTTCTATAGCTAAAAACACCAACTCCGTGCAACATATAAAATGAAATGCAATACGAGAAATTAAAAGATGCCTAACTCCTGCAACATACATAATGCAATGCAATATGAGAAACTAAGCAATATAACCTGACAGAAACATAATGCAATGTTTTTGTTATCAAGCTTTGATTTTGACCTGTGCGAATTAATGACAAGGGTTAAAAGATGGTGCCCCAAGAAAGGATACATGCAAGGGGTATAACGGAGGACACTTGGGTCCTATGAAAAGTAATCGTGCACTATGAAATAGTACCAAGTAACTCATTGTGCCCCAGAGTACAGACATAGTAAGCAAAGCCAAATTTGTTGATGGAGGTAGATCAAGATGATCTACGAGTCACACACAAGCTCAGGTGAGAACCAAAGAGCGATGTTTTGTAGGATAATTTATATTGTTTTTTATTTTTATTGAAACATATTTATTTATTTTTCTATAAGTTTTCTGAAGCTATGTACAGAAGACAAAGAAGCATGGATAGCCCCATGATAGATGGGATGTATAAGGGTAGAATGTCAAGCATACAAGAAAGTGAAGATGCAATATGCCCCAATGATTCGGTGGGAGTATTCAAAGACAAACTCTTCATAGATAGAAGGGGGATTAAGGCCAATATATAAAATAGGTTCAATCACGAGGAGTAAGGATGCACGAAGTGTAAGATGGACAAGAAACACGTGATAGAAAGGAAGTGGGCTATTGATTTATTAAAGGGGGACAAAGGTGCTTGCAAACATGGCAAAGAGTAGATCTGTACACATGGATGTTCTAAATGATTTCTAAAGAACCGAGGATGCTATAAAAGGATTTATAAGGTGGTCAATGAAAAAGTGATTATCCCAAGGTACAAATCATGAGACAAGACATGTGCTAAAAAGCAAGAGTTTGAACAAGGTCCAAAAAGTAACACTTGATAACATACTAATCTTGTTTTACTCATCGAGATTCCATGTGTGCACATGGAAATGAATTATTTCTTGAAGGAAAGAGTTGATAGACAGCAAGTGAAGACACTAGTCAATGTGTAGGAATGATTTAGTTTGAAATTTGATCTATGAATGGATTGTGGAAGGAGAGATGTACATTGCTCTGACGCTACTGGGTCAAGCATCCATAGCCACTGGTGGAGATGCATTTGAATCTAATCACAACATTGCTCTCTCGTCAGAGTCCATAGCCCCGATAGAGATTATTGGAAATACCCCAAGAGAGAGTTATATATCAATTTGATTTTTCTTTTAGCTTTTGATTTTTGATTGATTGATTTTGATTCTTTTTCTTTCTAAAAACTTATTTCATCTCTCTTGTTTGACAAGGGGTTAAGAACCACTGATGGATTGATGGAAGGATGTGAAAGTGATTGTGATGACGAAATTGGATAGTGTCAACAAATACACCCAAAAATTCTTCCCAACAAGTTTATTATATGTATATAGTGATAGGATCTCTAAGAGGTCAGTCATTCTTTAATTTACCAAGGTGATGAAAGACCAAGGTCAAACGGATACCATAGAGATAAATGTCACAAAATGCATGCAAATAGGCTAACCACGATATCATCAAAGGGATGAAAATGGTGGATGACTTACAGATGAATATGAAAGAAAGGGAAGAAAGAACATCCATGTGTACGCAATACCTTATTGCAATGTTTGATCTTTGTACCTTTGATTTTGTTTTTTTAATGTTTTATTGTTTTCTTTTTTTTGTATTTCTGAATTGTTTTATGATTTTTTATTTTATTTTTGAAATGTTTTATGATTTTTTTTATTTTTTGATGGTTATCAGAATGAAACATGTCACTCTACGTGATAGGATCCAACAACAATGTGTGTGACTTCCTTGATAAGGGAGACTAAGTGTGTTTGTTTATCAAGAGTGATATTATCCCCGATCTTGATGATTGTGGTGAGTTCACACTCAACAAATGACTTTGTGATTTGTTTTGAAACATGGGTTTTGTATGTGGGAGTTTGAGTTCCCTATCCATAGGTTTCTGCACTTTCTGCGCCATACTTGATGGGTACGTTGGTGTGCATTATTGACTAGTGTTTGATTTTGGATTTTATGATCATTGGAGTTGTTGGTAGCTCTACATCTCTTCGGATTGTTGATCTTGGTGAGATAAAGAACATGTCTAGATTTATTATAAGCTAATGCTTGGCTTGTCGATCCCGAGAAGTGAGAGAATAATGTGGATGTTTAGAATTGATGAGAGGAATGGCAGTGGGCTTGCCACAATCTTTGGTAGAAGAATAATGTGATGGATGAAAAGGATACAATCCAAGGATTGAAGAAGATGGGCTACTAGGAGGTGATCCATAGATAGAAGATGAAGGGTCTGCTAGGATGTGGCCCAAGAATAGAAGAAGAAGGGATACTAGGACATGACCCATAGATAGAAGATGAAGGGATACTGAGGATGTGGCCCAAGAATAGAATAAGAAGGGATACTAGGACGTGACCCATATATGTAAGATGATGGGCTACTAGGATGTGGCCCAAGAATAGAAGATGATGGACTACCCGAGGGTGATCCATACATAGAAGACAAGGGGCTAGTTGGGCGTGCCCCAAGAATATATGATAGTGGACTACTCGAAAATTTCCCACAAATAGCAGAGGGAGGGTTACTGAAGGTGACCCACACCTAGACGTTCGAGATGAAGGGCTACTTAACATTGACCCAATATAAGATTGTGATTGAGGAATTATGATAGACAAAGAGTGATTGGATGATGAGAAGATAGGCCATGGATCAACGCAAGACCAAGGACTTTCATTACATAATGAAGAATTTGAATATGGAAGAATAAGAGGAGGATCAAGTTGCATGATTTGAGGCTCTTCCTTTGTTTCTTGATAAAAGGAATCAACCTTTTCCTCACAATATGTGGGTGCATCGAAGTCTAAAGAGAATCCTTGTTCATAATCTTCTAAAGGAATATCTTCATGTGCCCCTATAAATGCCCTGATTGTTTCTTCATTCTAAAAGAGGTCAATCGGTATGAGTTGTTGATCAATCACCAGGGGTTGATTGGAAGAAAGAGGTTCACTTGGTGTGGAAGACTTAGAATATGTTTGATGATGATTGATAGAAGAAGATGACATGGGGGACAAAGAAGATGTGGAGCTAGATGTCTTGGGAGTAGAAGAAGGTGGTGTGGACCTACCTATACGATGGTATATCATCTATAAAATAGTAGGATTAAGTCTAAATTCTGTAGATTGTGACGCATGGTTCGATTCATACATTTGAATCAAAGGACTTTGAGTCACATGAATCTTTAAAGAATAAATACTTAGTGGGGGTGATTGATGAAGAAGGTCCTGTGAAGAAGGGGAGGACCGTGATTCAAGAATCGCATTGGATGAATAATAACAAGGGTCCTGTAAAGAAAGAGAGGACCACGATTCAAGAATTATATTAGATGTTTGATTGGAGGGATTTGGAGTTGCGTGTATCTTCAAAGGAAGAAGATGTTATTGAGGTGGATCGATAAAGGGGTCCTGCGCGAAGAAAGGGAGGACCACAACTTAGAAGTTATATTAAATGTATGATGAAGAGGGTCCCGCAAAGATAGGGAGGACCATGACATAGGAGTCACATTAGGTGGCTTAGGAGTTAGATTATATGAATCAATAGTAGTTTGGATCTAAATAGTAGTTTGGATACAAATTGTAGTTTAGATTTGAATCATCATGTTGGTTGGATATTTTGTCAAGCCAAAATATGAGGTTCAACCATAGTACATGGGATAAAATTCCTCGTCAAAGATGGGTGAGGCTACCTGTTTATTACTAATCTAAAACACAAAGCAGAAATAATAAATACAGATTCACACTAACCTAACCATTGGGTTGGGATAGAATCCCAAATCCATATTCACACTAGGTGAAGATAATGTTGTTTTTTGAAATGGAAAGGATTAGAAACGGAATTATTATTATGGAAGAAACACAACAAAGGAAATGAGAGGAACATAAAAAAATTTTAGCAAACGAGATCACAAAATAATCATACGAGTTTTAGACAACAAATGTAATGTTTGAAATGATTAGAACCATCAAGATGCTAAACAAAGAATAGCTTAAGATTATGAACATGAGAACAATATCTTAAGAAAGATACATCTCACAACACAAAGTTTACAAAAATATCATCGGTTTATTCCTCAAATGATTAAAAGAAAACACAAAGTTTTCTTCTTCACAATAGTTCTCAATATTCCAAAATCTCAACCCTTTGGAATGCATCGATCCCTTATTTATAATAAAAGGAGTTGAGAGAAAATTGGATAAATCCCGAAAAATAGTCTTTTAATGAGAGTCCTATTTTGCTTGACTCTCACGCAGAGAGACCAAGTCAAAATTTGCTTCCTATGTGACGAAACAAAAGGAAAAAGACATGTCAATTTCATGATTGAAATGACATGCAACATTATGCCTATTCTATTTCATCATCTTTGTCTTCCTCCAACAAAGCCTTCTTGTCCCGAAATTCTTGGAATTTTTGGATTATACCCTACATCTCATTTTCATCAGGTGTGGTGGAATGATCACTCAAAACTTCACATGTTTCCTGAGTATCGCTAGTGTTGCCAGAAGCTTCTTCATCTCTTGTTGAGTTTCTGAATGTTTCAAGAATGTTTAATTCTCACAAACCTATTAATGATTTCCGTGACGAAGCCATAAGTTGGTTCATGATAAATCAATTATTGGATCTTCTTGTAAAGATCATCAATAGGTAGAATACTTGAGCTTTCATTCAAAACCTTAGCATAGATCTTGATTAGCTCTTCTTCTATGTCATTCGTGCCATCGACCAATTGATCCTCGATTCCCTCAATTTTCTACAAGCTTCACCGAATCTTTATTCTCAATCTAATGGCTTTGGTCATTCAAAATGCTTGTCCCCATGTGGAATGATGCCTTCTTCGACCAAGACGTAGGACGGAACCTAATTTTGCATTTGGATAGCTTTAAAATTTAACTCTAGGTTTCCAAATTCTGCTGAAAATTCATCATCCATTTTCTCTCCATCATTCTTTATATCCTCCAACGATTTGTATAATTCTATGGTGTCATCAATGACTTCTTTTCGCAGGAGCAGCCTCTGGATCCATTCATTGATCGTTCTCCCCTTCTCATTAATCTTCTCAATCATGTGTACCGATGAGAAATCAAACCTGATAGGAGTAGAGGATGATGGTGTTGACTCGGGGGTTTGAGAGCTTGAGTAGTACTTCTATCACTTCTCTACTTTCTCTTTATCTCATCCCTGCTTTGCATTAGTTTCCTTTAGCTTTTGGCACAACACATTCATGGCATCTTATGCATCCTGTTTTGCTCCCTCTGTTGTCACTTTTCCTAGATCAACCCTTGTGATTTGATAATCTGTGACCATTATATCATCCTTCATTTTATTAGGCTCAGTTTGGAGTAGCAATTTCTATAAATTTATGCCCCGAGGCATCCACCAAATCCTTGAAACTATTTTGGGTTTCTTGGCTGACTTGGTAGGAGTGACCTTGAGGGAACTGAAATCAAAGGTTGGTAGGGGAACTACCACCTTCCTCTTCCTTGGGGTCTGATCTATTAACCATTGAGGTGTATTGGAAGAAGTTCCTCCCATTGTAGGTGTTACGGTCATAGCCTCGTGGGAAGAAGGTTTTCTTGTGGGGTGTTGACTACTACAAGTATAGTGTTTGTGGAAATGGACTTAGGGAATGAAGGCGCAGAAGGAGGAGTCATATCCATGGTTAACTGGGGTCTAGTGGGGAGAGGTGAGAGGCCAGAGAAGATACTAGCCATGGTTGAGGAACTTGGTGAAAAAATATGAGGCAAGGAAGGATTAATGGAAGGAGGCAAAGTGATTTTGAAATTAGATCTTGAGAAATAAGGGAAGACTTACCTCAAGAGTTGCAGTCAAAAAGGGGAATGTGAGGTTTACCAACCTCTTCTCCTGAAGGAAGATCTCCTTGTTCTAGTTGTGGAGGTAAATCAAGAACCTCAACTGTTTGTGGAGGAGTGACCACCGATGTGGTTACTTGATCTTCTCCCTTTTTGAAAAACTTAACCTTTATTGGCCTCTTGGAAGGGTTCTTATCCTTTTCATTTTTCCCTTGAGTGTCCCGCCTCCACAGTATCTATCTTTGAAAAACTCCCTTCTTTATAAATCATTCGCAAAGAAATGGGCCATGCCTTAAAATACGAGTAAGAATTTGAGCACTCTTCCCGCAATAGAAGCTTTCTCAGTGATGGACCAATCAATGGCTAGGAATACATATTGGTCTTCATTTAACCCATCATACGAGGCGTTAAGGACACTCTCATTATCCATGGTTCCCTCTAGGATGTCAGATAAATCTAGCATCTGTATTTCTTCAATTGTCAACCTGTTATTGTCCTTTCTTCAGACGGAAACTTCATCTCGAAGATCAACCCAAATGTCTTCTATGTTGGGCACATGTAGATATAAATTCCCGTACAATTTAAGGACTCCTTGAAAATCAAATCCATCTTTGTGCTTCATGTGCTTCTTCAACTTGTCTTGAAGCTCATGCACCACATTATTAGCTTTAACCATTGTTGAGCACGTGTACCTTCTGATGGAAATAAGGAAGGATACAAAAGCCTTGTGTTTACTCTATTGGAATTTGTGAAAATCCAATAATTGTCTAACCAACTCCATCAATATTAGCTTATCACCTGGGAACCTGGGCAATCGGAAAGGATCACCCAAGTACATGACCACCCGAAGGTATGTGAACTTCTTGAACTGTAAGAAGATACAACCCCATTTTGATACTTCGGCCCATGCCTCATTAGAGACTCTTCTCTTTCTTAAATTAGGATTCAACATGTAGATGTTCTCATAAAAGAATGCATCATTCACTCTTCTGAATTGATCCTCAGACCCCTTCATGGTCAGCTAAGGGAAATATCGATATATATGTTTGGTTTACATACTTCCCTTCATGTCCAACCCTGGATAATTCCTCATGTCACCGCTTGCATAGGTGACATATGATGACATATAAAACTTGTCAAAGAGTCAAGATTGTCTTCATCTAGGAATCAATCTCATTACTTATAAGATTGCTCCAATCAATCCCTTGTTCATTCTTCTTTATAATGACCATGAATTGATACATCCACCCTTGGAAGTCTCTTGACTCAGGGAGTCCAAATACTCAACTCAACAGGGTGATGATGTCACTAATTTCAAGGATGAAATCACTCCTGGGGACAAACTTGGGAAACCTAGAGATGGCTGGCTTGGCCTTGATCAAGAAATTTTTATTCACATGCTTGATACAATCTTCTTGATCTTTGTCCCAGGATTTTGTGCTGACTTAAGATCTACATCAACATATTCCTCAAAGTAACCTCTCGTCCAACTTCACTATGGTTTCTCCCGCTTGATTTTTCACTAAGTGGGAATCGAGTCATAATTAGAAGCATAGGCCTGAATGAACTCAGGGATTGAGCATACATTGGGAATCCTAATGTGAGAGGGAGGTAACAATTGGTTATTGACTTCATCTAGGGACTTTGAGAAGAATCCTCGTTTCCCAAAGTCCTCCATGTCTATGTTACCAAGCTCTGTGTCTCGAATGTCATAATTGCAATCTATGTAGGAAGGTGATTCCCTTTTACTCGGTAATTGTACTTCATCTTTCCCGACCTGCCCGACTTATCCTTATATGATCTAGGATCCAATGAGAAGTCTTGAAGAAAGAATGCCTGATAACTTCTATTTGATCAATCTAGATTAGAAGTCATTGAGAAACCCTACAGATCCGCCACACTAACTAGGCTTTGAGACCATTTAGACACTTCATGGAACTTGAAACACTTTGCAAATTATATCGAAACCAAGTTGTGTCAGACACTTCGTGAAACCCGACACAAAGGTAGAAATCAAGAGATGTTGAGCACCTGCAGAACCCAACACTCTGCGGAAGTTGGAAGAAGTCAAACAAAACTAGACACAGTAGAAGTCAAATGAGGCTGAGAAATTTGCAAAACCTGATACACTGTGAAACCAAACAGTGTCGGACACCCTGTAAAACCCGAAACAAAGGCGTCGGGTTTCTGGGATGTCGAACCAGTAAAATTTCCTCCAAGCTTGTAAGTTAGGTTTTATAGATTATTCTCAAAAATTACAAGAGTATATCCATGGAAGAAAATAAGAAAACACCCAGGATGAGTTTTCAAACAAGGGGTTTCATGGAAATTCAACAAAAAAAATTAAAGAAGACAACCCTAAACCCTAAACCTAGAGGAAAGAAAAAGCAAAGAGGAAAAACATTGAAAGAACACTTCAAAAACAAACCCAAAGATCACAAAATGATAAGAAGAGAAAAATACCTTCAATAAATTTGAAAATGATTAAATATGGATCGCAAAATTGATCGAGAAGTTCGATCGGGTTTAGAGGTCGAAGGAGCATGTATGAAAAATCCACGTAGCGAAAATATGTTAGGTAGAAATGATGTGTAAAATTGGACTATTTATAAAACCCTAGCATTTATTACACCTCCTCCAACACATGTGCCAACTAACTGATAACTTGGCATTAATGCCATGTCATCATGCTTAGCACTTCCGAAAACCCAAAACAAAGGTTTTCTTAACAAATCGGGTTTCGGGAACCAACCGACATGAAGCATGTAAAATACATGTCTGGATGCTATTGAGTTCAAAAACCCTGACACAAAGGATCATGTCGGGTTTCGGGTTTCGGGAAACAAGCAACATGTAACATGTTTTTTGTAAGGTATGTTCCGATGCTCTCGGGTTCCAAACCCGATACACTAGCATGTAATCGGGTTTTGGGTTTCGGAAGACACTCGACATGAAGCATGTAAAAGACATGTTTCCATGTGATGGAAACCCGAAAACCCAAAAATCTCCTTCAAAGGGCATTTTTAGGAGGTTTGTCAAAAATTTTCTATGGTTATCTCAATTTTAGCTGGAATCACTAAAAACGAGATAACACATTAGAAGAGTCGGAGAAATATTTGGATTTGAATCCTCGAAGAAGAGGAAAAGCTTGGATTAGAATTATAAAAAGAGTGGGGGAACTCGAATAATAATTTAGATCGAAGCATCCAAATCATACCATCAACTATGAGATGAAGGTGGGGAACAAGTTACACGAATGGGTTCTCTAAGCATAAATAATCAATCGAGGTTTGGTCATGATGGGTGTACTTTGATGTGAACAAGAAAATTTGATTCCTTATTATCATATGTATATGGGACCTTACGATAATCAGTCATTTTTGGTGCGTGTTGGGTTCAAAGTTCTAAACCTAGACTATATGATCAAAATTTTTAAAAGTGAAGAAGGTTTCATGTTGATTTAGGTAGCATAACGACAACCACTAGACATTTCATAAATGTGGGGATGCTTTTATGATTTTTGAAAAGGTAAGCTAAGGAAAACATACATCGTGATGAATCAAGTGATAATCCAACAAGGGATGAAGGCATAAATGTCAAAGGATTGATCAAAAAGTTTAGAAACATAAAGGATACAAAGGAAATATTTCTAATGTTTGATTGATGCAAAAATGCTTGAATGATTTTTCAAAGGTTTGAAATATGTGTTCAAATATGATCATGAAATTAGGCAAAAACAAGAAGATCAAGAAGATCAAAGAACCAAAAGATTGTCCTGGAAATGAATTTATAAGATGGATAAACACAAAGAACAATCACGCAAGTTCAAAACACAAAGCCAAATTAATGACCAAAGAATAATGAACGATAAAGAATCAATGGATCAAAGTGATTATCTGAAATGGATATGTCGATGTGACAAATGAGACACAATCACACAAAGTTTGTTTGTTTTAAACCAATCAATCATTGAATTACTTCCTAAGTCTGTTTCCAAATGATAGTTGGTGTTTCAAGATGATTAACAAAATGTCACCATTTATGTCAAGTTCAAAGAAATTAACAAGGCGTAAGTAATAACAAGAAGTTAATGTGGTTCCCAAAAAAAGTATACTAAAAGCAAGATTGAATTCAATCAAGACCTATATCCCAAAAAGTGGCAGTTACGATTGTGAACGACACAACAATACCACCAAGATATGTTAACCAAACTTTGCAAAAAAGTAAGGTATTAATATCAAGATGATATTGATATAAAGCACACAAGTGGTAACACTCAACACTTTTCAAAATTGAGGTATTAATTGAAATCAAACTAAAGCTAGAGTATACCTAGGAATTGTTAAAGTGTATATAGCGTAACATCACAATATAGATATTTAGGTCAAGTTAACGAGAAACAAGACATAAATACCAAAATTGTAGAGACACGATATAAACAAGATAACAATTCAAAGGAGAGTCAACGTGATGAATCAATCCTAACTATGATGACGATCTTGAATTGGGTATCAAGATCAAAAAGGATACCAATGATATTAAAATGTCTCCACACACTTTAGACGTTTAACAACCCAAATGCAAACATGGATGGGCATAAACGACACAAAATTGGTGAAAACAATCAATTGATAACGTAAGCGTAGTCACTCTTATTTTGATAAAAAAGTGTCAAAAGAAAGAGAAGGAAGTAGATCAATTGGGGTTGAAAAATGTTGGCCTTACTTCGATATAGTTTCACCTCACCTTAGGGAAAGTGAGAAACTAAGAAAAAGTAAACCCCTGCACATGTTTCATGATGAACAATAGCTCTCAAATCAAAACTGTTTTGAAATGCTCAAAGTGGGCTCCTAGCCAAAGATATCTTCTTAGGTGGCTCTCTCGACTTGGTGTTACAAAGTTGTCTTAAGCGATATCGATTTAACCAAAAATTTGGAATGAATAATTTGGGAGTATCTCAGCTGTACTTTTCCCCCTTTAAGCACGATAGGCAACTAGTGCGTCTACATGTACTATCATTTGGGGTCGCCATACGGACAACTGGTAACGCTAACTCACAAGGAAAAACTAGTCAAGTAGGTTGTATGGATAACTTCCCATTTCATCCACAAGGTTCCCTCTTGCATGGACTACTTTGGGGTTCTTAGGACCACCCTCATTGATGTACTTTAAGTCTTAAGCCAAAGGGTTATGTCCTAGTTTTAAGCGGATGGGACGTACCCTTATTTGAACCTGCAAATACAATGTTTTGAATGTGGTGTTCTTTTTATCTTGTTTAATTTGGTGTGGTTTTCTTGAACACCTTTTGGCAACCTACACGAAAACTATATTAGTAGTTTAATTTTGTTTCGAACTCCTTTCTTTGACAAGCGTTTTTATGTCCTACACTCAAGCATTATTAGTTCTCTAAGAAAATCACATTATTTAAAAGAGGATTAAGAGTTGCTTTTTATTCTCAAGATCATCCAAGGATGCAAGAGAAGAGCATACACAACAAATAATCTAACTAAAAAGTAAAGAAAATCTTTGCAATCAATGAACCATACAAAATGCTTGATAAATGTTCATTCCCTTACACCAAAAGTGAAAGATGAATTTTCCAATTTACCGAATGTTATAAAAAAATACTAAAGTTGCTTTTGATTCTCAAGATCATCCTAAGTTGCAAGAGAAGAGCATACAAAAACTTTATCCCAACTATATAGAAATGGAAAACTTCAAATCAAAGGACTATTGAAAAATGCTTTGTAAAAGTTCATTCCCTTGAGCAAAATGAATAATCAAATTTCCAATTTTTATCCCAATGTTAAAAGATAGAGATCAAAGTTTTTTTGATTCTCATGATCACCAAAAGGTGAAAGAGAAGATCATAAACATGCTTTGGTCTAAATCAAGTAAGGATGGAAATACAACATTCATCAAAACATTAGACATGTTAGAAAATAACCTGAGTTTTAAACTAACAAAAACTTGAAATTTTGTAAGTATAAACTCCAAATTTATGTTTTCATTGCATAGTTAACTTCAATACCTTTCCAATGTACAAAAAATGAAGTCATTTCAAGCTTGGGAGAAAATTTATGGCCTTGAAGATGGGTTACGCATATGCTCTTATGCTCATGGGTATGCATAGTTTGCCATGCACTCAAAAATGTAAAAAAAAAACGTCCCTTAATCTACAAAATGGTCAAATTTTTCCAACCAAGATTCAATTTTTACAACAACCCATCACATTAATATATGAATAGAAGACTCAACACTATCAAAAATTAAGATACATGCTCAAGAATTTAAGATTTTCAAGAAATTGGCATAACTAGCATGTAGAATGATGAAAAAGCAAGCTCTAAAAATGAAAACATAATGAAATATTAAATTTTATCACCAAGATTTAATTTTAATAGGAACCCACCACATTAATATGTAAACAGAAGACTCAACACTATAAAACACTAACCTACATGCTCAAGAATTTAAATTTTTCAAGAAATTGACAAAACTAGCATGTAGAATGTTGAAAAAAGTAAGCTCTAAAAATGAAAACATGGAGAAATCTTGAAATTTTCCCATCAATTCTAATTTTGACCGCACTCTACATTCTTTATACCTACAAGAAAAACTCAACACATGAAACACAACAAAAAAGTTAAAAAAACAAGTTAGATCAACATGTGTAAAAGAGGGTTAGTAGAACCAAAAATGAAACTTAACTACAAAAACATGAAATTGAGTGCAAATGACAATGGAGTAAGTCCCACCGGTGTGCCAAATGTGCTCATGTTTTATTAACTAAGCTATAAATTCAAACTAATATCTACATAAATTCAAAAGAAAATGCTAGTTAAATAATGAACCATCAAGATAAGAGCTTAAAGGAAATGATTCTTCAATGCATAAATGAAACTATATGCTAAGCTATTTCCTACTCTCTATGATTGCTAACTTAAACTATGAACCTATGAAGAACATAAGCAATCAAAGTGGATTATTGCTTGATCTCAAAGATTTGAGAATGGAATCTCACAAAGAATGGCTCTGAAGGCCCTTTTGGATATTCCCAGATTACTCAATTTTGAGTCGAAGGATGCTAGATTGAGAAGATATTTCCAATAATGGAGAATGGCTCAAGATCAAAATACTTATAGTCTTTCACTATTCAAAGCATGGTGCAATAAGAAAGGTAAGAAGGAGGGTTGTTTATATAGCTTTCCTAAAGAGACAAGGCTAGCAAATTGATGAATGTGGGATAAAGGTAAAGTAAGATTAGGAATGGATAAGGTTGTTTTAGAAAAGGTAATCTTGATTTAGAAGAGTTTAATTTGTCATTAGTAACTCATGGGAGTTGGGGGATGTTTTAATTAATCAGGAGTGATTAATTAATAGGTAGATGTAAGCTTATAGAAGCTAATTAGAGGAAAATTAGTATGATTTGGGGGATGTAAGAGAGGAATTTGATCTAATAAATGGTAATTTATTGATTTAGAGTTGTGAGTGTAATTAATTAATAATAATTAGTTAACCCAAGTAGAAGTGGATATTAATTAACGAAAGTTCATTAATTGACATATTTAATGATAGGAAGGCTAATTAATTAACGAAAATTCATTATTTGATGAATATTAAGAGGAATGTTAGCTAATTAGTGGAAAAGAAATAATTATTATGGAAATGATGAGAAAGAGGATAATTAGTGCAATCTTAGCATTAAACATTGCGTAAGTCGATTTTAGGTGTCTACACTTCCATTGATGAGGGAAGTACATACCTTGAAACTACAAGGTAGTTTCATTGTTAGTAAGACCTAGCCCACTTCAAGTAAACGTACATGTATTAGCCTAATATGTAAGACAAAGTATCGAAACTTATATGTGGATGTAAGCTTTGTTGTACTAGTAAGCCTAAGACTAGGAAGGAGGTTTTGTATATGCCTTTACCTTGTCCCTACTGTCTGTGGGAGGAAATTTCTATAGATTAATTGTAGGGGGTTACCTATTTCTAAAAGCGCCATGACTATCTCTATGTTTTTGTTGATATATTTAGTAAGATGTGTATTTTTACGGCATGTAAAAAGAAAATAAAAGAACATAAGGAAGCATATATTTTATTTTCTAATGTATGGGTACATTTTGGCTTGCCGAATTCTATTGTTTCTGATAGGGATTCTAGGTTCTTAGGAAAGTTTTGGACTACTTTGTGGGATAAGATGGATACCAATTTTCAGAGAGGATCATAGCCTTCCATCCATAGACAAATGAAAAGATAGACGTGGTGAACATGACTTTGGTACAACTAATCAAAGGGTATAATAGAAAATATCACATTACTTTGGATGAGTCATTAGCCTACATTCAACATTCCTACAACTGAGAAGTACACATATCCACCATGAAATCACCGTTTGAAGAATGATTGAGATATATACCTACAAATTCATTAGACATAGTAGTTGGGTAGTAGGATGAGGAGGAAACATGAGAAACAGAGAGGTAACTAGAGAAAACAAATTCATTGAGAGGATCTTGAAAATCCATCTCAAGGTCAAAGAATAGTTGGATAAGTCCTAATCCAAGTACAACGTTAGACACGAATAGCACAGGGAGTGAGAAAAAGCTTCATGTTGGAGACAAATTTTGTCTTTACTTGAGCAAGGAGAGACTACAGAGAAAATTCCTTTTGGCTAGATTTTACACCATTTATGAGGATGTAGTCATTAGTAAAATATTAGAAATTTCACCTATATGAGCCATCCATGCGTGATGAAGATGAATTATTATAGATGTTACCTTCCCTTGAAGATTGCATCTTGAACTCACAAAGTGAATTGGAGGAGGATGCGGTCCTACAAAAAAAAAGTCGAGAGACAAGGAGAGGTCCTTAGGAGTCTTGGTAGGTTGGACTGAAAGGTAAGACACCGAGGAAGGCTGATGGTACTCAAAGGAGAAAGTTAGGGAATTATTTCCTCATCTACTCCTGTTAAGATTTTTGAGACTAAAAGCCTCTGAGCAAGGAGGTATGATCGAAAGGGATCCAAAATGAATTTACTTCATCGATCATCTAGCACCAAATAAATAAAATGGAGAAAATAATGTTCTATCTATATTTTAATAGAACCACCACCCTACAAAGTGGTGGTCTGAACCGACACCCGACGAGATCGCGGCCTTGTAACCACTAGTATATGTAGGGTGGTGGTCTTGTAATTTTTATGAAGAAAATAAAAGTGAAGCATGAAATGGATGTACATTTGAAGCATTCGTATTTATCCCTTCCCTATCATGACATGTCGCATTCTCTAGTGCATTGAAGGACATAAGAGAGGTTGTAAATACTTGGGAGGAGTAAAGGAATGGATTATCAAAAGATGGAGACTTCGTGGGAGTAAGTGAAGGAGTTTTTAGTTATAGAATTGATTTTGTAGAAGAAATATCTTGAGAGTAGAATAATCAAGAATTTGTGAGGAAGTGTGAGATATTGTCAATTTCCTTTCTCACTTATTGTAAATTTTGTATATTCATATATGTTAAATTGGCTAATAAAACAAAAAGGAAGAAAGAGTAGTTTCCCTTCCTAATGTTTTTTTCCCTCTCACTGTTGTTTTTCATGATAAAAATCCCTAGCATATGAATGTTTCAATTCATTTATCTCTAAAAATTAGATTTCTAAAGCATAAGTAAATCAATCACTAGCTCATCTGTCATTTTCTATTTGAAAGTAGAACAATAATTTTAAATTGTGGTTTGTAGAAGATCCAAACTCAAATGTTTTACGAGATCATCAATAACATGTCGACTCCCATATCTCTTTCCTCCTTAGGTTTACAAACTTTATTCTAGGAGACTAAATGAATCATGTTCCACTCTTTGGAGCCCAACCAAAGGAACTACTTTTGAATTTGTTCAATATGTGTAGCCACCAAGGAGGGAATTTTAGAAGAGACATAAAGTAAATAGGGAGGATTTGGAGAGTGGTTTTAACAAGTTGTAATTTACCATCCTAGCTAAGGAGAGAACCTTTCCATCTTGTAAGTTTATTTTAAAACTCTCTATAACGAGGAGACCATAGTGATTTATTTTGTCTTTCTTTGAAGAGAGGAAGTCCCAAGTAGTTAGAAGGAGGCTTATGTATGTGATAGCCAAAAATATAAGCTATTTTTCTTTTTCAACTAATCAGGGTATGGATGAAAGAAATACTACTTTTAGTAAAATTGATAAGCTTTTGAGAGGCCACTTGGTATCAATAAAAATATTTTTCAAAGCTTTAAATTCCACTTTGTTGAAGAATTACCGAAAAGTAGGGTGTCGTTAGCAAATTGGCTATGAGAGGTCGATGCGACTTGTGACGTTATCTTGAGATCAGAAATAGTATTTGATTGTTGGGAAGCTTCAAGAGCATTGCTTTAAGAGTCGAAATAAGGAGGAATAAGAAATTAGATATTTGGTCCCCTATCTAATTCTTATGCTTTTGTAAAAAACCCACCGAAACTGATTCAAAAGTATGGAAAAGCGAGGAAGTGATGCAGCCAGGTGATCTAGTTACATCATTTATCACAAAATAAATTCTTTTTTAGGACTCTAAGGAGAAAAGGAAAACTAAATCTATCAAAATCCTTTTGCATATCCACTTTATAATCATTCTTTTTAAGAGTGATAAGTCAAGTGGATGGCTTCATGAACAACAACAACCTTCCACTAAGGAAACCATTATGCTAAGAAGAAATCAAGGAATTCATAAAGGCTTCATCTTCCTAGCAATTATTTTGGTGACAACTTTATAAGTCATATTATAGAGGAGATTGGGTGGAATTTTGAAATTGGTTTGATTCCCATAGCCTTTCTCGGATAAGGTGATAAAGGCATTGCTCCTGTCCTTTAGGAGATAATCATTAACACGGAACTCATTTACCACCTCAATCAAGTTTTTTTATAATACCCTAGAACCTTTGAAAAAAACCTTTTAGGAAAGTCAAATGCGGGCACGGGACTTATCACCTTTCATCTTGAATACAACCTTATGGATTTATTCAACAAATAAAGGTTAGGTGAGCTTGTCATTAATTTCCTCTAAGATAATCCTGGAGATATTCTAAAATATAAGAAACATATCAAATTCGGTAGGAGGTCAGTCCTCTTTAAGCATGTTTGCATAAACTTTAACCAATTCGAAATGATATCTCCTTTAGAATACGAAGTCTTCCATCTAACAAAATAAGTTCTTTTATCTTATCGCAGCTTTGTGTTTGTAATAAGTGACATGAAAGACTTTAGTATTATGGTCTCCACGATCTAATCATGTGATATTTCTCATACCCGTATGAGAGGTCAACTCAAAAATTTGTTTCTAAGATTGAAGGGATTGGTTTAAGGGCCTAAGCTGAAGAGAAAAATGGCATTGAACTGTCATTGTGTTTGTTTTAGAATTTCAACCTTCCACCTAAAGTTTATTTCCAAAATACATCCACATCATGATCGTGTATCGACCCCTTAAGAACGATGCATGACCCTAACACAGATGAGAAAGACAACAAAGATTGAAGATGGACATCGAGAGCTTACATAGGGGTGGTCTATTTCATATTTTGAAGTAGGTTACTTGCTTATCTTTTATTCACAGTTCAATTTTATTAAGTTACTTTGAGTTCATTAATTATGATTAAGTGAAAATTTCCTAGTGTGTATGAGTTGCAAAGAATTCATTTAACACCATGTTAATGAAAAGTAATGCAAAAGGAAGTAATTACAACTCATCACATTAAGAGGTTTTCATTTATTTCATAATTTGAAAGTACAATGGACCCACACAAGTCATGGGAATAACTCTAAAATCAAGTACATTAAAAGAAAGTACATGTATGTAAAGTTATGAATAAAAGAGAAAGGAAATCCATCATTTCATGTTTAGATGGATTTCCCACAGTTGGCTTTCAGTTGTCCTCACCCGCTCCTCTTCTTCATCTCTATCATCTATTGCTTCGTACCTAAAAGAGAGAAAAACAAATGTTAGAGCTATGGATTTCATTCCTATTGTACTCATAGCTTTAAACAAGTGGACTTTCTTAAGAAGAACTTGAAAATCGGACAATACAAAAAAGTACCAAATCGAATATCATTTTTCATAATCATGTCATAGGAGTGAATCATATGATCAAAAGGAAGGCTTCTAGACTTCACTTATTTTTATAACTATTTATTTTAGTGTGTAGACACATATTACTCATGTTCAAGTTATGATTACAACAAAAGATCTCGATGAAATTAATCATTTCCATGAAACCATGAAAAATTCTTTACAAATTAAGGATAAAGTTGTCCTGAAGGAAAGAAGTGACTTATGCATTTTCAGCCAGAGGATCAAATGTCTTCACATAATGTTTTAATAAATCCTTTAGATCAAATCAGATCAAGAAAATGATGATATAAGAAGACTGCATAACGGATGAAAGTAACAAATTTCCAAGGCCGAGCAATGGATTTAATGAGCGGATTCGGTCACGGCAGAGAAAAAGGAAAAGTAACCACAATTACAGGTACATTTTTGCATCATAAGTAATCATACATAACTAAAAAGTTACAAAAGGAATAACTTTTCCAAGTTTTGCCCAGTTTGAAGAAATTTCCAAGTTTTACATAGTACATGTGTCATGTGATTAAAAGGAAGATAAATTATATTTCCAATATGGCCCAATAATCAAGGAGCCACAAATAGTATGCATCTCATGAACACAACAACCATATATATCCTAGGAGTTTTTAGAAATATCATGTAATACAAAAGTATGGGAGTCTAAGTGTTTTCAAGAGGTAAAGGAATTACACAACCTTATACATGACCACTTTGTAAGAACAAGACTTATGAAAGACACATTAGAATCGAAATTCATCAATCAAAGTAATGAATATAATGCAAAATTGGTGCTCATAAAAGCATATTACAACAAAGTACATAAACAAATTTGAGTTCATGATGCCATGGCAGAAAATAATTGACCAAGTACACAAGTATAAGAAGGTAGAGTATTTTTTATTAAATGAACATTAATCAAGAATCAAATCTCAAAACAAGTAAATGCATAGAGACTTTGCAAGAACAAGCCTTATGAAATGCAAATGTTTGAAGAGAAACTTTTAGACTTATTTGAAATCCTTTCTATGGCTGCCATGTACCATTTAAGTTCCAGATTCTCAAATTTCAAATAGAATCATGAAACCAAAGAATGTATGCAAACATCAACTACAAATGCATTTAATGATCTATAGAAAATTCAAGATTTACGAGTGTTCTTCCAATTAAAATAAAACAAATTTTGTAAGGAAGAAGCTACAATAGAGTTGGAGAAATGCACTTCCAGCCTCAAAAGGAAGAGATTGTTCATACATCCATTCCTTAGTTACATGAAGTTTCACAGTCTAGATACACAATAATATGGAAAATAAGGACAAATTAAAGACATAATATACGAGTAAAGAAAAGAGAGTAGTCTTCAAGAGTGCAAACAATAACAAGCAGAATTGAAACCCATGTGAAGACCATAAAATTCAAGTCTAGGGCAGAATTCAAAGTTGAAATAGATAAAACTATAACAACACATGGGTGATATCTCATAATGCATAGTTTGTGTTCGAGAGAAACCGAATTAGAAGAGAATCTCCATGAAGTTACGAGGGATAAATTTCAAAATTTCAAGTTTCCAACTATCAAGAGGAGCTCGAGTCATGAACTAAACCCAACATTGACAGATTTTGAGATTTATTTATGTTTCCAAGATTTAATATCTAGCGATAACAAATAACAATGCATGTAGGAACAATGTAAATAAAAAATCATAAAAATGTATCTATGTATGGTGCACCAAACGAGCCAAGTACGAAACAAGACATTCCAACAAAAATAGAAATAAAAGGAGAAGATCTATAAATTTTTACCCTTTAAAATGGATCTAAAGGATTGAGAAAATAGAGTATTTATCGAGGCCCAACCAACGGTTGGAGCGAACACCCTAACTTATTAAAGCTATAGGGCCCATGGAACGTACATTAAAGTTACTGACTAGATATGAGAAAATATGAGCATAAGACTACAAACAAAGATGTACACAAACAACTTGTGCCCCAAAAATGAAAATACAACACACCGATATGAAATACGCAGAGTTGTTTGAACAGATGCATAATATAGGGTAAATAAAAGAGCTTAATATCAAACCAAACTAGGTTACCATACAAAATGGTGTCTCAAAGTTCCAAAAATAAAAATTAAAACTTTTGCACTTATGTTACAACATAATGATAACTCATAGAATTATCGTGAATATAATGGCGAAAGGGTTAGAAAAATCATAAAAAGTCAAAGGGTTTTTTTAGTGAGCTAAATAATGATACAACCAAGAAAATCGAAAACCCAAATCTGGAGATGTAAGGGAAGAATGTAGAGTTTTTTTGAGTATAAAATAAAATCTTACTCGTAAATATCGGTAGAAACCCAACTTGCAATAATTGCTTCCATAACAAGAGGCTCAATTTTCAAACAACAACCGAGTATTATAATGCACAAAGTCATTTTTAAAGTGGCGAACCCGATAATATACACAAGAGATTTCATTTCGAAATGGAGGCCATTTCTTAATATAAGAACTAGATATCTTTACTGAACAAAACAGATGCATAAATCTTCCACAAAAATCTCTACAGTGATCTCAAAAGCACATCAATGGCTTCATTAAAAATTTGTGCGGGGTTTCCCCATGCCTATCTCTAGTGAGCTTCAATGAGAAAATGACTAAATTATAGGGTTGGAGTGGATTTTTCAAGCTAACTAAACCAAGTAGTCAAAGGAAATACATGGAAAGTAAAGGATAGATCCTAACCCAACTTTGGTTAGGGTTTAAAATGTTTGATTAAAACAAAGTAATCCTACTATTTCCCTCATGGTATTTTCAAAGGTTTAAATTTTCGACATATTAATGCAAATTTTTTGACCTTGAATCAAACAAATGGCATGTGCATCATGGTCTATGTCCCCTTCCATGTAGAGATAATTCATCGACCCCCTTTTAATAATTATTCACTACTTTATTCAAAGTTTGTAATAAGGCATAGAATAATTATTCTTGGTGGAGATAGTCGAAAAGGATAATAACACAAAGTTATCTCTTCATGCATATGTGGTAGATAGATCAAGAAGGAAAAGTTTCTTTTCATGCACACATGCTAATGGCACACTTTTCTAATAAATCGAAGATAGTTTACCTTAATTTTCCCAAAATACCTTAATATTTCCAAAGAACCCCATACACCTTCATGTAGAGGATTAAAAGAGTCAAATCAGTTTGACTAAGAGTATAATTAAAGTGGAGGGATATTTTTACCTCAATGTAAAACATGTTATTTTAGTAATTTTATTATTTACTCAGGTTAAAGGATAAAATTATCATGCAAGTGGGAGTTTATACTTGAGTCTTGTAATGCCCGCCCAGGACACCGGAACCACACTAGAATTTGGCTAGAAAATTTTGGGTAAATTTTTTTTTGAAGTGATTAACTAAGACTAGTCCCTTTCCAAACCATTTCTCGTTGATAGTTGATATAAAAAAATTTAATTTTCCCAACTAAAAAGTCTCCAGTCCCATAACAAATTAAAAATATTTATTTCTATAAGGTCTACTAGAGTTACCACTTGTAGATATACCCCCTTTAGTATTAACTAGTTATCCCCCTTTATTATTTAATTTACACACACACCTTTTTAATTATTCTCCCATTCCCATAAAATCAATTTGACTTAAAGGAGTGTAGGGTTAAATGAGAGCCCTAGGATAGATCAAATCTTGACCATTGATTTCGAATTTTACCCTAAAGTTGCCTAAGCATCTTTATGTTCTTTTCCTCTCTATTTTCTCTTCTCATTTTATTTTGCTTTCTCATTTGCATGTGCAGGTTGTTGAGGAGCTATGGAAGCTTGCTTCCATGGAGTTTTTTTTATATGGAGGGTTTCATTACCATATAGTATTTGCTTTTTTGTATATTTCCCCCAATGCATTATCTGGTTGGGTATGTGGGATAACCATTTTGTTTTATTATTTTTAGAAGGAAAATCTACCTGAAACATACACACACACACACACACACACACACACACACACACACACACACACACACACAATTTAAAACAATGTGCAAGAGAAGACCCCGAAAGAAGAATAAAAGTTGCGAGACTTTAAGATTGAGGAAGGGTGGTGGATTTGGTGTGGGGAGAGAGGAGCGTGGAAGGGGAAGGGGGTAGTGTATGGTATGGGGTAAAGCCATGGAGAAGGTGGGGTTGCAGTGGTGACAGATTAAGGGGAAGTGGCAGCAGAAAGGCGGTGGCGGTGGAACAGTGGCGCGGCAGAGCGCGGCGAGAGGGTGCGTAGGAATGAGGGCGGTGTGGGGCGGTGATGGTGTGCGGGGAGTGGGGAGGGCTCATCCCCTCCCCATACGCATTTACTTAAATTTTAAACAATATTCAATACACCCCCTTTTTTGTTTTATTTAATCACACACACACACACACACACACACACACACACACACACACAGATATATATATATATATATATATATATATATATATATATATAGATATACATATATATATATATATATATTATTTTAAAATAACGTATTAAGGAACATAACCAAAAAAATTATTTAGTCGTATATTGATTTTATATTATTTTAAAATATTTTATTAAAGAATAAAACCAAAATAATATATTCAATAGTATATTGATTATATATATAGATATTATTTTCAAAATCACCAAATGATAAATTTTAAAATCTGAAAACATCTATGTATGAGGAAAAATTTTAATCATAACTTTTTTTTTTTTATTACATTACATCCAAAATGGACCTTTACAATATAAACTTTTCCATGGAAATAAAATACTTAATATATATGTTCTTTTAAATGCAAGAACTCCTTTAGTTTCACATAAGGAAAGGAAGTAGCATAAAAAGAACTGATTTCTTTCCATTGTATAATACTAGTAACATTTTGCAAGAAAAGATCCATTATAAAAATGAAAGTATAACCATTTAAAATAAGACTTTAATCTCCATGTAATTTTAAATTTCCTTCAAATGTAGTAACTAAACAAATATTGCAGATTTCTACAAGAGGGGGATTCCAACAAAGAAGAAAACAAGTTTTCTTTTAATGCTAGTAACTTCACATTATTTCTTTTTGTAAAACAATATTTCCAATAAACAACTTTCCTTCCAAAATGGAGTTGCAACAATTCTTATTAAGATATTTTTATATCTATCTTACAAGCTTTCATTTCCAAGGGCTTAGGTTCACATTTGTAAAAATATGCTCAAATACATAGCTATTCAAGACAACCTTATTACAAGATCCTTGCAATATTGAAGGGAAATTTCTCAAGCAAAATGACTTAAGTTTATAAGTAACATCAAATACAAAATAGGTATTTTACAAGATAATGAAAACTTCCACATAGCCATTCTTTTCAAGATACAATGAAAATTAAGTCCATAAAAGGATGAAGGAGACAATGAGAATTCCAAGTTGGCAAGTGACTTCATATGTCTTCCACTAGCTTTCCAACTCCAAAAGTTTCCAAAGGACCAACACAAGGAGAAAGATCTTGTTTAACCACCCAACCTTTAGGCATCATTACATGCCTTTCCAAGGTTGGAAGGCATGCTAGCCTCCCCCAAGCCCATGGGAAAGAGGACTAGCTTCCACAACTTTGCACAAGAGTAAGAGAGACAATCCAACACTATTTTCACATATAAGACAAGACAAATACTAAGAAAAACACGAAATTTTGCAAAGATGGAAAGGAGGAGAAACCATATTCTACCTCCAAAATGGGGAAGAGAAGAAAGAGATCTCCAAGTGCCAAAATTCTAGCCAACAATGGTTGCACATAAACAATAATCTCCACAACCTCCTTATTCCTCCAAATTCATCAAACCCTCCTTATTTCTCCATCCATTCACCATAATCCTTCTTGGAAGGATTTTCAAACCCAAAGGGTTTCCTCTCGAAATGGGGAAGGGGGTTCAAACCATATGAACCACCTTCCCCACCTCAATCCATTTGAGGGAGAAACAAAAATCCTACATGGCTTGCCCATCAAGCCATGAGGATTGAGAGGAAATATCCCTCTCTCTTCCCCCACAAAATCCAAAATCCATCATGCCATATGATGGATGGAGAAAAATAAAACAACAAATAAAATCAACAAATGGCAACACACAAGTAGCAACACACATTTTAAAAAAACAAGACTAATATCTAACATGATATAAAACACAAAAATGAGCTCAAGGAGCCTACCTCCAAAATCTCTCCAACACTCTAACTTTTCCACTTCTTTATCCAAGCAAGCTCTAGCTCCAAAATCCACAAGCCTCCAAGCAAAAGCTCCTAAAAAAAAGTTATCTTCTTTCCCCATGAGGGATAATTTGAAGAGAAGCCAACAAAAATCCTCACAAATGAGGGGGTGACATGTGTCACCCCTCTCTTCCCTCAAGGTCAAAGATTCTCAAAATAAAAGAGAGAAAAGATAAAATAGCTTTTAACCCTTTTCTCCCAAATTACCCAAAATGAAAAACAAAACAAACTTGTGCAACTTTTAACAAAACACACATACCCATCCACCTTACATGGATGTGACCAAAGGGAGGAAAAATGGGAGGAAACTCCCTCTATTCCTTGGAATTAAGCCCCCCTACCTATTAGGTAGGGTTCAAGACCATTTTCATGCTAAGTGAACTCCCAAACTAAAAGGGGTCACTTAAAATGCCTAAAATATCCCAATTTCGGGATTGGAACATTTGGGCACAAGTGTAGAGGGTGTGGTGCCCACCCAAGGGTTCACATGTGACCCTAATCCCCTCTAATTAAATACATCATTATCCAAACGCAAAACTTAAAGCAAGTGGGGATCATTAAGTCCCCAAATCAAGTTTACAAGGCAAACTACACATCCTAAGCAAGATTAATATTACAAGACACACTACATTACAAATGAGGGTCACTCATGGTGCCCAAAATAATGAAATCTAATACTAAGGCCTCATACAATAAACATGGTTAGGACTTAGCCCCATGGGCTACTTGTGCAAAATTGTGTATCGGCTTTAATCCCACGTTCTCCTCTAACTGTCACACAACACTCATTGCACACATTAAACGCACCTGTCTCGATAAAATGTGAATCAACTAATCAATAAGTGATAAATGAATTATATGCTAGCATATCATCATTTTGGAATCAAAAATGCGACAACATGCATAATTATACACAATTCACCATGAGTTAGACATAACGATAAAGTGACATACATCCATAAAATCCAAACATGTAACTAAACTGAGTATCCATCAAATATAAGTATGGTCCAAACAACATCATATCAGTTAGTATCCATGACATCATAAGATAAGGTGTCAACATAGTAATCAAGCTAAATTGGCGCTATACGCCTAAATCTCCATACATGTCTAAGAAGATCAAATATCCTAATATAATGTCCAAAATATATCAAATCCATGTCAAAACATGTCTATGAGTAAAGAGAACAACAAATAACCGAGGATATAAAAATGTGGGCACTACAAGTCTATTTTTAGGGAAATGGGTGAATACTTGCTATATATTGTGTACCTTGGCAAAGCATAAAGGGAGACTTCTTGATGTTATAGAGATCTGGAATTATTTTTCAAGATTTTCCCTTATATGAGAATCAACTGATTGACCTTTCTAGAAATTTGCAGTGGTGTGTATTCAGATAGTTATTCTTGTGAATTTATTCCCTAAATTATTTAAGCTTTCTTAGGCTATTTTACCTTCTTCTGATTAGGTGTTATGTTAATTTTAGTGTGCAATTTTGTCTTGTTATTGTGAGAAATCCCTTAGCATATCAGTGTTTTCCTTGAAGTTAACAAAAACCCCCTGGATTGTGTTTACTTCATTTATTCTCATCATATTGTGTATGTTCTCTATCAAAAAGCCCTCAATTACCTTTGGTGTATCACCCCATTTTTACAAGTTTATTATCCATCTTCTTACCCTTAACCCCACATATCTAGTTTAGGGATACTCCAAAGAAGGAACCAACCTTAGTAATCTGGATATTCACCTCACAATAAGGAGACCCACAACCCGTGAGGTGTCTCAATTTTCTATCCACAAGTGAGGGAGAAGAAAAGTTACAAAATATGTCACCCCTCAACACATGTGCATACATTTAGATAACACTAACCGAGAGACCTAGATATTTGTCTCCAATAAATTTCATCTTGAATTAGGGTATTGTGATAGTCCACCGAGAAGGGTTAGATCTTTCTGGTGATATTCAGGAGTTCTACCATTCCTTTCAATGTTAAAGGAGTTTTTCGATATCTTTTAGGATAGAAGAAGTTTCCTTTCTCTAATATCTCCAAAAACTTTACCTTTCCATATCTTCACTACTTGTTGATAAAGCTTAGTTTCTTGAAAAACTTGAACATAGATGAACCATAAATTTGAATCGACCACCAATCATCAACGAGGGGGAAATATTGTTGTTTTTGAGCTAGGCCAATTTGAATATGAAGGGTATGTTCTCAAGCATTTCAAATCTGCAACACTTAGAATTAAAGGGATGCGGTCTCAAGCAACTCCTAGGAGAGTGCTTAAGAAGAAATAAAAAATAAAAGATAACCATTCAATAGAAACAAGCATTCCGTCTAGCTTTAATTGAATGAGGTTAGTACCTAATATGTGATTTTCCAAGTAAATGAGGCATCATGAAGATCAAAGTCAAAAACCTCACCCAACAGATGAAATTGGTAAAGGCATCCATACTACTACACTGGTTGGCATACCACCTTTTTCATCTATGGGGTATAAAGGATTATTAAATCTCCAGTGATGAGGCATTATAGATTTATGTTGTTCCTAACATCAAGAATCTCTTTCCAAATTATTTCTTTGATTTTTAAGATTGGGTGCGATACACATTTATAGCTATCCAACCTAACCTTGAACCTATTTCTTGAAACAAAATTCCCATGAAATGGGATTTTTAATGATACATTCCCCAAACAGAAATTTCGGATCCCAAAGAATATAGAAGCCCTCAAATTTCTCATAAGATACCTTGTGAGGAAAAGGAGGTTGTAGGACAAACCTTAGATAGGATTAAATCCTCCTTGAGCTTTGTTTCTTGTAACATGATGATGTTTGAGGTATGATTTAATCTTATATGCTTAAGGACTCTTTTATTAAGGGGAGCATTTATTCCCCTTATATTCCGGAGAAAGTATCTTCATTTTTGGATTTAGATTCCCCCTCAGGAGTGAGGATACCACAGAAAACCTTGTGTAATATTTTGAGTTGTCTCTAGTTGATGATTAACGTGATTGGAGGTTCTTCCTATTTTTGTTGGAGCCAACATCACAATTTTTCTTACAATTTCTTCATGTGTTCCTAGTTAGACCATCATCCTCCATAACTAATGGGAAGGGAGAGGGAAAGTTCAAGCCAACGTCAAGGCAGATAGAAGGATAGCATGACGAAGGAAGATAGGATAAGACCTATTGACATTTTTCACACTCAGGTTTAAAAGGGTCAACTCGAAACTTTTAAGTTTCTCAGATTGATCGAGCGGAGGTTTGACTATGTTTGGGACAACCACCTCAGAATAACATACATATTTTAATTGTTTTGTTTTAGACAGTCTTGGAAGTCATGTTTGGATCAAACTCCAAATAGTCTATAGTTCTGAACGCCATGTCTCATAGATGTTGGTGCTCAAAACGGTCTCGCCCCATCTGTGCCTTTGAAAAATTATTCATTCACGGCCTTTGTCATTTTATCCTTCCCTGTATTGTATTTTGCAGTACTATTGCAATTTCTAGTCTAATCCTAGGTCAAGGATCATGTGTGGGTCTTTATTTGTCTCATGGTTCCTTTGTTCCTCTGAGAAAAGCTCTGTATTATGAGTCTCCCATGCTTTGTTCCTTCAAAACTCATGTTTTCCCATTTTCTCCATTCTCCATAGTCAAAATTTTTGTTCTTTCCATTTTTGCCCTAAATACTCAAAGAGAAATGAGTTGATGTGTCCCTAAGGATCGTGTTTGAGCCTTGTAACAATCTAAATTCTCTTGTCCTTGAAGAAAACCTCATTTTCTGGCTCGAATGGATATTTCTCAATGTTTTACGGTTTGACAAGCATTTCTCTGGTCAAATTTACATCATTAAGTCATCGAGAACCTGTGGCACCTCTTGGTTGGATGCGGATCAGCTTAATACTTCAAAAATTCCATGAAAAGCCTCATTTTTAAAATGTGTCCATGTGGAGGAATGACGCTTGTTTGAGAATCAACTTTTTGGTTTGGATTTGAAGTAGCACCGGGAGGACACGTGGAGGGTTGGTAGGAAAGAGACATGTGGAGGCTTTTGTTGGGTTTCCCATACTTAGACAAATTTCAAAAGGTTTTCGGGAATTCCAAGACATGTGGAGGAATGATGCTCATTTGAAGATCTACTTTTGGGATTTGCCTTGGAGTAGTAGCCGGGAGGACACGTGGAGGCTTCCGCTGCTTTCCCATACTTAGACAATTTTTATGCGAGATGGAAATAATTTGGCAAAAGCAGGACACGTGGAGAGCATGTGCTCATTCAGGGTCTTCGCTTTGGGCACCATCTTGAAGTTACACCATGGAGACACATGGAGGAACTGTGCATGTTCGGGGATTGGCCCTTGAGTTTCATTCTAAAGAAGCACCAAGCTGACACGTGGAGGCCTCCGCTCACTTTGTATTTTACTTAGAATTTTCAACGGTCGAAACGAGACTACTTCGAATCTTGAAAAGTGGTGCCCTATGCGAGAACTTCAATCCTTCAAACAAATTTTTCAGAGCAGACACATGGCAAGCCAGCGAGCTCATTCAAGGTATCAAATTTTTGGGACCACCTCAAGGTGCATCGTGGTGACACGTGGAAATTTGAAAAGTCATAAGGGGTGGGAAGCGGACCATCAGAGGCAATTCAAACTTTTCACCTCTTTGCTTCATAAAGGTTAAAATAGAAAAAATGGCCCATGAGCCCGATGGGAAATAGTCAATGTTTTCCCGGTCAATGGCGGAGGTGTGGACCCACGGAGGAAAATTGGAAAAATTTCCTTTTGAGAAAAAAGAGTTAAAAGTAAAAGGGGAAGCATAGTTCCGCTAGGACCCACATTGGTACATGTGTCAAAGTACTTCTCAAGGGCGTAGGCATGTGGGAAAACTTGGAAAATTTTCCTTTTTCAAAAGAGATTCAAATAACGAGAATTTTCCACGTTTCCTTTGGGACCCACCTCGGGCCACGTGTCGTGCCCATTTTTAGAAGCGAGGTGAAGGGAAAAAGGTGAAATTTTTCCATTTTTCTTAAAAGGTCAAAAAGAGTTAAAGAAAACCCCCGAGCCTGTTTTTGCATCTTCCACATGGACGACCCACATTCAAAATCAAAGATCAACGGCTGTTGAGTGTCTAAATCTGATTTTCCCCCCATTTTCTCTGTAAAACACTTGGATGTGTGAATCTTCATGATTTCTTATTATTTTTACATGCCAAGCAGAGGAGCGAGTTAATTTTGATATCTAGAGTTTGGTGGAGGAGATATGGAGGCATCCTTCATCATTAAAGTAGTTTGACTCTCAAGCCCGATCTGGTTTTTGGTTTTCTTCTCCTGAGCACGCAAGGGGCTAGATTTGATTTATATGGGGTGGAAATGGTTGGAAAATGGATGGAGGTATGTTTTTCTTGAGAAATGAGTTGAATGCGGGAAGAAATCGAAGAGATTTTCCCTCAAGCACTGGAGAATTTTTAGATCTGATTCTTTGAATCATGAAAGAATCATGGTAAGCACTAGTGCATTTAAAGTTTTTGTCTTTTGGGAGGAAGGGGCTATGTTCGAAATTCTATAAAGTGCATGAATTCATTGTGAAAATGGGTAGGAGTTTTTGCAAAGATCATGACTAATTTTCTCCAAAGAGAAAAAGCTTGATAGAGCCCATCCATTTTGAGAAGCCATCTAGAGAAACTCAGTATATCTCTCTTTATGTCAAATTTGATCATGTGAAGGTGGTTGCAGTGTATAGCCATTGAAAAGCTTTGATATTGTTCTAGAAACTTTTCCTTGGCGATAAATTTGATCAAACTTTGAGTTATTTTGTGTCAATATTGAGTAAAGTGTATTTATTTCATTTTATGAATGCATACAGTAGTTTTTCTTGTTTCTATTGCAATCTTATACCAAAATATAGTCCAATCACATAGGTCTCAGTCCTTGTGATAGTTTAGTGGCATCTACAATTTCATTTCTCAGAAGAGCCTTCATCTGGGAATGGGATAAACGGTTTAAAATCACTTTTCTTTCATTTTGTTGATAGAGATTATCTGTAATCCTCTAGGTGTACCTCAGGTGTGACTTGGCTTAAATCTTGGTGCTTTATTGGGTCCTCTAACTCGAGCCTTCATGATAGAATCACACAGGTTGTGTGAAAGAGTGCTGATCTGGGCCTCCACCGAAGCACATATTCTAGTTGAGGAAACAAGTTAACTTTTTGTGGCATCTTGTTGATTGAATCTTTCCATTTTGCATAAGCTCTCAAATATTTAGTGAGTCAAGTCCATCCGGTGTCCCCTCCCACCAATAAATCTATTTAAAACAACTAATCCTACCCATACTACCCTTGGTTTTTCTTTGTATACCCACACAAGACCAAAATCCTTTTACTAAAATATGCAGAACAAATCAGGGTCTCAGATGTCTTTAGTAACCTTTGCCTTGTGAAAATATCTCCATGATCTGGAAGTGACAACTCGTGAGAGTCAGATCTGGTGTGTTGATCATATTTTCCCCAAGGCCCTCTCTATAAAATTTATGCAAAATAAAGGTACTTGTATCTCCTTTCAAATAACAGAGGTTACACAATAGGTTCTCTTACCTTGGTTGAAAGGCACAACCTAAAATAGTTAGGATAAGATCACATCCTTTTGAGGTGTTATCCATCTCTCCACAAATCCAAGTAACAAAGGGACAACTAGATTCCTCCTTGGCTATAAAACGACATACACTTATGATCTATCTGCCTCTAAGCTCCCTATTGAATCTGTGTTGCTACTTGGTTTGAAAAGGAGAACAAATTTGGGTACCAACACTAATGGCGCCGTTGTCAGGGACATAGAGTTTCAATTCAAAGTCAAGACCCTAGTAAAACATTTCTTGTATGCTCTAAAGTGCTAGAAATCCATTTTAAAAATCATCCCGTGTTCAAGTTTGTAAGAGGTTTCAAAGTCACAAGTGTTGTATGCAACTTCTCCAATTTCCACAAGTTTTGTAATGGTATTTATTGATAAATTTTGGTAAAGAAAGGTCATATTTTTCATTTCTAGTTTCTAGTGCTGACAGACACTTGACAGAACATTTTAGTGCATTTGCACAACTAAGGTGAAAATCCTTAGTGGCGAATCCCTATTGATTTTATTCTAATAAGGACCAGTGTCTTAAACCTCTCAGAAAGAAATAATTGTTACTAATATTTGCAAACTTGGAAGGAAGAAGATCTTTCTTTGCTTAGGGATCCTATTTAGGACATTGTTTCTAGAGCTAGGAAAAGAAAAATCAGAAGGAAGAAAAGCCTGAGAGTTGTGGGAGAATAAAAAACAAGAAGAGGGATCTCCATTGATGAAAGTGAATGGCCTATCATTGAATATTGTCATTCAAGTGACTCTGAATCAGGTAGCCTCTTTGTGGAACTGAATTCTCCAGCTGGAGAAGGGCCTTCATTTGATTTTGAAAGATTTGCTTCACATTCTACACCTGTCTTTTCTAAAGTAGATAGGGATTTCCAAGAAGCAAGGCCTTTGGGGATCTCCATTTTGAAAACTACACTCCTGTGTTCCAAGGACCCTCTTCCCCTCATCAATTTTCCACTCCTCTAAGATCACCTCCTCGAATCAATATGGCTCAACATGTTAGTGTGAGTTATCCTATGTGTCCTCCTCTCATGTTGGAGGGTCATCTCACATGGGTTAGGTTTAGGGTTAGGTTTAGGGTTTCATATGTGTCATGCACTAGGGTTACTCAACACCCTATATGTACCCCTTTTCTATTCATTTATGAGCATGCCAAGACACTCCGCTATCTTTCCTCTATGCAAGCTTTGTTTCTGTTGAGCAAGTTCTTCCATTACTGATCAATTTTTCCTTGCTATCGTTGGAGCTTTCATGATTCTCGTTGGAGTGCAACTACTTTGTGGTGCCTTGTTTCCGATTCGATTCTTGCAAACTCTTTTCATGGTATTAGAGCTGAGATCGGGTAAATGTGCACTCGATTTATTTTTTGTTCTATTACTCTTACTTGGTTTCGTTATTTTACTTTGCATGCAAGTCTTTTGATCACTATTTTCGGGAATTATCTTTATAATATCTCTAAAAAGATTTCTTGGAAAGTTTTTTTTTTTTTTCTTGTGTATGTTGTCTGTGGTTGCAGGATCCTTGAGTTCTTCAGTCGTGGTTGCTCATCAACGAATTGCTGTCCCTCTGACCATTTTTGGACTGTTCAAACTGCCATCACTGTTCATTCACGCGTGGCCTACATTTTTTCTTCATTCCAGGCGTTTTGTGGACTTCGGCATTTTCTTGGACCTTCCAGGCGTTTTTTTGTTGTTCAGGCACTTTTTTTTATTGTTTAGGCATTTTTTTATTATTCAGGCATTTTTAATCATCTGCCACGTTTTTTTGCTTCACAGGCATTTTTAATCACATCTGCCACGTTTTTTGGGTGTGGGCAAGCTAAAACGTGGTTGTACAGGCATTTTTTGGACTGTTCTGGCATTTTTTTGCTTCCTAGGCATTTTTAAACAACTCTGCCACGTTTTTTTGGTCTGAGCAAGGTAAAACACTGTTGTAAACACTCTTGTGCGGCCTGGTACATGTTAAACAACTCTGCCACATTTTTGCTTCTACCTGGCTCTTTCCCTTGGCGCCCACGCACCTGCAAACAACTCATTAATGCCAAAAACGGCCTGGAAACTCTCCCGCGTGACCTGCAACCTTCTCTGCTTTTTTACACTCCAGCATGGTTGTTCTTCTTGTTTTTTGGTAAGGTTTCAACCATACACCTTTTCCTTTGGTAAGTTTGTTAATTTCCTTCTTTTTTCTCTCTAAAATCCTCAGTTTTTTAGAAAAAAGCCTGTGTTTTCCTTTTTTTAAAAACTTTTCTTTTAAAACAAAAAATCAAACAAACTTTCTAAATCAACACAGTTTGTTTTAAATCAACAAATCTTTCTTTATTTAAAAGAAACTTTCTAAAACGCCTTCCATCATTATTTATTTAAAAATCTTTATTTAAAAATCTTCTCTTAAAACGCATTCTTTCTAAAACTTGAAAGTTTTAGAAAATATTCAAAAAAAGTGTTTTTTTAGTGATTTGCTTAATTAAAGCCTTTTTCAACATTCATTAGATTTAATTACATTAGATCTAATTTAATTTCACCTTATTTAAACTATATTTCTTTGGCATTATAAAATTTGGTCTTTTGGCTTGTTGTATTTCTAACCTTCCGTCGAGTGTCGAAGACGAAGGGTGAGGTCCGGGATTGGAAGGTGGCTAATCCCCCTCGCAATACAAACAAACCCTATCTCAAATTCCATGTCGTTTCCAACGAGCATACATACGACACCCTTTGCATGCATTTAGGGCACTTTTTTAATCCGTTTGCAGGCTTATTGGCTTTTTCTCATCAAATTGCGGGAATTGGTTTTTGCTATAACTTTTGACTCGTTGCTCGGTTTTGAGCACTTCTTTAGTCAAAGTTTCATGTTTTTTCACACTCTATATGATGGGATCATTAGTTTTGTAAACTCACTAATTTTATAAAGTGCCACATTCTGGGGGGGTGTCTTTGTTTTGCTTAATTCTGCTCATTTTTTTAGCTTTTTCCTTTCCTTTTTCGTGGACTTGTGAGCACGTCCGCCAAAAGTCTTACGACAAAAGGATTCTTTCATGCGATGTGAGACACCTTTTCTCACCACCAGGGTTGGCTTTCTCCTCCTTTTTGTTTTTTGCTTGTGCTTGTTTATGGTGTTCCTCTTTTGTTGCGCTCCATGAAACACTTTGTTGTGGTCTCCTCTCTTGCGCGTTATTACACTAATTGTAAGACGAGTTACCAAGTGTTTCAAACCACACGCACGGACCCGATTGTAATCAATGCACTCAACTATAAAGTTCTAAAACCGGGGGTTGTTATATTGTTCTAGGTGTTGTATTACATGCGAGACGCATTATCGGTGAGTCGACATCTTACATTTGTGCATCTTACATTTTTGATTACGCATCATGGAAGGTACTCTTTCTAGACTTGAGCGTCGTAGGATCGCCTTATAGCCTCTGCCCGATTCTTAGTGGGAGAGAGAACTATTCAGTTTGGCGTGTTCTATGGAACATTACTTCACCCAAGGGTCTTTCTCACTTCTTGCTTGGGCCAGTTCCTGCACCCACTGATCATCGTCATCTTAATGATTTTCTCAACAATTGCAACCGTGTTTTTGGTCACATGATGATGCATGTCTCTACATCTCAATGGGTTCATGTGGCAGACTCAGATCCACCCCACCGCGTCTGGAGCATTCTTCAGTCCCTCTATGGAGACCCTTCACATACTGCCGCCGTTGTTGTTGCAGCTGATTCAGTTGTCTCCTCTATTTTTCATGTGATGACAGTTCCACTGACACAGACTTGCTTGGTTCTACTTTTGATGACGAGGATTGTGCACCTAGTTCTGATGATGAGAGTACTACAGAGGAATCTTCTCCTCCTTCTCTCACTATTCCAGAGAGTGTTGACACATCCCGCATCTCATCATATATTGAGCAGTCTCTTATACAATGTCATACAGTCATCACACCCGCCTCTTTTCCACCTTCAGTGTTTGAGGCCCATTTCACTCCTCAACCTTCCTTGGATGACTCATACATATCTGACATCACTCTTCTATTTGTTGAGCCCCCTCATTGGGACGAGTATCTGCCTGACCTTAGTCATCTTTTCACAGAGCACACTTGTGATGTACTACAGGTTCCTCATCCATCTATAGGTGTTCACCCTTCATACTCTGACAGTTCTGCACTCGTGACATTACCCTTAGCTCCTTTGCACTCGCTTGCTAGACCTATGTCACACTTTCGTGGACCAGACTCAGAGTTCTTCATGCTACTGCCTTCAGTTTCCTTCATGGAGTGGGCAGATTTCCAGCACATCTTTTCTATCCTTCCTAAGGGCAGACACACAGTATGGTGCAGATGGCTCTTCTTCAGTCCAGAGGCAGAGGATCTCATCATCGACATTCTTTTGGGAGACTTCTTAGAGTTACAGAGTTCAGATCCATCCATGGCATCTTCCGCATCCATCTCATCTCCCTCATCTTCTCTCTTTTTTCATCTTTCGAGAGATTGCCCCTTTGTACATGGGTACCTTTATAGGTTTTATCTGGGACCCTTTTTTCTTCTTCTTCTAGGAATATTGTGTTTGTATATGGGCACCTTATCGTGGCCATTAGTTGCGGGCCCCATTGATACATCTTTCTTAGTTGTTTAGGAGTGTCTTCCTCTTTTGTCTAACTCATCATAGCTGCTACCCCAGATTCAATGAAGGGGGGGTGTTAGTGTGAGTTATCCTATGTTTCCTCCTCTCATGTTGGAGGGTCATCTCACATGGGTTAGGTTTAGGGTTAGGTTTAGGGTTTCATATGTATCATGCACTAGGGTTACTTAACACCCTATATGTACCCCTTTTCTATTCATTTATGAGCATGCCAAGACACTCCACTGTCTTTCCTCTATGCAAGCTTTGTTTCTATTGAGCAAGTTCTTCCATTACTGATCAATTTTTCCTTGCTATCGTTGGAGCTCTCACGATTCCATTGGAGTGCAACTACTTCGTGGTGCCTCGTTTTCGATTTGATTCTTGCAAAATTTTTTCACAACCCAGCACCTCCATTTATTGTAAACTCCTTTGGACCTATAAATTTTGTGGGAATGGTTGGTTATCCAAATGTAGTACCTCAAGATGTAAGGAATAGACTTCCTAAGTTCCAAGGAAACAATGCCATAACTGGTGACCAGCATCTAAAGCTCTTCGTCAATATGATGGAAGATTTTGAGATTGAACATGAAGATATGTACATCAAGTTGTTTTTCCACGGTTTGGAGGAGGATGCAAGGGACTGGTACAAATAATTTCCATATAACTCTATTGACTCTTGGGATGAGATGAACAATGCATTCAGATTACAATATGGTGATACGACTAACCCTAGGTTTCTTTTATCAAAATTTGAGAACATCAAGAAGAATCCCAATGAGTCAGTACATGAATTCAATACAATGTTCAATAAGACCTTGAGGAGATTTCCTATTAGGATAAGGCTGTGTGATGAGTCATGTTTGATCAAATATATTGATGCATTTGATAAAAAGGTTTCTTACTACTTGAGGGACAAGAACCCTACCAACTTAAGGAAAGAATTCACCATGGCCCTACAAATAGAGAATAATATCAAGGCAATTGGGAAACCTCCAAGAGGGAAGGTGTAAATATGGTTAACCCAGAAAAGTATCGAACAAGCAAGGGTGTTGATTTGGAAGAGGTTGTGAAAACTTTGGCAGGGGCTGTCAAGGAGATCTCCTACAAGCTAGCCCGGGCAGAGAAGGGAATTGGGAAAAGCTCACAAGGTCAACATAAGCAGCAAGGCCAAGATAGATTTACAAATCATCAAAGAATTGATGACAGAGGTAAAGGAGTTGTTGGATTTGGGAATAGGTAATCTCAAGGAAGAGAAATTAGAATGGTACCTAATCCTTTGGTTGCGATTGTTGTTGTGGAAGAGACAAAAGTCATTGATTGGTGTGATAGATGTTTCATGCCCCATGCTCCTTGTGAAGAATATTGGCAAGAAGAAAATGCGGTGATGATAAGAGTGATGATGATGTTTGCATGATGGGATGCTCCACTAGCTCACAACAAAGGGAAACCTCAACTGAGGTGATAAGTGCCAGAATTGCTGCCACTTTTTGGGACTACATTCATAGAGTACATATTCTCCCTCCCTCTCATACTTTAGAAGTAGATAATGTACAAATATTTTGAATTTCCCAATAATGACTTTGAATATTTAAGGGCTTTAATGATAAAAAAGTATGGTGGAGGAATCCCATCTGAGGAGGATAATCAATTATTAATTAATGTTGGTGTGGCTCAAGAGAAGGAATCTAACACAAGAAGTGAGGTTTTCAAAGGGGTATGGCCTCAAGCCAAGCCAAAAGCTCCTTACTTTCTAACATTCCTAAAGAGGCTCCTAGGAAAGATCCATTTGCCAAAATCCCTACAGTTCCAAGAAAAAAATCATACCCCTCCTTATGCTCAAGCTATCAAGAATCTTGTGCCACCCAATGAATGTATTAGCTTTCCTTCCAATACTTCCTTGCCCAAGAATGTCCCATATGACATTGCCCAAGTTTTAAGTCAAATCAAAGTCTCTATTCCAATTGTTGAGTTGCTTAGGATTCCTGAGCACAAGAGGAGAGCATTTGAATACTTGGGATTGAGTGAAGAGAAGACAACCCTAGGAAGAAATGTGAACATTGTGGAGAATCCTCTAGTCATTGAAGATTCTGAGACACCATCAACATCAGAAGAGCTAGCTGAACCACCTGAGGTTTATTTGGGGACATCCTTGGTAGAATCTCAGTTGAATGTGGATCCATTCTTCACTACTTTGATCATCAAGGATAGGTTGCTCCATAACTGCATGTTTGACTCAGGGGCATCATGCAATGTCATGCCTTTGGAGGTCATGAATGAGCTGAATATTAAGGTAACAACAACATATGGGAAGTGCACTACCATGGAATCCAAAGAGGTGCCAGTAGTGGGATGTGTGAAGGGTTTGGTGGTGTAGCTTACAGCCTACCCAGGTAAAAATTTAAAGCTTGATGTTGTCATAGTTGATTTCCCAGCCAAGTGGGGTATGTTATTGTCAAGAAAATGGGCTACAAGTGTTGGTGGTAGTGTCCAAATGGACATGTCTTATGCCACCATCCCAGTTGAGGGTAGCCTTGTCAGGTTATATGGGGAGAAGAAAATGTTGCACCTTATTGAGGATCCCAACAATGCGTCCTATGAAGTATTATATACAAATGTTGATGCTAACAACTTTGTGGGATTTTATGATGGAAAAGAGCACAAGATTGAGGAGTCTAAGTGTCTTGAGCAGGTAGGCTCTCCTTTGAATTTATTATTTGATGGAGCTTTCTCCAAATTTGGAAATTGTGTCGGTGTTGTCCTAATTTCTCCAAGCCGGGAAAGCTTTGTTTTTTCCTTTAAGCTTAACTTTGAGTGTAATAACAACATTGCTAAGTATGAGGCATTGTTGTTAGGTTTAAAATTACTTGGAAGTATGGTGTCGGGGACATCATTATCAAGGAGACTCAAAGTTATTTATTAAGCAAGTCAGAAAACTCTATGCCACAAAGAGTTAGTGACTGAAAAAAATACAAGCATACAGTTTGGGACTTCATTGAAATGTTTGACTCCTTTAACATTGTGCATCATGAAAAGAGGTTCAATAACTTAGAAGATAGGCTTGCGGTGTTGGGGTCTCGGTTTGACAATTACTGAACATCCCCTTATTGTGAATATGAGGTGGAGGTAGTTACTGAGAGCTCTTTCTGGACAATATAAAACATTGGCGGGTTTTTGATGATGAGGCTCGGGTCGAAGGTTCTGCATAACGATGGAGAGTTTTCTGATCAAAACATTTATTGGGAGCCAATTGTCTATACAACATATGGGAAGGAAATCTTATTTGGAAAAGGAATCATCTAGCTAAATACCAACACCATCCCTAAAGGTTTGGTTGCTCTTGAATCAAATTTTGATAATGTTGATTGCATTATTAATAGGTATATGGTAGCCTCGAGGGATGTTGAGGAGCATGACCTTGGCACGAAGGAGAAACCAAGGAATATTTGGTTGGGTAGCAGTCTCAGCAAAGATGAAAAGTATTCATACATCCAGTTGTTAAAGAAATACCAAGATTGCATGGCTTGGACCTATTCTGAGCTCAAAGCATACAGAGAAGACATGTTCCAGCATGAGATTCCCTTGGAGCCCAGTGTAAAACCCTTTAGGAAGAAACAAAGGCCAATTAATCCTTTGTTATCTCTCAAAATGCAAGAGGAGATAAAGAAGCTAAGGGATGGAGGAATTATTCACCCACTAGGTATTATTCTTGGGTATCCAACCTAGTGCCAGTAAGAAATAAGAATGGTGACATCAGGTTGTGTGTGGACTTCGGGAATCTAAACAAGGCCTCAATAAAGGAAAACTATCCTTTACCTAACACGGAGCACATATCTGCATGAGTTGGTGACTAGTTTTGAGTTGCATTCTACTTTTATGGCTTCTCTGGTTATAATCAAGTCATAGTGAAATAATAAGAAAGGATCAAGACAACCTTCACTACTCCATGGGGAACGTATGTATAAGTTAGGATACCCTTCGGTTTGATGAATCTTGCTGACACTTTTCAAAGAGCAATGGATATTGCCTTTGCTGGTTACATCAACGACTTTATTGTTGTTTACTAAGATGAGGTAACAACGTTTTCAAGAAGGAGAAGTGACCAATTGCTTTGCACTTAGAAAGATGTTGATCGATGTAGGGAATATGGCATTTCACTCAATCTAAATAAATTCCATTTTGGAGTGCGAGAAGGTAAAATTTCTTGGTCACATTGTGTCACGGGAAGGAGTGATGATTGATCTAGAAAGAGTGGATGCCATCAGAAAAGTCCCAATCCCAAGAACCAAAAAGGAATTCGGGTCCTTCCTTTGGCGAGATAAACTTCATTAGAAGGTTTATATCAAACTTTGTTGAGTTGACTATCCCAATCACTTCCATGTTAAAGAAGGATCAGATCATCAAATGGGAAGAGGCTTTCATCCAAGATTTCAATGGAATCAAAGAGGAATTGAAGCATGCCCCTATTTTAGCAGCCCCAGATTACAAGAAACTTTCCAGATGTCTAGTGTTTTTGAAAACACTTTGCTATGTCCTGTTATAAAAGGATGATGAAGGGGATGAGAGGCCCATTATATTTTTAGTAAGGCTTTGTAAGGAGCAGAACTTAAATACACCATCATGGAAAAGTAGGCATTTTCCTTGGTCAAAGAAACAAATGTTTTCAGGCCTTATATTTTAAGTTCAAAAGTTGTTGCTTATGTTTCCCATACCATGGTAAAATACATCCCATCGAGATGGAAATCTCAAGTAAATGTAGATGGGTGAACAAATTGCAATAGTATGATATGGGCATCCAAATAATGAAGTTGGTGAGAGGTTTAGGGTTAGATAAGCTCATGGCTGAGAGTTACTTGCAGACCATTGAGGTAAATGAGATTGAGGAAGAAAGGGCAGTTGTTTTTGAAAGATTGATGAGTTCTGAGTGGTACAAGGATGTGATGTTCTATCTTAAACACTTAAACTAACCTGAGCATTTGAATTAGAACAAGAAAAGAGATCTTAAGTTGGCTTCCTTGAAATATGGCATTACTGATTTTGGGTTGGTATGGAAGAACCCAGAGGGAGTCCTCTTAAGATGCATCACTAAAGATGAAGCCCCCAAAATAATTGCTGATCTCCATGGAGGAGTTTGTGGGGGAATTTTGCTGCAAGAGTCATAGCACATAAGATCCTAAGGGCTTGTTATTGGTGGCCAAATATTTTCAGGATGAAACCATGTTAGTCGAAAAGATGTGAGAGTTGTCGGTGTTTCTCTAGAAGGTTGAAGGCTTCAGGGCTCCCTACCTTTGCGATCTGTATAAATTGAAGCCCCATTTAAGTAATGAGGAATGGACTTCATTGGTGAAATTTCAGACCCTTCATGTCTGGCCATAAGTGGAATCTTGTAGCTACCGATTACTTTACCAAGTGGATGGAAGCAATCCCCACCAAGAAGGCTACACACTAAGTTATCATGGATGTTTTTCTAAACAATATTATTTGTAGGTTGGAGTACCGGTCAAAATCATAGCTGATAATGCCATGAGTTTCAGGGCTAGACCTCTAGTGGCAATGTGTAAAGGATATGGGATCAATTTTACATATGCCTCTAATTATAATCCCTAAGGAAATGGACAAGCTGAGTCCAGCAATAAGAATTTGCTAAATATTATCAGAAGAACCTTGGAGTTGAACAAGAGAAAATGGGGTGAACAACTGAAGTTTGTTGTCTGCAGGTGATAGGATCACTTTGTTAAAGCGACTAGAAAGAGTCCAATTTAGTTGGTATATTGGACTCAGGCCTTGCTGCCCCTGCATATGCAATTATCTTCATATCAATTCATTCAAAGAATCGGAAGATCAAGAAGTGAGTCCTCATGATGCTCGCATAAACCCAGATTGTTGAGCTTTATGAAGAGAAGAGGGCATCCCATCGAGGTATATAAAGTTAAGAGAAAAGATAAAGAAATTTTTTGACAAGAAGGTCACTCCTAGAGCCTTCAATGTTGGACATCTTTTGATATTATGGGATATCATGCATGAGGATTAGGAAAGCATGGCAAGTTTGACTCATTGTGGATGGGACCTTACTCCATTGACATCAAAATTGGTGAACACACCTTCTTCTTGAAGGATCTAGATGGTGAATTGCTCGAACTGCCTGTTAATGGCAGGCATTTGAAGAATTTCTTGGATTGATTCCTCTTAATCAGGGTAAACACCTCTTGTATAGTGTATAGTCGGTGGTTTGTTTCCTATTTTGTGTTTTGGTTTGTCGTGGTCCTTGGTGACCTATTTTTGCTAGCTTCTTTGTTTGTTTTTGGAGATGGCTTCATTTCTCTGCTCTATGAGCTGACTCTGTCACCCAATGGATATTTTGGCACTTGGTCTACTTTTGTTCTTGTGGCACTCACAGGGAGTGCCCATCCTCGAGTCGAGCCAATGTTGGTGCTAAAAATGGTCTCGCCCCATCTGTGCCTTTGAAAAATTATTCATTCATGGCCCTTGTCATTTTATTCTTCCCCGTATTGTGTTTGGCCAGTCCTATTACCATTTTTAGTCTGCTTGATCTGGGTTGAGGATCATGTGTGCATCTATATTTGTCTCATGGTTCCTTTTTTCCTCTGAAAAATCTCTGTATTATGAGTCTCCCATGCTCTTGTTCCTTCAAAACTCACGTTTTCCCATTTTCTCCATTCTCCATAGTTAGAATTTTTGTTCTTTCAATTTTTACCCTAAATACTCGAAGAGAAATGAGTTGTTGTGTCCCTAAGGATCATGTTTGATCCTTGCGATTTAAATATAAATTCTATGTTCTTGAAGAAAACCTCATTTTATATCTTGAATGGATGTTTCTCTGTGTTTTATGGTTTGATGGGCATTTCTCCCAGGTCAAATTTACATCATTCAATTGATAGGGAAACATGGAACCTCTTGGTTGGATGCGGATCAGCTTAATACTTTGGAAATTCCATGAAAAGCCTCATTTTTAAAATGTGTCCACGTGGAGGAATGACGCTTGTTTGAGAATCAACTTTTTGGTTTGGCTTTGAAGTAGTGCCGAGAGGACATGTGGAGGGTTGGAAAGAAAGAGACACGTGGAGGCTTCCACTGGGTTTCCCATACTTAAGACAAATTTCAAAAGGTTTTCGGGAAGTCCAGGACACGTGATGGAGCGATGCTCATTTGAAGATCTGCTTTTGGGATTTTCCTTAGAGTAGTGCCGGGAGGACACATGAGGCTTCCACTACTTTCCCATACTTAGACAATTTTTATGCAGTTGGAAAGCTAGTTTGGTGGAACAGGACACATGGCGAGCTTATGCTCATTCAGGGTCTCCGCTTTGGGCACCATCTTGAAGTTGTGCCATGGAGACACATGGAGGAATCGTGCATGTTCGGGATCGGCCCTTGAGTTTCATTCTAAAGAAGTGCCAGGCTGACACGTGGAGGCCTCCGCTCACTTTGAATTTTACTTAGAATTTTCAACGGCCAAAAGGAGACTGCCTCGAGCTTGACAAGTGGCACCTTCTGCTGAGCTTCAAGCCTTCAAACAAATTTTTCCGGAGCAGGACACGTGGCAAGCCCACACTCATTCAAGGTATCAAATTTTTGGACCACCTCAAGGTACGTCATGGTGACACGTGGTAGTTGAAAAGTCATAAGAGTGGGAAAGCGGATCATCGAGAGAAATTCAAACTTTTCACCTCTTTGCTTCATAAAGGTTAAAATAGAAAAATGGCCCACGAGCCCGATGGGAAATATTCAATGTTTTTCCCCGGTCAATGGTGGAGGTGTAGACCCACGGAGAAAAATTGGAAACTTTTCCTTTTGAGAAAAAAGAGTTAAAAGTAAAAGGGGAAGCATAGTTCTGTTGGGACCCACATTAGGACACATGTCAAAAGTATTTCTTAAGGGCAGAGCTGTGGGGAAAACTTGGAAAATTTTCCTTTCCAAAAGAGAGTCAAATGGCAGAATTTCTCCGCATTTCCTTTGGGACCCACCTCAGGACACGTGTCAGGCCCATTTTTCAGAAGTGGAGGTGCGGGGAAAAAGGTGAAATTTTTCCATTTTTCTAAAAAGGTCAAAAAAGGTAAAAGGAAACCCTCAGCCTATTTTTGCATCTTCCACATGGACGACCCACATTCAAATCAAATATCAACTTTGGTACATTGAGTGTCCAAATCTAATTCCCCCTCATTTTCTCTGTAAAACTCCTGGATGTGTGAATCTTCATGATTTCTTATTATTTTCTACACGCCAAGTAGAGAGTGAGTTAATTTTGATATCTAGAGTTTGGTGGAGGAGATCTGGAGGCATCTTTCATCATTAAAGTAGTTTGACTCTCAAGCTTGATCTGGTTTTCCATTTTTCTTCTCCTGAGCATGCAAGGGGCTAGATTTGATTGATATGGGGTGGAAGTGGTTGGCGAATGGATGGAGATGTGTTTTTCCGAGAAAGGAGTTGAATGCGGGAAGAAATTGAAGAGATTTTCCCTCGAGCACCTGGAGACTTTTAGCAGATCTGATTTTACGAATCACGAAAGAATCATGGCAAGAACTGGTGCATTTAAATTTTTTATCTCTTTTAGGAGGAAGGGGCTCTATTGGAAATTCTATAAAGGACATAAATTCATCGTGCAAATGGTAGGAGTTTTGGAAAGATCAGGACTGATTTTCTCCAGTAGAGAAAGCTTGACAAAGCCCATCCATTTTGAGAATCCATCTAGAGAAGCCTGTATATCTCTCTTTGTGTCAAATTTTATCATGTCAAGGTGGTTGCAAGTGTATAGCCATTGACAAGCTTTGAGATTTTCTAGAAACTTTCCCTTGCTTGATAAATTTGATCAAACTTTGAGTTATTTTGTGTCAATCTTGAGTAAAGTGTATTTATTTCATTTCTAAATGCATACGGGTAGTTTTTCTTGTTTCTATTGTAATCTTGTACCAAAATATAGTCCAATCACATAGGTCTTAGTCCTTGTGATATTTTAGTGGCATCTATAATTTCATTTCTCAGAAGAGCCTTCATCTGGGAATGGGATAAATGGTTTAAAATCACTTTTCTTTCATTTTGTTGATAGAGATTATCTATAATCCTTTGGGTGTACCTCAGGCATGACTTATTTTAAATATTGGTGCTTTATTGGGTCCTATGACTCGAGCCTTCGTGACAGAATCCCACGAGTTGTGTGAAAGAGTGTTGATTTGGGCCTCCATTGAAGCACATATTCTAGTTGAGGAAACAAGTTAAATTTTTGTGGCATTTTGTTGATTGAATCTTTCCATTTTGCATAATCTCTCAAGGATCTGGTGATTCAAGTCCATCCTGTCTCCCCTCCCACCAAAAAATCTATTTAAAACAACTAATCCTACCCATACTACCCCTGGTTTTTGCTCTATATACCCACACAAGACCAAAATCCTTTTACTAAAATATGTAGAATAGATCAGGGTCTCAAGATGTCTTTAGTAACCTTTTCCTTGTGAAAATATCTCCATGATCTAGAAGTGACAACTCGTGAGAGTTAGATCTGGTGTGTTGATCATATTTTCCCCAAGGCCCTCTCTATAAAATTTATGAAAAAGAAAGGTACATGTATCTCCTTTCAAATAACAGAGGTTACAAAATAGGTTCTCTTACCTTGGTTGAAAGGAACAACCTAAACTAGTTAGGATAAAATCACAACCTTTTGAAGTGCTATCCATCTCTCCACAAATCTAAGTAACAAAGGGATTGCTTCTAGATTCCTCCCATACTACAAAACAACATACACTTATGTTCTATCTACATTTAAGCTCCTGTTGAATGAAGTGTTTGCTGCTTGGTTTGAAAAGGAGAACAGATTTGGGTACCAACAATAGATGTAGCCATTCCATTTGAAACCCTCATCAAAACTGTGCAACATCCGTAAATGACCATTGCAAGGCCTTGAGGAAGGCAGGAAGGGAAGCATGTATCAGACATGAAGTTTTGAAGCTGTGGACATGGTGTGAAATAAAATTCAGTCATCCAATGAACATCAAAAGGTACATTTGATTTTAATTTATTTCCATACTTAAGTGAATTATTTAAGTGTGTTGAGTTGTACAAGTTCATTATTATCCATTCAAATGAAGAAAGTACAAAAAGGAAATATATACATCTCATTACATGAAAATAGTTCATCTATTCATATGGAATAAAAGTACAGTGAACCCACACAAACTGTGGGACGTAACTTGTATGTACTGGAAATAAAATATTCATATACTTAAAACTATAAGAAAATGGAGAGAGAATAAACCCATCATTTCCTGTTTGGGTCGGTTCTCTCATGCTTTTGGATTTGTTTCATTTTCAGTTGCTTCATCCTCATCTCCAATTCCCAACAGGTACCTATGAACATACAGATATATATTGTTAGAGCTTGAGTTTGGTCTATATCCATGTGTTTATAGTTTCACGTAACTGAATCCTTTAAAGAAAGCACATGCAAGATACATGAAAGACAAAATCAAAAGGAGCATCTCATAGTATAGTTGAATCAGGGTCAAGTACAAAAGGAATTCATAAGCAGAATTCCTTTTAGCAAAAAACAATCAAATGAAAGAAATGAACAAAGTAGTTTTGCAGCAGATGATGCAGATCTGAAATAGTCATAGTCAAATATGAGATGCAGTCACATGTTTACCAATACAATACTCAATCAACATTAAAGGAAGGCTCTTTCTTGCAATGTCCATCACAAGAATATAGTGCAAAATCAACATTTTAAAAACCACATATCTTGCAAAAGGATATCTACAAGGCTTTGCTAAAACAAATTTCCTTCATTAACAATACCTCTCGAGAGTTGTAAAATTGAAGATGAGAAAAAATTCCATTCAATATAAGCACAATACATTATGAAATGGGAAATTTAATACTCAGTGGTGAACTTTGGTCATTCTCATATCATGCCAATGAATTTAGATATCAAGACAAGGAGATCATAGTATCAAATTGCAGTCAGTTTGCAATAGCCATGCAACTATTTAAATGTTATTTTTCAAGAAACAAAGTAGTTTTTCATGATTGTACAAGATCTCAGAGGGTTTTGAATGCAAAACAATGAACTTTATACCCCAAAACCAAGAGAAATAACTATGCCAAGAAAACATAGACTTCACATTTTCAATGATTATGGCCATGCCATAGAAACCCATACGAGGAAATTTGTAGATCTAAAGGAAAACAGATGTTGAAACTTTATCTTATTCACAGCTTAAGAGAAATGACTCCAAGAGGTCATCTTCAATGTAGACAAATAAGAGTCAAAGAAGATATAAAAGTCTACTTAGCCACAGTCTTCTCATAAGAGAAAGATGACATGTAAAAAAAGAAAAAGCTCGAGTAAACTACCACATTTACGACAGAGACCCAAATTTGTGTTAAATGCCCAAATGGTGAGCTAAATATGTAAAAAAAAATTACCTTTAGGGTGTTTAAAAAATAAAACACAAAGGAAATGGAATGGGTGTCAACTTAACTTAAAATAACAAGATGAGAAGACTTATACCAGTCTCAATGAATTAGAGGATAGTACACAGATGCTTTTCCTAGCATAGTTAAAGGGTACCCAGGATGATAAAAGTGAGCTAGAACTCATTATTTTGGAAATCATAGACAAAACTAGAACTTGATTCAAATAATAGCGACTAGAAAGTAATATCCATTCTACATCAGAGGAAAATATGAATACCCAAATCTGGGTCACAAGAAATCAAATCACAGCTCACCTTATGAGACCAGATCTAGCAAGGCAAAACTGAATCATGAATACCATGTATAATCGAGAATAAACCGAAGACTTTCACCAAGCTACTACAATTTTAAAATAAAATTCAGAGCGAAAAAATGTGAGCTCAAAAAAGCTAGTAAAATGGCTATGGAAAAACCCACCAGGAGTTTCAGAGATCAACATGTACAATGCCATCAAAGAGAAAAAGGAAGCTCCACTTACTAGAATAATGATGGCCATAAGACCTCACGATTGCTCAAGATCAAGAAGAATCATCAAGCAGAGAGTTTCCAAACTCATCAATGGTGGTCACGTTTCTCAGCTCTCCAGCAGGGAGAATTTCAACAAAACAAGATCTAAAAAAACATCAAGATCTGGAATTGAAGGCAAAATATGCACAAACAGAGAAAACCCTTCAACAACAAAGCTTCATATTTATCATTTAGAATAGAAAGAATGATACCCATTTCTATTTAAGGTAAATACAGAAGATATGGTGTCGTTTTTAAAAAACCAGAGATCTCAAAAAATGACAGACAAAGGATTACCTAGAAGAGCTCGAGTCCAAAACATGCTTACCTTGTCAAAAGTAAAATGTTCCAGCAAGTATCGAGATAACCCATCATCAAGCCAAGTAGATTCAAACTAGAAATGGCATGAAAAAGCGAGCTCCCAGAAATACGATAACCCAACATAAGAAATGGCCAAGTTTATACAGTCTCTTCATCATTTTTGTGGCGAGCTCCGAACAAAAATAGAAAAACTCCATGAGAAAGCTCAGAAATCTGATTCATGGTGGCCTGGAGAAAATCGGCCAGGGCTTCGCCAAGCTAGCAGAGCTCGAGAGTGAAAATGACCAAAATGATTAGGGTTAAGATCTTTTTCTGCCTAACTCGGTGAGTTACCTTAACTCAACCTCCAGAGCCAAAGTACACACATGGAACTTGCACAAAAACCCTAACTTAACCAAGGGTTAAGGAATCATCACCGACAAAATTTCTATGGGGTTAGTCATCGTCACGAGGGGGCCAACCCATATTCATTAAAAATTCATTGCATATTGACTTTCAAAATTCTAAACCATATTTTATGTTTGAATAAATCAAATGGGGCAACAAACTATATGTTGCTATGATGATAATCAAAAAGTGGCCGAGCACTATAGTATGACCATATGTTATGCAAAGATGGTCAAATTTCCAATCAAACCAAGTGAAGTCCATAATCATGGTGACCTACTATATTAGTAAACCATGGTGATGTGCTAAGTCCATAAGAAAGGCCAAACCCAACGAAGACAAGTGCTTGTAGCCAAAGGTGGTCCCCATAGGAGCTGAAAACAAAGTGTCATATTTACAAGGATAATGTGTTGCATATAATCATAAAGGTGACAAAAGCATATATTTTTCTCACACAAAAAAGAAATTTATTTTGCATATGCATCAAAAGGGTAAATTGTAGATGTCACATCAATAGTAAGAAGACAAATTTGCATGTGCACTAGAAGGAGACTTGCTCATCAAGAAAGGTTTATTTTTAGCATTATTCACCCATGCTTTTCTTGAAAATAGAATAGTCAACTACATTTTGATGTGATGTAATCAAGGATATTAATGCCTTTTTGTATTAGTTTGCTTTATTTTATTCCTTTATTTATTATTAAATAAAGGATAAAAATAGGATGCATGGGCAAGTACAACCTTAGTCTATTTTTAGGAAGGGTGGGTGAATCAATTTTTCTATATATTATGTGCCTTGGCAAAGCACAAAGTGGAGGAATTTTTAGATACAGGAGTATTGAAGCAATTTTTGCCAGTTTTTCCCTTTGAATGTGAAGTATTTTCTTTCTTTCCAATTATTTGCAATCTTGTGTATGTTCCCATTAATCTTGTGAATGTTAATTCCTGATTAATCATCTTACCCTGTTGCAAATTTCAGTAATTTCTGCTAGATATTAATGTGCATGTTTAACTTAACAGTGTTGTTGTGATTCTTTTCCCTCAATACATTTGAGTGTTTGCCTTTAATATTCTACAGAAAACTATTGGCCTATGCATCAGAAATTCATTCCATATCAATTGTGCATGTACTCAGTCAAATACCTCATACAAGTTTTGTGTATCACCTAAATTTTAATTTCATTTTACAGTCATCTTTTACCCTTAAACCCCAGAAAATTAGTTTATACATCAATAAGGAATCGGCCTTGATACTAGAGACTCACCTCAAAATAGGTATACCCACAGACCTGAGGTGTTTCCATTGTATCTACGAAAGAGAGAGATAAAATTTGTAAGCTTAGAACACTTGCAGCCATCTCTCTACAGGGTATACTTTTGAGAGATAACAAGACCTCTTCAATTGAGTTGTGAGAAATATAGGAAGCTAACCTCAAGAGGGGGATCGAGGAGTGATCGGAGAGAGGGTGAGGAGGGAATGGAAGAATCTTCCACCACCGAGATAATGAGATGATTTTTAGGGGAACAGTGGAAGGGATTACACTTGTTTTCCTAGAGAAACATTGAAGGGATTAGAAGTGCTTGCTTCATGAACAAATTTGGGAACATATTTATTCTTGAATCTAGGTAGACGAACCAAGGCATTCTTCTTAGGTATAGGTATCGATGGGAAAGCTAGATACCTATGTCCAATATTCTTACGAGATAGAGTGGGATTAGGGAGCATACTCATACACAATATATTGCGGCCACACTCCAAGGTTTCATAAGATATCAATAGATATTGGAAGAGGACAATATTATCCTAACACAAAATATAGCATGGATAAGTCTAGATTTAGCTTTCATTACCTAATCAATAGCAATACAAGATCTCAATGAAAGAGCTATACCCTCATAGCGGCGGGATCTAGAACTCCATCGAAAGATCTAGAATGTGAACCCATATTGGAGCTTGGATCATTGTCTCCATGCGAGGATTAAAAACCGGTGACCATTTTCTAAGATAAAAATTACATTTTTCGAAAAACCACGGACCTCCAAGAGCACACGAACAAAATATTCATTAAGTTTAAAGTTCAAAAGAATAAAGTTGTTAGGCATTGAAAAATTTCTAGTGGGCACAAGGGGACCAATTAGTGTGTGCCCATTTCCCAATAGCCTCCATGGGGTGACATGACCCATCAGCTTACTAATTATAGATAATTCCCTTGAGGAAATCACCACATTTGTGACCTATGAAGGAACCTTCGAGAGATTGTTTTCATTTCACAACCTTGGGCTGACTTAACATAATGGGATACCTTGGGATAACCCACCATAGCTGACTTCAAGACTCGTTAAAAGTACGAGGAGTGTCAAATCCATTAGGGGGTTCGTAACCTATCTAGAAGGGTCCATCATTAGCAAGCAAAGGAAGCCCCGAAATCTTTTGAAACATTTGAGTGCGAAAGTTTCGAGTGAAACTAGAAGGTAAACACTTTTATTATACTAGAGCTATGAACTAGAGTGTGGAGGAACATTTTCTCTACAAGGACTTTGTTTTTATTACATATTAGGGTGAACATACCGTTGAGTAATCGGACACAGGACTACAAGAACTATGACCAAGAAATTATATGATCTCCATTAAGATATCCCATGACCTCATCTTTCACTCGAAGGCCTATGGGTTATGAATAGTGAATTTTTTTAAGCTAATAAGCTAGAATATAAGCGTTAGTTGAGCTAATAAGTGTCACCAACACATCCAATCAATTTATTTTAAATAAATGTCTTTAATATTAAAAATTTCTTAAATCTAAAAAATACCCTATTGCTCTTTTTAATAAATGTTTCAAATCTAAAACATTTCTTGGTAGAGGTTGCCCTTTAAGTCACCTAATCATAACCTAGAATTCATTTTCATCCTCCATAATTACTCCAAGTAGAGGGAGCTATGAAAGCATTTCTAAGAATTGTATACATTCTAAAACGAGATTAAGGAAGTTTATTGAAAGCTTTAAGGTCTATCCACTTCCCAAATCTATACAATTCTATAGAAAGCTTTAAGGTTTTACTATTGTAATTAAATTAGAAGGTAATGAATTGGAAAATATTCCATTTTAATTGAATGAAACACATTTTAATAGATTATGCGGTGCAAAAACATTAAAAATGTAGTTTGTCAAAATAATAATGCATTACGTGAAGCAACCACCTACTTTGATATAGATCCTGTAGGAACACTAAGATCTGAAATTGTAGTTTTATATAGTACATCGTGTATCTTTTGTAATCTAGTAATGAGTCAGATCATCATTATCAGGGGTAACAACGTAATATGTTGCTAAATTGTTGTACTCATAGTAGGAGGGAATGAATTGGAAATTATTTCAAAGTAATTGAATGAAACAAATTTGAATAGATTCATAACACTATGCAGTGCAAAACAATATTTAAAAATGCATGTCATTGATGTAACAATGTATTACATGGGAAAGTAACCTACTTTGATATAGAATTTTTAGGCACATAAGAATGTGGCATCGAAGTTTTATACACTATAATTACTATATCTTGTAAAAAGCTCGTGTTCCATCATTTACTTTGTGTAAAGGTAATACGTTGTTGAACTATTGTTATAAAAGTGGGAGGAATGAATTGGAAAATATTCCAATTTAATTGAATGAAACAACTTTGGATAGATTATTCAGTGCAAAACAAACATTAAAAATGTAGGTCGTCAAAGTAACAACGTATTACGTTGAGCAACCACCTACTTTGATATAGATCTTGTAGGCACACTAAGATCTGAAATTATAGTTTTATATAGTACACAATGTATCTTCTGTAATCTAGTAATGATTCAAATAATCATTATAAAGGATAACAATGTATTACGTTACTAAATTGTCATACTCATAGTAGGAGGGAATGAATTGAAAATTATTTCAAAGTAATTGAATGAAGTAAATGTTAATAGTTTCATAGCACTATGATGTGCAAAAAAATTTAGAAATACATGTTGTTGACATGTGTAGAACGTATTACATGGGAAATTAACCTACTTTGATATAGATCCTGTAGGCACATATGAATTTGGCATCAGATTTATACACTATAATGACTATATCTTGTAAAAATAATATGTTTCATCATTTAGTTTGGGTGACAACGTAATATGTTGTTGTACTGTTGTAATTAAAACTCTCTCAGGAAAAATCTAACTTGAATATTAGCTTTAAGTATCTGAATCACCATTCAGCTTATAATGTCTTTGTTTTCAATTAGTCTTGTTTCAAATAAATCTAGCAAACACTAACTAGACTTGTTACTCCTTTCAGCTTGGATAGATGACTATAAGACTTGATGTTGTGGTAAATGACTGGAAAAGTAGTTCAAAAACTTAATAAATTAATAAACAAGATGAGTTGTACTTATGTTGGGTTGAAGCAAAAAAATCACCTTCGGCTTTAGCTTGGGCACATTGTAAATCAATCATCTTCGGCTTTACCTTAGGCACATCATAACTCAGTGTTTATGCTCAAATGTTGACTATGGATTCAAAGACCCAGACTAGGCTACATTTGGGATGGTGGGGATACCATCTCTTAACCCTCACGACATTTAACACAATCCATGGACAATTTTTCATTCATTGTTATGAGCTTGGTGTTTGCTGAATAGCTTTTAAAATGAACTACCAAAGTCTGCCATAACAACAACATGCCATTACAATGAAGACTATAACACAAACAAGAAATTGTTGATATATAGTTATAAGTATGAGAGAAACTGAAATTCATAGGAATTGATTTTTTGAAATGGTCCTAATATATTTGGAAATAAAGTGTAGTGTTGGACAATTTGTTGTGTGTGAGTGGGGTAGTTGTCTGCCATGTAAATAAGTATGAGAAAACATTTATAAAGCAGTAGGTAAAGAGTGTTAAAATTTATGTATATTTAGAAATTCTAGAAGAATTTCATGCATAATTTCATTATTCAGAGTGTAACAGAAATACAATTCCTATTATATTTAATTGCAAGTGCCCTAGTAGACATACAAAATGTGGAAGCATACAAAAGACACATGAACTGTTTGAAAAAATGCCTCAAAGGGATTCATTTTATGGAAAAATGGAATATTTTGAACATGGGATTTAATAATTGACTTAAAAATGAATTTATTATAAATATATATTCACAATAGAGTTTGCATTATCCGCTCTTCATTTGAATGAAACAAAAGATGAAATAAAAACTCTATACACTTATACAGAATAAAAATGGATAATAAGAGCTTTTATGTGGTTTTCTTTGTTAGCATAGGTATTTACCTTAGCTCATGTTCACCTAGGTACTTTATTTACCTTTATTGTATTTGTCCTCACCCACTTATGTGTGTGGATATTTCTTTTATTTATTTATATATTAGGGGTATATTATCTAGTTGTTAGGTATAGTTCTTTCCTTGATATATGGTATTGACTAGATCCTTAATATCTAGTTCTCTCTTAAATCTATGGTCTTGACTAGTTCTTTGATGACTAGTTATTTCCTTGATTTATGGCTTGATCTATGACCTTAACGGGTTATTATATTGTTATTCCTTTCCTATATAAGCAAGGCCCATTCTCATTGTATTTCATTGAGTTCCATAATAATATATGATATTGTTGCTCATTTATTTGCAAAGATTTATGTAAATTTATTCTCGTGTGAATTCCTTTAATATTATTGATCATGGTGTTTGATTATCATTTGTGTTCTTGGCTTGGTATGATCTGCTTATCATTCCTTTTATGGTATCAAAGCAGGAGATTGTTGTTAACATCCATCTGCAAGTTTTGTTTTGCAAACATTTTTATATATTCATATATTTAGGATTTTTTTGTATTTTGTTATTGTGTGTAGTTTTATGCAAAATGACTCTTTATCAGCCTTTCATTAGATCAGAAGGTGGGAAAACCCTAAGATCAACTATAAACTCAACCATGTCTGGATGTAGTCGCATTTTTACTTTTTTGTTGAAGAGGCATGCACAGTTCACCTCGGAATCAGTGCAAGTTAGAAAGAAAAATCATAAAATCCATTTATGGGTTTTCTTGAGTTTTTTTGAGATCTAGACAGGGTATATTTCATTTTACAACGCATCTTTTCGAGAGACGTGAAATAGGGTATTTTCGTAAGGGTGTTTCTTTCCTTTTCTAGCAGGGGACCCATTAAAATCTTTAGACCTTGGTCATATGGTATGGTCATATGAGGGCTTAAGCATTTGATTCCTATTATTAGGTTATTAAATCCATCCCCTTTAATTTTATTTGTGTGGTGAAAATAAGAGAATTTTTTTAGTGGAAACTAAAATAAATAGCAGAGTAGAAACTTGTAAAGCTTATATCTTTTGATCGTAAACTCATATTTGAGTGTCATTTTTTCCAAAATGGATTGCTTTTTTCATGCTCTTTCCACTTGTAAATATTTATTTTTAGAAATAAACTATAATTATAAAGTGTCATATTTTAACACGCACACATTATAAAGTGCCAAAATCTAGGGGGATCTTGTTCCATTGCTTTGGGGTCTTATGGCATTGCTTGGTTCTTGCATTTCTTTTGGTGAAATTTTGAGGGTGGCATATTTATGTACTTCTACATTAGATCATGTTCATCCATTAATAACAAAAAATTACCACACATGGAAACCAAGAATGGAAACAATAATTAAGTGGAAAGGATTATGGGCTTCAACTTCTTTAGAACAACCAATGTTCACTAGAGAATATGAGAAATTTCAGTACAGTGAAAATTTTATGAGTGTATCGGTTTGATAGGAACTTATGTAAGTGGAAATATTTTTTTCATTTGGAAAAATGTGACTCTAATTTCAAAATATGGGAGAAATTGGGGATTTATTTAGTAAGGTGGATCATATAACAGCCATGCAACTTGAAATTGAGATTCCTCTCTTAATCCTGAAGATTTTTCAACAATTATGGACCATCTTAAAAATTTCAAGCATTTTTGACACATTTGAAGGGGAGTGGAAGAGATAAGAAAGATGAAGAGTGTGTTTACTTGATTTTATCCAATTTGAAAGGACCATTTCAAATATTTTCTTCTACCTTTTCTCTAGCATGGATGTCTTAGGTGACACATTCAAAATGTCTGACTTAGAAACATTTTGTGAAAGACTTACTAGGGAAGAATACAAATTGTCTCACCTTGAGTCTTCCACCTCTTAAAAGGCATTAGTTGCATCTAATCCTAACGGAAAGGGAAAACCAAAAATAAAACCAAATCCACCCCTTCTCCATCTCAAAGTGCTCATAAACCCAAAGAAAACAACTCTTGACCCAAGGAGTCTTCTAAATCCAAGAATAAGTCTAGCCTTTCATGATATTTTTGTGGGGGTAGTAGTCATAAATAAGATAGGTGTTTTAAGTGAATGCAAGCCTTAGAGGATGCGGTCAAGAAACAAAAATTTCTATCATCACTCCACCTCCTTCTAATCATCATGGAAAATAACTTAATGTTTTGGGAGATCTCGGTCACCACTTGTAGACACTTGGGTTATAGATTCCGGTGTTTCTCATCACATGAATTATTCCAAGAAGTCTTTTGTTTCTCTAGGTTTGAGTTCTACATATAAAATTGAGGTTGGAAATTCTTCCTTTCTTTACATTAAAGGAAAAGGTGATATACAACTTATAATAGTGGTAGTATCCAAGATGCACTATATGTTCCTAACATCACTACAAACTAGATTTATATATCAAATTTGTCATTCTAATCAAGGGAAAAAATTAATTTTACACCAAATGTGGCAGAAGTACGAACTTTGTTGGTGCCTTATTCAATTGTTTCTCAAGTTATTGTTGATCATAGTTCTAGACTATATCAACTTCAGGGTTTTGATGAAAGTTCCTCTATAGGGAAAATATTGGTTTCTCATGAAGATTCGAGAGTAACCTTTGGCATGAAAGATTTGGAAATCTCAATTACAGATATATTTTAAGGAGTTGAGCACTCATGGTATGGTTGATGGTCTTCTTAGAGTTTTTATCTTGAGGGATTTTTCTCTATCTCGTGTAGTAGGAAACAACACCAAGATCCATTTCATAAGAATTTATCCAAGAGAGTTTCTTTATCACTTGAGCTTGTGCATAGTGACTTGATGGTTTTTCCTACCCCTCTTTAAATGTAGCTAAGTATGCACATATATTTATTGATAATTTATCAAGGCATACTTGGGTTTATTTTCTCAAGTAAGAAAGTGATTTTCTCACACTTCAAATTCTTCAAGGCTGTGGTCAAGAAACAATCTTCTAGTTGCATAAAGAACCTTCACATGGATAATGGGGGTACTTCAGCAATGAGTTTTCTACTTTTTGGAAACTCAAGGCATTATTATCCAACATTTTGTTCCTCATAGTCCACAAGAGAATGGGTTAGCGAGAATGAAGAATAGAACTTTTAAGGAAATGGATAGTTGTATGATGCATTCTAGAGATTTACCTCCTATCTACTGGGAAGAAGCGGTTAATTTTTCTAACTATATGTAGAATCGCACACCACATAGAGAACTTAATCATTTAACTCCGAGGAAGCTTGGTTCAACGCTAAGCCAAATGTCTCAATTTTTTTAGTCACATGCTTAGACCTCGTGTGCCAAATAAGAAAATGAAAGCTTTGGATTAGAAGAAAAAACCCTTGATATTTATAGGTTATTGTGAGGACATGAGAGCTTATCGAATTTTAGATCCCGATACTCAAGAAGTTATTTTTAGAACACATGTTTTTTGATGAGCACTTCAGTCCTTATGATTCTTCATCTTCCTCCATGCCTCCTTGTTCTTCTTGATCTCATCTCGAGGATCCTTTCTTTGAGGAGGTTGATGAAGAGGTTATAGATGTCATTGAAGATCCTATTCCCACCGATGTTGTCACTATGCATAAGTGGGCTCGTACTACAATTTCTGAGGCATCACCTTTCATACATGATCTTCCACCCACTAGGAATCATCACACACATCTACGGAGTTACGGAATTTTGTGTCGAAATTTCTTAGGATCCACAGTCCTTTTCAAATTCTCATGGGATACAGGAGTGGGATGATGTGATGGTGGCTAAGTATTCTTTTTGATGAAGAATCATACTTGGGATTTGGTATATCTTCCTAAAGGAAGAAATATGGTTAGGTGCAAGTGGGTATACTTGAACCAAATATGTAGATGATGGGTCCATTGACATGTATAAGGATCATTTTGTTGCAAAAGGATTTTTGCAAGTTGAAGGTATTGATTACTCTGAGACTTTTTAACACGTTGCCAAGATGGATTCCATAAACCTTGTACTTACTATTTCTGCATCACGGGGAGTTCCCATATACCAGATGGACGTGAAGAGTGCTTTCTTATATGGAAATTTACAAGAGGAAATATACATAGAGCAACTTTGCATAAAAGGAACGATAACCAGATCGTATTAAGCCAAGAACATAGATGATAATCAAACGTTGTGATTAATAAAATGAAAGTAATTTACGAATAACTTTACATAAACCATTGTAAACAAATGAGTAAAATATCATATATTATTATGGAACTAAATGAAATACAATGAGAATGGGTCTTGCTTATATAGTAAAGGAATAACAATCTAAGAACAAGTCAAGGTCGTAGATCAAACCATAAATCAAGGAAATAACTAGTCAAGTCTATAGATTTAGGAAAGAACTAGTCATCAATGATCTAGTCGATAACATGGATCAAGGAAAGAACTATACCTAACAATTGGATAGTATTTCCTAATAAATACAATAAAGGTAAATAAGGTACCTAGGTGAACATGAGCTAAGGTAAATACCTACTTTAACACCCCCTCAAGTGAAGCTAGGGGAAAAAATAGAATTGAATTATCCACAGTATGAGTCCCAACAACTAGGCCTAATGAGGTACACATGTACAATAATTAGGAAAAAGGATCAACGCAAGGTACCCAAAACCGGTAACAACAAAGTAAAGAGAGTAAAAACCCACTACAAGGAATTCCAAGAATCTCGGATCAAAAAAACATACAATGTTGAAGAATTTTGGTGTGCACTCTAGTTAGAATCCACTTCTCAATCATAGATCTCAAAAACAACTAACACTAAGCTTCACCTGAAATAGCTCCATACAAAGAGGCTCACAACGGAGTGATGTCAAAAGTGTAAAAATATCAAACATAATCGATCAAATGCTAGAAATAGGTTTTTAAGTATCCAATAACAACCAAGACAACAAGGTAAGAACATGAAATCCAAATAAATTGGAGTTCCACGATCCAATAAAATCCAAGGTAACAAGGTAAGCACATGAAACCCAGTAGTATCAACACCACACCCTCCCATATTGTTGAATGGGTAGAGTGACACCACATATCTCAGTATGAGTTTCTAAAAATCATCTACTCGAACACCGACAAAATAACATTGGGCTTCACCAAAATAGCTCCCCTAGAAGAGAGACATTCAACATGCCAAAATGTCGAAAATACGGATATGAAATCTCTCAACCAACAAGAGAGATACACTACACCTAAAGAAAAATTTCAAAACAAAGAGCATTACAATGCGAGAAGGTATAGAAAGTGGAGCCAATGGTGGAGGAGCCATCCCTATAGAGTCCTCTCAAGGAATGCCTATGTCACTTTACCACTAGTGATCATCTATCCACCCCAACTTAATATGTATGGATGAAGAATATGTATGCATATGACTTGGTGTAAAATGCACAATGGGTTCATGCGAAAGGAAAATTAGAATGTTTGTTAGGACGAGCTTATCCGACAACTTAAATCTCAATTTTCTCAATCATGAGTGAAGGTTTTTAACTCATGCGGAGCTTTTGATCCTTAGTAAGAGTCAAGTGAACAAAATTAGGATATTTTACAATGTGTGATCCCAATGAAGTACCTACTCAAAAACCAATGCCTTGGTGAGAATTCCACTTAACATGTGGAATAGGAGAAATAATACCCTATGAATGTATGTCAATACCTTCGCTAGTGAAACCCATAGAATGGAGCATGTGAGAACCAAATACAATGGTATGCTTCTTGAAAGAGCCATGAATATGAGAATAAGTAGGATACACATCATGTGTTACTACAATAGGCACAGATGTGGAAGAGAATGCAATAGCAAGCCTCATAGGCTTAGGAGCATCAGGAGCAAAAATAGGCTTAAACCGACGGATGGATCAAGGTGGGTGCACTGAGAAATAGCTGCAAGTGAACTAGGAGCATGGATATGACTGTCCACAATATGATGGTGATGTTGTAAGCTAGCAATTTTTTGTTCTTTGGGAGTGTATAAGTGTATCCTTATCATGAATGAGTGTTTGTAGAAGAGAATTTCACTTCTTGAGTGATCTATTTTCTTCCACAAATTTTACAATATCCTCTTGAAGTTCACACACTTTAGAGAAAATCATATCATTCTCATAATCCATGATAGATACAAGAATGCAACACCCAAAATTTTAGGACATCGAGCTCAACTGAAATTGCATCCACAAGTGATTACAACACTCCCCCAAATTTGGCACTTTATAATTAAGTGTGTGTTACAATATGAAATTTTATAATTATAGTTAAATGCTCAAACTAAATATTTCCAATGGAAAGATCATGAGAAATCAAGAACTTTTACGAAAAAACAGCACTAAAATTTGAGTTACCGATCAAAAGATAAAAAAATTCAATATCATACTCTACTATTAGTTTTCACTAAAATAGAATATAATACTCTTGGATTCACCACAAAAATAAAACCAAAGGGGATGGATTTAAGCATGTACTTGTAGTAATCACAAGCTTAAACCTTCATATGACCATATCATATGACCGAGGGCTAAGGATTTCAATAGGTGTTTGCCAACTTACTATTCAGGGTGTGCCGCTTGTTTTCGAGAAAGTCACATCCTCATTATCCTTCTTGTAATACTTGCTATTTTGGGAATGTGGAGATAATGACCTATACTTCCAAAAATAACACCTACATAATTTCCTAAATTGGCAAAATGTGCACCTTTGAACTCTTGAGCCCCTATCGTAAAAGGAAAGAAATTCCCTTCCAAAAATAACATGGTTCATGTATCTCAAAAAGTTCGTCACAAAAAAAAAAAAAGCCCAATCTTGATCTCGACAAACCCGGAAAAACCCAAAAACTGATTTTACGGTTTTGACTCTAGTTTATGTGCATTAAAGGCGAACTTGCTCGTGTCTCATCAACAACAAAAAAACCAAAAATGACTACCTCCAAAATGGTGGAGTTTAAAGTCACTCTTAGGGATTTCCCACCTTTGAATCCTATGGAAGGATTTTTTTCATAAAAGATATGTAGAAACAAAATACGAGACAAATCCGAATATATGAATATACAAAAAAAAATGTTTTCAAAACAAAGCGCGAGATGGATGTCAACAACGGTAACTCCCTTAAAAACAATGTTTTAGGAACACGCTAACACCTAACACTTATCCCGAAAATTGTGACTAATGTATTTTTGTTAGAATCCAAAAGAGGTTATAGGGTTTGCAAGGGTGTTAATCCCCTAGGGTACATCAAAATAACTTACACCACTAATCTCAACTTTACGATTGGAGAACCAGGTCTAAATAAAAGATTAAAATATTCTTAATTTATCTCTAAGGTCCATTAATCAACATTCAACTAGGAAGGTGCCATAATTTAATTTACTTAGCCATTTTTTCTCCTCTTTAGTTAATGTTCAATCCTAGCATGGTTAACCTCATGTTTAAATAATTTAGTTTCATTATCCTAATAGCTTAAAGTTTTTTTATTAAATTCCTACAACATACTAAGAACTAATAAAGACTTTACACCCCAAGGAAATTAAATGGCCCCATTCACCCATCTACACATACCCTTAAGGATTTAATTTAAACATTTAAAATATATTTCTACCAAACAAAAGAAGGGTTAATCCTCCACCCATAGATCAAATTAATTTTGGCCACTAGATCATAGGGTTCCAAACTACACCTAAAAATCCTTACCCATTCTTATTAAAACCTTTCCTTTATCCTATTCTCCTCATTTGGTCTATTTTCTTTTATTAAAAATTACAAGTTGGAGAGAAGGAAGCCATGGGAGCAAGAGAGGAAGAACTATGGAGGAGTCTACAAGGAGATAAAGCTTAGATTAGTTTAGATTATAGTTTTATTGTTGTTATTACTTTCATTCAAGGATTGGGAGGGGTTTCCTTTACCAATCTGGTTTTGTTTCAAAGCTATGTGTATTTGGGTTCTCTATTTGGGGAAAACCCTACCCCCATCAATATAAATGAGAAGGAATGTTTTTGATCTACAATTTGTAGGTTTAGTTGTTTCATAAAAAAGATTTGAGCATTATTTGATTGTTGGTAGTTTCTTAGTTAAATTTACAACTTAAAAATTAGTATATACTGTTAAAAATTTACGAGGAGTAGATATGAGAAATTCTACCATAAGTGACAGAACCACCACCCAGAGAAGGTTGGCGATCACAGGGACCACCTCCTACTTGGGTGACAAACCATGTTTTGCCACCTTACGGAGCGGAGGTTTTGAGACCGCCGCCTTGGCTGAGTGGCGGTTCAAGACCGCCACTTTGTATAGGGTGGCGGTCTGTTTTGTAATAAACAAAACCTAAAATTTGAGATTTTCACAAAACAAAAAAGTTACAACAATGTTCTAGACTACATCTTCAACCTAACTTTATGCACCTAAAGTTTCCAGGTTTTGTGATTTCTTTCCATTTGTTCATTTCTTAGTTAAAATTACTCATTTAAAGCATTTTCAAATCCAAAAGTAATAATATTTGTGTGCATGTGTTGTTTTTAGACTAATGCTAATATAAGTAAAGATTAACACCTACATAGTCTTAATTACAAATAATTAAAAAACATTCTAAGCACCATCATTATAACAATTAATCAAGGGTTAAATGCTAAACATTCATTAATACAAAATTTTGAATCTAACAATGCTTAAACATCTAGAAATTCTCTATTCTTTAACAACACGTAAATGAAAGAACCTAGGTAGGCTCCATGGCTATAAAAATAGTTGTCCTTAATGTTCCAAGCACCTAGGAATGAGGGCTAGTCAAAGTTGGGCTACAAGACCCTTTTGACACCTCCCATATGACCTAAGAACTTTTAAAAAAGAGGCTTAACTCTCCAAGATGATGAACTCTCAAGAGAACAAAATACCGGCTCTTAGTCTCTTAGCTATATGCTTTGCATTTACTCTCTTAGGAAGTTTAGGTGTAGGTGTAGAAGTAGGAGGAGGGCTCTTTATATAGCCCAAAGGATAAAGGATTCAACACATCCTCATGAATGTGGGATAAATGGAGATGTAGAGTTAGTTATGGATAAGGGGGTTTAAATGGGTTGAATTAGCTTTGTGAGGTTTAGTTTGTCCTCAAGTGGCTCATGTGGATAAAGGGGGTGTTTTAATTAATCAAAGGTGATGAATTAATACATGTGCAAGCTTTTATAAGATTTTAGATGGATTTTAGCATGATTTGGACCATTAGAGGGAATTAAACCAATTAAATAGTGATTTATTAATTTAATGAGAAGGGAGACTAATTAATTAATAATAATTAATTAGACTAGATAGAAGGTGTTGATTAACGAAGGGTCGTTAATTAGGGTATGTGTTGGATAGGCTACTTAATTAATTAGCGTAATGTAATCAATTAACGACAATAGAAAAGAAGATGAGTGTTATTGACAATATGTCGTCAATTTGCGGGAAATGAGATAATTAGCGCAATTTAAGTATTTAAATTGCTCGGGCGTAATTATAGGTGTCTACATTTGCCCCTCTTTTTGGTGGCGTAAATTATGCCCCTTGAAAGATAGTAGATGAAAGAAAATTTTGAAGGAATAGAAGAAAAATTAGTAGGAGGGAGAGATGCCCCCTTGAGTGTTGATGGGGTGATGAAAGAAATTGATCGAGGATCGAAAAAGGTGAGAGGTAGATAGAAGAGTGGGAAGGGACAGGATGCCCCGATGAGAGAGAAAATTAGGGGTGAAAGGGAAGTGATGTAGAAGAAATATGGAAGAGGGGAGAGAAGAGCTTAGCCTCTAGCCATTATTTATTTGGGACAATTTGGATATCATCATATTGTCGTATGAACTACATCATCGGTCCTTATGAAAAATATGAGCATACGAAAAGGTAGAAATGACATGAAAAGCCATACTACGAAAAGTTGTCCATTGCTGAAAATGCCAACTCCATCAACATACAATAATGCAATGCAATACGAGAAGGAAAAAATCTCATGTAACAAGGAAAACAAGTATGAATGCACATATCCAACCTAATAACGGTCAAGATAGTTGTACAAATATTTTGTTATCAGTGTTGAAGAGATCCACAAGTTCTTGATTGACGACAAGGGTTAAAAATGATTCCCAGCAAGGATACATGCGAGGGAAATGAAAATGGACATGGGGTCCATGAAAAGTGTTTTTGCACAATGAAACAACACCATGCGCAACAAAAGTGCCCAGTGCACGATGAAGCAAGTAGCTAGTTTTGTGAATGGTTGTGAATCCGGTGATCCGTGAGTCATATTAATCGAGGAAGATGTGAGAAAAACTAACAGGATATGGAGAAAATATCATGTGCAAGACACAAGTTTCAGCCGTAATAAGCAAGTTACCATTTTTGTAGGGTTTTTACTTTTTAGGATTATTTTTTTGAAAAATTTTGCCCTATTATTTTGAAATTTTGATATATATATTGTTTTTAGTGTTTTTTCTTTTCAAACGGTGGTGAGCAGGTAGAGGAAAAGAGAAGAAGAAATCAAAGGGCCTAGTGGCGGCAAAGTTCCCTAGGTGGCGAAAAGTAGAAAAAAAAGACAAATAATGTCTTTGTGAAGTGGAAAAATTAAGAAAAAATAATTATTTGAAAACTAGTTATTTACGAGAGTGTGAAGAAGAATAAAAATCGTAGGGACCAATAAAATTGCCCTAGGGAGAAGAAAGGGTATTGACGGAAAAATAAATTCCCCAATTAGGTGAGAAAGAAGTGAAAAAAATTCTTTAATAAAAATAATTATTCCATAGCAAACAAAGGAGAAAACGGTGATCGAAATGGGCCTCCCATCTTTCCGAATAGTGAAAAACGAGTTAATATACCCCACAGGGGTGTTAAAAACATCACAACCAATTCATTTTAACCAAGCAAATTGAGAAAATTTTACTTTGTGAGGATCTGAAAATTAGGAGAACCATGGTGATTGCACGAGACATCTTGAGGTGCACGAGATGCGTTTCGGGGCACCAGCACGCGATATGGCGGCCCCTTTGTGAGTATCAAAACTTGCTCCTTAATTTGTGTCATTAATGCCTTAAATTAGGTCTTTTAGGAGTAGAAAAACACGTAGGTGTGCCTATGCGCGAGCACAGTCATGGGATAGGGCATGCGAGCACCATTTTGGGGGCGTAGGCATCCTTTTGAGGGCACAGTGCCAAGTCGAATGCGTGCACATGCGCGGACACAAATCACACATACACATGCGCATGCACACACACAAGCACATGTGCGCACACACACACACGTCGGAAATGGGATGCACACGCAAAAAGCATGGCGCAGGCATGGAGAGGCAAGCGCACACACATAGGAGCGCACGTGCCCAAGTGCAGGCACCAAATTGGTGGTGCGCATTGCAAAAAGGCCACGCAAGAACTTGAAAGAGGGCGCACGCACCGAAAACACACATGTGCAAGCGCAAGTGCAGTATATGTGCGCACATGCCAAAAGGCTACGCAGTGCCCTAGATAGGTGGAAAAAAGACAGGAAAGTGTCAAAAACATGACACTTAGAAGAATTTTAGGATTTTTGGGTTAACCCTAAAAGATGAGATAGATTTTTAGAGGAAATGCTAGGAACTAATGAGCAATGTGTTATTTTGCAGAGATGACTACTAGTTTTACAGAGACATGAGAGCATCATACCCGGATTGTTGAGTTAGAGGGTAGTATGTGTTTGGCGCGATTAGTGAGCCATGGCACGATACTACTTGAGGCGGTGGGCTTAGGCCCTGTTGCTCGGATGCCCTCCATTGTATTAGATCATGGCCTCCCCAACCGCGTGCTAGCCGAGCGATGACATACGAGAGTCAATGTTTTAGACTACCCATAAGAGATATGACAGTGATTACCAAGGATGTTTGGCAGATCCTTTGCGTGCAATGATGGGCACTTTGATCAAGTATAGTTCAGATGCAGGGCTGATTAGAGCAGCTGTAGTGCTTTATTTGGTGTCGATGATATCCCGCATGGCCAGGATGACTATAACCTTACATGAGTACATCTCGACCCAACATTGCATCGGGGACCTCTTTATATCATGGCTCTTATCAATGGGTTCCTACTCACTGATAAGACAGGACTTCGCTCTGAGAGGATTACTGCCATTGGTTCATGCAGCATTTACAAAGGTGGTGAGAGATATTGTTGGGGTAGTGTATACTTGGCCCATTTATATGGGATTTACACTGATTACATACCAGGGTCAAAATACCATGGGTTAGCCTCGTTATTACAGATATGGTCGTGGGATCATATTGCTATTGGGCACCCTGTGGGTCCTTTTTGAGTCCGAGATCCGAGGAGCCATCATACTTAACTTGGGTAGCAATTGGCGGAGATGTACGTGGCCATCTTAGCGACTTTATTCGATATAGGTGGGAGTTCGATGAGCTAGCAACAAACTAGACGTCATTTGGCATCCATACAGTACTTCCAGGTGGCCGAGAGGATGCCACGAGCTCAGGCGTATGCTTGGAGGAGCACTTTCTTATTGGCAACCGCAGCTATATCATGGAGCTATACCGAGTAGACAGTGCCAACGGTAGCTTGAAAAGTACACGGGGACCCCAGCCTGATATCTCCGGTATGCTCATAGGGACTCAAAGAGGCAGGACTATGGGGCCTCATATAGTGGTGGCCCGAGTAGGGCTAGTTTCACATAGGTAGTCTCCCAGGTATGGGACTTATTACGACAGGTGAGAGACCCGGGGACCATAGCTGATTATACGGATGGTATGCTTACGATATTACCCCCATCTCACTATTCCAGAGAGGAGGCACAGGGAAGCGAGCATTCGCCACCCCATAGAGATATGGCATAGGCGAGCCCAGGCAAGGGTAGTAGCACAGGGCAAGACCTAGAGGATCCCTTTGATGGTATCCCACATGATGGACAGGGTGCCCCACAGGCATAAGGACCAAGGCCGTAGGGGCCCAAAGTCTGTAACGCAGCCATATAGCCACCTAGAGGCAAGGTTTTCAAAAGAGGGGCAATCTTCCAAAGAACCTCAAGGACCATCCACATTGCTGCACATAGCCTCCCAACTAGTGGCATAGCCACCATAGTATAGGTACAAGTAAAACACCTCCTAGCCAAGAGAGACGCAGCCTAGAGCGGAGAGAGATGAGGCTCAAGGCTGGTGCATGACGGCTATAGTAAAGAGAGAGGCATGAGGCCCTGAGCTCACATTATGATGTTACTTTCGAGTGGGATCGGGTGCCGGGCAGCCCAGGAGATGACAGATAGCCGAGTTGCATGGCGGAGCTGGATCCAAGAGATAGTAGCACGGGGCGTAGATATTAAGCCTCTTTCATCATCCCAGTCACATGTGCACATGGTCATTGCACTAAGAGATCATGTGTGTGTACAATCACAAGTCTTATTAGCACAGAGGGACCTGAGGCCAGCGCCGAGCCTGCAGAAATGACCACAGAGAGAGATCGAGAGGCTTCCACCGCCATATAGGCCGAGGTGGACATGGGCTCACAGTGATAGGTGAGCGAGACACTACCCTTCAGGCAAAGACTCACCTCCAAAGATGCTGATAGTCACGGGTACGCCACCGGCTTGGTGGTGAGGCCCTATTTTATAGGACTGCATATTATAGAGCGGTTCTGCGCTGCATTAGTGAGTAGTGTTGCCAAAGTTGTCGAGGGTTGAGTGCATCGAGGCTCTGGTCACGAGATCCGGCCATTCCACTAGATCGGCTTAGACTGACCTTTACCAGAGCTTGCCCGCCAGACTAGTGCGCTCCCACCTGCAGTGTTCCGTCGTCCAAGAGACGATCCGGGAGCCCCAAAGAAGGAGTGAGATCTGTGGTTAAGAGCCACATTTTTGTTGTTGTGCAGATTCTTTTATATGTATGCCTCTTATGAAGGCCGATTTTGATGTACGAGTCTAGTATATGTATTATGATGATGCCTCATGATGAAGGCTTGATTCTTTCAGATACATGCCCCTTTTTTATGGCATTGTGTATCGATGATGTATTGTATTGAGTACTTATCTGACATTGTATGTATGTACACAGACATTGTTGATGTATCACCTTTGTACGCCTCAAAGGCATTTTGATATAGAGCACATGATTTGTATCCATTTTTGATATAGATGTATATTTGACACACATGTATATATATATGAGGATTACCTTGTTTTGGCTCAGATACACATGGTTATGAGATGATGTACTTTATTGTTTTTGATACATGCATATAGATGGTTTTTTCTTTGTCTTTAAACTCATGGGGAACTAATTGATGACAGGGACATGAATCGTATTTAGTATCTTGAGTGGGCACGTTGCCTACATTGGATTCGATGCATGTTATTTTTTGATTCAGCACTTATGGATGGTGTTATGATGTTATCATATTCCACATTTTGCATGTACGTTATCCTGATGTTTGATGTATATACATGTGCTTGTTTAGAATGTTAGATGATAGATCCGTAGATGATATCAAATGTATTACTCATGTGATGTTTTGTTGATGCCCAATAGACGGGATGATATGATGATATTGGTGCGGGGGATAGATTTTTGATTATGTGCAACCCCTCTTGCCCCATTGATGATATGATATGTGATGATTAGCTTATCATGCATGCATGATGTAAAACATAGCATTTTTGTTTATATATGATGTATCGATGATGTTAGATGTGATGTGAATGATAACAAAACAAAGCACATGCAAGAAACACAACCAAATGCTAACAAAGAACACCAGGAATTAATGCAATATACCATGATTCACCATGCTTTATTAACATGTAACAAACACAATCAAATGTCAAGAAAGAACATAATGAATTAACACATGACATCATGATCCCCAAAATTTACTAGCATGCAAAAACACACCATAATATGCATAGGCAAGAATAAATCTAATCTAAGAAAGAAAAGATAAATCCTAACAAAGTACACCCAAGCAACAAACAACTCAAAAGAAAGCATGCAAAACACTATACAAGCAACAAGCAAAGCAAGGAAACAAGACAATGCAAGTAAATGTTTTTGTAATACATTTTTATGGACTATTTTTCTATTGTTTAGGTCTTTTCAAAACAATTTTCTATTGTTTTTATATTTTTTGAAACAATTTTCTATTGTTTTTTTTTTTTATGAAACAATTTTCTATTGTTTTGGTGTTTTCAAACAATTTTCTATTGTTTTGGTGTTTTCAAAACAATTTTTTTGTTTTTGGTGTTATCGAGACAATTTTCTATTATTTTTTGTTTTCAAAACAATTTTCTATTATTATTTTTATTTTCTAATGTTTTCCAAAGCTATGCAGTAACTAAGAAAACATGGATGCCCACTAGCGTTAGATGGGAATATACAAGGCGAAGCCACATGCTTTATGAACAAGAAGGTGAAGTCGTTTAATTGTCCCCGTAGTAAGATGGGAGATAGTGAAAGACCATACCCCTCATAGATGAATAGAAGAAGGAAAAACTGGATCAAGGCTGGATAGGATGGTGTGCACAAGGAATCTCGAAGGTAGAACCAGGTCTAGGCCAAAGACAACTACCCTCCTAACACAGAATGCTTGTGAATAACAAATCCTCTCGAGGTGCCAGAAACCATTTTTCACCCAAGGACTTGTCCAAAGTGCCACAATTGTGTGGTTTTCACTAGTGGATGACCTATTTTCTCTTTTTCTTTTTTTGATTTTCTTGATTTTTTTATTTTTTTATTTTTTTTTTTAACCTCCTTGCACCATGTTTAAGCATAGAACCGATTAAGATGCATGGCATTCATGGGCTCTCGAAGCTCATCACCATTTGGATGAGCCGGCTTGTATGCCCTTGTGCCGTGCTTGCAACTATGACATAGGGTCCTAACCAAAGTGTGGTTCAAACTTCCCTTTCTTTTCTCACTTTGCTCTAGTGTTGAACCTGGTTCTCCTTCATGACTAAATCACCAACCTCAAGCGATGAGGGACGATTCTCTTGTTATAGTTTCTAGAGACTCGTGTTGATATACTTTCAGTGATTAAGAGCACGAATGCACCTCTCATCCAAAGCTCTAACTCAAATTTCTATCTTGCCACTCGATAATCTTCATCCTTATCCAAATAGTCCCAAAGATAAATTCTCGGTGGATGGGAGTTCAATCTCTAAAGGGATGATAGATTATGTCCCTAACACTAGGGAATATGGTGTCACACCCGTAGGAGTGTGAATTGATGTTTGTAAGCCCGAGAGGGTTTGGATGAATTTAGGTACCGCTTTGACTTTTTCTTGACCATCTTCTCCATTATCCTTACCAAAGTTTTGTTTGTTGCCTCGGCTTGCCCATTACCCCGAGGGTAATATGGCATGGACCATTTTAACCTGATTTAGAACCATTAGCAAAGATATTTCATAATTTTTTCTTAAATGACTTTCCATTATCTCATATAAGCTGGCTACGGAATACCATATCGGCAAATAATGTGATTCATGATGAATTTAGAAATTTTTGCTCATGTGACATAGGTTAAAGGGGCAGCCTCCACCCATTTTGTAAAATATTCTATAGTTGTGATAATATGAGTATGACCATCGATGAGGTAGGAGTAATTTTCCCTATTAAATCAACTCCCACTTTGAGAATGGCCATGGGGTAGTGATTGGTTGCAGTAATGGCTATGACGGATCATGGATGAAATTTCCATACTTTTGGCAAGCACACATTTTCTATCATAGTTACAACAATCACTTTGCATGGTAGGCCAATAATAACCTACTCTCAACAGTTTCTTAGCCAAGACCATTCCATTTGTATGTGCTCTCTGCATACCCCTTCATGCACTTCTTTGATTTCCTAGATTGACTCGTCACATCCGAGAAACGTAATAGATTCCCATTATAGCCATGAAAATAAAGTGTACATCCTAAAAGGGTGTAACAGGATATCTTTAGAATCGGGATTTTCTTTTTAGAATGGGAGATATCGGGAGGGAAAGTGTTGTCCTTAAGATAGGTGAAGATGTGTTCGTACCACGAGGGATGGGGATCAACAACCTCACAAGCTAGGAAATATTCTCGCATGTCATATGCGGGCTAGCGTAGATTTTCTATGAATAATGGCATATCATCATTCTCTGGCGAATACGAAGCATAGACCCCATTGTTGCCATGGCATCTACCGTCTGCCTTACGCACTATTAGGATTTGCTCAAAGGTGATGCACACAAAAATACTCCTTTAGAGTTTCAACTAAATTTTGTTAGGTACGAGCTATTCATCCTTAACCTTATATTCATCATTAACTGTTTGATGATTAAATGCAAATCACCTACAACCTTAACATGATGAAAATTCCACTTGATGCCTAGTTTCATCCCCGCAATGAGTGTTTCATATTCTACAATGTTGTTTGTGCACAAGAAGCCCGAAAATCTTGCGGATATAGCATCACCCGAAGGAGTAGTAAGGACCAATCCTGCACCAACCATGAAACGTAAAAGATACATCAAAATGTATCTTCCATATGGAATATTCTTCAATGTAGAGCAAGGAGGCGTCACGGTAGATCCGGACTCAAAGGCTCCATGCTTTGCGGGTGATTCCACTAGCTAGTCCGCAAGTGCTTGTCCTTTAACTAATTTTTGATGGACAAATTCTATGTCAAACTCACTTTGAGTATAATGATCCAATTAGCCATTCTACCTGTGAGGGAGGGTTTGGGCAATAAATACCTAAGTGGATCAGCCTTGGATATGAGCTTGCTCTTAGTGTTCGATAGGTAATGGAAAAGTTTTGAAAGGTAAAAACAACTACTGGCAAGCCTTTTCAATTTGAGGATAATTAATCTCATAGGTGATGAGGGTGTGACTCGAGATAGTACACCACTTTCTCCTTATGGCTAAGGTCATATTGGGTGAGTAGCGCACCAATAGCAAATTGTGTAGTGGAAATATAGAGAAAAGTGGTTCTCCGAGAGTGGGAGGCATGAGGACGGTGGATTAGCCGTACTATTTAAGAAAAGCAAAGGCTTGTTGTTGCTCGGGTCCTCGAGATGAAAGTGACGTCTTTTTGAAGAAAATGGGTGAATCAGTGGCATTTATCCTGCAAGCGGGAGATGAAGCGGTGAATGGCTTAAATTTTCCCCCGTAAGGCTGCGTAGTTGTTTGATGTTCTCGGTGGAGGCATTTCGGTGATAGCAGAAACTTTAGCGGGTCTACTTCAATACCTCATCTCGACACAATGAAGCCCAATAGTTTCTGGATAGCACACTCGAAGACACATTTATTTGGATTCAGCACGACTTTGTATTCACTCAAGCATTCAAAGATACGCCGTAAAATTATAGGATGATCCTCTCTTGTTTTAGACTTTCCCGGATGTCATCTATGTAGTCCTCCATGATATCATGAATCATTGTTTCGCATGGAATGTTTCAACTTTTGGGAATAGAGTTGCTTTATCCTTTCATTCCTTTTAAAAACAGATAAGGGTTAGGCTAGGAGGAATACCTATTGAATGTCGAGATGGTGTGCACGTACTCATAGAGAGATCAGTTGATTACGAAGAACTTCTTTTTGTCTTGGATGGACTACGGTTATCGACGCAGACGCAGATCCAAGAACAAGCGTGATGACAAAGGCGCAGTAACTCGTAGGATGGCCCCGACAATCGGAAGATGAGATATCTCCCTCCCGATGATCGATGAGTGTCACAGTGGCTCACGGATTATTCGGTTGCAGTCTTGAGCTTGATCTCCTTCTCTCGCAAAATCTTAACTTGTTTCTTCACTTGTCTCTTCTCGGCCAAGTAAAATCCAGATTTTTTCGATCGCTTCGATGATCTTGATTAATCCAAAATCCTTCGACCTTTGTTTCTAGTTAGGGAGCTCATTTACAGGCAGGAACCGATGGTGGTTACGTGGCGACGGTCGAGTATGAACCGTGATCGTCAGATCAAAGTGGGCTATTTTTAGCAAAATAGCCAACTTTCCCTCCTTTTCTCCCGAGGGATTAGTTGCGGGCTTGGTCAAGTAACTACAAGGTCGGTTTTGGGTGTGAGTAAGGAGTCATTGGTCATGGGTGTGGATGTAGACTAAGTTATAGGTCTTAATTAGGTTAGTTTAGGGTTAGGACTAGGTCATGATAAGGTGGCAAAATGAGGTGGCAGTGTATATGTGGATTTATTAATTATAAGGTAATTAATAAATAATTGTGTAAGGTTTAGGTGATGAGGTTAGGTTGTGAAATGAGATGTGGGTCACGAGGGTCGTAAGACACAAATTTGGTGTCTACATTAGCCCCTTATTGTCATGTAGTTTGTTTTGTAAAGTCGCACCACGGACAATAATATGAAGTGGTTTCCCTGTTAAGGGTATAGGTAATCCCCCTCAAATCTATCACAGCATTGAGATAAGCGTGAAATCAAGGATAGGGTTGATAAAGGGTAAATGTTGTGGAGATGATGGTGAGATGGTGGGGTAGGTCCGAAGAAGTAGACGCACATTGAAATGCGGTGAGTGCGACAGGGGTACATGATTTGACGAGCAAACCAAAGCAATTCATAGGCAAAGGTCGATAGTTTATCTCAACAAGGGTGATATAATCCTGGTATCCAAGGCATAGGAAGTAGCTCCAGGGGATATAACGGGTAAGGTATAGGAACATTTAGGCATGTTCGGCAGTACCAAATGGTTGGTTTGGTTGAGATAAACGTCACGGTCTAGGTCTAGGCAAAGTTGGTCGACAGATCAAGTCAAGGACCCTAATCATGCTAAAACATGAATAGGTGAGCTCGATTGAACAAAAAGCTACATGATGGGTGGATAAAATTGTATGTTGTTGATGTTGGGCGAGGTATTTAATTGGTGCGGTCTTAGGTCGGGCCAAATGGTTGGAGTGCGCCTTAGGTTGGGCCAAACAGGTTGGTTCTGCGGCTTGGGTCGGGCCAAATGGCTAGGTGCGGCATTAGGTCGAGCGAAATGGTTGGAGTGCGGCCTTGGGTCGGGCCAAATGGTTGCGTGTGGCCTTGGGTCGGGCCAAATTGTTGGGTGCGGCCTTGGTCGGGCCAAATGGTTGGTAGCGGCCTTGGCTCGGGCCAAATGGTTAGGTGCGGCCTTGGGTTAACAAAGGTGGATATAGGCGATGTTGTGAGAAAGGGCGATTAGTAAATAAGGGCAGAAATTGGGGAAGAGTTGGGATAAAACCAGTGTCGATTGTCAATGACCGATATCGGTTAATCGACCGAAATGCCGGTTCCTTAGGGCACAATAAAACCGATATCGGTTATAGGTGAAAAACCTATAAAAAGAAAAATACGGCTTGTCATTGTCACATTGTCACTTTGAAACACAATTTGAGTTGTCTGAGGTGGAGTGTTGAGATTGGAGCATTTTTCGGTTGAGGTGGCACTATTTGAGTGGAGAAGTGAGTGGTTAGTGGGCCCGAGTGAGTAGGAGGCAGCAGTTGATTGGTGGAGGACCCAACAGAGGAGAGGTAGAGCCATGGCACAGCCAGGAGGAGCAGGAGGTGCTGGACCAGCTAGACCACCACCACCCATCCCACCACGACGACGTGTCGTCAGACTGTAAATTCGAAACCCTTCATTGTGTGAATTTGATATGTTAAGTCGTATTTGGGTTGTGGGTAGGAATGCAAAGTTTTGAGAAAATAATTAATAAATGGAAATTATTTGAAAAAGGAGAGGGTAGATAGGTTAAATAGGCCAAGGCGGTAGGGTGGGTATATAGGGAGAAATAGGGAAAAAATGCATTTGGGGGCCGTGTCGGGTTTGGCTCAAGCTAATTTCAAAGGACCGATGCGGTCACTAAGCGACCTGATATCGGTCCAAGAAGTTATGGAGCTGGTAGGGTTTGTGGTTGACCGGTGTTTCGGTCGAACATTGACCAAGCGTCGGTGGAGAGGGGACCGGGGTCGGTTATGGGTGACCTGAGTGACCGGTCCCTAGTCGTTTTTTTTTTTTTTTTTGGGTTGGTTGGTTGGTTTGTTTGTGTATTGTCTTGTTTGATTTATTGTTGTGGGATGTTGTTCTATTGTGGTTTATTTGGGGGTGAAAAGGGAGAGGGTAGAGTGTAGAATATAGGTGGGTGGAGGTGTGTGTTATAGAGTCGTCGTGGTGTGGTCGGGGGATAAAAAGGGGGTATAGAGGGTTAAAGTAGTTGTTGTGATAAAGAGTAGGGCTAATGCAAAGGTGAGTTGGTTTGCGGGCACGTCAAAGAATCGACGATGTGGAATAGGATGCCCCACTTGACTGTTGAGATGGATGCGGCCACACGTGTCCGCAGGTGCTGGGGGCATTATGTGCGAGGTGGGACTCGGCGGAGTCCAGTGGTACAGGGTGATCGATAGGGATCACAGTTTGATGGTCGCCCTCATCGAGAGATGGGATCCGGTGACCAATGTGTTCCATCTCCCGACTGGAGAGATGACCATTACATTGGAGGATGTGTATCGCATCCTTAGATTACCGATTGATGGAGAGGCAGTCTTCCAGGTGGACGTAGAGACAGCCATGGACAGCATCCTACATGTATTTGGGGATGCAGCCGTGCTATTGACGTATCACAGTGCGAGCATCGCGTATGGGGATATGTACCGTGCCCACCGACATGAGACACGGCTTGCCATGTTGATGATGATCGGGATCACATGCTTCGCCCTCCCGGACTCAGAGGGAGGCCGCTTTCCATGGGCGTTGATGGGGGTCTTACATGAGATGGTCGAGGAGCATACATGTTATGCTTGGGCACCAGTATACCTGGTGCAGTTATACCGAGAGCTGTGGGGCTATCGCCGGATGAGGCGATTCAGGATTTGCTCTACGTTTTTGTTACATTGTTGGGCATATGAGCATATCATATGCATTAGACCAGTAGGGCTGCCCCAGCAGCCAGGGCCACAGGTGATCTACAGATATGGCTTTTAGAGGTGGTTGGGGGTCATGGGCCAGCCACAAGTAGTTCTCGCCGGACGAGATGTAGCATATTACCGGCATGTATTAGAGGGCTTGACAGCGTTAGATATTGTATGGAGACCTTATAGAGGTCATCACCCCGTGGAGGAGCCCGATCACAGTTGCGGTGGATCCAGTATACATTCTGGATAGCGGGACGGAGGCCAGGGGAGCATGAGCAGATTCCCCTGGAGAGGGTACACCGGGAAGATGGGGCTATGGCAGACAGATGAGCCACCTCCCTTCCCTCAGTACCGGAGGGATGATGTAGAGGCCCCACTGCCTGCACCATAGCCCGTGGACCCAGATTGGGTAGCCGAGAGGCTCATGGATAATACCGTGGATGACGTCGTAGTGCGTGGGAGCATTTTTGGTATGGTGGGCAAGAGAGATAGCCACGAGGAGAGAACTGTTAGGAATATCTATGTTGTAGTGTGAACATAGAATATTATGTAAGTGATTATATTATCTAGGATAATATAATATGTGTTGTAATAATTAATTACATTATTGTAAATGTAATTATGAGTGGGTGAGTAAATATTGTTATGAGTTGTTGAGTAAACAAATCATTAACAATATTAGTTTTGTGAGAAAACAAAATCTCACGTATAATAGCATGGAGTTGTTTTAGGAGTTATGTGTGGAGATATTTATGGAGATTATATCTCCTTAAATATAGAACAACATCTCCTATTTAAATGGATGTAATACTTTCTATGTATTGAGTAAGAAAAATAAAGAGTAAGATTTTGAATTTTCTTTATGTCAATTATGATATTAACTTTTCAAGAACATCCCGCATGCACCCAACTTGGCGGTGGTGATAGCAGAGAGGATCACTCAGGGGCTAGGTACGATTATTACAGGGGGCAGCTCACTGCTTGCACGAGGCATAGATAGGTGTCTTACAGGGGCAGCTAGCCCAGTGCTCGGAGCACGAGCACGAGCTCGTGCACCACCAAATGCGGCACTGCTAGCATAGCCCACAGTGCAGTGCACGCCATAGCCACAGCACCACCAAATGCACTAGCACGAGCACGAGGGCACCGGGTATTAGGAGTCGAAGGACCAGCCAGCAGAACTATGGTGGCACGGACCGTTATATGGAGGCGAGAGCGGAGGCCCGATACTATCAGGATGTTCTTGATGGTACCGGGGCTGATTATCAGCCATATGCGGCGCATGAGCGTGAGACCTCGCGAGTCGAGATCCCAGGAGGGTGCAGCCACACCGGTGGGTCTCACATTACAGGCGGCGAGAGGCGCACGGCGGCCAGCGGGAGACAGGCGGAGGGCGGTGGAGAGAGCTAAGGTATCCCTGCATATTTTTGTGTTCGTACATTGGATATAGGCACCTGGCCTATGAACCGGTTATGTTTATAGAGGCTCACAGTGCCTACATATGATGTATTCATTCATTTATTCATTTATTGTATATACTGCCTGCGAGCCGAGTACGGGTCAGCTGACAATGATACGATTGCGAGCCGAGTATGTTTTTGATATGAGAGACACACTTTGTGAGCCGAGTCGAGATTATTGATAGTTATTGCGGCCTGCGTGCCGGCTTTGTTGTATTATGAGATCACAGAGGCCCCTATGCAGGGCACATTGTATATTTGAAACTTTGATATATAGATATGATGATTTGACCCACATGCTGTGTTTAAAATGTTTTAAGTGTTTTGTCGATGGTTTGTGATATTTAATGTATGATGAGTTTGATCCACATGGTTTATATATTGATGGTGTTGATGTCTTTTGTTGATGGGATGTATGTATATATAGATGATGAGTTTAATTGACATGTTGTGTTATGAAATGTTGTATGTTTTGTCACTGGTTTGTGAAATTGAATGTATGTAGCTTGTTGAGTTGGATCCAAATGGTGTATAGATTGATGGTTTTTGATATCATTTGTTGATGGGATGTATGTATATATAGATGATGAGTTTAATTGACATGTTGTGTTATGAAATGTTGTATGTTTTGTCGCTGGTTTGTGAAATTGAATGTATGTAGCTTGTTGAGTTGGATCCAAATGGTGTATAGATTGATGGTTTTTGATATCGTTTGTTGATGGCTTGTTTATTTTTGTAATATAGATAGATGATGTTGATGAAATTGTAATGAGATGTGGATTTGATGAAAAATTATAGATAATGGTGTTGTTATGCAGGAAAAAGGGACGGCGCCACAAAAATTAGGTAGAAAAGAAAGAAAAGAACTATGTTTAAAAAGGTAGGTATATGACCGATATCGGTTAGATAACCGATGTCGGTAGACAATAGACCGATATCGGTTAGCTAACCGATACCGGTTATTCAAATATGGGCTTTTCTAAAAATAGAAAAGCTTGGGTGGCAACTTAAGTTCTTATTTTGAGAGCCATGCAAGAAGTTAAATACGTGAATGCGATTTGTTTGACGACTGAGACAGGTAATTACATGAGAGAATTGAGTGATAAGGAGAAAAGAGATAGGGAAAGTGAATGTGGGCTGAGATTCAGAAGGAAAAACGGCAAGTTAGATTTGAAGAGGGTGGTGAACATGGCTGAACAAGGAGAAGCATCCAGCGAGGCGGGGACGAGAGGGAAGACAGTGGTGTACCTCAGCCTGCTGCAGCCCAAGAGGTAAATGTTTTGGTTGTAATTTGATTCTTGCATGTTTTATGAATAGGATGAGGAGATTAAGTAGATAAAGATGAGAAAGAAAAGGTGATAGTGCAATGAATCGGGATAGGGTGAATGTAATGGGGTAGGTAGTCGGGGTTTCGGTATGTTTGTATGTACAAAGAGGGATAAACGATCAAATTATTGTCATAGGTGGTGTTTTTAGGCGGGGTGTGTAAAGTTGATGTCGACCAATATCGGCTTAAGATAACCAAGATCGGTTATGGAATCTGCTACCGGGTCATCTAAAACCGATGCCGCCATTCGTAGGAATTTCCAGAATGTGAGAAAAAAACCCTTGGGGATTTGATTTATTGAATGGTTGTATGTCGTTTTGATGTGTGCAGGCGGAGGTAGGGTTCAGGATGAACGATATCGCATGCAGCGATGTTATCACGAATCCAAGAGGACATAACACCAAATGAATGGCATTGATAAATCGGTTGGGGTTAAGTGGAATCCGCTTATTATTCACGAATCGCACGTAACCATGCTATGTTACAGGCGTTGATTGAGAGATGGAATCCAGAAAGGAATACCTTCTATCTACCAACAGGAGATGACAGTGACATTGGAAGATGTGTTCCATATTTTGAGACTCCCAATTACGGGAAGACCGTATATCGCATTACCTCCTGAAGCGCACGGGGAGTGATAACAGCAAAGATATTTGGTCCATACGCACGAGATTTAACGCAGCGAGGTTTGACATTCACGTATGGTATAATGTATGTAGCACACCACGAGGAGACAAGGTTAAGAAGTGGTATTAATGATAGCGATAGGGTATTATGCGTTGCCAAGGGCGGATGGGGGAAGATTTCAAAAGCATTGATGTGTGTTATTTGGGAGATGATAGAAAGGAACGTGACTTTCGCATGGGCACTTTGCATATTTGGCGGAGCTATACAAGGGTTTATGGGCTTGTAGATGAAATCACAGGACGACACCGATTGTTCATTTTATTACATTGTTGGCCTATGAGCACATTGTTTGTGTGCGACCAATAGGCCGACCCATCCAGTCAAGAGAGACCAGTGCGAGAGGTCGGGATTCACACGATGGGTCCGACAGAGAACAAGAGGCAAGATCCCGTGCCGTGACGGGTGACATTGAGTATTATAGGCAGTATGGGAGATGGTGATGATTGTGGATATCTGGCTGGAGGACGACGGGAACTATATGGTAATGAGAGAACATAGCCGAGGAGTTGAGGGTGTAGAGTGATTGAGGTGGATCGCGGGGCACAGGCCAAGTGAGTATGAGAGGATTCCTCTAGATCGTGTGCGGCGACAATTTGGATTTGTGTAGGATATACCCTTGGCTTATAGACCATATATGAGGATCGACGCCGAGGCAGCATTCTCACCTCCCCACCAACACCTCCGTAAGGGCCGTGAGGAGATAAAGACCAATCGCAGGGTAATGGATGCAGGAATGACAGAGGCCTATAGATTATGGTGGGTAACAGAGCTGCGAGGGGTATGTGATCGTCCTAACATAGCTATGATTACAGCGGAGAGAGATCATCTGCAGAGTTTAGTTCATCAGCTCCAAACGCAGGTGAATGAGACAAGAGGATTGTTAGCGGTTGCGGAGTCACGAGCGGAGGGACTAGAGGCGAGATACCTCCATGCGAGAGAGTGTATTCACATGTTACAGGAGAGATTGGCAGATCAGTGGGCGGTACCAATAGCCGTGGTACCTTTGAGGACGGAGAGGCCCGGCGAGAGGCGTCGACGATCACGATCATCACCTGGTTCGGGATGAGGCGTGAGGGTCTAAGTAAATGTTATCGAGGTATAAGAATAAATAAGGATGCCGACCTGTGTGTCGATGATAGAGAAGATGTATTTGTTTAACATCTAAATAAAACTGAATATGTATGTTGATTTGATTTATGATAATAATAAGAATGTTTGTGTTTTAACTTTTTTGAAAAAGGATAAAGAGGAATGTGATTAAATAGAAATACACAAAAATATTTATATTTACCACACATGATAGGTTATGGTAGGGGATGGTCGAGCTAACCTTGGGAGACCCCATGTCTCTCGAAGTGCCACCTACATAGCCCATTACACAAAGCAAGGAGGGCCTCGATCGATGTAGTTCTCCCTTAGGACCGTGGGAGAGGTGAATTGAGCAATTTAGGTATGGTTAGGCAATTTTTGATTGGTAAAAATATTGATATTGATATTGGTAGGGTAATGTTGTTTGGTGTTGGTAATGAATTGGTGATGTTGGAATAGGTATAAGTGAAGTGAAAGTTAGCCTACCCAAGTGGTAGGGAACCATGTCCTGATTAAGATCAACACATAATCCTAGATGTTAAGCAAAGAGGAAAGAGTTACGCCATAGTTGAAAAGAGCTAAACAAACCACATATTAATGCAGGATGAGCTGGAATCCCCTAGGTACCGTGCATAGACGAGAAGTCAATAGGTGAAAAGAGTTGTATGATCACAATATATCGGGTGTACGTCACGTCCCTTGAGTTTAAACAAATGATGAGGTGAGGTGGATGGTATAGCTGAGGTACGAAGAACTTGTTATAAAGTGAGTGTTCTGACGAAAGAGAACCTAACCTAAATAGACAAGTCCATGACTCAAAAGTTCTTTTGAATGTGGCTTTATTTTACTGAATATAGACTGATCGATGCGGGAAGTCTATAAGGGATATTGATTGTATTATTCTTGAGGTCTTCATGAAGGCCGATCAATGCGAGAAGCTTCTCGATAAAGGTCGATGTGTATATAGCTGTCCTTCAAGGAGCGATCTATTTATAGTAGCAGATGTGGTTTTAGTGCATAGTCATCCTTTCTGGGGAGCAGATCTATATAAAATAAGCAAAGAATAGTTTGGCATATAGTCATGTCCTTCGAGGAGCAATTTTATATATAATTTAGATAGCTAGATATCCTTTTGGCGTAAAGCATATAGTTTGGTAGGAAGTTTGACTCAAGAAAATCTCATAAGCATATAATTAAGAATGTGTCATTTTAATACTTTGAAGTCATGGACTAGACTAAAAAGGGAAGGCATCTTTAAGGGGGAGGTGAGAATCAAACTATGTGAGCTTGATTTTATTTTGAGATGTAGGAAACAAAGTGTATGTAGCGGAAAATGAGCTCAAGGGACGAGTGGTAGATAAGAAGTGATATAACACTAAATTCAACAAGAAATGGTCGAAGATGCAAGGCATTAAGGGTTTCGAGGCTCATGTTTACCATTAAGCGAAGCTAAATGATAAGTGCCTCGATCCATAAGTGTGAGTGATTATGTAAGGCCCAATCCAATCGAGAGTAAATTTTTCACGTTTGCTCTTTTCTAGTTTGGTTACATGTTGATTCTCTTTGAGGACAAGATCACCAACCTTAAAGGTACGCTCATGAAGTCACTTATCATAAGCACGCTTGATACATTTTTGATAGATTTGAAGGTGATCAAGAGCTGTAAGACGACGCCATCAAGAAGCTCCAATTGGGCTAACCGCTCGTGGTGGAAATCATCGCTTGAGAATATCCTGAAGAGATATTCTTAGGGAGGGTATTTGTATTTCGAGAGGCAAGACAGCCTCGGTACCATATACCAAAGAAAAAGGTGTGGCATTAGTGGAGGTACGAATGCTAGTATGATAAGCCCAAAGGGCAAAGGGGATGTGATCATGCCAATTTCTTCCGGACTCATTGACAACTTTCATGAGGATTTTGGTTAGGGTTTTATTAGAAGATTTGTCTTGTCCATTCACTTGTGGATAGTAGGGTGATGAGAAGCTAAGTTTGATACCAAAGTTGTCACAAAGGTCTTGCAACAACTTATTTTTGAAAGATTTTCCATTATCTCATTATCGGCATGAGGAACACCAAAACGAGATGATAATGTGATGATTAATGAATTCTACATTTTTTTCTTTTTTAGTTAAAATGAGTGGAATAGCCTCCACCCATTTTGTATAATATTCGGTTTCGTGATTATCCATCAAAGTGACGTTGTGAAGAGGGCGGATGAAACTCACCAATAAGGTCTAAACCCCATTGTGAGAAAGGCCAAAGATATCGGGCGACCAGAGCGGGTGGCTAGGAGTATGTTGAAGGTTGGCATGTTGTTGACACATAACACAATGCTTAACATATTCATAGCGATAGTCGTTATTGAGAGTAGGCCAATAATAACCTAGGTGAAGGATTCGTTTGGCCACGGCAAGGCCGCTAAAATGTCCACCACAAATACCGTCATGAACCTGTTGGATGGTATAGGTGACCTCCACGCCGGTTAGACATCGAAGGAGGATGCCATCAAAGCCATGTTTATAAAGGAGTCCCCCCATAACGACATAACGAGAAACACATTTAAGAAAAGCACGTTTTCCGGTACTAGTAAGGTCAGATGGGAGAACAGAGGTTGTAAGGTAGTCGTGAAATTGGTGATACCGGTATCCTACGAATTAAGCAGACACATTATTTATCATACAAACAACCGGGCTGAGTAAGATGGGGCAAAGAGTTGTTGGACCAAGATGAAAATTTCGTAGTCGATGATGAAGCTGAATTTGTGAGGCTAAGCAAGCCATAGTATCCACAAATTTGTTAGTGGAGCGGGGAATGGTTTGGATAGAATAATGAGTAAATAAGGTTAGAAGTGAATCCACGTAATGTTTGTACTTTTGAAGTTCCTCATTTTTGCATTGGTAGATGCCCATAACTTGATTGACTACCAATTGAGAGTCGCCGAAAATATTGATAGATTTGACACCTAAGTGTAACGCAACCTGGAGACCCAAAACAAGGGCCTTGTATTCCGCTATATTATTAGTGCAGGGAAATCGAGTTGGAATGAAAGAGGCATAGGCTCAACGTCGAGAGGAATGAGAACAACACCGGCTCCTCCGCCGCACTGGCATTTGGATCCATCAAAGAAGAGGGTCATTAGATACGACTCCTCCCTGAGGGAAAGAGTGGCGATGAGTTCGTCGGGGAAATTAAAATTGGTAAATTGCAACCTGTGCACGGGGGCTTCCGCAAGTTGGTCGACAATGGTTTGTCCTTTAATTGACTTCCGTGTATAAATTCAAGGTCGAGGTCAAGAAGAAGCATAAGCCATCGGGCGATGCGTTGGTTTAGATGAGGTTTGGCATACATATAATGGATGGGGTCCGTGTTGGTGATGATGAAATTTTTGTGATTCAGGAGGTAGTGTCGGAGTTTGGTGGCCATGAATGATAGGGCTAGGCACAACTTTTCTACATGTGTATACCTAGTCTCATAGTCCACCAAAGTATGACTTATATAATAAACGGCTTGTTCTCGATTCTCGGAGTCACGATGTGTAAGCATGGCGCCTACAAAGGTGTGGTCGGTGGCGAAAGGTAACGGTAGAAGGGCGATCATCCTGAGGTGGGATAAGCATGGGTGGCTGCAAGAGATAAGCTTTGAGAGCTTCAAAGGCTTGGTGGCACTCTTCGCTCCATTGAAAGGCAATATCCTTTTTAAGGAGGTGATGGAAAGGTTGACATCGATCCGAGAGTTGGGAGATGAAACGCCGGATAGATTGGAGCTTACCTTGTAAACTACACAATTGTTTGAGGTTAGTAGGTGGGGGCATTTCTAGGATAGATTTGACTTTAGATGGGTCGACCTCAATGCCACACAAAGAGACGATAAAACCAAGATTTTTCCCGAAAGGACACCAAAGACACATTCTTTGGTTGAAGACAGTATGCATATTGTAACAAAGCGATCAAAAATAATGGTTAAAACATCGAGATGTTCACTGCGATGTTTAGATTTGATAAGAAGATCATCAACGTAATCCTCAAGGATAGTGTGCATAATGTCATGAAAAATGTAGGTCATAGCCCGCTGATAGGTTGCACCAGCATTCTTAAGGCCAAATGGCATAACACAATAACAGAAGGTTCCCCAAGGAGTTATGAAGGCATTTTTATGTTGATCGGTAGGGGCAACCAAAATTTGGTTGTATCCTGAAAATCCATCTATGAGAGAGAGCATCTCATGGCTGCGGTGAGATCAACAAGTTAGTCAATACTAGGTAGGGGGAAGTCATCCTTAGGGAAAGCGAGGTTAAGATCCCAGAAATCCGTGCATATCCGAAGTCCCCCCGTCACTTTAATGACAGGTACGATGTTAGAAATCCATTGAGGATAGTCAAGAGGTAGGATGAAGGAAACAGAAAGGAGTCGTTGAAGCTCTTCTTTGACCAAGAGGGCAATGCGTGGATGCATTTTTCTCAGTTTTCTATTTAATTGGCTTGGAATCGGGTTTCAGGTAATGTTATGGACAGCAATGTCGTGGATCAATTCTGGCATGTCAATAGAGACAAGCAAAAGCTTGGTTGTGAGTACGGAGAAAGTTATTAAAGGCAACTTGTTCGATCGTTAAGGGATTGTCCAATCTTCACAATGTGAGGATCCTCCTCTGTTTGGATGTTGATTTCATAGTTGACTCGTTCAACATGGTTTAAGTTTTAGATGGTAAGGCGCGTTGAATATAAGAGTCATCCGCGCCAAGATAAGTGAGGATGGAGTCATCATCCCGGCACTCAACAACATTAATCAAGGCGAGTCCTCTTCAATCATGTCTGGATATAGAAGGGGGGATAGAAGAGGGGTCCTCATTATCGCGTTGATAAGTGAGAGAGGACCTAGGAAGATAGCATTTATGAAAAAAGTTAGGAGGGATAGATTCAGGATCTATCAACTCGTGGTGACGATGGCAACATGGGTGATGATGGTTCGGTAGAGGGGTGATTTCGTCATCTTCCGTAAGAAAAAGCGACACGAGGTTCCTTCGGTGTAAGTGTTCCAGGAAATCCGAGACCACTACGATCATTGTGCTTGCGTGTAGTTACGGGGATGATTGTATGTCGGCCTTGTTCATAAAGACCAAAACCAAAGCCTTTCCAAGCACAGCGAGTCAAGAAGGTAAGGGCGAAATGACGATTTGTCAGGTATTGAAAATCGGATTGGAAAGGAACCACACCAAGAGGAGGTTCAGGGGTAACGGAAGATGTGTCGACACCCCCATATGTTAGGTTGGTGTGGCAATGAGGTGGTCCATAGGGGATTACTTCCCCCACACGACGGTCATAGGTAGGATGTGCATGTACTTGTCCGTACTCCTGTGGGGTATGGAAAGAACTAATGTTATATAGTGATACTCCCCCAGCGTAAGGTGTTGAAAAACATCTACTAAGGGGTCTGCGGTTGGGATGTTAGTATGGGAAGGGAAGTGGTTTTTGCAACGGTGGTTTCATGGGTTGAAGGTGTAGGTCTTTGTTAAAGTGAATGGTAGAGGTGTGGTTGAAATGGATGGTTGGGTTGGATGAAGGGGTGTCTTAACTGGGACAAGCACATCGTTAGGGCGATATAACATATTGCAGGTTTTGAAAGGGGAGGATCAGCTTTTACAAAGTGTAGGACTTCCCCTCGTACTCAAATTTTATGCATCTATGTAAGGTTGAGGGGAACGCATCCCATAGCCCGGATCCAAGGGCGACCTAACAATATATTGTATTAGAAATCTCCCTCAAGGACATAGAAGAGTTCGGGTAAAGTACGTGGTCCTACACAAATGTTAAGGATCACGGTGCCTAAGGTAGAGGTAATAAGCATCATTGAATGACCGCAACATGATGGGGTTGGCACACATGTAGCTAGAAGGGATATTCATTTGTTGGAAGGCTTTTGAAGATATGATGTTTAGGCTAAGTGCCCCCACGATCATAACATGGCGTACTCGAATGTCCCGGACATAGTTTGAGATGAAAAGAGCAGGGGTCGGATCTTCTCATACCAAAGTCAACAATTTCGTCTTGAGACACAACGCAATGACATCTTGTTGTACAAAGACAGAAGTGGTTGGGACGGTAGGTTGTTTGGTAAGGGAAGCAACATGATTGGGTGTTAGAATGGAGGTAACAGCGAGGGGTTTCATTAGGTAAGACCTCGATCCCTTGAAGGATTTCAACGAGCTTGTCGATGAGATTCGGAAGTCGAATGAGATCATATAGTGTCATTTTTACGGGTGATTGGTGAAGTCTGTTTGATCATGGCTCGGTGAGCAACTCCATTAGAGACAGGGGTAAGCGGGTCCACGAATAACCACTTTAGGTGGTGGTGCGATCGGGATGGTGGACGGAGAAAGAGAGGAAGCAGGTGTGTTTTCTTTCGCTTTCTCATTATTTTTCTCGCGCTCGAGTAGAAACACTAATCATATTGATCTCATGAACATGAGAGGAGGAAGATGGTTGGGATAAATCATGGTCTTCGAGAGGTGGGGTTGTAATAATGACAGAGATATTGGTGAGGCGGGGACAGTGGTATAGAGAGGGAATTGAAGCTAAAGGTCTCTCCCTTCGTAAGTTGTCTTTCTTAACCTTTCTATCTCGAGAGAGGTGGCTGACGAAGGATGGATTTCAAAGCTTTGCATCCCTCCACATCATGTCCTGGTGTGCGGTGGTAAGCGCAGATTTTAGACTCATCATAACCTATAGGTCGAGGTTTAGACGGGTCATAAGGTCTAAGTGGGGGTAGGGAAATGGTCGCATTCTCCACCAACATAGCAAGGATTTTGGCGTAAGATCCTTTGAGTGGGTCAAAATCGAGGAAGATGAGGGTATTGATTGAGCGGGTTTCGGTAATGTTTGGGCATGGTTGGTTTGTACGGGTGGTGGTTTAGCCAAGGGGTGTTGACACGTGGTTTTAACTAAACGTGGTTTCTTTGGTGCAGGAGCTACGTTTAGCTGGTTAGATGATGAGGCTCCAGATAACGTGGTATCCGGAAACAATGGCGACAAAAGAGGAGTGACGGAAAACAAGTCCTTTGATGATGAAATTTGTTTAGGGTTGATGGGTGGACAGGATACATGGGGTAACAGTTTTGATATACCCTTGGATTTCTGTATGGGTGCAGAAGGTGTAAGTCGTTTTAAAGAAAACGCAGGAGGTATGATATATTGATGCAAGGTGGACAGATGAGGTCCAATATGGAAGGTAGGTGTGATGATGATGGTTGTAGTTGTGATAGAAGCAAAGATTGAGTTTGTCTCCTAAGTGGATGGATGGCTTTATTTTTGGATAAATCTAGCCGCTTAGGTGGGTGTGTTAGACTGGGTATTGGTGAGGTCCCAAGTGTAGGGGAAGATTTTGTTGGGCTAAGAGAGGTGGATGAGATACTTGGTAGAGATGAGGGGGGTGAAGATGAGGACATAGGAATTTTGAGCTTTTGTAAACATTTCGGGTATATGGTAGAGGCGTCTGAATCGGTCATCTGCATTTGAGTAGAATAGGGGGTACTCAAATGTTCCCATAGACTCGCTCATCTTCGGGAATGACAAATTCGAGTGTGAATTGGAAATTTTGTATGGAAGAAAGGTGGGTTGTGATTCCAGTCCACTATGGGTGTGATACAAGGGGTAGATGAGGCACTGTATCAATAGGTGTTAAGAGGTCAACCGGTCCACTTTGAAAGATTTAGGCGATGAAGAACTAATAGGTAGGAGGGCATGTTTGAGAGGATCCGTCATGGTTAAAGAATTTGGTGATGTCGGTGCAAGAGGTTTCTCATCTAAGGATGACAAAAGGAGTGGCGAGCCCTCCTCTTGTGCAGCAAGAGTGGTAGAAGGAGACGTTTGGGAAATAGATAAGTTAGATAACATCCGCTCGCAGTCTTGTAGGGATGTGGTGTAAGAAGACTCATCTATGAGAAGAGAACTCTGGGCGGTTAATTCCTTTATGGGTAAAGGAATGATTTCGTCTTGTCTTGATGGTGGTGAAGGAGGTTCGGGCCCCTGCGTCAGTGAAGAGGCTTGATTCAAAATTTTCTCGATAGAGGCTTTTGGCTGGGAGTCGAAGACTGCATGGATCTCATGAACACTCTCCTCGCTAAGATATCCCGGGTTTATATTCTTGTTAGAAGAGTGATTCGGGAATGGTTTGTTGAAGATTTTCAAATTTCAATTAGCGAGGGCATTAGGATTATCGAGGTTATATCCCCACATCAACCATTTCCCGCACTATGTTTTTCAACATCTTGCAGCTTTCATGACTATGTCCCTTTACACTATGAAAGTTACGAAGTCATTTTCTTTGTACGAAGAAGGTATAAGCGCGGTGGAGTCAAACCCGAGTGAGGTTTAACAGAGGCAAGGTGATAGCCCACTTTGAGAATTTTTTCCAAAATGACACCATAAGTTTCTCCCAAGGGTGTATAATTGATGGGCTCGCTTTATATTTATAGGTGGTTTTTGGTGGGGTATTAGACGGTGCTTGAGATTTGACCATCACCACGTGGACAACTCCTTTTGATTTCGAAGAAGTGGATGTGTGAGGAGTGGTGGTGTTTGGTTTATTGGTGGAATCAGAGTCCGAAAATTTGGGTTCTTATTGCAACCGCAATTTCTCTTCTTCTAAGGCTCGAATTTCTAGCTTAGAGCCATAGTAAAGGCCTCGTCAAATGTGTGGAAGGTTTGAATTTGAAGGGTAGGAGAGATGTGCTTATACAGACCGCGTAAAAAGTTTGATAAGTTCAGCTGAGGCAAGGCGTATGTAAGTTGGTTAATAAGGCCCCGCCATCATCCAACGAAATCTGCGATAGATTCATCTTCAAACTATCGAATGGCATAGAGGTCGGTGATAGATACTTTCTTGGAAATGTTAATGGAGAAATGATCCAAGAAAGATTGGGCTAGTTGGTTAAAAGAGAAGATTGAGTGCTGGGTTAAAGCACTGTACCACTCCAAGGCGGGTCCTAATAAGGACATGGGAAAGGTGCGGAGTAGCAAGGCATCATCATGAGCAATCAAATAACAAGCATGTCTAAATGATCGTAAGTGTTGTTGAGGATCCTCTTTACTATTAAAACGAGTAAATTTCAGCAATTCCCATTGAGGAGGATATGAATGAAGGGGGATAGAAGGGTGAATAGGCTCCCAACAAACTTGCTCGTATGTCAAGGCGCTACGACTTCCCGAAACAGAAGCCTCCAGATTTTGCATTTTGTCCATCATTTGTTTGATGAAATCATGGTTGGATGACATGATGGTGCGGTTGTGGTAAATGGAGGCAAATTGGGCCAAGGGCCTCCGCTTGAACAATGGTGGGGTTAAGTGTTGATAAGGTATGGAGGACGAATATGTTGAGGTGACTAAATAGGGATGTCCTATATAAGATGTTGAGGTCACTTTGATACATGTGTGGGAATGAAAAGGTAGGCGGAGCTTGAGAAGGAAAGCTCGTGTGGATAGGTGGCAGAGAGCAAGTCATGAACGAGAGCGATCTGCAAGAGAGACAAGGTAGGAGCAATCGGTGGTAATGACATGTGGGGCCCAAGATTAACCAAAGGAAAGCCAATCATGTCGTATGAACCTCAAAGCCACTTTGGATTGGGAGACGGGGCTAAGGATGCGGAAGGAAAAGCAGAGTTATCAGGCGGAGTGGGAGCTAAATGAGCAGCTATACTAATAGGCATGCCAACAAGGAGTTGACCATCGGGCGTACGGTCAGGGGCATGAGACAAATAGTATTATGACAAAGACTAGGATTAGCATCCAAATTTGGCAAATTCCTTATCTCCTACAGGAATTTTGGGGATTTCACTGGTGTCCGTAGGGTTCCCTATAGAATGTGAAGGGGGTGATTCAGGAAAAGGCACAGAGCAGGCATGTGAAACCATGGTGGCGGCTTGCTTCCGAGTGATAACAACCATGGACAAGAGTACACAGTAGGGCTTCAATCTATCAGGAACAGAAACAACCTCAGAATGGTGAAATTGGTAGGTTGCTGGTTTGTCAGGAACTGTAAAAGACAGTAACCGATATCGGTCTGATAACCGATGTCGGTTAGACTATAGCCGACGTCGGTCAGTTAACCGATGTCGGTGTAATAAGACTGGTATAAGAAAATATAAGAAGCTGCTGATTTGATTTTTAACAATGCTTAGTACATTTATCAAATTGTTCTGAGGTGATCACAGAAGACAATGTATGACAGAGAAAATAGAACTGAAAACAAGCAAGATGCACACGCAAATCCAGAGACTAACCCTAGGGTTAATTTTAATTATTGTGGGCTTATGCCTTTAGACGTAGAATGATGTCGAAATCCTAAACAAAAGACTTAGGGAAATGTCAAGTTTGTTTTGGCTTATAAGGTTACCTCAATCGGGCGGAGGAATACCGCGGAAAAAGGGGGATGTTTGAGTTGTTGTGTTAATTGTGAAGTGATTCGGTATGTGTTGTGCAGTGAAAGTAAGATTAATTTCTTGTCAATACCGTGGATATCACCCCCACGTGTACGACCTGTTACTTAATCTATGTTCACTAGAATTGAAAACAGCAAGCAAGAATGTGATGCACGTGTTTTAAACCCAAATTGAAAATGATATTCGATGAAGCAAAAGAGATGACTTTCACTAATGCAAAGATGTAAAATCAAAGCCGAGTTCCTTTTACCAAAATAACAAAATACCTACTCTCAACATTTCTTAGCCAAGACCATTCCATTTGTATGTGCTCTGCATACCCCTTCATGCACTTCTTTGATTTCCTGGATTGACTCAAGTCACATCCAGAGACAACGTAATAGATTCCCATTATAGCCATGACAATAAAGTGTACATCCTAAAAGGGTGTAACGGATATCTTCCTAAATCAGGATTTGCTTTTATAATGGGAGATATCGGGAGGGAAATTGTTGTCCTTAAGATAGGTGAAGATGTGTTCGTACCCACGAGGGATGGGGATCAACAACCTCACGAGCTAGGAAATATTCTCGCATTTCATATGCGGGATAAGCGTAGATTTTCTATGAATAATGGCATATCATCGTTCTCCGCGAATACGAAGCATAGACCCCACTGTTTCCATGGCATCTGCTGATCTCGTTACTCGCACTATTAGGATTTGCTCAAAGGTGATGCACACAAAATACTCCTTTAGAGTTTCAACTAAATTTTGTTAGTACGATTAGCTATTCATCCTTAACCTTATATTCATCATTAACTCGTTTGATGATTAAATGTGAATCACCTACAACCTTAACATGATGAAAATTCCACTTGATGCCTACTTTCATCCCCGCACTGTGATGAGTGTTTCATATTCTACAATGTTGTTTGTGCACAAGAATCCCAGCGAAAATCTTGCGGTATAGCATCACCCGAAGGAGTAAAGTAAGGACCACTCCTGCACCCGAACCATGAAACGTAAAAGATCCATCAAAATGTATCTGCCATATGGAAGATTCTTCAATGTAGAGCAAGGAGGCGTCTGGCAGATACTGACTCAAAGGCTCCATGCTTTGCAAGGGTGATTCCACTAGGCTGGTCCATGAAGTTCTTGTCCTTTAACTAATTTTTGATGGACAAATTCTATGTCAAACTCACTGAGTATAATGATCCAATTAGCCATTCTACCCGTGAGGGAGGGTTTGGGCAATAAATACCTAAGTGGATCATCCTTGGATATGAGCTTGCTTTTAGTGTTTAGTAGGTAATGGAAAAGTTTTTGAAAGGTAAAAACAACTACCAGGCAAGCCTTTTCAATTTGAGGATAATTAATCTCATAGGCGATGAGGGTGTGACTCGAGATAGTGCACCACTTTCTCCTTATGGCTAAGGTCATATTGGGTGAGCAATGCGCACCAATAGCAAAATGTGTAGCGGAAATATAGAGAAAAAGTGGTTCTCCAGGAGTGGGAGGCATGAGGACGGAGTGGATTAGCTAGGTACTATTTAAGAAAAGCAAAGGCTTGTTGTTGCTCGGGTCCTCGGATGAAAGTGACGTCCTTTTTAAGAAAATGGGTGAATCGGTGGCATTTATCTGCAAGGTGGGAGATGAAGCGGTGAATGGCTTAAATTTTCCCGTAAGCTGCGTAGTTGTTTGATGTTCTCGGTGGAGGCATTTCAAAGTGATAGCGAAACTTTAAGCGGGGTCTACTTCATACCTCATCTCGACACAAATCGAAGCCCAATAGTTTCCTGGATAGCTGCGAAGACACATTTATTTGGATTCATCCCGACTTTGTATTCACTCAAGCATTCAAAGATACGCCTTGAAAATTATAGGATGATCCTCTCTTGTTTTAGACTTTCCCGGGATGTCATCTATGTAGTCCTCCATGATATCATGAATCATTGTTTCGCACGGAATGTTTCAACTTTTGAGAATAGAGTTACTTCTATCCTTTCATTCCTTTTAGAAATGATATAAGGTTAGGGCTAGGAGGAATAGTTTGTTGAATGTTGAGATGGTGTGCCCGTACCATAGAGAGAGATCAGGTTGATTGCGAAGAACTCCTTTTTGTCTTGGAAGGACTACTGTTATTGGCGAGGATGCGAGTCAGAACTGTGATGACAAAGGCGAACTCGTAGGATGGCACGACAATCGAGAAGATGATATATCTCCCTCCCGATGATCGATGAGTGTCACAGGGAGCTCACAGTTATTGATTGCGATCTTGGGCTTGATCTCCTTCTCTGCAAACTCTTCTTGTTTCTTCACTTGTCTCTACTCGGCCAAGTAAAATCCAGATTTTTTCGATCGCTTCGATGATCCCGATTAATCCAAAATGCATCACTCGACCTTTGTTTTCGGTTAGGGAGCTCATTTACAGGAACCGAGTGGCGGTTACGTAACTTGGACGGCGGTCGAGTAGGAACCGGTATCGGTCAGGTCAAAGTGGGCTATTTTTAGTAAAATAGCCAACTTTCCCTCCTTTTCTCCCGAGGGATTAGTTGCGGGCTTGGTCAAGTAACTACAAGGTCGGTTTTGGGTGCGAGTAAGGAGTCATTGGTCATGGGTGTGGATGTAGACTAAGTTATAGGTCTTAATTAGGTTAGTTTAGGGTTAGGACTAGGTCATGATGAGGTGGCAAAATGAGGTGGCAGGTAAGGCGATGTGGATTTATTAATTATAAGGTAATTAATAAATAATTGTGTAAGGTTTAGGTGATGAGGTTAGGTTGCGAAATGAGATGTGGGTCACAGGGGGTCGTAAGACACAAATTTGGTGTCTACAATCATATCCTGAAAATCACCTGTCATGGCCCTCGATACGTAGCTCCTACATTCTTAAGGCCGAATGGCATCACACGATAGCGAAGGTGCCCCAAGGAGTCATAAAAGTTGTTTTGTGTTGGTCTTCTTCAGCGATCTTAATTTGATTATATCCCAAAATCCATCCATGAGTGATAGCATTTCATACCACGATGTTGAGTCAACAATCATGTCAATGTTGGGCAGTATAAAATCATCTTTAGGAAAGCTTTATTGATGTCCCTAAAATCCGCATAGATTCGAATGCGATAGGTTTCTTCCGGATAGAAACAATGTTCGATATCCCTTCGTAATAATCAATTGTCCGATGAATCCGGTTGCAAGAAATCTTTCCAAATCTTCTTTAACTAACAAGGTCACCCTTGGGTGCATATTTTGGAGTTTTTGTTTGATAGGCTTAGCGTCTACATGCATGACTAGCTTGTGCATGACAAAATTTAGATCTAAGCTAGGCATGTCTTTGTAAGACCATGCGAACACATCAATAAAATCTTACAATGAACATAGTGAACATCTTTTATTTTCTAAATAGAGTGATGCACCCAATTTTACTATCTTGGGATCTTCTTCTCGTACTAAGATTAACATCAATAGTTTATCGATATCAATTTTGATAAGTCCTCTATACGCGTAGGGATCGGGAAGAAGGTTGAGATCTTCATCCAAGGGTGTCTCCACGAGATTTTCATCCTTAGCGTGGTCACTTTGTTTGTCCTTTGATTTTCTTATTTTTTATTAGCCATTGCCTCAAAGATGTTTTCACTGTGTGACTTGGACTTCGATTTTTGCCGAGGATTTTCTCATAGAACTTTTCCTTGCTTTTCTTTAAATTTCTTGACCATGAAGTTCAGCCTCCTCATCGAAGTAGGTGCAGTATCTAAGTCGATAAAGAAACCCTTCTTTTGATCTCCAATGGGGATTGTATCCCTTATACCCATGAACTTTGTAATAGCGTCATCGTTCTCGAATAAATCTAGTGGCACGTGATGTTGTTGGTCCCATTCAACAAGGGAAGGGTACACAAGGTCAAGGGTTGGTTCTATGGGGGTTATGGTCGGGACAATTTTATTCATGAAAAGGTTTGTGGAGGCCGGATCCTCATATTAGGCTACAATGGGAATCCATATCACTATCTAGATAGTCGAGCTATCCTCACATGTGGAACAAGTTGCATCTTGATCGTTGGGGTGTGCTCCGTAAAGGCGTGATCCCAATGCCATATCTTTCTATTTTGAAATGGGGAAGAGGACTAGTTCTCTTTGTCCTTGTTCGTTCCTCCCACATTGTAGGCCTTTGTAGCCCATGGATTACATAATTCTACTAGATTTTTCATATTTCGGGGTTTGATAATAGGATGGCCGAGTATCCTCGGGGACCAAGGTTGTAGGTGGATCAAGAAATTTTCCTCGCCTAACAAGCCTCCGGGTAGGAACGACCCAATAGTGTGTTCTATCGAGGTCTCTGAAGCGATGGTTTGGTCAACCTTTAGTCTTAGGTGACAAAGAGAGGTCGACACCGGGAGCACTTGTTGTACATTATACTCCCCATAGCCATATTCCAATATTTTCATCTCCCATGAATCAAATGGAGATGTTGAAGTAGATGCCCCATGAGCACAAGAACTAAGAGAATATGAATCCACACGAGATTCCATGGCCTCAGGCCGGAGGGGGACAACTATATCTCATGAGGGACATGCATAGTACCCTTTCATGCAAAGCTATTGAGAGCTCTACAAATGAGCAAAGGGCTCTGGAAATCCTTGTATTGTAACTTTATGTCCCTCATGCTTCAACTTAATCCATTGATGAAACGTTGATGGCACAGCTATATGGCATGAATCCATGGTTGGCCTAGAAGCATGTTATATGGAAGCTCCAAGTCCTGGACGTGAAACTTCATCTGATGGCAAGTGGGGCCCACCTCCATGGGAAGCATGATGGTTCCTCCTGACTCTCTTTCCGCATTGTCATATGCGGTGATAGTGATAATGTGGGACTCAAGATCTTCCTTTGTATGTCCCAACTATTTGACCACCTTTAAGCGTGCGAGATGTTCAACCCCGATCTATTTTCCACAAGCACCCATTTGATTTTCCTGCGGGTGACAACTACCTCAATGTATAAGGGGAACATTATGTGTCGGGTTCTCGGTAGGGATTTCCCCATGGTTGAAAGTGAGATGTTCACTTGGTGTGATGTTCACCACCGTGGCTTGAAGGCGTGCGGATCAACTTCTAAAGGAACTCCGACTCTAAGATCGAAAGAATATCTAATACGAAATGTCTTTATGCACATTGGATATCTTAAGAAGATCTAAGATCGAAATCTTAGCAGATTTATTTTCAAGTGTTTCTAAAATTTTATACTTACCAGTGTGCGGGTCAAGAGAAGGTTCCAAAATCATGAGGCAGGCACACCTTGTTACACCGCAATGCAGTCTTTTCCCTTGATCCGGATGGTGTTGATACGGTCACCAGGAGAGCTAATACATCCGATAAGTGAATCGTAATGATTGTTATCTCTTTTGGTGTACAGGTAATTCACGGCTTTATAAGGTTGGGATGACTCTCCTTGATCCGGCTTTGTCTTTTCCAACTTATCATGCTTGGGGAATGGTTCTTTGTAAATCCCCATTTTCTCGTTAGGTGTTTGTGTTTTGCCAGGGTTATCCACCTCTATCTCCCCGTTGTCAATGAGGTCCTTAATATAATGGCAAAGCCACAGACATTTTTCTGTCTTATGTCCTTTAACATGATGCATTTCGCAATATTCATGCTCCTTATACCATGAAGGTTTTGGAGCATTGTCATCAAATGGTTGCGTTGTAGGATAGATCATCATGTGGTCCGCATCTAACCTGCTTTTAGTATGACTGAAAACGGTTCATTGAGAGAAGGTGAATGTTCATCACTTTGGTGGTAGTTGAATTGGGCCCTTAGGTCGTAGTTTAAAAGGTTGACCAGGTTTGGATTGTTTGAACACATTTGGAATCAATGATTTTGTCTCTCACCACATTTTTGTTTTTGTTAAAGATCTTTGTCTTTTCCATGGGTTTGATACTTTGGTTGTCTTTAGATTGGGTTTTGAGGTGCCTTTGGTGATGAGATCCTTTTCTATCTAAATCCCTTTCTCGATAACCTCCTCAAAAGTATGGACACAATGCATTTGGAGGTGGAAATATATATCCCAGGTTAAGATTGCAAACAAAAATACTTGACCAACTATTTTTAGGGAAAGCGCAAGGGAAGCAACTAGCTATCCCTCTCCATCATTAAAGGAAGTCACGAAGGTATCATTAGTGCATTGCTTGGCCCCACACAAGTCTTCCATGTTGACATCACTCTCTATGTTATATGATAAGTGGCCGCACGAATCTTTCCGCCACCTCGCCAAGTGAAAATTGATCCTTGTGGTAAGCGTGTAAACCACTCCAATGCTTGACCTTCAAGACTCTTGGGAAAAAGTCTGATGAGGTAATTATCACTATAAGACACCTCTTGACATGCCATGTAAAAATATTTAACATGATCCCTTGGGTCTCCTTTTCCTTTGTATTTGTCGAACTTTGGCATATCAAATTTCTTTGGAAAGGGTTGAAGGGTCATTGTCTTGTCAAAAGGATAGGGGCATAATTCTTCGTATTGATATTTCCTGATGCTCCCTATATTTCTCTCTTGTAAGCTCATGAGCGTCACTTTCATGGACTAGCACTTCTTGTGTGAGCAATTTTTCTTTAGTGGGAGAAGCGGGGATGTAAACACGATGATACCCTGTGTCTTCTTCTCCTTGGTTTTCTTGATGGAGTTCATTGATCTTAACCTTAGGCCTCAACTTTTGAACATTCTTGTTTACATCTTTCTATACATGGGAAGTAAGCAAAGCTAGTTGTCGGCTTAGGTTACTGATTTGTTGTTGGATTGTGGCTTGGTTTGTGGCTTCTTCTTCTAAAGGTTCCTCCTCTTCGTATTGTGGAGGTTCTTCACCCGTCTCATGTTCTATCTTGTTTCTTCATGGCACTTTGATAAAGGGTATTTTATGCCCTACCACTTTATCGTTTTCTGCATAAGAGGTAGAAGCTTGTCCGTGTGTTAAAATATCTTCCATATTGATAAGGGGACATTCTTCCTCAGCAACGTTATTCACAAGTAGTATTGTTTCATTCTCGGTGGGAAATTTGGCCCCTAATTCTACAACCCATGCTAACACTCTATCTTTGTTTCTAAGAAGAAACTCATCTATCGAGTGGGTCAAAATCAAAGTCTGCGTGTTGTGATTCTAATTCATTTCCACTATGATCGACCATCTCTTCTATTCCTTTTCTCGCCAAAAATAGTGGTCCTAGGTCGTGTCCACTTAAGGGGTTTGAATTCCTATCTCATTAGAATTTCCCAAGATTGCACTTGTTGTTCCTTGTATGTCTCTTTCTTTAATCCTAGACACGTTTTAGGAGCCATGTTTTGTGTGATAGTTTCACTAGGGTGAGTTGTAGATGTGTTCAAAGCTTAAAGCGACTACCCCTAAGTGAAATGTAAAAATGGTATTTATTAAGAGTATGAATAAGCCCACAGTTTGAGAATACTAATGTGATAGAGTGATAAATCACTAGTGACACAAGCGTATGGTATCAAAACCTGTTTAAATGATGTACCTCCTAGACTATGTTCCAAAAGAAGTTTCACATTCCAAGATGATTAACAAGATTCCTTCACATACGCCAAGTTCAAGGAATGAACAAAAATGTAAGTAAATGCAAGAAGTTAAATGTGACCTCCCAATCAAGATATACGATGAGTGAGCTCAAACTCGATTAAGACCTATATCTCAAAAAGTTCCAATTATAATTCACTTGAATGACACAACAATATCACCAAGATATGTTAACCCACTTCTGCAAGAAGTGAAGTATTGATATCAAGGTGTTATTGGTATAACACGCACAAATGGTAATACCTAAAGCACTCTTTGAAATCAGGTTAATAATAGAACCGAACTAAAAATCTCAACGTATAGCTAGGAATAGTTAAAAATGTGTGTAGCGTAACCTTACAATATAGATATTTATGTCGAGATTACAAGAAACAAGACATAAATATCAAAATTGTAGTGATATTATACAAACAAGCTAACTCTTCCAAAGTCCGTGGTGATGAACCACGCCTAACTACAATGATGATATTTACATGGGTATCAAGATCACAATGGCTACCAATGACGTGAAAATGCCTCCGCACACTTTAGACGTTTAACTAACCCACCCGCAAAACATGGATGGGCGTAAACGGACATAAAAGGACAGAAACAGTTGATTGGTAACACAAAGGTAGTCACTCTTCTTCTGATCAACAAAGTGTCAAAAGAATGTGAAAGAAGCAAATCAAAAAGGATGAAAAATGTCATCCTCACTTCGATGATTTCACCTCGCCTTAAGGCAAATAAAAACTAGGCGAAAGTAATGCATCACACATTTCTCAATAAAAATATGGTTCACACTCAACATTGTTTTAGAATGGTCAAAGTGGGCTCTTGGCCAAAGTATATCTTCCTAGGTGGTTCTCTTGTCCTAGGTGCTACAAAGATTATCCATGAGCGAGACGATTTACCCAAAAATTTGCAATGACTAGTTTAGGAGTATCTCGACTTTTCCCCTTCAAGGAAAGTGGACAATAAATGCATCCAAGTGTGTGTACTTAAAAGGGTCACATAGTAGGACAACTTGTAACTCTATCTCACAAAGGAAAAGTTACTAGTCGGATAGGTAGTGCGGAGCACTTTCCGTTTCTTCCACAAGGTTCCCTCTTGCATGGACTTGTTATCCAAAATTCACCCCTCAAGGTAATTTTGATAACATGCATTAAATTCTCAAGTCCCAGGCAAATAGATTGAGTCAGGGGAAAAAGTCATGTTTTTTGGGTCCCCTCAGAATTTTCTAACTCCCATGTCCAAGAAGGAGGGAGCAAGTTCCGAGAAAATGTAAGAAAAATTGCAAAAAACAGGCTCGGGCCAGGAAAAATCACGAAAAATGGCTAAGTCCTAGTCCTCGCAACAGTCGGGACAGTTGGGACAAAAAGGCGCGGATCGGCCGAAATGAGCACAAAGCGGCCTAAGCAATGGGACATCAGGATAAAAGTACGCGGCGGGCGCGAAAAGCCGATCTGGCCAAAAATTAAAAAAATTAAAAAAAATGACTAATCTGCTGAGAGGGATACAATGGGGCGTTTGGGTCAAATGGACTGAAGCCGTGGATTCGGCCGAAATCACCAAGGCGATCCCAAAACAAAGTGGGCCAAGTGGAACAAAAATACCAAACCGCCGAACCGGGTGAAATGGGAACAAACAAGTCAAAAGCAAATGGGACATCTGGGACAAATAGGCCGAACCACCGGTTCGGCGTAAATCAACACAAAGAGTACTATACCAAATGGGACAAAGGGACGCATGGGACGCGAAAACCGAAGGAGCCGAGAGCCAATCAAATCTTGCCACGTGTCCAACGCAAAGAGGGACAAGAAAGCCCATTTTGGGCGGATCGGAGGTTTTGTCCCAAACGGTTTGGGATATCCGGGACAAAAAGAGACGAAGGGCGCGAAAAGCGGGAACCGTCGACCAATCAAATCATGACACGTGTCACGGAAGAAAAGTCAACGTTTGGTCCTGAAACTTCAAACGGCCATAACTTTTGACTCCGAGCTCGATTTTCATAAAATTGGACTTTTACGAACGAGCACGACGTCCTCTATGCTCCGGTCGGTGAATGCTCATTTCCGTCAAATGACAGAAAACGCCTGCCAGGCCCAAAAGAGCTGCCCGCACTCAGAAGGCCATAACTTTTGCATTCCTCAACGAAATCGCACAAAATTGGTACCGTTGGAATCGTGGTTCCGAGCCCGATGCACAGAAATCAAGAAATTCCAGATTTTATCAGAAATTGATTGATTTTTTTAAGAAAACGTGGCCGGGTTGAAGCGTAATGTTGTTTTATTTGGTAGCTGGGAGTGCAATTAAGAGGCATGGTCATCATTCCTTCTCTGCTGCAGCACATGGGATAGTATGGGGAGCCTTTTGCAAGTAATTTATACCCATTCCACTCAATTTAATGTCTCTTACAGGTGGTTGAAGGACAGATTTCGGGATTTCCATTTTCCCTTCTCTTCTCCTTCTCATTTTTTCTATAAATTGGAGTGTTGGGCTCATTGTAAAGTAGAGAGTTTTTGGGTAGCAAAGCTCTACCAAAATTACTTTGTGAAGCCAGTGTGTTGCAGGCCCTTGTAGTGGACTCCTTGCATGGTGATCCCCTTTATCTTGTAATAGATTGAATCATGCATACCATGAAGCAATAAAATATCAGTTTGTGGATGTATCTTCCCCTGCTGTGTTTTCTTGCATTCTTATTGCCCCTTTGATCCTTCTACAAGTATATTGTGTCTATTTATTATGTTCTTGCAGGAATTCATTATCATTGTGTGTGCTTGGAATATTTCTGAGAATGCATTTTGCTAGATTATGGTGAACTGTCATCACCTCTTCTAGTGTGCACTTTGCCTCTGTATTTCACACATTTGGAGATTACTCTCACACCCTCCTTTTCTGGTGTATCACCGCTTTAGTGTAGGCTTTCATTTTATGCATTCTCTCTCCCTGGTCCCTTGGAAATATAGATTAGAATAGTTAGCTTACCCTGCATTAGAGTAGATTGTGGCAGGTAGTTTAGGAGCAAGAACCAGCTTTCTCTGGAGGTCTATCTCAAGTAGCAAGTCCCACAACTTGGAGATAGTACCCATGTTATCCAATCACACTGGATGCTTAGAGTGATCAAACTAGAAATCTGATCAACATCCAGGGGTGCTGTGATTTGGTGATAACAGGGACTACTTTGGGGTTCCCGGAACCACCCCCATTGTTGTAGCTTAAGGTGTTATGCCAAAGGGGTTATGTTCCAGCTTGAGTGGAGAGGACATACCCTTTTCCAAAACCTACAATATAGTGTTTTGAATATGTTTTTGTTTTATCTTTCTTAATTAGATGTGGTTTTCTCAAACACCGTTTAGCAGAACTGGATAACAACTTGTATTAGTAGTTTTCTTACTTTTGTTTCGATTCCTTCATTCTTTTACAAGTGTTTTGGTTCTATATGACGATGTTTATTAGTTTTCCATCAAGAGATAATGCATCATTTCGATTCTCCGAGATCATCCAAGGACACAAGAGAAGAGCATACGTGATTGTCTTCCAAAATCAAAAAAAGATATCAAATGGAAAAACACTTTGATACAACTATGCCAATTTAACCAATTCCAAATCAAATACTCTCAACAATCTCAAAGCATCAAAAGGAGTCAAAATCGTTTCGATTCCCAAGATGCGCCCCCAACCCAGGGACGCGAGGGAAGAGCATATGTGATCTTAATCTTATAAGTAAACAATACCAAATAATACCTAATCAAATACAAACATGTAAAAACAACCTACAAAGACAAATATATGATTAGATAAACCTGCAAGAATGTTAGCACATCAACACTTTAATTTAAAAAAATCAAAAGGATGCCTGCGCCCCTTTTTCAGTGGCTGTGCGTAGGTTAGGGCGTATGCGCCACCAAAGGTTGTTTCGACACACAGTGTACTTGCGCCACCCGAGAGATGTGTGCGCCATGAAAACAATACGTGCGCACCTAAAATAGTACATGCCACTCTATGGAATTTTTAGATTTATCAAGTGCCTACGCCACAAGAGAGGTGTGTGCACCACGAAAATAACATATGCGCTACTCTGAGAAAACAGATAGAAAAATAGATAGAATAACCGCATTACCAAGAAAAATATACCTGCGCCACTAAAACCACATGTGCGCCCTAGTTAGGGCATGTGCACCGATCTGACAGGTTTTAGTATGCAGTGAAGGTACAATATGAAATGACGGCTACACTCGGGTTAGTGTACCTACGCGCCTGGTTAGGATGTGTGCGCCGGTTGGTTAGCGTGCATGTGTCGAGGGTCGCGGCAGACAAAGAGACAGTTTTGATAAAGGCGCCCGCACTACTGTGAGAGACGTGCGCACCCCTGAAAACCATGCACTCGTGCCCCCAAAAATTGCACTTGCGCCCCTAAAATCGTGCATGCGCCAAACCTACAACCAAAGTACGGTGAAAACACATTAAAATTAAGGCAATAACCCATTAAAACTCACAATATCTCAATTTTTGACAAGTTAGCTTAAGAATGGCAATAACCCATTAAAATTAAGGCTATGACCATGAAGTTACACATATCAAATGAGCAAAAATTCCAAGAAAATGGTCATTAATTACTACATGTGCATATCAAAAGTTAGCCAAAACAATTAAATTTAAACTAAAATTCCATGTTACTAAGTGTCCCACCGGAGTGCCAAAGGTGTGCATGTGTTATTTTTAAAATAATGCTAGTATAAGTAATGACTAACACCTAAATAGTCTTAATTAGCAAGAATTAAACAACATTCTAAGCACCATCATGATAAGAATTAATCAAGGGTTAGATGCTAAACATTCATTAATACAAAACTTTGAATCTAACAATGCTTAAACATCTAGAAATCCTCTATTCTCTAACAACATGTGAATGAAGGAACCTAGGTAGGCTCCATGGCTATCAAAAATAGTTGTCCTTAATGTTCCAAGAACCTAGGAATGAGGGCTAGTCAAAGTTGGGCTACAAGACCCTTTTGACACCTCCCATATGACCTAAGCACTTTTAAGAAAGAGGCTTAACTCTTCAAGATGATGAACTCTCAAGAGGAAAAAATGCAAGCTCTTAGTCTCTTAGCTATATGCTTTGCATTTACTCTCTTAAGAAGTTTAGGTGTAGGTATAAAGGTAGGAGGAGGGCTCTTTATATAGCCCAAAGGATAAAGGATTCAACACATCCTCATGAATGTGGGATAAATGGAGATGTAGAGTTAGTTATGGATAAGGGGGTTTAGATGGGGTTGAGTTAGCTTTGGGAGGGTTTAGTTTGTCCTCAAGTGGCTTATGTGGATAAAGGGGGTGTTTTAATTAATCAAAGGTGATTAATTAATACATGTGCAAGCTTTTATAAGATTTTAGATGGATTTTAGCATGATTTGGACCGTTAGAGGAATTAAACCAATTAAATAGTGATTTATTGATTTAATGAGAAGGGAGACTAATTAATTAATAATAATTAATCGACTAGATAGAAGTTGTTGGATAACGAAGGGTCATTAATTAATGAATGGTCATTAATTAGGGTATGTGTTGGATAGGAAAATTACTTAATTAGCGTAATGTAATCAATTAACAACAATAGAAAAGAAGATGAGCGCTATTGACAATATGTCGTCAATTTGTGGGAAAGGAGATAATTAGCGCAATTTAAGTATTTAAATTGCTCAGCGTAATTATAGGTGTCTACAACAACAACAAGATCTATTCCATTTTGTTTAAATGAATGTCTTTCAATTTCAAGAGTATAAAGGATCTAAATCTACTTCTAATATTATTATTTACTTACTACAAAATGCAACATATTAATGTAACAACATACTTCAAGTTTATTGCCTCTTTCCATTTTCACTTCAACATATATATTCAAAATAACTATAACAACTTGGCTCTACATTCTAGATTACTATGCATACATTTTTAACATCTTACAACTTTTATATTTCTTCTTTCTCATTTACAATAATACACTTTCACAATGAAAGTAAACTTTCTTTTCTCATTGAGTATAACCCATTTCTTTTAAAAAAAGAACTTCTTTTCTCACAATACAACCAAAACTTCAAATAAAGAGAATTACTTTCTTTTCTATTTCACAAAACTAACTTTACAACACAAATCTTTCTTCTTCTTTTTTTGTTTCTTTCAACATATAATAAAAATTTAATAACAAATATTTGAATGCAAATTTCCTTCACAATATCAATACAATGTCCTCCACTTGAAGTGGGAAATCATACAAGAATGTAAGCTAAAAATGGAATACAATATTACAAGTTCCTCCACCCTAAGTGGGAATAACACTAAGGAAGTTTTATTACAAGAATAATTTTCTTAAGGACTCCAAAAAAATCTCCAAGCTTCACAACACCAACAAGAGAGATCCTTCATGATATGCTTGATCCACAACAAAAATGGTGGGAGAGGAAACACTCTCCACCCAACAAAAATATCCAATGAGGAGGAGAAGTCATCCTCCTCATTGGCCCCGACCCCAACCACATTACAATGAGAGGTGAATCCAACACATGGCAACAACAAGCTTCCACAACACAACACCAAAAATTTCACAACCATTCCAAACACATTCAACTCAACTTCACACAATAAGGAAAAACAACCAAAGTAAACAAGACTTAAAAATGAAAGCCAAAGGAGCAAGAACCTATGGGGAGGCCACTTATGCCTCCCAATGGGAAATGGGTGCCCACCTTAAAAACTCCCAATGCATATCTCAAATCCCCTACATACTCTTATTCCTCCCTCAAGTACCTCTTATGCCTCCCACATACTCTTATGCCTCCCTCATACTCTTATGCCTCCCTCATACAAGAACAAGTAAGAAATGAAATATTCATTGTCCAAGGTGGGGCACCCATTCCAAAACTCCCTCCAAAACATGAAATAACTCTTATGCCTCCCTACATGAATTCTCCCCATAGTCCCCTCCTACACCACACTTATGCAAATCTACCCAAGCACCCAACAAGCATTCCAAAACACTCAAAAATAACAAGCACATATACACAAATAAAGGAAAACATAAGCAAGAGTAAAGCTCCTACCTTTCCATAGTAGAGCTTGTTCCAAGATTCAATCTCCAAGCTCCTTCAAACCCAAGCAATCACCAACAAGCTCCCACAAAGACCACAAGCTCTCCAAAATCCTCTAACTCCCAAAAATTGCAAGAGCACAAAATAATGAAGTAACCCCAAACAAGAAAAAGAACTTCAATAAATAGAAAAGGGAGAGGAGGATGATGTGGCTCCAAGTAGGATGCCACCTCATTTCCTCTCCACTCCACATCACCCTAGTCAACCCCATACTCCAAAGCACAATTAATAAGTGGTTGAAGAAATGACATTTTACTTACACACACAATCTAAGCCCACACCCCTAAGGACAAAATTAATTTCAAGAAAGAAAGTGCAATAAACATTTTACCTTTTTATCTTCCCAAAACACCTAATGGGGTCTATTTTTGACCCCCCAACCCATAGGTAGGGTTGGCATAGCAATTTAAGAGGTGTGGGACAAGTTTTACTTGTCCCACAAGCCTCCAAAATTGGCCTCTAAGGCCAAATTCGAATTTCCATGAAGGGGTAGAGTGTACAACACTCAAGATCCCCAAGCACTCAACTTACAACACAAAATCCAAGAGAAATATACTCTAATAAATGAATTCCTTTGGTCACATCTATAATTAGTTTAGGACAAGATTAAATTAGCTTTAATTAAGACACTACAACCCATTAATAATAAAGGGTAAAAATACATACACCAAATTCCAAATAATTAATACAATGAATTACATCACTAAAATCACATACTAACATCAATTAAAGGAAAACTAAATAAAAGACAATACATAACCCCTTGGTCACAATTTCCCCTAACCATAATTCAAACACACACACAAATACATGTTGCCATGGTGACCTTTTTGAATTCACCTAGAATTCCAATGTGGTTGGTCTCCAATCCCCGATGTTTGTTGTGAATAAATTTACCTGTAAAACACATAAATACCTCCTTTGGCCTCATGGCTGCATTAAAAACATCTATGATAAAATATACAATATAAATCCACAATCATCTATATATGAATCAAATATCATCTAGGAAAATATGATATCATTTATAATTTCTAACAACATTTTCTATTCTACATTTCATCCATGTCAAAATGATCACAACATTAGTTCAATTATCAAAGCCTACTCAATGTGACGAAAGTATCGCATGTCAAAATATATATATATATATAATCATGTCAACATCACATATAAACATCAATATAAAATGTCTCTAATAATCCACATGCATCATATATGAATCAAAATCAACAACAGTCTAGTATCTCTAACATCTAACATCATGCTAAATCAAAAAGCTACAATAATATCCATAAGTGTAGTCGATAGTATCGAAATCAATAACAAAAGGGTGTCGAAGGGAAGTGGACACTACATCCCCCTCCCCTTAGACTTGACTTCCTCCTAGAAGTCACTGGAACAGTGTGGAAACGAACTCATAGTAATGTAGAAGATCCTCCCATAGCCAAGTAGTCTCATCATATCTTGTCCCACTGGACCCGAACCTAGTCAATCTCTCTTCCTCAAAGGCCCAGGGTCTTGCGCTCTATAATGCGGATGGGCTCCACCATCACCTGCCCTTATCCTACACCTATAATGTGGTCCAATCTAATACATGAGAAGGATCAGAAATATATCTCCTAAGCACATAAACATGAAACACATCATGGACGCGAGACAAGCTAGGTGGAAATGCTAGATGATAGGCCAAGGGACCGAATGCGCTCCAAGATCTCAAAGGGACCCACAAACCTAGGAGCAAGCTTAGAACCTTTTGTAATGGATAGGGATCTTATGCAGTCTGACATGAAAAGAAACACCTTCATTCCCACCTCATAACTATGATCTATCCTATGCTTTGGTCCGCATACTTCTTCTTCTGTCCTGTGCCTCCTGTAATCTCTTCCTGATCAAAACAACCTGTTGCTCCATATCCTGCAATAAGGTTGGCCCAAGAGAAACCCTATCCTCTAACCTATCCCAACTAAGAGGTGTCTTGCACTCTCTACCATATAATTCCTAAAAGGAGCCATGCCTATCGAACTTTGAAAACTATTATTGTAGGAAAACTCCACCAAGTACAAATACTCCTCCCATCTCGACTATGATCCATAACGTACATCCTAAGCATGTCCTCTAAGATCTAATTCACCCACTCAGTCTGTCCATCTATCTCAGGGTGATATGTTGTGCTGAAATTGATCTTCATCCTAAGAGAGCATGTTGCATCGTAGTCCAAAAGTGAGAAGTGTACAAAGGATCGTGGTCACAAATGATCTTCCACAAAATCCCGTGTAATCTGACAATCTCATCTAGATATACCCATGCCACTACACTAGCTGTAGTAGTGGTCTTCACCAGAGAAAAATGAGCCACTTTCATCAATTTATCCACCGTGACCATGATGGCGTCATGGTGGTATCTCGACGTCGGTAACCCAACAATGAAGTCCATGGAAATGGTGTCCCATTTCCACTCTAGTATAGCATGAGGAAAGAGAAGGCCAACTAGATGTTGATGCTCGGCCTTCACCTTCTGACACTCTAAAATAACATGACACAAACTAAGCCACATCTCTACAAAAGTCCTCTCCAATGGTACAACTGTCTCAAAGTGGTGTGCATCTTCTTCACCCCGAGATGGGTTGAATAAGGTGCATGATGAGCCTCTGTCAAAATTTCATGTCTCAAGCCTCCATCTCTAGGAACATATATCCGACCTCTGTGTCTGAAGACCATCTTCCTCTAATGAAAATCCATCAAACCTCCCTTCAAGGGGTCTCTAAGACTCAATCTCTACTCTAGCTGCAAGGTAGAAGCTGTCATGGGAAGTTGTTGTAATATCCTACTCCACAAATCTGTGCCCACTAAAGTGGCCATAACCACATGTCTCCATCTACTCAAGGCATCTACAACCACATTCTCCTTCCCCTTCACATGATCTATCTCCATATCATACTCACAAAGCAACTCCATCCAATGCCTTGACAAGCGTTGAGATTGGGCTGTGAAGAGGTGGTGAAGACTCAAGTGATCAATCCTGAGTGTAAATCTCTAACCAAGAAGGAAGTGTCTCCACTACACACAAGGCATGTACAAACTACTACAAGCTCAAGATCATGAGTTAGATAATTGAGCTCATAATCCTTGAGTTTGTGAGACTCAAAAGCAACTACTCTTCCCTCCTGCATCAACACACCTCCAAGTCCTACCAAAGAAGCATCTGTACAAACATAGAACTCACCCTGAGGATCTAGCAACTACTAGAATAGGCATTGTTGTGAGGCATTCCTTCAGTGTCCTAAAGGCCTACTCACATCTGTCTAACCAAAAAAACTTCTTCCCTTTCCGTTGAAGGGAAGTGATGGGGTGCACAATCTAAGAAAATTCCTATGTAAAATCTCCTATAATATCCTACCAAACCCATGAAGTTGTGCACCTCGGTCACACTAGTGGGTGCTTGGCCAATCCATGATAGCTCAAATCTTGGAAGGATCGACTATGATACCTTCCCCAAAATGATGTGGCCCAAATATTGCACCTCTTTCTGAAAGAATGCACACTTCTCTAGTTCTCGTAAAGATGTTGCTCACGAAGACACTGAAGAACCTGCTCCTCGTGCTCCTCATGCGTACGTGAGTAAATCAAAATGTCATCAAGGAAGATGAGCATGAAGTGATCCAAAAATGTCCTGAATACCCCATTCATCAAGCTCATGAACACTGCGGGGGCATTCATCAAACCAAAAGGTACCACTGTGAACTCATAGTGGCCATATCTCATACGGAAGGTGGTCTTATGAATATCTTCCTCGTGATCCTCAACTGATGATATCCTGACTTAAGATCTATCTTGGAGAAAATTGTAGCCCCCTTCATCTGATCAAATAAATCATCAATGCATGGAAGGGGGTAACGATTCTTGATCGTTACTTTGTTCAATTGGTGGTAATCAATACACAACACATAGATCCATCCTTCTTCTTCAAAAAATCACCGAGTGCACCCTAAGGGGATACACTAGGATGGATTAGGCCTTTCTCCATAAGGCCCTCAAGCTGCAACTTGAGCTCACATAGCTCAGAGGAGTAGTCATCCGATAAGGTGCTCATGAGATAGGCTCTGCCCGGAACCAGATCTATGTGGAAATCTATCTCACGTGGGGGAGGTAACCTGATAGCTCCCCTGGAAAAACATCAACAAACTCTCTCAAAATGTGATGGTCATCAAGGGATGGTCCACTAGACTCATCCTCAATTTCTGTCACTAACCGTAACAACATACATATGAAAACCTCATCGCACACACCACTTAAAGCTATAGCGGAGATGGTGCAATGGAAATGGCCTCCTAACTCCCACTATCACTACTCAACTCCTAGATCATTTGTACAAGCAATAGTCTTATGGTAATAGTCCACTCTAGCTCTGTGTGTAGACAACCAGTCCATGCCCAAGATGACACCATAAGAACCCAATGGAAGGATTCAAAGATCCGAGGTAGTGGTGAAGGGTCCCAAATCCACTACACACTCCTTAACTAAGGAGTCTACAAAAATTTTGGCTCCAGAAGCCATCTCAACGTCCCAACTATGACCCTACCTAACTACCACCATCCTACAATGCTCTACTAAGGATGGTGTAATAAAAGAATCAGATGAACTAGAATCAAATAATATAGAGGTGGAAATACCACCAATACTACATGTCATCTCTATCACGGTACTCTAGTGCTCAACTAGTGGTTCTTGACCACTACATATATCCGATGGCTCCATGCCCATATCTCCAATAGTAGGCTCTAAGATCTACATCTTACCCTTGTTACTAGGGTTATGGGGCACTCTCTCCAATGATTTCCCACAACGCCACAACCATAACAATTTTTGGTCCTCTCTAGTGAGATGCAAAGCTCCATCCGGTACTCTAGAGGTCTAAGTTGTGGATCCTAATGACCCGGCTATGGATTCTATGAGTCTCTCTGATGAGCTCCTGCTAATTGAGCTCTCGGTGCACCCTGTGTCCTGATGGGACCCCTAGGAGGAGGCCCCATACTCTTCCCCCTCTATGCATCAAATCTCTGAGGAGGTCTATAAGGTGGGTGGTCTGCTACTGTTGCTAAGGTGGCTGTTGTGGTGGCCTGAATGAAGACTATCCTAAACTCTATCCACCATGAGGAGGAGGAACTAACCCCTCGATCTACCATCCTACATCTGCTTGGATGTGGCTCCGAACTCTATCTCTCTAGCCTCGCTGCCGTGTCTTCCCACGTGTCTCCTCTGTAATATAGGCCTTCTCCATGGCCTCTGCTAATGTCTGTGGGTAGTGAATGTGCACCGCCACCCAAATCCAAATTCAGGCCCCTAATGAACCTATGAATCCATACCTTGCTCATCCTGCATATAGTCGACATACTAGAGTAGGTCCAAAATCAACTCTCATACTCAGCTACGGTCATAGATGCCTGATGAGAGGTCATGAAACTCATCTATCCGCTGTTGAATAAACCTCTAGGAAATACCTACTCTTGAAACGCTCCTCAAATAGCTCCCAGTAACTGTCTCCAAGTCAACATGGAGCTTCTGCTCCTTAGTCCTCCACCAGACTCCTGCTCCATCCCTCAGAAGATGGATCACAACATGAGCTTTCATGTTGCTAGTACAAGGGCAGAGCTTGAAGCATCCACTCAAGCTCACCAACCAGGCCTCTTCAAAAACCACCTATATCTCCCAAATAGTGAGATGGTCATAGTAGCTTTAGATCTCCCGATATGGTCTATAGGCTAACATCCGATGACCCCTAGGTCTCTCTGCATGCTCCTCCCTCTCGTCTCTAGGCTCAGAGATCTATCCCTATGTCCTAAATCTTGTCTCCATGCCCTCTCTGGTGACTCTTCCCTAGCCGACTCCACACAGAAATTTCTCTTCCCTATACTCCTGTGTGAGGGGATGCATGGGCCTCCACTGATGGCTCCATGTCATGTCTAGTAAGTCATCCTCCCAAGGACCCTCCGCATATAGTGGCATTAACATCCTGAAGCATCTTGTAAAATATGAGGTAGAATGGCCACTACTACCACCTACTCTGAGGTGGTATATCTAGGTCTATGTGAAAATACCCCTCATCTGATCCGCACCTCCTACACAAACTAAGGTGAGAGTTAGTTCATTTTTCTAGGTCTTGTTTCTAGTTTTCTATGTTTTCTACATTATACAATTATCGATAAAGTGTGGTTTTCTAGGTTAAAAGAAAAAATTTTGCACTAGGTTAAAAGTTCATGTCTCATGTTTTCTAGTGTGCCCAAGGGTCCAAGCTTTGAACCCATGGCTCTGATACCAAGTGTAACGCCCACAAAAATGACGTTCTAGGAACACACTAAAACCTAACACTTAACCCAAAATTGTGACTAATTTTTTTTTTTTTAAAGTTAAGGTAAAAGAGGTTACAAGGGTGTTAACCCTTAGGGTACATTAAATTAACTTACACCACTAAACTCAACTTTACGATTGATAGGCCAGGTCTAGTTAAAATATTAAATATTAAAATTACTTTACCTCTAAGGTCCATTAATTAAAAGTCAACTAGGAAGGTGCCATAATTTAATTTACTTAGTTAAATGTTTTCTCCTCTTTAGTTAATGTTCAATCCTAATATGGTTAACCTCATGCTTAATTAATTTAGTTTCATTATCCTAATAGCTTAAAGTCTTTTTATTAAATTCCTAAAACATACTAAGAACTAATAAAGACTTTACACCCCAAGGCAATTAAATGGCCCCATTCACCCATCTACACATACCCTTAAGGATTTAATTTAAACATTTAAAATTACATTTCTACCAAACAAAAGTAGGGTTAATCCTCCACCCTTAGATCAAATCAATCTTGGCCACTAGATCCTAGGGTTCCAAACTAACCCTAAAATCCTTAAGCATTCTTATTAAAACCTTTCCTTTATTCTATTCTCCTCATTTGGTCTATTTTCTTTTGTTAAAATTGCAGGTTGGAGAGGAGGAAGCCATGGGAGAAAGAGAGGAAGAACCATGGAGGAGTCTACAAGGAGATCAAGCTTAGATTAGTTTAGATTGTAGTTTTTATTATTGTAATTTATTTCATTCAAGGATTGAGGGGGTTTTCCTTTCCAAACTAGTTTTATTTCAAGCTATTGTATTTGGGGTTCTCTATTTGGGGCAAACCCTACCCCATTAATATAAATGAGAAAGAGTGTTTTTAATTTACCATTTGAAGGTTTATTTCTTTAAAACCATAAGATTTGGCATTATTTGATTGCTGGTAGTTTCTTAGATAAATTTACAACTTAAAATTTAGTTATACTAGTTAAAAATTTACATGTGCGGATCCGAGAAGTTCTATCATAAGTGACAAAACCACACCCAGAAGTTTGGCAATGGTCGCTGGGACCGCCGCCCTACCTGGGTGACAAACCATGAACTGCCACCCTATGGAGTGGTGGTTTTGAGACCGCCGCCTTTCTGAGTGGCACATTTACGAGAGACCACCGCTTTACTGCACAAGGCGACGGTCCTGTTTCTTAAAAAAAAACCTAAAATCCTAGATTTTTACAAAACCAAAAGTTACTACAATGTTCTAAATACATCCTAAACTTGATTTTATACACCTAAGTTTCCATTTTTGGGATTTCATTCCATTTGTTCATTTCTTAGTTAAAATTACTCATTTAAAGCATTTTCAATCCAATAGTAAGCAATAACAACTACAAGATCTATTCCATTTTGTTCAACTAAATTTCTTTCAATTTCAAGAGTATAAAGGATCTAAATCTACTTCTAATATTATTATTTTCTTACTACAAAATGTAACATATCAATGTAACAACATACTTCAAATTTATTTGCCTCTTTCCATTTTCACTTCAACATATATATTCAAAGTAACTATAAATACACTTTATTCTACATTCAAGTTTACTATGCATACATTTTTAACATCTTACAACTTTTATATTTCTTCTTTCTCATTTACAATAATACAATTTCACAATGAAAGTAAACTTTCTTTTCTCATTGAGTATAGCCATTTCTTTTAAACAAATAACTTCTTTTCTCACAATACAACCAAAACTTCAAATAAAGAGAATTACTTTCTTTTCTATTTCACAAAACTAACTTTACAACACAAATCTTTCTTCTTCCTTTCTTTTGTTTCTTTCAACATACAATACAACTTTAATAACAAATATTTGAATGCAACTTTCCTTCACAAGATCAATACAATGTCCTCCACTTGAAGTGGGAAATCATACAAGAATGTAAGCTAAAAATGGAATACAATATTACAAGTTCCTCCACTCTAAGTGGGAATAACACTAAGGAAGTTTTATTACAAGAAGGATTTTCTTAGGGACTCCACCAAAAGCTCCAAGCTTCACAACACCAACAAGAGAGCTCCTTCATGATATGCTTGATCCACAAAAAAATGGGGGAGAGGCAACACTCTCCACCCAACCAAAATATCCAATGAGGAGGAGAATCCATCCTCCTCATTGGCCCCCGAGCCCCAACCACATTACAATGAGAGGTGAATCCAACACATGGCAACAACAAGCTTCCACAACACAAAACCAAAATTTCACAACCATTCCAAACACATTCAACTCAACTACAACACAAGAAGGAAAAAAACCAAAATAAACAAGGCTTAAAATGAAAGCCAAAGGAGCAAGAACCTATGGGGAAGCCACTTATGCCTCCCAATGGGAAATGGGTGCCCACCTTAAAACCTCCAATGCATATCTCAAATCCCCTACATACTCTTATGCCTCCCTCAAGTACCTCTTATGCCTCCCTCATACTCTTATGCCTCTCCTCATACAAGAACAAGTAAGAAATGTAAAGCATTCCTTGTCCAAGGTGGGGCACCCAACCCAAACTCCCTCCAAAACATGAAATAACTCTTATTCCTCCCTACATGAATTCTCCCCATAGTCCCCTCCTACACCACACTTAGGAAATCTACCCAAGCACCCAACAAACATTCCAAAACACTCAAAAAAACAAGCACATATACACAAATAAAGGAAAACATAAGCAAGAGTAAAGCTCCTACCTTTCCATAGTAGAGCTTGTTCCAAGAGTCAATCTCCAAGCTCCTTCAAACCCAAGAAATCACCAACAAGCTCTCCCAAAAATACCACAAGCTCTCCAAAAATCCTCTAACTCCCAAAAATGCAAGAGCACAAAATAATGAAGTAACCCCCAAACAAGCAAAAAGAACTTCAATAAATAGAAAAGGGAGAGAGGAGGATGATGTGGCTCCAAGTAGGATGCCACCTCATTTCCTCTCCACTCCACATCACCCTAGTCAACCCCATACTCCAAAGCAAAATTAATAAGTGGTTAAAGAAATGACATTTTACTTACACACACAATCTAAGCCCACACCCCCTAAGGACAAAATTAATTTCAAGAAAGAAAGTGCAATAAACATTTTACCTTTTTATCTTCCCAAAACACCTAATGGGGTCTATTTTTGACCCCCAACCCATAGGTAGGGTTGGTATATAGAAATTTAAGAGGTGTGGGACAAGTTTGACTTGTCCCACAAGCCTCCAAAATTGGCCCCTAAGGCCAAATTCGAATTTCCATGAAGGGGTAGAGTGTACAACACTCAAGATCCCAAGCACTCAACTTACAACACAAAATCCAAGAGAAATCTACTCTAATAAATGAATTCCTTTGGTCACATCTATAATTAGTTTAGGACAAGATTAAATTAGTTTTAATTAAGACACTACAACCCATTAATAATAAAGGGAAAATACATACACCAAATTCCAAATAATTAATACAATGAATTACATCACTAAAAAATCACATACTAACATCAATTAAAGGAAAACTAAATAAAAGACAATACATAACCCCTTGGTCACAATTTCCCCTAACCATAATTCAAACACACACACAAATACATGTTGCCATGGTGACCCTTGTTGAATTCACCTAGAATTCCAATGTGGTTGGTCTCCAATCCCCCGATGTTTGTTGTGAATAAATTTACCTATAAAACACATAAATACCTCCTTTGGCCTGTGGCCACATTAAAAACATCTATGATAAAATATACAATATAAATCCACAATCATCTATATACGAATCAAATATCATCTAGGAAATTACGATATCATTTACAATTTCTAGCAAAATTTCTATTCTACATTTCATCCATGTCAAAATGATCACAACATTAGTTCAATTATCAAAGCCTACTTCGATGTGATGACGAAAATATCGCATGTCAACAATATATATATATAACCATGTCAAAAAAGCTACATAAATATCCATAAGTGTAGTCGAAACACCATCGAAATCAAGATAAAAAAGGCTCCCGAAGGAAGTGGGCACTACAACATCAATCTCCTACTCTAATACCATAAAATGAATGATAATGAGATCGTACAAAACATAGATGATAATCAAACACCACGATCAATAAGATAAAAACAATTCACTAGTATAGCTTTACATAAACCTTTGTAAACAAATGAGCAACAATATCATATATTATTATGGAACGAATGAAATATAATGAGAATGGGCCTTGTTTATATAGGAAAGAAATAACAATCTAAGAATCAGTCAAGGTCGTAGATCAAGCCATAAACCAAGGAAAGAAATAGTCATCAAAGAACTAGCCAAGTCCACAGATTTAGGAAAGAACTAGTCATCAGGATCTAGTCAATATCATGGATCAAGGAAATAATTATACCTAACAACTAGATAATATCTCCTAATATCTAAATAAGATAAAAGAAATATTCACACGCATAAGTGGGTGAGGATAAATACAATAAAGGTAAATTAACTACCTAGGTGAACATGAGCTAAGGTAAATACCTACTCTAACACAAAAAAATGACAATAAGAGCTTTTATGTGGTTTTCTTTGCAAGAATTGAAGCTATAATAATATTGTTTTGCTCTAGTTTTTTTAATTACTTAGCATCATCATCGAACATTAGCTCCAAGTTAACATTGTATAAGTCTTGAGAGTTTTATAACGTAGCAATTAGAAAGTTCATGAATTCTGTACAACTTGTTATTACTTGATTTAAAAAATATGCAATGTTCTTACTTGATTTGCAATGTACAGATTGTTTCCAAACTTTCCTACCTCCGAGCATTGTTCTTTCTCACAACCCACCTTAACTTCCATAAAAGCGGGTGAAATATCGGTGGTTTTTTTTTCGCAATACTTAAATAAAGTCACATATGTAAAATAAAATAAAAAAAAAAGTAATGGCGCGAAAAGCTGGAGTAAATAATTTAATGTAGAGGATATCATTTACGTAGCATTCAACAAATAATAACATTCAATAAATAATTAAAATGATGTATTGACATGAAGCGCGAAAATTCACAACAATGAATGTGAATAGATGGATGAATTGGCAAGGAGTAACGTTGAGTAGTCACCGAATGAATTGAAATGATATGGTTTTTGTTAACTTGTTTAACTCCGTTATAACAATGGAAAGTGCTTAATCAACAACCACTTCATTATTCCATGCAAACTTACATGAGGGATAGGTCTTTCCTCCTTCAACTCACCTTACTTCTTTCGACATTCACATCACACTACTCACATACGTTTGTTAGTGTCTAGGTGTTGCTTGAAGCTCTATTTAATGCTCCACCGATATCCATGCCCTATTTCAAAGCTCTATTTTTGGCACAAGATGATAGCTTCTTCAAGAGGTGAATTGATCACATGGAATACTTGTTTCATGCATTTGTTGAAAATAGATCAATGCTCCGTGACGTGGAAACTTGATGCCTGTGTTTTGTGAAACAACTCAATGCTCCGGTTATCTATATGCCCAAATCCCACCGACTGACATGCATCCTCTCCCAAAAGGACAAAGAAAAGTTCGTAAATCCGATAATATCCTAGATAAGCAGCGACAAATTTTAATGGCCAGATTTAATCCATAATCAACGTGTTGAATAGACGGCTTTGATTAGCTAGAATGTTTCAGTTGCAGGCGGGTTTGTTCCGTTGTAAAGAGATGCCCATCGGCGTAACGAAACTCTTATTAGCTCAAATTTAATGCAATTTGACTTGTTTTCCATGTTTATGAGGTATAATACTGACAAAAATGGTTATAGCACCGCCATTACCACCTTGCATATATATAAATATGACGGACAAGTTATTACATAAATATGTCTAGAAGTTACCTTGATATTTTTAAATTATATTGAACAATGTTCTCACCTTCAAAAAAACCACCAGTATTGTATTTGAAATACAGCTGTGTACAATTTAAAGTGCAATACTGAAAAATCTCCAATTACTACGGCCATAGGTGGGTGTCACGTTTGAGGCCTAAACTGTTACTCCACCAATTTGTCTCGACGCTCCCATCATTGAGAGCTAATGTGACCCACATATCTTTTCACTCTAGGATTGGTGATTTGCCTACCATAGATGTATAAAGTTGTAAGCTCAGCAGTATCTTGCTGGTTTGGATCATATGAAAGCCCCAGATGTTGAAGTAGAGGATAACTCATCAACTGTGGGCAGTTAAACAACACAAGCTCGATCACGCTGCGCATATTCCCTAAACAGTGTGGTAAACTTGTCAAGAAGGGACTTTCTATATACAGCACCTCCAACTTTCTCAATTGATCAATGTCGTTTGGCAGTTGTTCCAAGCTGGTACTGAGCAAATTTAGCTTACGCAAATAGACTTGGCATGTCGTTTGAGATGGCAACAGCCGCAAGTTCCTGCAATTCTCAAAGCTCAACTGCTCAAGACTCGTAATTTCTTGGAATAGCTCTGGGTGTATCTTCAGGTTCCTGCAGTTTCGTAGATCTAGATATTTAAGTTGCGACAACTGGCCAAAAGACCGGGGCAGTTGAGACAAATTTTCACAATCAGAAAAGTCTATGTGGATCAGATTTGTTAACTCCCCAAAAGTATCCGGCAATAAAATCAGGGACTCACATTTCCTTAGCTCCAAGTGTTTCAAAGCTTGCAGTAGACAGAACTCTTCTGGAAAAAATTGAAGGTTAACACAGCCGTTAAATGCCATCTTCTCCAATTGTACTAATGATACGAACTCCGGTGGAATTTCTACGAGTTCGCGGCATTTTTAACACAAACCTCGCGCAATTGTGGTGGCAGCTACATACAATTTTGAGATTAGTCAGTAAACATTAAAACATCTCAGATATTATGCAGTAAGGAATTCAGCACGAAAACAATTCGAAGAACCTTGACGAACGTACCTCAGATAAACTTATAAGATTTCCTTTCACAAGTTCTAAGACTCGTAAGTTGTTCATTTCGGGGAAAGCAATGTCTCTGCGAGGACAGTTTTCCCAACGAAACCATATCAAATCTTCTAATCGATCGCTCCAAATGTCATAATCTAGATCACCATTTACATGAAGAAGCTCTAATTTGAAAGAAGAAAATGTATATGTTTTCATTCGTGTACTTCCGAAGTGTTGATTGTTCATCTTTGCACCTTCAATGATTCCCCTAATTTTTGTGTTTTCCTGCAGGTCAGAATTATGGATGGATTAAATACATGCTTTCTCAATCTTTCAACATATAAAATTTCATAAAAATCCTACCGGCAATGGCAGAAGTCCCTCAAGAAAGTTTGCAGCTTCGTTTGGACGCCAAACACGACAGGGAAGATATGGATGTCCGAACAGCTGCAGATCTGCGATCTCTCGGCCTAAATTTGAGAGGTAACCGTTCATCTTTAGCCGATTATTGTCGTCGATTTCCACAAGGCACATGTACTCTAGCTTTTGAATGGCCCGCGCACCTCTCCATCCGAATCCATCCCATATGCGTATGGCCGAACTCTTCTCCATTTTTGGAAAAAACAAGCAATGTCGAGAAATATCTGTTTCTCCACCTCTTCCAGAGCAGCGAAGCCAGTTTTGATCATATCAGGTTTCTCTGAGATCACATCCAGTTCGCGCTCGCAATACTCTCTGTTATTATTCCCATATAAATGGATATGTTCGCCAATAAGCTTGAGAAATAAGGGTGTTCCACCGCACTTCCATAAAGCAGATTCAACCAGAAGCTGGAATTCAGGTAACGGATCGGGTTGGTTAAATGCTTCTTTACACAAGAGCTCTTCAGCTTCCTTCACACCCAGCGGTGTGATTTTGTACTGCCTGTCTCGGGAAATTCCAGAAAGTTTAAGCATCGCCCTATCGCGGGAGGTGAGTATAACCCAACTCCCTTGCCCCAAAGACTATCATTGAGCAGTAGAGCATCCAACTGATCTCGATTGTCAACGTCGTCGAGAATGATTAGAAACTTTAATGATTTCTGGCGAGTTAAGCAACCTACTCGATCTTCAAGAATCTCTTTTCCGCTAATTATATGGCTGATTTTAACTTCGTCGCCTGTAAGATCCTTTAACAGCTGACTCTGCAAAGATTGCAATCCATTTCGTTCGGAGGAATGTTTTACACCGGACAAGAAACTGGATCTGTCGAAATATCCCTGCTGCCTGTAATAGAACTCTTCGGCCAAAGTAGTTTTCCTGATCCCGCAATTCCGACGATGCCCACGGTCTGAACATGAGGATACACGTTTCTGGACTCCGACAGAAAGTACTTGAAGTCTTCGACTGCGTCGTCGAGGGCATCCACCGGCTTCTTCCGCGCCTTTATAAAATGCTCCATTACGCGACCCAGTATAGCGTTCCCGAGCTTTCCTCGTCCCTAATGTTTGAGTTTCAAACAAAATTCATTTCCTTAGAAACGTTAGCACCTAGTACAGTTCAACATGTGAAGAGGAAGAAGCGCTTACCCGTTGAAAGTCGCTGAATCCAATTCCAAGCCCGAACAATTGGACACTCGTTTTAGCGCTTCTCTCCACTCCGTAAGTTTCTCTGAGTCGTATCTGATTTTGCCCTTCTTGTCTGTCTTCTTTCTTAATTTTTTGAATGAACTCGCGTATATCCCTTTACCATTTTGAAGGCGTAGAAGATCTGCAGGAGGAACATGATAAAAGACAGGAATAATCTTACCGCCACTTTCAAGCATTAAACAGAGTTCATCCAAGCACCATGGCGATTCCGCATATTTGGGAGAAAAAATGGCAATATGGACCGAAGAAGTGCGAATTGCTTCTTTGATGGTAGAGAACAATTCTTGGCCGGGCTTAAATTCCGTTTTATCAAAAACACATTCAATCCTTTGTCGCGGAGCAAATAATAGATAGTGCTGGCGAGGGAGTTTTTCACGTCGGGTTCGCGATGATTGATAAAAACGTGGTAAGGCCGGATGGACGCGTCAACCCTGTTCTGCTGGTTCATTGTCGTATTTGAAGCCATCGTTGAATCTATGCATATTTTCCCGACAGTTAGAGGAGTTTCCCGTTCCCGCGACTCGGGCGGACCTTCGGCTCCTTCCTTGTCTGCGTCAAGCCTGTTCTGCTCGTTCATTCGTAACTTCGAGGCCGAATGCGAGATTGTGACTAATTTGACTGCCTCGGTCTTTCGAATAAATTTATCGACGGTCGTATTTGTTGACAGCTGGTTTAAATGATAACATTTAGTGCCGGATAAATTTGTTAACAGCTGGTCAGATCACGACCACGGTTAAATTTGATAAACACCTACGCCTCTCAAACAATTGTTGGGTTAGGGCATTTTTCAACACTTCCCTTAAAAAAATTTGAAACAATGTTATTTATACCAATCATTCCATATTTATTTAATTATTTTTATTAATATCTAATCTTAAAATTTATACATAAATGTATATTAAAAATAACTCTCAAATATTAAAGATGCAAGTCACGTGTGTGACATTTATTATAAATATTTGTAAGACGTTAATTATAAATATTTGCAAGTATTTTACGGCTAAAATTACCAAAAAATCTAAACGGACGTTAAATTTAACCTTGATCATGACTCATGAAGTCAAAACCTTGGATTCATCACCAACTACGTGACAATTTATGATAAAGAATTTTTTACCTCTAAGTTGATATTGATTTGTGATTCTACCAAATTCCATTTAGGTAGATTTCTTAACTTTGACAAACTTTTTTAATTAAAAGTGCATTTATTGATATAAACAAGATAAATATAACATTGGGTGTATAAAAGATCGGTGGAAGAGATCACACTCCGTAATGCCAATCACATCTAGCAAACTAAGCCTCGAGAAGGAGGCCAATTAAATCAAAATAAAAGTGCAAACCTCAATTTAAAAGGGCGAACAAAACAATGAGCCAAAAATTTAGGCCACAACAACAAACATGACAAAGCGAGTGGAGGAGGCGAAGGACTATTTGGCTTATCACCCCAAACATAACCAGTGGTGAGTGAGTCGGGATGGGCTCCCATCCAATCTCATCTTGTTGTTGCTCATGATTACCAAACCTGTCAAGAAGGAGAAATGGAAAGGGCTAGCTGCAAAAACTTGTCATATTGAAGGCGAACCGCTCCATCAAAATCACCAAGACACCCAAAACCACGCCATGGGCGAGGGAAGGGGGTTGAGATCGACAGACCACCGACGACGAGGATAGGGGCTCCACTCGGCTCGGAGCGCCATCATCGTAAACCCCACCCCAGGGAAAAGGGGAGAATGGCACAAACGAGGTGGTGAGCATCGAGGAGAAGGAGCATTAGGGAGGAACCCAACTGATCGAGAAGGGAGTGGAGACCAAAGGTGGTCGAGCAAGCGCTGGAGGTTTTTGACCTCGAACCAAACTTTCTCGACCTAGTTCTAAATCGGAGCATCATAGAGTGGAGAATAGCCACTTTATTAGTAACAAAGAATATTATATTTGTAAGAACACATTAAAAATGACATTATTTCTATCTTCCAAAAGATGAAATAGAATATTAGTTCTGAATATGTGCCAAAATTTGTTGTAAATTGCAGGAAGCAAGGCCGAGTCCCCCAAAAGAACCATTTTATAGCTAAAGAAATCTAGAGAGAAAAGTTAAGAGAGGAGTGAATCCATTTCTAAGTCAATTGAGTACAAGCTCAGAACCAAAAATATGCTTGATAGACTCAGTTGGTGGCGGACTGCAGGTGGGATCAAGACCCATATGCTTAAGTCAATCCTTGTGGGGGAGCCATTTAGAGTAAAACACACCACAAAAGTGAGCTTTTCTAGGCTCAACAAGAAACAACCAAACCCTTTTCGAACCGATGTTTCCACACAATTACGTAGGTGGTGATGTTCTAATGGTGATTAAGTGAGACGACATGTACTAACTATGGGGCAAGAAAAGAGTAACCCAAGTAGGTTTTGTAATGGCGAGAGAGGAGTAGACAAATTCTAATTGTAGTCACGCCACCACCGAACACCAAGTGACACCAATTGTGTGAATAAATTACTCAGTATACAAACAATGATTTTCATGATTGTTTTGGAAACTAGACGTTGAAGGTTAAATTTGATAAATAAAGGGCATCCAGGTGAAAGTCAATATCTTGAGTATTTGTAAAATAAATCACCCACCACTTTAATACCTTTTCTCGTATAATCGAATGGCTTCACCAAGGAGCCAAAACGAGAGGGGCATTGTGGAAGGTAAAAATAGATGACCACCAAAGAGAGTAAGAGTTAATAGAAAGAACAGTTCTGAAGCCACCCCCTTCCAAATTAGGCGTGATTTAAGTAACTCCCAGGATTTCCAAATATTTTGAGCAATAAAAGTACCACCAATTTTTACGTAAACAATGCATGAAGAACACTAGAAATTGAGGCATTTCCAAGCTTGTCTTCCCAGAGAAGAACCTTGACATATGTAATGCCATAGTAAAATCTTCCAAGATTCATTCCCTTCCAGGATACAAATCAACCATTTGACACCAAGAGCTCATCCTTGAATTTTAAATTCAAATAGTCCATGGCCACCAAATTCTTTGGGTTCACAATAGATGTCATAAGAAACTTTGTGAAACCCCATGTGACCTTCTCGTGAGTTAGCCGAAAGAAAGTCCCTTAGAAGTTTCTCAAACTTGGCATAGGAAGCATTAGAAGGAGCCCAACAAGAGGAATAATACACATGATTGACAATTAACACCAATAGCATGTTAGAGTAGGTAATTACCTTAGCTCATGTTCACCTAGGTACTTTATTTACCTCATGTACTTTATTTTTCTTATTTAGATATTAGGCAAATATTATCTAGTTATTATGACTAGTTCTTTCCTAAATCTATGGTCTTAACTAGTTCTTTGATGACTAGTTCTTTCCTAAATCTTTGGTCTTGACTATTTATTTGATGACTAGTTCTTTTCTTCATTTATGGATTGATCTATGGTCTTGACTCGCTCTTAGATTGATCTTCATTTCCTATATAAGTAAGGCTCATTCTCATTGTACTCAAAAATTGAGTTCCATAATAATATATGATATTATTGCTCATTTGTTTAAAGGTTCTATTAAAGTTATTCGTGAATTACTTTCATCTTATTAAGCATGGTATTTGATTAGCATTTGATTTATTTGATCTTGGAATTGGTTGTTTATCTTTCCATTTAGAGAACCTCGACATATGCAATGCCAAAGTAAAATCTTCTAGGATTCCTTTCGGATAGGAATGAACCATTTGACATAGAGAGCTTGTCCTTGAATTTTAATGTCAACATGTCCAAGGATGCCAACTTCTTTGGGTTCACAATAGATGTCACAAGAAACTCTATGAAACCCCTTGTGACCTTCAAAGTTAGCCCAGAGAAAGTCCCTTAAACATTTCTCAAACTTGACATGGGAAGCTTTAGAAGGAGCCCAACAAGAGGAATAATACACATGATTGACAATTAACACCTTGCCCAAGAAATTTTGAAATTTTCCTGCTAGAGAGAGGTTCGTAATCCAAAAAGAGATTTTACACTCCACTCATTGAACAACATGGCTCCAAAGCTATGAAGATGTATCCTAGAAGGAAAATGGAATGCCAAGGAATTTGAATCGGGTTCCCAATGAATCCAACTCCATTGTAGACCTTCCAACAAATGCGGAGGGATAGGGAACTCAAACTATCAATAAGCACTAGGTTTTATCCCATTGAATGGAAGAAACAAAAGCCAAGAAGGTGTCAAGATAGTTCAAAGTAATTTAAACATATTGTTCCTCCTCAAGGAGAGTGAGAAAAAAATCATCTATAAAGTGGCCATTAATGAGCTTATAATCAATGGTTAGCCACACAATCCCCTTGATAACACCTCGAGAAGCACTCTTGACTTGATCGTATAAGATCAAGTAAGTATGAAACTAAGACCATAGGTGTGCGAACAACCTAATACATTATTTGACATATAGAATATTGATTTTAAAAATATAGAATTATGTTAAACCCTAATTGCATATTCATGTGTGATAAATAAATGATAAAGCACATATCTGACACAAGCAATAAGATAGATAAAAATAAAACCCTAGGTGTAAGAGAGAGGATAAAATACTTAGTTGATTTCACACTTGATCCTGAAGTATTCTTGACTAGAAAACTAATGAACAAGAGGAGTAGACTATCGCAATCAAACACAAAAAAATCCTGGAACTATCGGATGATCAAGAACTAGCTCCCCTAGAACAAGATTGGAGACCATTGGTCGGTGTCATGATTGTCTGGCAAGAGCTAATAATATATTTTTTTCTTGTGTCACAAGGTGGTCACTAACATTCTATCATTGTTGGTTGCCTTATATTACCTTGGATGATCGTTTTATTCACATGTAACTTGCAAAGAGATTGAAGACTTGCAGAAAACCCTCAAACTACATCAAATCACAAAAATATGCAATATGGGGATTCAGATGACCTTAGTAGTCACCCTAAAGAGTGAAATTATGATTGAGCGATGCACTACATTCTAATCCATCTAGTTCTTGTTTGTGTGTGTGTAGAAATCATGCCCTAGGAAGCCCTTGTGCAATTACACATGATAATATGTGATAGCTAGATATACCTATGTAGATAGATGTGTGAATGGGAAAATGAGCTTCCCCTCTTATGCGTGCATGCTGAAAATGAATTCCCTCGACCCTTAAACGAGTGCTAGATGGATGCCTTTTGATGCTCTTAGATGACTTTGGATGCAATCTTAGGTGATGATAATAGATATTTAGAGTTTGGTGCTTTATTTTGGTCGCATAGCTTTGTATTTATATATTTCTCTTGTTTGAATTTCATAATTCACCACTAAAAGGATGACCTATAAGAAAATAAGATGCTCAAAAGATAAAAGGGGCACAAAAGAGGTGAGTAAGATATAAATATGTCTGGGCACCCAGGAAGGATGAGGGTGCTTGGGTTCTCGCGTCTAGCTAGGTGATGGTGTTCAAAGTCATGAAAGATAAAGAATTAAAGTATCGAATGGGATGTAGGATGTGAAATACCAGAAATAAAATTGGAAACAAAGCAAAGAGGCCAAAAATAGCTACCAATTACTAGTTTTCTCACTTAGGAATCATATGAATACAAGTATGTGTTTATGGACCTAAAAATGTACCCAAGTGCATGATTTTGTGTCTACATTTTCCTACGCATTACGTTGTTGAGTGAATACTTGATAACATAAAGTAGATAAGAGATGCGTACTGATAACCATATAGAGTGTTATGGCGATAGCATTTGAGAGATAAGTGAAAGTGTGGAGTAAAAATGAAGCGTGGAAGCTAATAAAGAGGAAATGACCCTAGGGGTGAAGCGTATCTCATTGCATATTAAGGACGAACTCGTAAAAAGAGAAAAGAAGTAGTCAAATATGTGTATATGAAAAATATGCATAAATGTAAAAGTATGAGAAAATGTGTAAAAGGAAAATATGCACCAAATCAGTGAAGAGTGAAAAGAGATAGAAAGTTTCCTAAACTACTATAGAAGAGATAATTTTTTGAGTATTCTCACGCCAAGTGTGAGTTTTTTGGGTGATCTCACACTAAGTATGAGTCTTTGGGAGCATAGGGATCCAACCCCTACAGGAAAATCTATTTGAATGGTAGCATATATCTTAGATGCACCCATCAATCAATGCAACAATTTATGACATAGACATGATAGACCACTATAAATTTGGAAATAACCACAATTGGATGTTGCGTATACCATCCCTATTGCCATACAAAATAGTGCAAAAAAATCATAGACCATGCACACAATGAGAATGTACTACCACTTTTTTCTCCCCTACCCAATTAGACGCCCTCCCACTATCATCCAGATAACACCTTACATACTCAATTGTAATTTCCCATGTAACAAATTAAGGGAAAGACACATCATTGAAGATGATAATTCAAGGAACCAGCGATACATGAAAATCATACCTCATACTGATGCATCATGTAGTCACAAAATCATGCACTTACTACTATAATTATACACGCCAAGTATGTTGTTTTATATATGGATCTTGTATAAGAAAATTATTCACTAATGACCCATCCCCTAGTCTTGTTGTTAGTTTAGTTGGTCGTCGTCGTCAATGCCTTGTCTTTGCACATCGTTAGTTACTCACACATTTTTGGTCATCTCTCGGGAATCTTAGGTGTCTTTATCTATCTAGTTTTCATCTTTATTCTTTGACTAAGGCGCCTAGGAGGGATCGGGGTACCCATGGTTGCCACGGTCCTTATTTTTAAAGCGTCTGGTTCCTGTTGCACTTGGTTCTAATTTAGAGTTTCAAGGTGGTTTTTATAATTTTCCCTCTCATTCCCTAGTACTAGTCGGCATGTCGGGTCATTAGTGTCAAAATTTGAGAAAGAGATCCCTATATAAACACAACATACCTACTATATTACGGGTGTAATATTTTCTACTAAGGGATAGTTATCTACTAAGGCAAAGGACTACATTTAGGCACTACTTTGCATCACACACTACATAGGAAAGGGAAGTCTATTCTATTCCATCCACCATTTTACATTCTATCTAGCTATCGCCGACTATATTTGCATAATAGGCACTAAGGAACCCTAGGCACAATATCAGCACACACAATCACACAAAACTACATTGGGTCTGAGATGTAGTGCAACACTTAGTTGTAAGTCCACCATTGTGGCCGCTAAGGACAATCCGACCCCTTCATATGCATCTTTATTTTTAGGGGTTTGATGCTTTGTATGGGGTTTTACAGGTGATTCTTCATTGTAGGTTTATAGTGTCATCAACAAAACTAGTGTCACATACACGTGGAAAAGATCAAGTTATTACTAAGATCTAGTAGTCGACCCAAACTTGGGTTTCGAGTTGTTCTAGACTAGGGCACCCATACTATAGACCAGAATCCCAGAGGCACCCTAATTTTCCCCTGTGCACCCCACTCGCCCAAATCTTCATTTCTTTGCAACTTCTTGAGGTTTTCTATTATACTTTGTTCTTCGTATTTATCATCAAATAAAGTTACCTAGAAGCTACACTTCAATTTATACCCGTTTGTAACATTCCTTTAAAAATTCCACCTATCATCATATCATGACATGGCACGTGTATTATATCCCCTCAACATTGTCTTTAATTCAATCTATACACATTTTGGCAATTCATATCACTTCTACCTCTCTTGTACTTATTTTCGTCTTATCATTTATTCTTATCATCACTTCCCCTTTCACCAAAAGGGGGCATATCATGGAATCATCCTATAACCCCCTTACATCACCATGAAATTAATCAACACTACCAATTCTTCATTTTTAAATAATTACTAATTCACCGCATGACATTTCACCATTAATTTCCCCTAATGACCTAACACAGGGGCAACTAGCGTAAGATCTCTCTATGAGTAACTAATCAAGACAAATAAATCAATCAATCTATTAATGTGTTCAAACCTCTAACAACTAAAATCATATCATTCAATCAATATAATTCAAGCACAATTGGCCTCCCGGATGATCTAATTTGGGAGTTACATGCGGCCTCCCGGATGACCTAACATAGGAAGTTATTCTATATTAGGCATTTTCTTCTAGATGGCCTAACTTAGAAGTTATCATAAATTTCATGTTTTCTTCCGGATGACCTAACTTGAAGCCATCACATTATGGTGACACCCACATGGACTGGGGGCAAGAGTGCTTTTCCTATACCACTCCTATATGGGTCAACTGTTTGATCGAAATTATTTGGATCCAAAAACCACAAATGTTTGATCTAAGTCTGTCTACAGTAGTTAGATCTTGAGGATGTAGTTACAAGTTAGATAATAACACACTTTTCTCATTACACTCTTCCTCTGGTGGCAAGACACCCAAATCCTCCAAATCGATTATTCATTTACACACAACTAGGTTGGGAACTAATCACTCCTACCCCATCTCATCAACATTTTTACCCCATCTCATCAACATTGCATGCATTCAAAATCTTCAATCATCATCCTCATTTTAGTGCACTTAATCTGCAATATTATGCTTTTCATTACGTTGTATGGATCAACACGCTAATCCATGGTTAGACACACTATATTGTTCTTTTCAACAACGATTTTACTACCACATCTATGCATACTAATACAACATGGGATTCTTCGGTTTCTCTCGTACACATCTTTATCTACTTTATGTTACCAAGATTTCTCTCACCAACATAAAGTGGGGGAAAATGTAGTCATTAAATCACACACTTACTACTATAATTACACCACCAAGTATGTTGTTTTATATATGGATCTTGCGTAAGAAAATTATTCACTAATGACCCATCCTCTAGTCCTATAGTCATTTTAGTTGGTCATCATTGTCACTTGTCTTACACGATCACAATTACTCCAATTGTCTTATACATTCATCGGTTACTCACACGCCCGGTCATCTCTTAGGGAGTCTTAGGTGTCATTATATGTCTAGTTTGTCATCTCTATTCTTTGACTGGGCACATAGGGAGGGATTGGGGCACCCATGGGTGCCCTAGGTCCTTATTTTTAGGTGCTTTGGTCCCGGTTACACTTGGTTCTAATTCGAATTTCTAGGTCGGTCTTTGTAATTTTCCTCTCATTCCCTAGGTACTACTCAACATACTAGATCATTAGTGCCAAAATTTGAGCAAGAGATCCCTATATAAACACAACATACCTACTATCTTATGGGAAAACTATTTTCTACTAAAGGCTAGTTATCTCCGAGAGGAAAGGGACCGCATTTGGGCACTACTACTGCATCACACACTTTGCATAGGAAAGGGAAGTTTATTCTATTCCATCCACCATTTTTTATTCTATCTAGCTATCTCCCAATGTCTTTACGTCATTGGCGTTACATTTGAGCACACTATTTCACACACAATCACACATAACTACATCAGGTCTGATATGTAGTACAACGATTAGTTGTAATTCCACCATTGTGGCCGCTAAGAACAGTTTGACCCCTTCATATGAATCTTTATTTTTAGGGTTTGATGCTTTGTATGGGGTTTTGCAGTGATTCTTAATTGTAGGCTCACAATGTCATCAAGGAATCTAGTGTGACATACATGCAATAAATATTGATTTATTGCGAAGATCTAACGACCAACCCAAACTTAGGTTCCGAGTTGTTCTATAGACTAGGGCACCCATAGGTGCCCCGATCCTCCCTAAGTGCCCCGGGCTTTGGTCAAATATTCATGTGTTGCAACTTCCCGAGGTGTGTTGTCATACTATTTTTGGCATGTTCATCATCCATTCCAATTCCGATCATCATGCGGTAAGTCCATTTTAGGTTAGTAATTTCCCTCTCCTATTTCAATTATTTCTTTATTTAAGATATCAAATAAAGTTAGTTTGCATAGATTACACTTCAGTTTATATTAGTTATTTCATTTGATGTACTATTTAGATTAACATACAAAATCCACCTTTTAGTTAATCACATCGAAATAGGCTTCAAAATATCACAGGAAAAGTAAAATCATCCATTCTTGTACTAACCCCAACAAGTATTGCTTTGCATTCAACATAAAATCATCTACTATAGATTAATGCTTTGAATACCCATTGCACACATGAAACCTCTTGAAGTCCAAGTCTAACAATATTCCAAGAGCGTATGAGTGTCATAAAGTACATAATCATAAATGAAATGAGCTTTGTAGGTCCTACAATGCTAAACAACATCAAATGCAGATTGCATTAGGCATTCCCCAACAAAATAATCATATGTTCAATGATTTTGGTGTGTGACTTAGGCTAGTTCCTCCGTTCAATGATGTACCATTATACGCAAGTAACAAAATAAGATGCTCCCTCTGGAATGCTTTTGATACAGTAATTTCCTTGAAACAAACTTTAAGAAACAAGGCTTGAACCCGACACAACTTGAATTCAAAGAAATGTTGACCAACATCAAATGCAAGATCCAACAATTAAGGATTGGTCTCTTCTCATGTCACATACAAAGTCATGCAGGTCTACCTTAGAACAAATTAACTTCACACTGAAAAGAACCTATTCGCAACGAAGGAACTAGCACAAAGCACAATAAGAAAATGTTAAAATCCTTGCACGTGTCGATTCTGAGAAGCATCATAGAACAAAGCAAACATAACTCTAACTCGGACATCAACGACGCTCAATCGGAGAAACCATTGTTCTTATGCACCTTTGGATAGGAGGTCATGTTGACATATAACTTGTGGGTTAGCTCAAGATTGGTTAATGGTGCACTCGGGCAAGTAATCGATGTGGTGTAGAATCCAACATCACACCCACCAAACTTGTCATCCTTTGTTCTTGTCAACTTCGACATTATCAAGAACCCCCATGACGTACTCAACCCGACCCATTTGCCCCTACCTCTTGTCACACATGCAATTGTCATCGATTCCACTTAAAATGTCTTGCGGCCTCACCTTTCACAAAGCACGAGGCCTAACTCTCGACAAGGCCACAGTAGACATTAAATTTGTTGACCGTTAAGGACCGACATTTATAACAATGTCAAATAGAGTACACGCCCTCAAGGATCTTATACGATCTCACTAGCTTTTACATTTGAATGCTACACAAGAATGAGATATACAAAGAATGTAACTACACGCAAGGAAGAGGAGCACGACTTTGTCACACACAACTACGACTTGACATACATCACATGTGCGCTCTACTACCTACATTATACTGATTAGTGTGTATATATCTTATTTCCAACCCACATATATAATCAATGCATTCCACAAATAGATACCCGAAACCCACTTGTCTTTGCAATACAAATAAGAGTTACTTTCAATTTAAAACCAAACCATATTATACACACACATTCAACTCCTCTCCAACATAATTTACAACTCTTGTACAATTGTTAAATAGTAATAATAACAATAAGTGTTATATAATAAATTATTACTACAAAGGCTCTATAACACTTACACTCGAATACACCATCAATAAATATAAAAATAGTAAAACCCATGGAGAAAGACGCGAATAAAAGGACAAATGAAGAAAAAAAAACTGATATAAATGAGTTTTATATATAATAGAAATGTATCTTTAAAATAAGTGAAGTTATTTCACGACACGTTACAAAAATATACAAAATGAATGGACGGACTAATGTATTTTTAAAATAAAATAGTAGGTAAAGAAAAGGAAAGAAAAATAAACTACTATGGCTACCGTTGTCAATTTATGGTAATGAGACAAAGATTAACCCCAACAACCGACCTAGAAACTCATTCATTCATACACACTTTCCCCCGACAGCTAACGCGTTCTGTTTTTAATTTTAGAAATTTTAAGAATAACCCAACAGCCAACCTAAAAACTCAATCATTCATACACACTTTTGCGTGAGAATATACCCATTCTGTATATTCGGTTGCCTTTAATTTGGATCTTCAAATTTTACCCTTTCCTTTTCCCATCAAAGCTTTTGTATTCTTCTTTTATCATATACTTGAATCTTCTTCGGTTCAGTTCAGTTCAGTTCACTTCAATGGCAACAAGTTCCTCCTCTGCGTCTACATCTGGATTAAAAAAGCTGTCCTACGATGTATTTATCAACTGTGGAGGAAGTGATGTGAAACACAAGCTTGCCAGCGCTATCTATCATACACTTGATCTCATGGGATTCCGCGTTTTCTTTGACGCAGAACAACTTAAGCCAGGAGATGAGATATCCCTAGAAATACAGCAAGCAATAGCTAGTTCCTCCCTTTACGTTGCCATTTTTTCCCCCACTTACGCACAGTCCCTGTCGAGTTTGAATGAGTTATGCTCTATGGTAAAAACCGGTACTAGAATCATTCCCATTTTCTATGGTGTTAAGCCCTCTGAGCTCAGACGTATTTATAGTGGAGAAGGAATCTATGGTGATGCCATTTCACAACATGAAAAGATGCGTAGATGCAGCACCGAAAAGCTTCACCAGTGGAGTTTCGCGCTCCTAAACATTTCATATATTAAAGGGTACGAAGTCAATAAAAATGAGTAAGTACTAAATACTTGACTCTCTCAATTTGCAAATCTTACGTTTCATCCTATGTTTCTTCAATCTTGACTTTTAATTTCTAATTTTTGATAGTACTGTGTAGGGATGAGGGAATAGAGCTAAAGAATATTGTGAATTATGTAGTCCGGTGCATGAAATTAGCAAATCGGTTAGAGGTAGCCAAACATCCAATTGGATTAGAGGAGCTGGTCAAGGATTTTGAGCGAACTACGCTTCAATCCGTCCAAAACCCTGTAGATGTAAAAATTGTTGGGATCGTGGGCATGGGAGGTATTGGTAAAACGACATTGGCGAAAGAGTTATTCAACAGGAAATGCTCATCCTTTCATAGGAGCAGTTTTATTTTGACGTAGCCAGAAATGTTCTGCTTCATAAGCAGGAGCAGCTCTTGAGAGACCTTGGTGACTACCGTATCCATTCTTTGGCGCTGCACAGTATAGACCAAGGTAGAGTAATATTGGAAGATCGGTTGAGGCCGTCTCTGGATCAGGTGCTCATCGTTTTGGATGACGTCGATCGCATCGACCAACTGGACGCTCTATTGCCAGATCTAAACAGGCTTGCATCCCATAGTCTTGTTATTGTCACGTCTCGCGAATTGGGCGTCCTCACATCGTGGGGCATCTCCTGCAATTTCCGTATGCCGGAAATGAATTGGTCGCATGCCGAGCAGCTTTTCTGCTGGAACGCTTTCTCTCAACCCTCTCCTTCACCGGGATTTGAAAGTTTCGTTGAGAAGTTCTCAATGACTTGCAATGGTTTGCCACTATCTCTGAATGTGTTAGGGGCACAGTTGAATGGCATAATGTCCAAAGACTATTGGGAATCTCATTTAAATAAAATCTCAAGACTACTGCCTGCGGACATCATACAAAAGCTAAGAATTAGCTACGATTCTCTCGATAGAGAGCAAAATGATATATTTTTGGACGCAGCTTGCTTTTTCATCGGCGAAGAGAAGAGTCTGGCAATCGCAGTGTGGGATGGATCCGGTTGGAGTGGTCTGCACGGCTGGGAAACTCTTGTGAGTAAGTGCCTTGTCGAGATAGATGACAACCGCCGCATAACAATGCATAATCATGTCCGTGATATGGGAAGAGAAATGGCATCTAAAGAATCACCATATCGGCTTTGGTCTTCAGAACAAGTTCTGAACACCATGAAAACAGGGGAGGTAAGCTTAAAATTTCATTTCATCGGTGTTTATTTTCAAAATTATAACTTTTATATTTTAATTGCCATCTTCGATTCAGGAAAATGTGCCGATTAAAGGGATAATGGCCGCGACCACAGCGGATTACAATAATGCTTATGGTTACAAGTATTCTAGTTACAGTCCGCCTTTCAAAATGCATCCTGGATTCCTGCAAATTCTCGTTGTTAGGGAAACGATATTTCCCGGATAATTGCCAAACTATCGAGTGACCTGATCTGGCTTCGATGGGTGGAATTTGACCACAAAACTATTCCTCGTGGCTTTCCCTCGGAAATTTAAGATGTTTAGAGCTTCATAAACCGACGTCCTTACAAGAATTATGGGAGCCTGCAGTTGTAATTAGTATCTCAATTTTCTCTTAAAACTAAACACCACAACTTTGTCTCTCTATTTCTGGTTCGTTAATTGGAAATTTGGAACAGCCTCCTTTGCAGTTGAGACAGCTGATTATTACTTTGAGCAGTACTTTCAAGAGGTTTCCCAGGTCAATAGGGCTGCTGAAGCATTTGAAGAAGGTGGCCCTGATAGGTGATCCTGCAGAAAAATGTTTCCCATTAAAAATCTCCCAGAAGAGTTTTGTCTTCTCGAATCGTTGGAGCACCTGGAGTTACGACACTGTACAATGCTATCATCACTTCCTGCCCGTATAGGGGATTTAACAAATCTGATGCATATGGATTTGTCTGGTTGTCGGGAGCTGAGGACGTTGCCCGTCTCTTTTAATCAGTTGACACGCCTCCAATATCTAGATTTGTCAGATTGTATGAGGCTCAGTCTCAGCCCAGATATAGTGGAAAGCATAATAACGTTCAAGAATTTGATACTTTTCAGGTACAAAGAAATGACTGAAAGAAGCGAACTAATTAGTCCACCAATTGGTGAGTCAGACCAGTCTACAGATGAGGCATCCATGAAGGACCTGAGCTCGCAGGTTGATCAAACGACAAGCCAGGCGGAGGTTTGTGAAAATATTGAGGATTCGAAGAAAGAGCTGAAGATTCGGGCAAGCATTAAAAATTTCCGCAATCTATAGGGCAGCTGCAGCAGCTAGAGACAATTGTGGTCGATGGTTGTGTGAACACAACTTTGAAGGCTCTACCAGATGAGTTTTGTAATCTGCAAGCGTTGAGACACCTTACTCTTCGTTTGTGCAGGGCATTGACATCTCTACCAACACATTTTGGGAATTTGAAAGGCTTGCAACATTTAGACATTTCCTTTTGCAACCAATTAAAGGAGTTGCCTCACTCCTTCAAACAATTGAAACACCTACAGTATCTGCATTTTGAGGGTTGCAGCAATTTGAGAATCCCACCACATTTTCTGGGCCAAATCTCGACACTGCAGCACTTGAACTTTAAAGATTGCGCAAAGCTTAGAGTATTGCCCACTCAAGTTCCGTTTCAACTGTTTTTGAAGAACCTAAATTTGTTGGGTACGAGCTTAGAAGAACTACCGAGCGAAGTGGGAATGCTGATTAACTTGGAAGTGCTGCAAATAGGAAGCCCTGACTTAAAATGTTTGCCAGTTTCCATGGCTAACATTATGAATCTCCGAATACTGCATGTGGAAGGTTGCACAAGTCTTACATGTTTACCCGACTCTTTGCGGCTGCTAGAGAATTTAACAATAAATGCCCCACATGCTTTGAAGGAAACACTTACAGAAATAGAAGAAGAAATACCAAACAGGCGCTGTGGGTTTTTGTAGTGCATCTCATGCGTTTACCAAAACAGGTATTGGATCTGATGAGATTTTGAAGTATCTCCTACAGGAAATTGTAGAGGAGTTACCAAACAAGGGCTGGGTCATGGGTCTTACTCAGTTTTATGCCTATAATTTCTACCGCTAATTTTCGCAAACAGCTGATTGCCTTTGTGCATGCGTTCAAGTTTAGCTTTTATTTTTAGGAATTGTCAAATAAAACAATAAAATTCTGTGTATGCATGCACACTCTAGTTTTAGTTTTAGTATTTGAAAAAGCACATACGAGAAAAATAAAATGAGGTATATTTGATGCATGCATATCGTGATTCTTTTGGAACTGTCCATTCTATTAAATTAAAATATATGAGAGTTACAATATTATGGGTTATAGTGAATATTTACGGTCCCACAAAAAGTCATAAAGATACCACAAAATGTCCAGTGGGTTAACTAGGAAATATGCCACGAAAGCAAACATAAGAATTACATAAAACCAGAGAGCATTAAGCACATGCCATTGTTTTGGGAGGAGGAGAATCATGCTTTGAGGAAAGATGAAAGTTATACTTATATAACAAAATTACAACATGCGAGACCCATTATCTCGTATTTTGATCTATTACCATAAAACACATAGTCTTAACTATTAAAAACAAAGTCCCAACATGTGAACTCATATAGGTTCCTTTCACAAGAAAACATAAACCCATAATTTCATAAATATTAAAAGTGTAGACACAAAATCTATGCACTTGGGTACATTTCTTGGTCCTAAAAACATGCTTGTATTTACATGGTTCCTAAGAAACAAAATTAGTAATTGACAATTATGTTGGGATCTGTTTTATTGGCTAAATACAAGAAGGCACGTTGGCGCACAAGGCCTTGTTAAAGAAGGGTGCACAAGGTGAAAGCGTGCGGGACAGGGCTCTAGAAGGGTTTAATAGAACAAGTAGCCCGAGCGTAATGCAAATCGGGATTTTGGGACTTAGCCATATTTGACATATCAAACAGGACATGTGAAAAGCATGATCCATCCGTGCATGCGGAATGGATAGGGTGCCAGCGTAGCGGCAGCAGGTTGGCCTAGGAAGGAATATACCCTGCGTTGGAAGCTTCTAGAAGACCATCATGGCAAGGAGTGGAGAGCTTAGGCTTGGAGGAGCATGCTCCCATGGAGGACCACATTTGGACACTTGGCAATGGATTTGAAGCCTCAGAAAGGTGGGTTGGCAGTTCAAGAGGCCTATAAATACAAGCGCCCACGAGAGGAATTGATATATAGATCAATAGAGAGCGGAGCTCTGCAGAAATCTTTGCGAGGAACTCTATTGGGTTTGGTAGATGACATGTAGGGAAGGATGTATCAAGGGGTTTGGGTATGAAATTTTCCTTTCATGTTTAGGAGGACTCTAATCTAGTTATGATGTATGATTATGCAGTAATGGATCTAATGCATGTGATGAAGTGGTTGGAGTACGATGGGATATCAATATAATAGACTATGGTTTATACATATATCTGTGTAGTTCTATTTCATGTGTGTTATATGAATGAATATAAACTCCTATATATTTCCTTTTCAATTCAATTCTATAAATTGTTAAGTATCCTTTTTCCGAGATGACTACATTGATCGAGTAGCCATTACGAGGCTCTATGATGAATGTAAGTCTCGTGTCCACTCACTCCTTTTAAATTTCCTATCATAGATGATGATTTCCCACTTAACTCACATAAAAGAGAGACTTGGCACCGCGTGTGCCTCAAGTGAGTGCTCGGCACCCACCGGGTGATATGATGACATGCATGGGATTCCTTTATCCTTTGGTGGGTGTAAAAATGACTACATCTTTGTTCATTCATGGGACCTCTTTTTGAAGTTGTAGTGGGAAATAGTATACATCATGATCTCAGTGCGATGAGTGATGATAAAACATCTAACTGTGGAAAGTGTCGAATCATGGTTCAAGAGCATGGAGGAGGAATTTTCTCGGAGATTCAAAGACTAGGCCTAAGTTTGATGCATGTGGATGGGTAGAAGAGAACCTCTACCATGAGTTGTCTGAAACTTTCTTTTGTTGCTTCCCAGTAGAGTTGTATGAATGGCTCTCTGCATATGCGTCTAAATCAAACTAATATTATAGATCGTGTGTGTGGACCCAAGAAGAGTACCCAAGGCTACAAGATGCAGATCTGACATGGACATGTGTTATTGATCACTGGTGGAAGAGGGTGTTGACTAACTATTCTTTGGAATACGCCATTTCCACGTATTATTTCCCAGAGATCACTGAGTTCAAGTTTCTAAGGGAGCCTAGAGGATCATTTTTACGTGTTATTCCTCTGGCTATGAAGATCTCAAATGGCCGTTACTTTGGGTTTAAAATCATTCCCATGGACGGATAAGCTCTCCAAGTCTTTGGGAAAAGAAAGCTAGGGTGGAGGAAGATGGAGGACATTGCGGCTAAAAAGGAAATGGAGGAGAGACGACTCAAGTATAATGAAGCTTATGAAAGGGAGATGACTAGACAACGTGAGGTAGCAAGTGTGATGGATCTATGGAGGTAGACGTTGCGAAGGTGTTGAAGTTCACGTGGAGGACATGGAGCTTGAGCAGTCTACACTACCCCATATTGGCAAGTGCGTAAGATAAGCCCCTTCAAATTCTGATGAGAGTTCGTCGCATGGAGAAAGAATATCTGTCGGCGCGCATCTAAACCCACCCCGACCAATCCACAGCGCTTGGTCTTTCAGATTTAGGGAAGAGTATTTTTAACCCAGACTTGTATCGGTGGAAGTGACCGATCTGCGCCCAGGAGATATAATTTCTCATTTGGGACTTCTATGGTTGCACATACCATTCTAGTGTTTGGAGGAATTTTTAGGTAGAGTGCGAGATACACAAGCCTTCGGTCTCATGTCTGGGAGTGGCGTGGGGTACACTATTGGTAGTGGGACATTATCATAGACCATCGGTGCGTAGTTCAGTGGAACTTTGGGGACCCTTGGCATGACCACTACAGGACTTGGTGGATCCAGGTGGATGTGGGGGTCAGGAGGAATAGGACTTGGTGGATTCGGTGGATCTGGTGGGTCGAAGGAATAGGACCTACTAGATCTGTGGTTATGGTGGATCGGGAGGAACAGGACTGGTGGACCCAAAGTGGACCCAGAGTAGATCTCGGTGGAGCGAACAACGAGAGGAAACACCGGGGAAACCAAGGCGCCGGTTCGGGAGGAAAAGTAGCCAAACCACCCGTAAGTGTTTTTCTAGATGTCTTTGCACTTACAAGACTATAGGGGTATTGAAGATGTTGTAGAACATGTACAAAAGTATGAGTTACTATGGCATGCGAAAGGGATCACTAGCCCGGAGCGGAAGGCAAGCCGGTTTGCAATGACATTCCAGGGACATGCACATAGCTAGTACCAAAAATATGACCCTCATCGAGATGGTGGCGGATTATACTGATTTTAAAAATGCCTTCTTATCGAATTCCACATCCGTGAGTTTGAATAGAAAAGCATTAGCACCACAAGGAGATTCAACAGGGAATGACAGAGAGTGTGCGGGAGTATGATGCCTTACTGTTTAAAAATCTCCTCGTCAAAATTTTCATTTGACATTCACCCTTCACAACATGTTCATGGTTTATTGGAGGGTTGATAACACCATTTAGAAGAGATTTATCTCATAACACTTTCACAAACCCTTGTGAGGCATTAGAAGTTGCTCTGCGTGCGAAGCTTTTGGAAGTGTTGATACTGTGTTAGCCTGTTCTGGAAGATCAAATTGCTTCATGGCTAAAGAGCTAGAAAATTTATCTACAAACTCATCCTGAGACTCACGGTGGTATGTGGTGTACAGAATACAAAGTGGAAGGACATGCAAAATATAGTTTCCCCATAGGAAAGTACACGCCGTAGTGTGATATATTATGAGATTTGTCATGGGGAGCATGGTGCGAGTAGATGTCCCTTGTTGTAACTCGTGATACGAATGTTAACGTGTCTTGCTACTAGAATATCTACACCTCTACAACCCATGATATTAAATATTATAGGATTATTTACCGATCCATGAGGCCATTGATCTTGGTGTGCGCCAGACTAGTCTTTCCAGTAGTTCTAAGGGTGATGACCACCATTATGAGGAGCGCAGAGATGGAGGCACACATGGAAGAAGTTCTTGCGGGAGGATTTTGGGGTCGTGGAAACCACGGAGGAGGAAGAAGTGAGTTCTCGTGGGGAACATGTTATAATTGTGGATCTACAGAACATTATAAACGCGAGTGTCTGATCTATTACAATGCTCATGGTGCGGAAAGAAGCACAAGTATGAAGAGTGTCCGAACTATATGAGCATATGAACCAACAACACCAGAAAGATAAGGGTGCTGCTATGGTGAGCGTAAAAAGGGCCGATTCACAATGGATGCCAAGAGTGGCGTGTGAGTTAGAGCTAGAACTTTTACGGTGACAACATGTGTAGAGGTCCCGCGTGCGAGGAGATGCCCAAACCAAGGACATTAGTTTCTAGAGAGGAGGTGCCTCATGAAAGTACCCAAACCCTTCCCATTAGAAATAAGTATACCAAGAGACTATGGATGTAATTCAAAGTTTACAAGGGGAGATGTTATGTCTCAAGGAGCAATCGAGGCAGTGCGGCGGTGGAAGAATGATGAGGTTCCAAGAAGTGACTGAATGAGGTCAAAGAAGTATGTAAAATGTTGAGGCAAGAGAATATTATTCCCTTGCTAGGAGAATGGCTAAGGGAGAAGATCTATAGGCCGAAGTGGAGTACGAGAGACGGGTTTTACATGCAAATATTTCCCCACCACGACCTTGAATATAAAAAATAAATTACTCAATACGCATTGTTGATGGATGGCTCCCGAGAAATATCCTCATCGACACGGGAGCGAGAAGTGAATGTTCTTATCTTAGATTCTTGGCATCATATGGGAAGGCTGCTCGTTCAGTAGCCATCTTCAAATGTGTTGTATATGGAAAACAAAATTAATGCAATTCCCATTAGAGTGTTAAAGCATGCGGTGATAACAATTTAGGGGGCCAAGTTTACTAGAGACTTCGAATTCTTGGCGCTCACGAGGCAGACAATTTTCCAGCATTGCTTGGGCACCCATGGTGTATTCTGAGAATAATGCGACATAAGGTTTAAAAATATATATATCAGTTTCAAAAACAAGGAAGAACAGGTGATCATCCCTTTGTGAGATGGAAAATTAGTGCCCTACACAGAGCCATTGGGTGAAGAAGTCCTTGATAGAATATAGGTACGCTCAATCATGGATCCCGAGATAATTCATCCCATAGAGAGAGTTATCCAGGTTTGAGGATTCTCGGTCCTTAAGTGACACTACCGATATCCTGTGATAATTGGGCGCATGGGACCTATGAGTTGATCATATGACATTTAAGGGGATTGATAACCAAGGTGATGAAGGTGCGTGCGATCCAACACCTAGGAGGGAGAAAACTACCAAGTTACTCGGGAGGGGCTAATCGGAAGATTTCTTGTGAGAAATGGAGGCCCATTAGAGAAATGAGAAGGAAAGGAGGAAAATGTTTAACTATAGCCTACTCGGAACTGCTGCGCACTAGTGGGTGACACATCGAGAGAACCTCTTGGAATGGCGCGAGGTGAGAATTGCCTTCTCCATAAGGTTTTGCAGGAGCAATGCACCCATGGCTATAAAAGAATACCATGGTAAAGAGACCGCTTCCTTCCATATCCAAGCATGTGAGACAGCCTGGATGGGAAGCATAGAAGCATTACCACCTTCATTATGGGTTCACAAGTTGTACTCCACCCTACAAGGTTGTGCGCGTGTGTGGTATATCCACTCGGAGATGCGTCATCAAACTGGTAATTGGAAAGAATTAGCGGCTGATCTCATTCAAACATTTGAGTATTGAGAGTACAAAGCCATCAGTACATAAGGCGTTGCAGGTAGTCAAGTGCCTTACAACAGGGGATAGTGCTATGACGAAAGAAAAAATACAAGAATTTCTAGGTGAACCTGGCTTGGAGGCATGCTTTGAGGAAGAAGAAACAAAAGAGATACAACTTGAGCACGCATGTATGGAAAAAGAAAAAGGGAATATGGTGTATGTTATTGATGGGGAAGAGGTGGAAAGCTTGGATGTTAACCATTCTGTAGGGACATGTGAAGTCATAGATAGTGTTGATGAATGGGCGTGCACCTACCATGAACCTTTGAAGATGAAAAAGGTTAACATTGGCTCAAAAGCATAACCCAAGGAGGCAATCATTGGAGACTATTGGTCAAAGAAAGAAGTCTCTAAAATCATTGATTTGTTACGTGAATTCCAAGATTTTTTCCCATGTGGGTACCATGAGCTTAAAGGCATCCACCATTCCTTGGGGGAGATGAGGATAAAGTGAAGGAAGGTGTACACCTAATCGGGAAGAGCCCATACGAGATGAATCCCAATTTACGCGTAAAGGTGAAGGAGGAGATAGACAAAATGATAATGTCGGGTATCATTGAGGTCAGTGGAAGAGTCGAAATGGATAAGTCCAATAGTGATTAGTATCAAGAAAGATCGGAGGATAAGTATCTATGTTGATTATAGGGACCGAATGTAGTGTGTGTCATTGATCCTTTCCCAACCCCATTTACGGAAGAAATCCTAGAGGGAATGACAGGGACGTGAGGTCTACTCTTTCACGAGATGAATTTTGGGCTATCACCGTAAGGATTGCTAAAGAGGACCGAGAGAAAGATTAATTTCACCACTAAGTGGGGAAGTTTTTCCTATACATTCATGCCTTTTGGGTTGAAGAATGCACCTACTGTGTTCTCACGCATTGTGGTGCAAGCTTTCCAAGACTTCATCCATAAATTTCTTCAAGTTTACCTAGATGATTGGACAGTATATGGGCTAGTGAAGGACCATTGTGACAACTTAAGGTTAATTCTTGAAAGGTGTCGGTAGTTGAGGATATCCCTCAACATTAAGAAATGTGTCTTTGCTTTACCACCTGTTTGGAACATTATTGTGGCATATCATATGTAGGGAGGGTGTACTAGTAGATCCCACCAAAGTTGCAGTAATTGTGGGATTTGGGGAGCCTACTAGTCAAAGCGCAATGCACGGATTCCTTGGACACACGGGTTACTACAAGAAGTTCATCAAGGGATACACCAAGATCACCACGCCTTTAGAAGAGTTACTTAGGCACAAGAGTGCCTTCCTTTGGGGAGAAGTGCAACATAAGGCATTTGACACTTTAAAGGATAGGCTTGTCACCGCACCCATACTACGATTCCCCTCTTAGGATAAGCCCTTCCATGTTCATGTTGATGCCTCAGGAACGACCATTGGAGTAGTAATTGGACAACTTGGTGAAGGGATTGTTGATCATCCTTTATGATTTATAAGTAGGAATTTGACACCAGCGAAGAAGAATTATACTACAACTGAGTGTAAGGCATTGTCAATGATCTACGTGCTTCACAAGTTTAGACAATATCTATTGGAAACCCCTTTTATATTTTACATTGACCATATGGCATTGAAATATTTAGTGAACAAGCCCATTCTACAAGGGCACATATGTCGGTGGGTACTATTTTTCCAAGAATTCAAGTTCACAGTGGTTGTCAAACTAGGAAAAAGTAATTCCGAACCTGATCATTTTTCTAGAATCGATTCGGGGAGTACACACAAAGCATTGAGGATCAATGCCGATGCAAAAATATTTAGGTTGTGGTGCACGCCTCGGAATTAGAAGATATTGCGGTATTTCTAAAGATAAGTGTAACACCGAAGGAATTGGATAAAAAGCGATTAGCTATACGCCTGTTCCTTACATGTTGATTAGTGAGGATTTATACAAACTAGGGCGTGATGAGATTCTCGTGTTGGTGTGTTATAGAAGATGAGCACCTAGCCATAATAGAAGAGGTGCATGGAGGTAGTGTGGTGGGCACTATGCAGGTGATGCCACTACACACAAAATATTGATGGCTAGATTATGGTGGGATAATCTCTATCAAGATTGCACGAGGAATATTGCAAGGTGTGTGATCATTGTCAACACATTGGAAAACCGGGGTGAAGAGATGAAATGCCCTTGCGCCCTATTCCCAGTAAAGCCATTTGAAAAATGGAAATAGACTTCGTGAGGCCCTATTGCACCAGCCACGCAAAGGAATGGGTCATGTTATATAATCACTTACAGATTATTTGACAAGGTGGGTAGAAGAAGCACCTACCAATGATTGTCAACAACTACTTTGCAGTAAGGTTTCTATGGGAAAATATTATTACATGGTATGGGTGTGCCTTGAGTTCAACTAGTGACGGGGTACACATTTATTAAATGAGACAATAACTATCATGTTAGTGGAATTCATGGTGGCTCATCAAAATAATATCCCTTACCATCCCTAAGAAAATGGAACCGCGGAGGAATTTAAAAAATACTAAGTCATACCCTAACCAAAATTTGTGACATTGGCAGACAGATTGGGATGACAAAGTATCATTTGTTCTTTTTGCATATAAGACAACCTATAAGAGGTTAAATAAGGCCACACTATTTCAATTAGTGTTTGGTGCAAAGGCTATCCTACTAGTTGAATTCATGTTACCTTGTTTGCGTATAGCGTGTTAGTATCCAAATTTGTTCTCCTTTTGAGTCCGAGCAAAGACACATAGATATGTCATGGATCTTAAAGATAGATTAGACCATGTTGTATGTCATTAGTAGCTGGGGATATGGATTAGCCGGCACTCGGGTTTATGGAGAAATGGACAAAGACACTCCAATGGACTTGATCTTGTCCTAGTTGTTTTAGGTTGTGCCTTGTAACCAAGGTAAGAGGACCTATTTTGTAACCTTGTAATGGTGAAGGAGATGAAGATGTCCTTCTTTTTGCTTGAAATTATATGATGGAGACCTTTATGGAAACATGATAAATACCACAGATCTGAACTCTCACGAGTTGTCACTCCTCAAAACATGGGTATGTTCTCAAAACAAGGCAAAGGATACTAGAGACATTGGAAATCCTGATCTATTATGCATACTTTTGTAAATGGATTTTGATCTTCTATGGGTATACAAATGCAAATCAGGGATAGTACATGATAGTATTTTTTTGTTTAGATGATTTTTGGTGGGGATTGACAAGACAAATCGGGATAGATCGGATCTTTGACAATCTCTACAATATTTGAACAATTATTAGATGAAATGCCTCAAATAATTAGGATATTCTTTCAACCGAAGAGGTACAAATGGAAGTCGAGGTTACACTCTTCACACAATCTTTGAGAACTCTCCACAAAATCTTGAAGTAAAGAACTCAATTAAACACAAAAATCCTTGATCAAACCACGCCTAAGGTGCCCCCAAAGGCTTACAAAGCAATCTCGTAGTCACGGAAGGTGAAGTGATTTTAAATTTTTTTATCTCCTTATCGGATGAAGGCTCTTCTCGAACATGAGATTGCAAATTCCACTAAACTATCAACAAGAAATGGAGATTTTGTATGATTTCTAAGGACTTTCAATGCAAGATTGTAATAAGAACAATGAAAACTATTTTCGTGCATTAAAAATTATAACAAACACCATATTGCCCAAAGAAAACACAAATTTAATTCAAAACTTGTTAGATTCAAATGTAAAATAGGAGAGTTACATGAATAGTCCCGAGCTATGTGATGGCTATACACTTGAACCAACTCACATACATGAATTTCCAACACATGAGACATTAACCTCGTTCTTTGGTGGATTTCTCAAAAAATGAGCTTTCTCTCAAAATTTTCTCTTGAATTCTCAACTTTCCCCGACACTTTACAATTTCTCCAAATGCATTATATACCTCATGCCACATTGGATCCTTCTTTCCCAAGAAAATAATATGCCATGGGATCAAGTTTGTAACAAAAATTCTCACGATTTAATGAAAATGACATCAAACAGAAAAACATTTGCAAGTTGCCAGGTGTGCCGAAAAAGATCAAATCATTACAAATATCTAGATCATTATCCATCATAGAGACATGTTTTTCATCATTGAGGCATGCAAACACCTCCTACTCATCATTTTCATCTTTTTACCTTTTCAAATTACCTCAAAGAACTTTTGATTTTGACATTCCACGTGTTTTATCAAGTTGAGGTAAAAAATTACTTCAAAAACATCTCAAATCAAATAATTAAGCCATGAAAGTGATGCCAATAATCCTGGAAGACCAAGAAAACACAAAATCACTATAAATTTGATGAATTTTGATGTAAAAATCATGATTCCAAGCTTCCTGGAGCTCCCATGGCAAAACAAATGGATGCACAACAACCGTCGATCTTATCCATCAAATTTTAATCCTAGCCCTCCATGTGGAAGATGAGGGCTTAAAAATAAGCTTGAGTTACCTTTTTAATTTTTGGATAAGGTCGGACATGTGGCAAAAATGATTGGAAATCAATTCGAGTTTACTTTTTGACCTTTCCACATTTTTTGGAAAAATGGAAAATTTTGACTTTTTTCTCCACCCCTCCACCCTTGAAATTTGGAGCTAACATGTGGCATATGGTGGGTCCCATTTAAATCGCGCTTCAATTCTAGCACATTTTGACCTTTTTTGGAAATTTGGAAAATTTTCACTTTTTGCCTAGCAGCCTGCACTCTCTCGATTTCTCCTTCTACGTGTCTCTTTTTGATTCGCTAGCGGGCCAACGCTTAAAATTTTGATTTTGAACTATTTTGTGAAAAAGGGAAAAATCCCCTTTACCTCCGCTTCGGCTCACCGACCCGCTTTGTCCTTTTCCATGCATCCATCTTTCATTTGCTGAGGACCCGCAGGCTTAATCTTCATTTTTACTCGCTTTAAGCCAAGGGAAAATTCTCAACTTTTTCTCCGCAGGCCCGTGCCTATGAATTCTCCCCTACCACGTGTCCATCTCCTATTCGCTGTGGGTCCAAGTCTCCCTTTCTTCCTTCAAACCTTCCTTGCAAATTTTTTGAAAATTCAAAATTTCCACCGTTGGCCCACGCTCCCTTTTGACCTTTCAGGAACATGTCCTCTCCTAGTTTGTTACGGAGTTTTGGGCCAAAATTTTACTTTAAACCATTCAAAGTTTAAAAACTTCAAAATCACCAAAACCTCCGACAACCCGCTAACTCCGCTTTCAAATTGTGGGCACGTGACCTCTTCGATTTGTCATGGAACCTTGGCCCAAAATTTACCTTTTATCCACTTTTCCAAAAAGGGAAAAATTCCCCATTTCGCTCCACGGCCCGCACTTCCCTCCGACCCTTCATGGACACGTGTCCACTTGTGATTGGCCGAGGGCTTTCGGCCAAAAATTTACTTTAACACCTTGAGCCAAAAAGCCACAAAATCTTTTGCCACCCGCATCCCCTCAGCCAATGAAAACCCGCCACGTTGCCAATACCCTCTGAGGATGAATTTGGCGGGAAAATGATGCTCGTTTGACCGTAAAAATGTAAAAAATTCTAGGGATGCCCTAGAATTCAATTTTTCCACCAAGGATGGCAGATTTTTTGATTCTAAATCAATCAATCCACGATTTTACAAGATTTTCAACCTTGGGATTGGATTTTCAAATACAAACAAGTTTGAATTGATCAAAATTTTTTTCCATTATCTCGCAAAGGAAAAACGACATAGCTTTGTGAAATTGGAAAAACTAGGGCACAGAAAAGGGCAAACTTGGAATATTCCTTCAAATTAGGGCAAAAAAAAAAGTTTGTGAGCATTTTTAAAGCATCCAATTGGAGGGGAAGAATTTCAGACCATCAATTCAAAGGGTAAAATGTTTTTGAGCACATATAGATTTGAAAATTTAGGGCAACATGGTGCAAGGTCAAAATGGCACCAACACCGACACCTACTTGGGGATGGGCACTCCTAGTGAGTGCCACAAGGATAAAACGTAGACCAAGTGCCAAAATATCCATTGGGCGAGGGAGTCAAGAGCAAAAATCACCAAAACCAGTGAGAACCCTACAAAAATGGTCTGCCAAACAACAAGGCAAACCATAAATCCGATAAAAAACCAAAAATAGAGCAAAAACCAAACACTATACAACTCGTATAAACTGGTGCATACCTCAAATTTGGGGTTTAATCCAAGAAATGCTTCGATGCCTACCATTAACGAGGAAATTCCAACAATTCCCCATCTAAGTCCTTTAGAAAGAAGGTATGTTCACCAATTGTGATATCAATGGCATAAGGACCCATCCATAATGCATAAAATTTTCCATGCTTTCCTTGGTCTTCATGCCTACTATCCCACAACAAAACCAGATCTCCACACTCAAGGCTCTGAAGTGACCTTCTTATCAAACAATCTCTTTAATTTTTCCCTAAATCGACATGCCTTTGATGGGATGCTCTTCTCTCCTCATCAAGCTCCGATTGATCCTTGATTCATATGGGCCAAGCTCTTGATTTTCCAAATATTGGGAAAATCTGAAATGAAGATAATTGCGAAGTGCGGCGTAAAAACCTGAGTTCCATACACCAATTCAAATGGGCTTTTACCGAAGCTCTTTTAGGAGTTATCCTATCATTAAATCAGTAAATTTCAATTGTTCACCCCATTTCTTATTGTTTTTCTCTAAGGTTCTTCTAATGATCTTCAACAAGTTCTTATTGCTAGACTCAAACTTGTCCATTCCCGTGGGGTTATAGCTTGAAGAATAAGTCGATTGATTCCATATTCATTGCACATTTCCATTAAAGGTTTGGCAGAAAGGACATGGCATTATCACTTACAATATTGATTTGGGACTCCAAATCTGCATATGATTTGATTCAACAAGAAGTCCATAACTCTTTGTTGTGTTAATTTCTTGGTGGGGATTTCCTCTACCCACTTTGTAAAATAATCGGTGGCTACAAGGATCCAAATATGGCCAAAGACTAGAAGGATCTGAAATATCACCAATGAAGTCCATCCCCATTGCTTGAAAGGAGCTTCACTGATTGATATAGGCTACAAAGGAAGGGAGCTGAACCTTTCAAAGATTCCAAAGAAATATTGGCAACAATCACATTTTCTAACCAGTGGGTTGCATCTTTGAAGAGAGTAGGCCACCAATAACCAGCTCTCAAAATCTTATGTGTTGTTACTCTTCCAGAAAGTGTCCTCCACAAACTCCCCATGGAAATTAGTAACTATCTTGGGATCTTCATCTTCGGTTATGCATTTCAAAAGGACACCTTGAGGTTCTTCCAAGCCAGCCCAAGGTTTGTGATGATATATTTTGAGAAGCCATCTTGAGAGCTCTTATCTCGATTTCTATTTAAGTGACTAGGGCAGACACAGTGTCTCGAGGTATAAGATCAGATCTTTGTACCGCTCAGAACTTACCAACTTTGTAAGAACATATACCCTTTCTTCCTCTAGCTAATTCACTTCCACATTCTCGCAAGTTGCTCTCGGCCATGAGCTTAAGAAGGCCCAAACCTCTTACCAAATTTTTGGTTTGGATGTCTATATCATACTCTTGTAGCTTGTTCACCCACCTACAGATTTTGCTTGAGATCTCCATCTCGATAAGATGTCTTTCACCATGGTGTGGGGAACATAAGCAACAACTTTTGAACTCAATATATAAGGCCGAAAACCTTTGTTGCTTTCACCAAGGAAAATGCTTGTTTCTCCATGATTGCATACTTTAACTCAAAGAAACATGTAAATCCTTGCTAAAGAAGGCAATAGGCCTCTCGATCCCATCTTCATCCTTTTGGAGAAAAAAAAAAAAGCAATGGTATACTCAGAGGAAAAGGAAAAATTTGGAAAGGCCTCTTATAGTTTGGCCTAAAAACAGTGCATGTTTAAGTACATCCTTAATTCCTTCAAAATCTTGAATGACAGCTTCCTCCCACCGATAACTTGGTCCTTCTTTAGCATGTTTGTGATTGGAAGAGTCAACTCAACAAAGTTGGAAACAAATCTTCTAATAAAATTAATTTTACCAAAGAAAGATTGGATGCCTTTCTTGGTTCTTGGGATACGTACTTTTTTATTGTTTCCACTCTCTCGTGGTCTTTCATAACACCATCTTTTGACACAATGTGACCAAGCATCTTGGAATTTTGCATGCAAAAATGACACTTATTTGGATTAAGAGAAATTCCATACTCCCTACATCCGATCAACATCTTTTCCAAGTTCGCAAATGATCACCTCTCTGCCTTGAAAACATAGTCACATCATCTTGGTAAACTCCAATGAACTCATTGATGTAACCAACAATGAACTCATTGATGAACTCTTGATGTGTAACCAACAAAAGAAACATCCATTTATCTTTGAAAAGTGGCACCAACATTCCTCAAACCAAAGGGCATCCTAACAAAAACATATGTTCCCAAGGAGTAGTGAATGTTGTCTTAATTCTTTTTATTATTCGACAACCACTTGATTGTATCCAGACAAACCATTCAATGTAGAAAGCAACTCAAACCTTGTCACAAGCTGCAACATATTTTCCATATTTGGAAAGGGATATTTGTCCTTCATGGATGCTTTGTTTAGATTTCTAAAATCCACACAAAGTCTGATGTCTCCATTCTTCTTTCTGACTGGCACAAGGTTTGTAACCCAAGATGAATATCTAGTGGGCTGAATAATACCTCCATCTCTCAACTTCTTTAACTCCTCTTGCATTTTCATGGAGAGAAGTGGATTAATTGGCCTTTGCCTCTATTTGAATGGCTTGGCATTTGTTTCAAGAGGAATCTCATGTTGAAACAAGTCTTCTCTATATGCTTTCAGCTCTGAATATGACTAGGCAAGGCAGTCTTGATATTGTTTCAACAATTGGAGGTAGGACTATTTTTCTTCCTTGTTTAAATTGCTGCCCAACCAAAATTTTCTTGGTTTTTCCTTTGTGCCCAAGTTATGCTCTTCCACATCCCTTAAGACAGACATGTTTCTATTTATGATGTAATTAGCATTGTTAAAATTTGACTCAAGTGTAACAAGACCTCTAGGAATGGTGTTTGTTTTCAATTGGATGATGTCTTTTCCAAACAAAGTCTCTCTTCCTTCAGTCATACAAACCATTGGTTCCCAATCAATATGATGATCTAAAAACTCACCTTGATTTTTCAAGAACCTTTGCACTTGAGAATCATCATCAAACACTTGCCAATGCTTGATGTTGTCAAGAATAGCTTGCCTAGTCAACACTTCAACATTGTACTCACAATAAGGTGAAATGGTGAAAACTCCAAATCTTGACCCCAAAACTACCAAATTATCAGTAACAACATTCAAACTTCTGTCATGGTGCATAATATTGCAGGAATCAAACATCTCAACTAGATCCCAAACTGTATGCTTATAGTGCTTCATCCGCTGATTTTTTGTAGCATATAGTTTTCTTATTTGTTTGACAACTAGCTCTGAATATCCCTTTGCAATGATGTCCTTGAAACCATACTTCCATGCAATTCTCAAACCCAACAAAAATCCTTCGTACTCGAAATGTTGTTAGTACATTCAAAATTAAGCTTAAAGGAAAAAACAAATTCTTCCAAGCTAGGAGAAATCAAAATTACACCAGTTACCATTTCCAAATTTGGAGAAAGCTCCATCAAATAGCAATGTCCAAGGAGAAGATACATGTTCAAGGCACTTTTAATGATCCATTTTGTGTTCTTTTCCATCAAGCAAAACCAATGAAATTATCAACATCAATAGCAAACAACACCTCATAGGAAGCATTATTTGGATCCTCAATTAGATGTAACATTTTCTTTTCTCCATAGAGCTTGACAAGGATGCCCTTAATGGGAATAGTAGAAAAAGACATGTCCATTTGGAAACTCCCTCCAACACTTGTAGCCCATTTTCTTGAAAAAAGCATACCCCATTTGGCGGGGCAATCAACAATTACAACATCCAATTTCAAATTCCTCCGGGATAAGATGCAAGCTGCACAACCAAACCTTTTACACAACCAACTACGGCACTTCTCTTGAGTCCATAGCAGTACACTTTCCATAGGCTACTGTCACTTTGATATCCAACTCATTCATGACTTCTAGAGGCATGACATTACATGATGCACCGAATCAAACATATAATTGTGAAGTAGCCTATCCTTTATAATCAAAGTTGTGAAAATGGATCAACATTAAATTGGGAATCAACCAAAGATGCCCCAAATATACCTCAGTGTCTCTCCAAGATCTTGTACTGCTGGTGGTGTTTCAAGGTCAACAATGATTTAAGGAGGAGTCTCAACAACATTTACATTTCTACATGGAGTGATCTTCTCTTCCTTCAACCCCAAGTAATCAAATGCTCTCTTCTTATGCTCAAGAATTCTAAGAAACTCAATGATTGGAACACTCACTTTAATTTGGATCAATACTTGGGCTATGTCATAGGGAACACTCTTTGGTAGGACAACATTGGAAGGGAGACAAGAAGATTCATTAGATGGAAAGGGATTCTTGGCAGCTTGGGCATGAGGAGGACTGTAATTTTTGCTTGGGACAGTAGAGCTTTTAGCAAGTGTTTATTTCCTAGGAGCTTCTTTTGGAATGCTTGTGAGCAAGGGTGTTTTAGGTTTGGCTTGAGGCCCAACTCCCTTAACAACTTTGCTTCTAGTATTATACTCTTTCTCTTGACCAACAACAACATTCATTAACAACTGTCTATCTTCCTCCGAAGGGATACCACCATCATATTTCTTAATCATCAATGCTCTTAGGTATTCAAAGTCATTGTTAGGAATTTCAAATGCCTGAACTACATCTACATCATGAGTATGAGAAAGAGAAAGAAGTGGTACCCACTTTATGCAATCCCAAAAGGTTGCAGCAGTCCTTGCACTTATTACCTTAGTAGATGTTGCTCCTCCTTGTGAGCTTGAAGAACAGCCCACCATGTAAATATCATCATCAATACCATCATCATTATTAACTTCACCTTCTTACTGGTCTGCTTCACATGGAGGATGGGGCAGAAAACACCTATCACACCATTCAATATCAACAACTTCTTCAATAGCAACAACCCTAGCAGTTAAGGGATCAGGAAACACTCTTCCTTCACATGCTTGAGGATATCTATTTATAGATCCAACAAGCCCTTTACCTTTGTCATCAAACCTCTGCTCATTCCTATGGTGATTGCCAAATCTATCTTATACTTGCTGCCTAGGATGACCTTGTGAAGTCTGCCCAATTCCCTTCTTAGCTCTCGCCAACTTGTATGAGATTTCTTTGACATTTCTGCCAAATTTTTCACAACCTCTTCTAAATCAACATCTTTTCTAGCTTGATTTTTTCAGGGTTTATCAATTTTACTGACATCTCTCTTAAGAGGTTTTCCAACAGACCTTGATATTTTTTTCAATTTGAAGTGCCATGGTGAAAGCTTGTCTTAGATTGGTGGGTTCTTGTCTCCTAGGTAATAGGCTTCCTTCTTATCAAATGCATTTGTATATTGATTAAACAAGATTCATCACAAGGCTTCAAACCAATAGGTAGCCTTCTCAAAGTTTTGTTAAACCTTGTGTTGAAGTAATGGACTGATTCATTATAGTTCTTCTTGATATTCTCAAAATTAGATAAAAAAATCTAGGATCAGTCTTGTCACCATATTACAACCTAAATGCATTTTTCATTTTAGTCCATGAATCAATAGAATTATCGGTAGATCCTTGTATCAATCCCTAGCATCCTCTTCTAGTGTATGAATAAACAATTTGACATACACATCCTCAAACTCTATCTCAAAATATTTCATCAAATTATCAAAATGGTTGAGATGATGATCACTAGTAATAACATTGTTACCTCCCGAATTTTGGAAACCTATTTCGACATCTTATGGGATAGCATTTGGGTAACCATCCATTCCTCTAAAATTTATATGAACAAAGGTGTTAACAAAAATGGAGGTCTAGGCTGAGCCATATTGTTTGGTGGGGTGATCTTGAAGGTGAAACAAGCTAATGAGGAGTGAGAGGTCTTTAGGGAATGGGAATGAAAACTACAAGACATCTCTCTTAAGGGTTCTCCTTCTTGATGATGTATAAAAATTTTAGAAAATATAGGATCGATTTAGGAGCAAGCCTTTCAAATGCACAAGAAGGTCCCTCACCCGATGGGGAATTCAAATAAGCAATAGGATTGACCGAATCGATTCACATGAAGAAGAATTGTAGTCCTCAATAACATGAAGCTACTCACTTTCAAACTCAACAATAGGGATCTCCTTTCTTGGTCATCAAGTCTCCAACAACATTCCACACCTTTATTCCTCTAGCTCTGAGTTTCTTGAATTTGTAAACAACTTCTTAGAAAATTCCTTGATGAAGAGAGATCTTCTTCCTTCCAATTTTACAGGGATTAGAAACACAAAATTAAATGACAGAAAGGTAAGACAACTGGTATTTTCAATATCAAATCAGCATGGAGTCGCCACTAAGGACTTTCACCTTAGTTGTGCAAATGCACTAAAGTAATCTATAAAATGTTTGCTAGCACTGAAAACTTTACAAAGCCTTATAAATCAGATCTTCTTCTTCTTAAATCAATCAATCACAATGCACCTAGAGTGTATGAACTGCTAGGAAATGGAAAAATGGCAGACAAAACTTGAAACCCTTGTTTAAAACTTGCAGATCTGAAGCATATAATTATATTTAAACAATGTAGCAACTCAAATACTTGAGTACAAAAATTATCAAACTCTTGAAACACCCCACAAACACCAAGAAATTCCAAGAAGTCCCACAACGACACAATTCGTGTAGGTATCGAATTTGTTCTCCTTTTCAAAGATATGAGCAGCACCATAGATATGTCATGGAGCTTAAAGAAAGATTACACCATGTCAGTATGTCATTGGTAGGAAAGGATATGGTTTAGTTGGCACTCGTGTTTGTGGAGAAATGGATAAGCACTCAATACGAGTTGATCTTATCCTAGGCGTTTTAGGTTGTGCCTTGCAACCAAGGTAAGAGGACCTATTTTTAACCTTGTAATGGTGAAGGAGATGAAGATTTCCTTTTATTTGCTTGAAATTCCATAATGGAGACCTTGATGAAAACATGATAAACACCCCAGATCTGAACTCTCACGAGTTGTCACTCCTCAAAACATGGGTATGTTCTCAAAACAAGGCAAAGGTTACTAGAGACATTAGAAATCTTGATCTTTTATGCATACTTTTGTAAATGAATTTTGATCTTTAGTGAGGATACAAATGTAAATCAGGGATAGTACATGATAGGATCTTTGTTGTTTAGATGATTTTTGGTGGGGGATTGACAAGACAAACTGGGATAGATCAGATCTTTGACAATCTCTACAATATTTGAACAACTATTAGATGAAATGCCTCAAATAATCAGGATATTCTTTCAACCAGAAGAGTAACAAACGGAAGTCCAAGTTGCACTCTTCACACCATATTTGAGAACTCACCACAAAATCTTGAAGTAAATAACACAATTAAACACAAAAATCCTTGATCAAACCACGCCTAAGGTGCCCCCAAAGGCTTACAAGCAATCTCTATCACGGAAGGTAAAGTGATTTTAAATTTGTTTATCTCCTTATCAGATGAAGGATCTTCTTAACATGAGATTTAAAATGCCACTAAACTATCAACAAGAAATGGAGATTATGTGTGATTTCTAAGGACTTTCAATGCAATATTGCAATAAGAACAATGAAAACTATTTACAGTGGCTTTAAAAATGATAATAGACACCATATTGCCCAAAGAAAACATGATTTAATTCAAAAATTGTTATATTCAACAACGGGGAGAGTTACATGAACAATCTTAGAGCCGTGTGATGGCTATACACTTGTAACCAACTCACATACATGAATTTCAACACATGAGACATTAACTGGGTTCTTTGGTGGATTTCTCAAAAATGAGCTTTCTCTCGAATTTGCTCATGAATTCTCAACTTTCCCCCGACACTTTACAATTTCTCCAAAATGCATTATATAACTCATGCAACATTGGATCCTTCTTTCACAAGAAAATAATATGCCATGGGATCAAGTTTGTTACAATAATTCTCATGATTTAATGAAAATGACATCAAACAGAAAAACATTTGTAGGATGCGGTGTGCCCAAAAATATCAAATCATTACAAATATCTAGATCATTATCTATCCTAGAGGCATGTTTTTCATCATTGAGGCATGAAAACACCTCCTACTTATCATTTTCATATTTTTACCTTTACAAATTACCTTTAACTTTTGATTTTGACACTCCACGTGTTTGCTCAAGATGAGGTAAAAATTACTTCAAAAACATCTCAAATCAAAGAATCAAGCCATGAAAGTGATGCCAATGATCCTGAAGGCCAAGACGACACAAAATCACTATAAATTTGATGAATTTTGATGCAAAAATCATGATTCCAAGCTTCTTGGAGCTCCCATGGTGGCCAAAACAAATGGATGCACAATAACCGTTGATCTTATCCATCTTTTAATCTGGCCCTCCACGTGGAAGATGCGGACTTAAAAATAAGCTTGAGTTACCTTTTTAAATTTTTGGATAAGGCCGGACACGTGGCAAAAAATGATTGGAAATAAATTCAGGCTTAGTTTTTGACCTTTCCACATTTTTTTGGAAAAAGGAAAATTTTGACTTTTTTCTCCACCCTCCACCCTTGAAATTTGGAGCTGACACATGGCATATGGTGGGTCCCATTTAAATCGCGCTTCAATTCTGCGTATTTTGACCTTTTTTGAAAATTGGAAAAATTTCACTTTTTGCCCCACGGCCCGCACCTCCGATTTCTCCTCGCACGTATCTCCTTTTGATTCACTAGCGGGCTAGCGCTTAAAATTTTGATTTTGAACTCTTTTGTGAAAAAGGGAAAAAAATCCCGTTTTACCTCCACTGCCCGCCGACCCACCTCATCATCTACCACGCATCCATATTTCATTTGTCGATGACCCACTAGCTTAATCTTCATTTTTACTCCCTTTAAGCCAAGGGAAAATTCTCAACTTTGCCTCCAACTTCTCCCCTACCATGTGTCCATCTCCTATTCACTGTGGGTCCAAGTTTCCCTTTCTTCCTTCAAACCTTCCTTGTAAATTTTTGAAAATTCAAAATTTCCACCGTTGGCCCGCGCTCCCTTTTGACCTTTTAGGACACGTGTCCTCTCCTGGTTTGTTGCGAGTTTTGGGCCAAAATTTGACTTTAAACCATTCAAAGTTTAAAAACTTCAAAATCACCAAAACCTCCGCCGGCCCGCCGACCCGCTCGCAAATTATGGACATGTGTCCTCTTCTGATTCGTCACGGAACCTCGGCCCAAAATTTGCCTTTTATCCATTTTTCCAAAAAGGGGAAAAATTCCCCATTTCGCTCCATGGCCCACACTTCCCTCTGACCCTTCATGGACACGTGTCCACCTGTGATTGGCCGAGGGCTTTCGGGCCAAAAATTTACTTTAACACCTTGAGCCAAAAAACCACAAAATCTTCCGCCACCCGCATCCCCTCGGCTAATGAAAACCTGCCACGTTGCCAATACCTTCTGAGGATGAATTTGACGGGAAAATGATGCCCGTTTGACCATCAAAACGTAAAAATTCCAGGATGCCCTAGAATTCAATTTTTCACCAAGGATGGCAAATTTTTCAATTCTAAATCAATCAAGCATGATTTTACAACATTTTTGACCTTGGGATTGGATTTTCAAATACTGCAGACAATTTTGAATTGATCAAATTCAATTTTTCCATGATCTGCCAATGCTTAAACGATATAGCTTTGTGAAATTGGAAAAACTAGGGCTCAAAAAGGGTAAAATTGAAATATTCCTTCAAATTAGGGAAAATAAGTTTGTGAGCATTTTTAAAGCATCCAACTGGAGGGGAAGAATTTCAGACCATCAATTCAAAGGGTAAAACATTTTTGAGCACATATAGATTTGAAAAATTTAGGGCAACATGGTGCAAGGTCAAAAATGGCACCAACATAGTGCGCACATGAGGATTGACCAGATGAAAAAGTGCTTTGGAAGAAATAATTGACAAGTTAATGCAATTGACGAAAGACAATCACTCACTAGGTGGAGCCGAAGATGGAAAATGTAAAACAAAAAGGCATGACATGATCTTCACATTAAGAATAAAAAGTTTGAGGTTGGGCAGATGGTGCTTCTATATGATTCCAATTTTCTAAACTATCTCCGGAAGTTAAAAGTCAATTGATTGGGTCCTACACCATCTCATACATCCTTGATTGCATGTGCCGATTCTGGCGATGGATGGGACACGATTTCCGAGATACTTCAATCGGAGTAGGATGAAGCCCTACTATAAATAAGTCTTCTTGGTGTATGTAATAAGGCGATTGCCGAGATAGTTTAGGATTTCCTTTAATGCATTTTTATTTTCTTGTGTTTCCTTTCTCGTTGCTATTTTTTTGTGCACCTTGGGCACTTGGTAACCTCATTACTTTTTTAAAGGTTGTGAATGCGTAGAGGACCGCGGATCCTTTTTGTGTGGGGTGGAATGATGCCAAAAAAAGTGCGAGGTGTGAAGTACCAAGAAGTATTTCTTTGGAAAGATTAGATTGAATGGCCCTGTGAAAGGCGCGTAAGGGTGATAGGCATGTAAAGAAGAGATGAACGTAAATGGTTGGTGTCAAGAAATCCTTGAAGAAACCATGTATAGAAAAAAAGGAAGAGTGGAGGAACAACATGAGGTAGGTGAGGGAAAAAATAGGGAAAATGACAGAAGTACCTTCGGCACTAGTAACACGCACATAAGAGCCTTCTATCAGATAGATTGTTTACGCACTAGAAGGTTGTAGGATTGTCTGCGAAAAGGTTGGGTGTGTGAGTTGGGGTGCTAGAGTATGGATTAGTGGAAAAATCTACAATAAGTGTTGAAGTATAGTGGTAGGTGAAGTAGAATTTAATGCTAAAAAGAATGAAAATCTATAAATATAAGGTTGGGCACTTCATTATGGACATTACGAATACAAAAAAGTAAGCTCTTACGGACTAGGGTTTCCAGGATTTATCTTTGTGAAGAAATTAAGGTGTGAGTGACTAGATCTGATCTGTAAACCAAAAGGAAAGAAGTTCATGGGCATAGAGAAAATAAATTTTGTGGAGAAGCATCGTCTGGTGAAAAAGGTTATTACAATTAGGGTTTAGCAACTAGGGCATGGGCTGAAAAGGGTTTCTTCACAAGATTAAGGTCTGAGCTTGGAGAAGGTAGAAAAGTAGAGCAAGTAAGAGAAGTTGAAGTGCTAAGATAACCTAAACCATGACACCTAAGAAACCAACTATATCACCTAAGAAGCTAAAGGGTAAGGGAAAGGGCAAGGGCAAGGGTAAACAACCAGAAACCCCCATAAACATGAATGAAGAATGGTACGCAGAGATGTAGTACCCAGATGGGGTTTTTCTCGGGAAATAATGGCAGTCCCACTTACGAAACATGATGGTGAGTGATTACAACCTTTTCATGAACACGAAAATAAAGGAGTTGCACCGAGTTTGTGCTCCTGACAAACAAGAGGACACCAGAGGGTTTACCTATCTATAGCAATGAGGTAAAATTAAAATTAGATAAGGCGAGATAGTTGTAACTCTATGAGTTGCCTTATCTTAGAAAACACAGAGCCCTCTGTCAATGGATAATGTCGCACGTACATGAGGACCACTTTTACTTCGCAGGGAGTAAGATGCACATAAATCCTCATCTGATTTCATGATTCATAGGCCACATCTGTGAAGGAGAAATTATAGATGATGACCTAAGTGATAAGGAATCCATTAAAACAACCTTTTCCGCATATGATTATAAGAAGGGTTCATGATAATTTGATATCACAGAGATCCAAGACCACATCGTGAGAGTGGCCACGCACTTGGTGACAAATTTGAATGACCAAGAATGGTGTACACATGTAAATAAGGCCTGTTAAATGTGTGCGGAAAATATCGAAGGCACCATCTAGAACTTGTCTTCCTTTTTTTGCGAGATGAAATTATCATCAGCGCTCGGGAAGGAGACAAGATACTCTTTGGTAATTTCCTCTTTAAAATTATGTTATTAGAAATTAGAGTCCCAGATGCAGTAGATAATTTTGTTTGGGAATATCTAGAGGAAGACCCCTCACCCGCGAAAATATTTGTAAAGTACACTTACTGATAAGCATGACGGCTACTCACAAAGCATGCACCGAAAATTTTTATAAGTGCTTAAGGGATGCATTCGGGGTAGAGTGGAGGATCCCAGTAGCTGCCAACACTCATTGATGGAGAAGCCAAATTTGTGGTGTACCAACATTTCTGCATTGGTAGATTTAAATTGACAGATGAAAACATGGGCCCCTGGTGCAAGCTCCCCTTCTCCTTCACCGCTCAATATTTCCAAGCAAGGGTAAACATGTTTAAAGAGGCCAAAAGACTAAGGTTCAACCTTAGTGAGGTAGATCAAGACCATAGGGAGCTGCGTAGAAAGATCATTTACCCCAAGAAGCATGCATATGTGGAGAGGTATGTCTCCCATGAAGTTCAAATGACAAATCCCCTGACTTTTCCAATAATAGGAGAGACCGCAACAAGGGTATATGTGCAGATAAGATCAAATTTTGAAAAGGGTGCATACATGGAATGTGATGTCTCCATCCTTGAAGACCCCATGGGAAAAATAATCCCACACTGATGAAGAAAGGAAAAGAAGAGGTGTAAGGGAAGAAGGCACCAAGTGTCCAAAGTGCACCACAAGTGGGTGCCCCATGGACAAGCGCTAAAACTAGTACTTACACATGCGGGAAAAGGTCCCCAGTCGTACCTTTTCCTAAGGGTATGTATTCCATAGGCACGCGCATGGAGGAAGGCACACGGGGACCTAAAACCAAGAATGGGCTATATCGATGATCCAAGCAAGGCGTTACGCACTGCTTCCAAAGCACAATACCAACATAGTAACTCTCGCCCATGAAGTCGTTTGATGAGGAAGGTGCATACCCTCAAATGAGGAAAATGATTTCTTAGGCAATTGAGTCCCACATCGACAAGACAAAATTTGAGGTAATCCATGGGGCAATAATAAAGGTGCATGCATCAAAAGGAGACAACCCCTTGGTGAGTGCTCGGTGGTTATCGACAAGAAATTCTACAATGCGGCTGAAACAAGGTCTCGGCTCAACTAGAATCTAGGTTATTCGGGAGAAATGACAGGGTAAAATTCCAAGAGGCAGAGCTAGAAAAGAGGGAAGAAGAGCTTGAAGACAAGACCAAGGACTTAAAGTAGAAGGAACTAATCAATGCGCAACTAATGTAGACACCAAATTTTGGTATCACCTCGTGTTTTGGTCTCCTTTAGTAGGCTTACTCAATCCTAGTTTCCCATCGACAATTCATATTCAATTAATTAATTAATCTCTTATTACATGCCAAAACTATATTATGTTAAATAATTTATTTTAAATAAGTCATATCATCCTATTTAATAACTAAATAATTCAAATATATATATATATATAAATCACAACCCCATATATGTTCCCCACTTAATTCAAAATCACTTCTCACCTAAAAATCAATTCCCACCTAAATTTTCAATTCCATCAAATTATTAAATTACTAACCCCACCCATGAAGTCAATAATTCAAAAATCTCCTATCCGACAACAAATCCAAAATCAATAGTGTAAAGTGAGGACATGACTTCACTATTACACCTAACCATGTCCCCACTCCACATCACACTTCTTCCTTTTATCACATCATGAACCCCTCCATCAAATCAACTCTTCATCATGTCCTCTTAATCAAGATTTATTTTGCAAATTATAATTATTTGTTAATCCTTTATTCTAATCCCATTTAAGTTATAAATAGAATTCTTTCTCCCCTCTCTAAAAGATAGAAAATTCTTGAAATTCTTAAGCTTAAATTCATAATATTTGTTTGTGAAGCTTTGAATCATATTGTGGAGTATTTGAGGAAAAGCTCTCTCGGTCTCATATTATCAATCTAACAATCAATTTGTTGTTATATCGAAACACTGGCTTGGTATCATGTTTATATTATTTATTCAACGTATTGCAAATCTCTGTAGTTTTGACATGTCATCTTATCATTGGATATTCATTATTTTCTTATGAACATGGGGGTTGAAAGCCACTAAGGAAGTTAACGCTTCTCGAATCTGCTTTGTCAAGTAACCCCGCATATCGTTATCTAATCTTATCTGTTTCCATCTTGCAGATCTATTTTCTTTCTCACATATCTATTTTCTCTGCGCCCGTATCCAGAATCCATATCTGCATCTGAGGTCCTAAGCCCTCTATCATTTGGCGTTCTTTAGTGGCTTTGATCTCGGTGTTCACCCGCGGAGAACGAAGTTTTACGATCAACATTTGGCACGCTGTTGGGACCAAACCCGAGATCCGTCTTTTTATTGTGTAACTTGTTGTGTGTAGATGTCGTAAAGATGATGGTTATCTCATTTGTTTTTTGTTATCGTTACTTGTCAGATATTTTGTGAATATTTCATTTGGAAACTCACTTGTTTGTAGGATTTAATTATCTTCGCTAGTGTGGTGTCCTTTATACATATAGTCGTTTTTGTCTTTGCCATGAGGTAAGTGGTTTTTGTCATTTTGAATACGGTTATTATTTAATTTTCTTATAATAGTTATAAAATTTTATTGTTATATCCCTTGAAAAATAGGAAAGTACATAAATATCAAAAACAAAAATATATAAATATATATATATAACTCTTTTTTGTTATTGTTATTATCCTAAACTATTTCCTCACCTCTTCACTCGGCCACCTCCACTCCATCCGAGCTATCTCCTTTTCTCATTGAGCCCCACATCCCTCTCCATGCATACACCCTACTCTCCTACCCGAGCTCCCATATCCTCAACACAGACTTACCTGCACTACTCTCCATCCCACGTTGACCACTTCTCTCCGGTCCCTTGATACACACGAGCTCCTTACCACATTATTTAATTTTTCACCTCTTTCTTCCATATCACCCTTCCTCTTACCACTCCACCTGAGCTCACATCTTTCAGTTTCATTCATTTCACCAAGTCCTTCCTTCCTCCTCACGGATATCCTTGACTAAACACTGGTTTGTTGTTTGACCCACACTCGTCCAGGACTTTTCCTACTCCCGAGTTCCCATCTTCCTTCAACCTCTCCCCAACTAAGTCATTCAGTTCACCCTTCCATCCACCTCTCTCCTCCGTCTGATTCCTCACAACCTCATGTTGACCCTTAGAGTTACATCTCATAACATTTCCTTTCCTGTTTACATTTTTGTGTTTTTCATTGTAGAAGCGCCGAGTGCATGTATCATATCTCATCAGACGTGTGTAGAATCAAAACTTTGAATGGAAGTGATCAGATAGTCTCTTTATAATAATTGATACACGACACTTGATAAGCAATGCCACTAAAATATAAATTGTCGCTTTATAATTTTTTTAAAACATACAGTGGATAGATAATACTATTCAACATTGAAGTAAGGTTCAATGATAAAAAGGTTTCTTTTTCAAATTGGCTCCATTGTGGTTGATTCACCAAATTTCCAACGTTGAATGCTTTCACTTGTTCCTAACATAGTTTCAAATCCACGCAAGCTTTACATTTTGTAGCAATTAATCGACAATTCTTTAGATCATGTTTGTAAACGGTGCTCATGATGAATAATGTCAATAAAATTTAATTTTACCGTCTATTTATAGTTATTGGCTTACAATTCATTAGAACATATCTATAAAGAATGCTTTGATAAGTAGTATTGTGAATAGAAGTAACTTAATAGTCTCCTTATAATAATTGGCTTGCCATTTCTCATAAAATACTTTACCATTTCTAGTAACTTGGCCATCATACGCAAAAAAAAAGTGAAAAGAAATGTTAAATGAGGTTATTCACTTTGTTTAAATTATTTGATAGTATATTGGTTCACTTTCCGTCTTTAATATTTTAATTTAATATCATTTTTATTTTTCATCATTTGAAAATCATCTCACAAATCATTTCCAACTACCATATTTTATTACTTAAATAGACTATTTTCGGCCTCGTGTCTTATAGTTGTTTTCCTTTTTGCCAGATAACGTCTACAACATTGCGATCACAAAATAATGTCACAAAGACCAATATCAAAATCAAACACATCGTGCAAAACATTTTTATCGACCTCATCTGCAATCGTAAATGGTGCCATTTTAGGGTACCGGGCATTCTAGATCACTGAGTGGCACTTTCAAAAGTACGCCATCATTACATGCAATCAAATAATGAGGGAATGCATTCTTCAATACTTCTTTAGCATTTGTTGTCATTTTCTCACTTTGTAACTTGTCGCCTGATTCTTCGAAGCACACTCCTTGCTTGGCTCAACTTTGCCGATAAAAAGGAAAAGTGATATACAGGTATTCTTCAGTTTTCCCTATTTTCTCTTTTTTGCATTGTACTTTCCCATTCTTGGTTGATTGTTAGCATCGAATTTCATATTTCAATTTTGGAGTAAAATGAACCTATGCATTCTGCTTGCTCACATAGTGTAACTAGGGGTTTAAGTATTTGCATCACACCTATCATCACACACTTGCCTAAAATTTCACAAATTAATCAACACATCGAAACATTCCTTACACCTGGTTCATTGATTGGGATTTGATCACCCAACGAAATGTTTTAGACATTTTCCAGCCATAACTTACCTGAAAACCAAAAATATTTTATCTTCTTCTAGGTCCTCTTTCAGCCATTTTATTTGTTTTCCTTACACACATTCTTGATAAAAAAACTTGTTTGCTTGGCTTTTTTTTTTATATAACAACGATTTCCTTTTATGCCCGTAATCACTTGATCCACTAATAAAAATATGGGACACAACCTCATCACGCATAGTGCTTCATCCCAATCAATCACTACATCAACAACTTCATCATCCGTGTTTCTTCCTATCTCACTGACAAGAACCCATTCTCTCACTAATATTCCTCATTTAATACCTTTCGCCACACTACAACATTATACCAACATTTCATCCCATCTAAGCCAGCCCACTCCACCTCTCGCGATTAGAGCCTATTGGTACTTCTGTCTTCCCTCTTGGGGACCTAGAATTCAGACAGATTCTTGACGCCAACCATGTGGCCCTTCAAGACTATCTTTTAAGAAGATACATACACCTCCCTCTAGATGGCCCACCGCTTTAGTAGGTCTATCCTTATAATACTAGTTCTGAAATTCCTCAATCCATGGCCTTACATGATTTTGCGTCATCCTCCACCAACCCATCGGCACACCAGACCACCCAGGTAGTCACGCCCATTCCACCCAATCTTCCTCACATCAACACGACTATCGTGACTACCATCCCTACCACTACAACAACTCGATGGTCACTGGTACCTCCATTCAACCATCCCATGTGTCAAATCCCTTATCCGAACAACAAATTCCTTCTACATCACAAGTCTATACCCTCACTTCTCAACTTCCTCCAACCATACCTTTGCAACATACAATGTCATTTCTAGTCTATCAACCCGCATATACTCACATCCCCACTCAGCAGTTACTTCCACAACCTCCACAATCTCAACAATCACACCATGCCCCTGTTTCTCACCAACACACATTCTATCAGCAACCACCTCAACTATCACACATAGCTTACACTCACCCATACCAAGTCCCTCAGATACCCACACATACACAAGTCCAACCACCACCTTTCATTGCTCAACAGGCACTTCCTAATGACCCCATGAAAATATTGATAGGTCTGGTTAGCCAACCTAGAGGCTGCTACGTTAGGGTCCAAAGTCACATTGTCTTATGAATAGATATGTAATGAACCCATCCATCCATCCATGCCCATGAAACCATATCCTCCACACTGGGAATTTTTGAAGTTTGCCAAGTTTAATAGCAAGGAGGACCCTCAATAACATCTCAGAGCATTTAAGCATACATGTTATCTCATTGTGCATGACCAAGAATTGATGCTTCGTACTTTCCCCATGTCTTTGGTTGGTCCCACCTTAGAGTGGTATAATAATATTCCCCAGTACTCCATATTTTCTTTTTCCCTAGCTTGCACAATTATTTCTTGAGCATTTCTCCATTAATATTGCGCGTAAAATAACCATCAATGACCTGTATACTATCCACCAATTCAAAGATGAATCCATCACGGATTTTGTCACACGATGGCGCAATATGATAAATCAATTATCTTTTCCACTACCTCAAACCGCACTCATTGATCTCTTCGTGCTCTTGCGCCAAGCATATTTCCTCCACCTTGCAAATCCAATCATTTCACACTTTTGAAGAGGCTTTTACCATGGCCCGTAAGCTTGAGACACGTGCCTTAACATGGGCATTTAAAATTAAAGACCAATAAGCCAAAACCAAAATTTTTAGACCGTCCATATCAAATGATAAATCAAAGACAACTGCCAATGTCATCGTTGTTAGATCATCTCCTACCCTGACATCTACAGTGACTCAACAATGATTCACATGGCCAATGCCCAATTATACTCCCTTAGGAGAATCATACAGTGTCATCTTTGATAAGTTGATAACAACACACTTGATCACACTACCACCTATCCAACCTATTAATGAATCTAGGCCACGACCTGTGGTATCGAGAGGATCACTATTGCAAGTATCATCAAGTCTGAGGACACGACATAGAAAAATGTCAGACGTTCAAGGATTCTGTCCAAAGGCTCATTGATCAGGGAGAACTTCAAGTGGATAACCCGAATGCCTCATCCAATCAACCTTTAGATATTTTTAAATAACCATTTCCAAATCATACACCCACATCCATAAACCAGATTGCTCCTACTTTTATATCTCAAACCCCTAGTACCCACACCATAAACACTATCCATGTTAGCGATAAAAGTCCAGTTTCCCCCACAAGTTTACCTTCTTCATCAACCATTACACCAGTCCCCTTTGATACATTATCTACATCCCCAAATGCATCAACATTCATCTCCACATCAACATTAGTTACATCCATGCCCATGTCAGTACCCTTTCCTATACTCACATATTTCTCAACACCTACCACCCTCTCCTCAGATGCAAATATCAGTTTTGTGTCATTACCCCTTACATCTACTCCATTAAACCCACTCACCTTGTCAAGGAAATTATCCCACCTCTACTGTTATCTAATCCTTATCTTATCTTTCAATCCCTCTTTCTACACTTCTACCAACACCTACTACATCTACTATTTTACAATCACCTATCTCATCTCCCTCTTCCACAGCCATGTCATTACTCAATGATTTTTGGCAAACATTCCAACATGCCTCAATTTCAAATTATCGTCCCATTTCTTCTATACCGTTAGACACTCACACATCAGCATAGTCCCCACAAATATCCACTTAAATATCTCCAGTTCCTCCCAGTAGATATTATGGTCATCCCGTCTAACAATTCAAATTCATATACAAGACCTAGATCCCCATTTCCCAATAGTTCGTTTTCATATCTTCGTATAAAAGTAGACCTAACTATTCCCGATAAAAGCTCCTTGAAACCACATCATCTCCTTCTATTTTAGGACCACACCCTTGTCTTCCTCTTCCATTTTAGGAACCTTCCCTTCACCAACAACACATACTACCACTAGAACAATGCAACCACCCTTTTCCAACCAATATCTTAAAGCAAATTCAAAGGCATCTGTGTCTTCCACTACTATCCCGCATCAAGCACATTCATCTGCCTTTTCCAAATCCAAAACAATGTCTAAAGCCATTATTACATCACCACCTTCCCATGCATCATTCCAAAGTTCTCCATCGATAACACCAGGTTATTATACCACTATGTTTCACCAACTACTCCAAGCCTTAGCCATCACTTTACCGCCAATTAAATTTTTCGATCCAAATGCACCAAGACCTTCCTGGTTTAATTCCAATCTTGTTTACACATTTCACCATGCCCCTGGACATGACACTGAACATTGAAAATCTCTCCAATCCATTGTGCATCATTTTGTCAGTAAAAATATTAATGATGAAAAACCAATTCTACCATCTCCTCCATCAACTTCCACATCCCAACATGCATCTGTTCAGACATCTCGACCACCCTTTTCATTAAGAAATCCTGTTAGTACTCCACTACTAAATAAATATATAACCACCAATTTCACCAACATATTATCAAAAGAGGATGATCCTAAGGATCGTCCTCCTCTTGTAATAAGTGTTGTTTGGATAGCCATCTAGCCATATAAGTCGACTCCTCCTCACCATCTGCCCCTAAGAATTATCTCACCATCCCTCCTCTTGAGGATCTTGCTGCCTCTGCACCTCCATTAAGGCCAAAGGTTGTCATCACTGTGTTCCTACCAATCATCCCATAATAACGCTTTCATATTATTCTAAAGCCAAGGTATCTATTCTGCCACCTAATCCTTCTGTGTTGAACATACCATTATTAAACAACTTCACTAAGCCCCTCAAAATGTCACTCTACGAATTCATTCAAAGATCTCCACATCATAAACAAGATCTTATGGAGGTCTTCCATAGATCATGGTATCCTCTCGATGAGCCCTAGCCTTTCGTGGCTTTAGCTCATGCCTTCGTAACATTTGATACTGTATCATTTGAAAGTTCAGAAATCCCTAGGATACCACAAGAAGAACATGATATACCATTATTCATCACGCTTCTATATCGATGACACGTATGTTTGTCGAACTATAATTGACAATGGTGTCGATATTAATATCATTTCTTCTCATACCTTGAATAAGCTTAAATCACCCAATACCATTGTTGTCAAATCTCCTACCGTTCTTCATGGATTTAATGATCTTGTCACTTCCCCATTAGGAATAGTTGTTCTTGCTATTCGTGTCGGCCATAAAATCCTCCACGAACTTTTCTACATCATCAAAGGAGAATTCTATGTAATATTTTACTTGGGACGTCCTTCGATTCGTGTTATGCATTGCATTCCATTTATTCTTCATCATTGTATCAAATATGAACATGAAAGGAATACTTATGCTCTTCCAGCTAAGATCCCCCATCCAAGACATGTCGCATGATCTACATAACTAAAGATGTCCTTGTTCCTTAAAAAAATTCTCTGATGCATCCACTAGTTCTTCTATACTTCTATCTACCTGCCTCATACAAATTCTTGATCCTATAAAGCAAAATCTTACTTTAGGGTAATATCAACTCCTCACTCTCAATACCCTTCCTTCTCATAATCACCTCGCCACCCCGATAAAGCCCCTATGTATCAATCTAATGTTGGGAAATTATCTCGTTTGGCCCTTCTTCCCTCAAAACCAATTTAGTATATGGCATCCTTGATCAACCTTCTTCTCACACTAAAAATAATTTTCATGCAAAATGATATACGTGTGATTTCAGATTTCTTAGTAAACCATATTTCACTCACACATACCTCTATTGTTGTGCATGGAAGGGGTTTGGCTTAGGGCGCTATGAACAGGGCCCTCATGGTAATATATTTTCTCAAGCCCATGAATCATGTCAAAAATTTGGTTTGGGATATGACAATCCCACCATACACCCTCCTGAGCACATCTGCGTATTCTCCCATTCATATTGATTCATCATCGTATATTCTCCATACAAATATACTAACGATTCGAACATATTTCTTCTCCTTACAACTATCCTTCCATCTCAGATAATGATTTTTTTCCATCCAATTATCTCACATATCTAGATCAAGATGATATGGTTCGATTCCCCCTAACTTTTTTTTTTTTTTGACCATCTTTCTTAGACCGATGACTTATCAAGCCAAAAATGAAACCCGGTCTTTCCCCTTTAAATATCTAGAAATGGTACAGGAATATTCCCCTATCATTGAAATTATTCAACATGATGATGGCACTTCCATTCTCTCTTACATGGGAGCCAAAGATTTTCAATATCAGAAAACTCATCCACTAGAAAATCCAATCTCTTGAATGAATCCACTATCAAAATTACTATTGGAGCACCTCAGGAGCACCACATCCTTAAAATAGGTCAATATTTGACACCTCAAGAGCTCAAAGCCTTCACTTCATTTTTAGCCAAGCATTTGCATGGTCATATTTGGACATGCCAGGTCTTGACCCTCCATCGTTGTCCACAACATCATTGTTATCCCCAATGCCAAACTAGTTAGACAGAAGCTTCATCGAATGCATCCTCGAGTTGCTCTTCTTGTGAAAGAAGAATTGCAATGTCTCCTATCTGCCAACTTCATTATCCCCATTGATTATCCCCAATGGGTTTCTAACATTGTACCCATCACAAAAGCGTCTGGAAAGCTTTGTATATGTACTGATTTTCGAGATCTTAACCTCGTATGTCCTAAAGATGATTTCCCTCTTCCAAGTATTGACCAACTTGTAGATCTTACAGTGGGGCATGAGATGCTCTCTTTAATGGATGATTTTTCTGGTTATAATCAGATTCTGATTGCACCTGAAGATCAACACAAGACATATTTTATCACCCCATGGGGTACCTTTTGTTATCGTGTCATGCCCTTTGGTTTAAAGAATGCTGGGGCTACATATCAACAAGCCATGACGTATATCTTTCATGACCTCTTACATCAAACCGTAGAGGACTATGTTGATGACCTCTTAGCAAAATCTAAACATAGATGTGACCATATTTCAGTTCTTGAGATAATTTTTGAGCGTCTCATTCGTTTCTCCTTCGTCTCAATCTGGAAAAGTTTTTTTGGAGTTCTTACTAGAAAAATCCTTGGCTTCATTGTCTCTATCAAAGGCATTGAGGTTGACCCCGACAAAAATCAAAGAAATTCTTGAAATGCCTCCTCCTTCCAATCTCAAGAAACTTCGCAGTCTTCAAGGTCAACTCAATCAATGCATTGCAATTACTTCATATCATGAACTTTCATCATTTTCAACCCTTTCATCACCTTCTTCGAAAAGACATAACCTTTGATTGGGATCAAAACTACCAAAAGGCTTTTGAAGATCTTAAGTGATATTTTTATCTCCACTAGTACTCACACCTCCACGCGAAGGAGAACCCTTCTATTTATATGTTTTTGTAACTAATCATGCTCTAGGAGCTATGTTAGCACACCATGATAATCAGGGACATGAACAGGCCATTTATTATATCAGTCGTACTCTCCATGATTATGAAACATGATACTCTGAAGTGGAAAAATTGTGTTGCACTATTTTCTTCGTTGCATCAAAACTTCGACACTATCTTCTTAATCATAAAACCTATATTGTTACTAACTTTCAACCCCTTAAAGTGATGCATTCTAAGCCATATCACAATGATCGCATTACCCAATGGCTCCTTCTCATGGAGCTCGACCTAGAATTCATTCGTCAAAAAGGTAATTAAGGGTCAAGCTATTGTGGATTAATTATCCGAGGGCCCTCTTTCCAATACACAAACTCCTAATCATTTCTCGGGCACGAATCAATCAATCAATTTTATCATGATCTTCTTAAAATGATACTTTTCTTTGATGGTTCTAAATGTCATAAGCAAGGAAGAGGAGAAAGAGTTGTTCTCATTCCACCGTGGGATTTCCCAATCCCCTTAGCTTTCAAATTAGATTTTGAATGCACAAACAATATGGCGAATATGAAGCCCTTATACTAGGACTAGAAAATGTTATATTTACTAGGCATTCATAGCATTGACATTTTTGGTGATTCGAACTAATAATAAAGCAATTCAACTGGTGAATATCGATTGTAAAATGATATTTTACAACAATATCGTGATAATTCTCATCATCTTCTTAAATTCTTCGATTCTTACACTATTCGATATGTCCGCGTTTGACCAATCATTTTACTGATACAATGGCATCCCTTGTGGCCCTTATCCCATGGACAACGCAAGAATCCAAGATTTCGGTTATTATACATCATCGTAAACAACCATTCTATGACATATCGCATATTCATCTGGTTGAATCTTATTCATCGACTCACGTATTCAATTTTTTTTTTTATCCAAATCCATTACTCCCTTTGATCTTTCTAAAAATGCTAAGAGATATTTTATCCAACGTGCTACTCATTATGTAATCCTTGGTGGTATTCTTTACAAGTGCGGGTTTGATGGTATCCTTCTTTGATGCCTTCAATCCCATGAAGCCTCTAGAGCTATCCAAGAAGTTCACGATGGTATTTGTGGTGGGCATTTCAGTGGATTATCTAGTTGCCAAATGTGTTCTTCATCTTGGCTATTATTGGCCTTCTCTAAATCATGATTGTTGTGAATATGTCAAGAAATGTCTAAGATGTCAACAACACTCTAACCTTATCCATATTCCTAGCCAGGATTTACAGACTTGCCCAAGATTTATGGCCCTTTTCACAGTGGGGCCTTGATCTTATTGGTCTAATAAATCCTCGTTCATCACAACAACATCATTCTATCATCACTCGCTACTCTTTCTTGATTTTTTCACTAAATGGGCGGAGAAATCCCACTCACCACTACTAAATCGCCCAATCATTAATTTTATATATCAACATATCCTTATTATGAAAAATGGAAAATCCTTTGAAAACAAAGACCTTAAAAATATCTCGCGATACGTTTAAGATCCAACTTAGCTTTTCTTCCCGTATTATCCTCAAGCTAATGGTCAAGATGACGCCAGCTGCTAATAAAACTCTTCAAAATATATTTTCTAAAACTATTGACCGAGTAGGAAAAAAATTGGCATCTCCAACTTCCCTTTGCTCTATGGGCCTATCACACTAGCATTCGCACTTCCATGGGAGCTACTTTGTTTTATTTAGTATACGGATCCAAGGCCATTCTTCCCCTGAGTCCAAATTCCATCTTTACATGTCTCTTCGCAACTTCCTTTTTGATGAAGATTATCGTCGGAACAACTAATACAACTTGAGTTATTAGACAAGAGCCGTCTTCTCACTCTTGAGCATCATCATGTTTATCAAGATCGTATCCAACGTGCTTATAATAAACACATAAAAAGAATGATTTTAAAATAGGTGACTTGGTTCTAAAAGAAACTCAAAATGTCACTACCTTGAAAGAATTCAATGGGGAAAATTTTCTCCTAACCTGGATCGAAATTTTTCTCCTAACTAGACTGGATCACACATAAGTATGGGTTTGGGGCTTATCATTTAGCCTCTCTTGATGGTAAACCGAGATTGAACCTCTTAATTCAAACACACTTATGAGTAGTCTTATCTTTAGACCATTCCTCCATCATTATCCACTTCCATCTATCATTGTAATGATATTGAATTATGTGGTCTACCGTCACTACTAGTCATGACCTTGAATATGAGTACCATGGCTCTACTTGTAGCATATTCACTATGGATAAGTTCTCCCATTTTGTGAGAACCCCATGATCATTACATCCATCACCATCTCATTTTCCTATTGTACTCATGTAGAGGGTCTAGGGGTGTCTCTTGTACATTCATTCTCCCCTCCTAGGTGGTCTACCTAGCTATCCCACTCTCCTCCCTATGAAAATATACAATTCGTATATGTGAAAAGAAAGATCAAGGTTATCAAAATAGACTGATCCTCGAAGGATAGGTGTACATAAAAAGATGAAAATCAAAGTCAAAAGAAAAATCTAGAGAAATAGACCGATCCCTCGAAGGATGACTATCATATATATTATTCTTTCCATCCATATTATAAATTAGACCATACCCTAGAAGGATGGCTACTCTTTTATTATGGCATTTGGAAGGTTTTCTGCATTGATCAGCCTTCCTTTTATCAGCATTCTCGAAAGCTTCCCGCATTGATCAACTTTATTTTATTCTATTCTTCCCCTTTCCCAGAGCTGGGGCATAGACTTAAGGAATACCATCTTTGGAGAACCTTCTTCCCATGTACAAGATACATCTCCAATTCCTTTGTCATGTCGGCATTAGGATTATGAGCATATTTCATCCATATCTTCCTCTTGGTCTTGTGATATAATCAAATCTCATTCGTTATGTACTAACACCTGCTATCAGTTGCAAGTGCAATGCCTTGAGTAGTACCTTTTCTTGTTTACTTCTTATCGGGTTAAAAGCATAACTTTCTTACTTGACCCTTGTTATGGTTATGTGACATTCATTTCATCAAAGTCATCTTTTATCACAATTATCTCCTTAGAAATAAAATTTCATGTCATAAAATCTGTATCCATATGTTTACTCTTAAAGATGTCCCCTATCAACATCATCCATAAATCCATGAAATCAATTATTATCTTCAAGCAATATTTTTAATGCATTATTCGGTTTGGGAATTCTACTTGACCTCTGTTGCAGTTTGTGAATTCTACTTGAGGATAACTCTCAAGTAGCATTCATTATCTGGCAGCTCCTCATCCCCCACCATTGTTCATTATCCTCTTCTTCACCATCTCAGACCTTTCATCCCCAGCTTGGCACATCTACGTAATTCCCGCGTAGCACAGAAACCCTACTCGAGGTAGACCTATCATTCTGGACAAGGTCTCATTCATGATCATGTCTGTTGACCATTCCTTCCTCCTAGCCCTCTTTATCAACCCAATTTTCTCCTTAAAATCACCTCATTTCAATCTCTCGCTTCTTCTCACCCATTTTTTCCTTCTCCATTGTTTTTTGATACTTAAGGTGTCATCCACCTGGACATTATTGTTGTGTTTTTCATTTAATATCCTTTTACTGCCATCTATTTTATTGTTCCATTTCCCTTTCATTCTTCTTTCAGCTTGACGATCCTACTTAATCATCCATTCCACATAGGCTTTTTAATCACAATGCAACTCTTTCTTAAGATCCTGCCACTGTAGAAACTCCTTCATTGTTTTCCATTCCCTTCAATGCTAGAAACATCATCACTCGTACAACATAGGCATCCTAATTAAGAATTATCCTTAAAATCTCTCCTACACTGCATACATTCCTCCATCCACTCGTGTCACACTCCTATGTTTCCTTGTTATTACCTCCTTTCACTTCATGTTCCCTCTTGGTATACATTTCTCGGTCTTTTCATCATTCTTCTTCTTCGTCATGGTGATCTTACTTAACCATTCCTATGACATGGTGATATTACTTAGAGTCTCTCTTAAGAATTATCTGATCTCCTTTCCTTTCCTCTTTCCTTCATATTCCCATCATCCATATTTTTTCTTCATTCCCCACAAACACATCCTCTTCCCTTCTCTTTTTCCTCACACAAAATATCTCAAACTTCCTCAAATATCATCTCCATCATCCCTCATTTAAAATCCAGCTTAACTACTTCATACCCTCTGTTACTATGTCTTGTTCCTTCATCTTTACTTCTGTCATCTTCATCCACATCCTCATCCATTGCATTCTCTCCTCGCCTTTATCTTCTTACATATCGTTAGCCCTCCTTTCCTTACTCTTTCTGGTCCATTTTCTAGAATACTTCCCCATATCTATCACCATATTTACTCGTCATTATCATTGTTCATCTAACATTATGTCATCATCAACTTCCATTCTCGTGCTAAGAATTATCAGGTGGACTTCTCCTAAAACTCATTTCTCCCCATTCTACTAATACCGGTTCACTCTTTTTTACCTCCATTTTCTCTTCTCGCCTTTTCCCTTTTGTACCCTCTAATAATTGTTGAAGTATTTCTCCTAACATCCCTCCGCTAGTATTTCCTTTTCATATTCCCCTCTCCTTTTTCAATATCTCTAATCTCTTCATCACATATTGCCTTTGCATCATTTTCTTTCTTGTCCTCTCCTCCTTTCTACCTCTAGTTTTCTTTCATATCATTTGTATCATCTTCATCTCCTCTTCTCCTCACACTTTCGTCGTACTTCCCCATTGATAACCTAACTCACCAGCGTTGTCCCATCTTCCTAACCATCTCACCATCCACATGCATTTCCATGTGTTCGGTTTCATATTCAATTCCTTTCCTGTTTTGGCTCTATCATCCCTTCTTTCCCTCTTATTTTCATTTCCCCCATTACTGAGCTTCTTTCTCTACCACCCCTATCTTCCTAGCTCCTCATGGTGCCTTTCTTTCTCTTTTCCATTCTACCTCCTCCCCCATCTTCTTTAACTTCTTCATCTTCTTCATCTCCTTCATCTTTCCATCCTACTATACATATTCATCTCTCCAATCATCCTTCTCTCATATTCTTCACAACTTTTCTTTCTCAGTTCTATCATCTCTTTCGTAATCCATTCTTTCTCTCCCTCTATTTTGATCTCCATCTCCCTTTCATCCCTTCTTCTATCATTTTCTTGTCTTCTTCTTTGTCCTTCATCATTTCTTTCTTCCACCATTTCTCCTCTTTATTATCTCTACTACTTCTTTACTATGATATATCTCTATACATTCAACTTCCTTGTAATATCTTTTTCTTCTCATCTCATCTTCTTCTTGTTTAAATTTCATCCCTCTTCTTCTCCTGCTCTCTTTCTCTATTTTTTTACAAGTCCCTCATACCTTACCTATTTATTTCCCGTTATCTTTTACATACTACCCTCTTATTAAATGTTATTCTCTCTCTTTTGTGATTTCATCTATCTTCTCACCTCTCTTATCATCCTTCTCTCTACTATTTGACCCCTCTCCTCCACCATGTCCACTTTCTCTTATCTCTATCATCTATCATCCACATCTTTCATCCCATCCTCCTGGGACATTTTTGTCTTAGAGGATACCATAACAGCCAACACCTATTTGATCTTGTACTCTTCCATGCATATTTTCTCTTTGCTTTTTTTTTGCAAAAGTATCTTATGCATCTAAGACTTATTATCCTACCTATCGAACAAGTAAGACTTATTTTATCTTATAATTTATTAAGACTTATGCATCTTTCTTATGAAACATGATTGCCATCATATTTATCACACCTTTAGGGAATTCTATCTCACCCTTTTATCCTATCTTCTCATCATATGCACATTTATGGTTATTCCCCCTGGGCATTTTATTTACATATCCATCTCCCATTATGTCATCTTTGTGCCCTATCATGGGGCACATTTTTCATTCTTGTACTTGTTGGCATATATAACTCACTTTGTGTCTTTCTCGTGCCCTGTGTTGGGGCATCATTATCTTCATCCACGTCCCTTTTGTGGACACATGATTTTTCACATGATTCCTCGCAAACAAAGGATTGCACACATATTTTGCATTCAGTTGCACATATTTTGATGTTTTCCTATGACCCATTAGTCATCTTGGTTTACATCCATACTGCAGTGGTCTTCACCCACTCACGATTAAGTAGAATGTTGTCGTCCATCTCCATTGAGACCGTAATTGTCCTCTACCAATGTGATATTGGATTCACCGCCATATTTTTTCATTGTTATTGCAATCTTTTTTTCCTAAGGCATCTTTCCTTTGGTCATGTCTTCATCCATCCTCGGACACATATTTCATCTAACCCTTTTTGTTTTTGTCTCGTGGCTTGCTATCACAAACACTCAAAAAAAAGGGGCAAATGTAGACACCAAATTTTGGTATCACTCCATGTTTTGGTCTCTTCGGTAGGCATACTCAATTCACATTTCCTACCGACAATTCATATTAGTTAATTAATATTATAACTTAATTAATCTCTTATTACATGCCAAAACTATATTATGTTAAATAATTTATTTTCAATAATTCATATCATCCTATTTAATAATTAAATAATTCAAAAGTATACATATAAATAAACAACCTCACATGTTCCCCACTTAAGTCAAAATCAATTCTCACCTAAAACTCAATTCCCACCTAAAATTTCAATTCCATCAAATTATTAAATTATCAACCCCACCCATAAAGTCAATAATTCAAAAATATCCCTATCCGACAACAAATCCAAAAATCAATAGTGTAAAGTGAGCACATGACTTCACTATTACACCTAACCATGTCTCCACTCCACATCACACCTCTTCCTTTTCTCACATCATGAACCCAACCATAAAATCAACTCTTCATCATGTCCTCTTAATCAAGATTTATTTTGTAAATTATAATTATTTGTTAATCCTTTATTCTAATCCCAATTCAAGTTATAAATAGAATTCTTTCTCCCCTCTAAAAAAGGTAGAAAATTCTTGAAATTCTCAATCTTAAATTCATAATATTTGTTTGTGAAGCTTTGAATCATATTGTGGAGTATTTGGAGGTGAAGCTCTATCGGTCTCATATTGTCGGTCTAACGATCAATTTCTTGTTATATCAAACACCGACTTGGTATCATGTTTATATTATTTATTCAATGCATTGAAAATCTATGTAGTTTTGGAATGCCATATTATCATTGGATATTCATTATTTTATTATAAACATGGGTTTGAAATCCACCGAGGAAGTTAACGAGCTTCTCGGATCTAATTTTTCAGAAGCCCCCACATATCGTTATCTCGATCTTATCTGTTTCCATATTTCAGATCTATTTTCTTTCTCACATATCTATTTTATGTCTCGCGCTCGTATCCGGAATCCATATTTGCATTTGGGGTCCTAAATCCTATATCATTTGGAGTTACTAGTGGCTTGCAGTCTTGGTGTTCACTCGTGTGAGAATGCGTTTTCCGGATCAATAGCTAAATTGTGAGCTAAGGGAAGAGAATGCAAGGGTGTGAGAAGTATACAAGAAGGTAGAATCCATCACAAATTCCATTGTTTTTAAGCATCCAGGACTAGCACTTCCCACGTAAAAGTATGGATCTTCCTTAGAGTTCTAGAAGATTTGACACATATCCTCACCATGGATAAGAAGCCCCTTTGGCCTTAGAGTCCGCAAAAGAAGTATCATCACGCCTAAAAGGGAAGACAAAATGAAGGTTATAGCAATCATTTCCAGTACAACAAGGTCCTTGCTGATGTAAAAATTGCTACCAAAGTTCTTTGAGAGGTCGCGTATGACAACTTGTGTAGGAAAGGATAGAGTGGTGAGCATTCTTGTCACCACTCATGAGGTAGAGCTCAAATAATTCCAAGAGAAGAACAAAGGGAATAGAGCGGAGTGGGATAGGATGTTAGCTGAGGTTGAGAAGAAGTCCGAAGTAATTGAAGTCCTATGAGGTTGAGTCAAGAACTGGATGAAATGGTTGTACCCATAGATAAAGAGGGGATGGATGCGCTCAAGGATGTGGGAAAGCAAATGTAAGGGGTGGTTGAGGCAATGAATACTCAAGGAGACAGACTGAGTTTTGATGAGGTAAGTTCCCTAGTCGGCGACCTCTTCCAAAGAGCGCAAAATGAATTTGATGCCGGCATAAGTTAGAGGCTTTGAATTGAAGAAATATTTTCCTCTCTGCTGCATTCAGTAACAACACTCCCCATTATTTCTTATTTCCCAATTCTTATTTCCCTTATTCTTTTACAAATCATTATTTCTTTTGGAATTATTTATTCTTTGAAGATGGGTTCCCACGTGCGAGAGAACATGCGTAGTGTGGGGTGATGTTGGGACCACGATTTATTGGCTAAGTACAAGGAGGCGTGTGGGCACACAAGGCCTTGTTAAAGAAGGGTGCTCTAGGTGAAAGCGTGCGGGACAAGGATCTAGAAGGGTTTAATAAACTAAGTAGCGCACATGCACAAGTCAAAGCATGATTTCGGGACTTAGCCATATTTGGCATATCAAGCAGGACACGTGAAAAGCATGACCCAACTGCGCATGCAGAATGGATAAGGTGCCAACCTGGTGATAGGTTGGCCTAGGAAGGAATATACCATGTGATGGAAGCTTCTAGAATACCATCATGGCAAGGAGTGGAGAGCTCAGGTCTAGATGAGCATGCTCCCATGGAGGACCACATTTGGACACTTGGCGACAGATCTAAAGCCTCAGAAAGGTGAGTTGGTAGTTCAAGAGGCCTATAAATACAAGCACCCACGGAGGAAATGATATATAGATCAATAGAGAGTGGAGCTCTATAGATATTTTGCGGAGGAACTCTATTGGTTTGGGTACATGACCTGTAGGGGAAGGATATATCAAGGGGCTTGGGTATGAAATTTTCCTTTCACATTTAGGAGGACTCTAATCTAGTTATGATGTATGACTTCGGTCTTCCATACTGTGATATTTTGTAATGGATCTAATGCATGTGATGAAGTTTTTGGGTATGATGGGATATCAATATAATAGACTTTGGTTTATACATATATCTCGTGAAGTTATATTTCATGTGTGATATATGAATGAATATAACTCATATACATTTCCTTTTTTAGTTCAATTATATAAATTGTTAAGTATCCTTTTATGCGAGATGACTACATTGATCTAGAAGCCATTTTGAGCTCTATGATGAATGTAAGTCTCATGTCTAGTTATTATTTTTAAATTTTCTATCATAGATGATACTTTCCCACTTAACTCACATAAAAAGATACTTGGCACTGCGCATTCCTCGAGTGAGTGCCCATCACCCATTGGGTGATAAGCCAACACGCATGGGATTTATTTTTCCTTTGGTGGGTGTAAAAATAAATACAAACTCCTTTATCCTTTAATTATCTTCTATACTTTCATTGGTTTTATGCATCTTTCACTCTCGGGCCATTTGACTATTTTATCTTTCTATGGTCTCGGACACTAGCGCCCAGGTTAGGACACTAGTGTGAGGTGCTCCTATCCTTTGGGGTGCTCATGTCCCTCTTTACATATCTTTTATCATTTTTGACCCCTTTATTCTTAATTACTTTTTACTACCTTGGGTCATCCTTTCACCAAGTCAATTACGAAATTCAAACAAGGGAATCATATAAATACAAAGTTATATTTTCAAAATAAGGGACTACACACTAAGCATTACATATTATCACCTAAGATTGCATCCAAAGGCACGAAGGACATCAAAGGCATCCATCTAGCACATGCATTCAAGGGATAAGGATTGCATCACTTCCACATACACAATATAGGAGGGGAAGTCTATTCTATGTCTTCCCACACATTTTATACATCTGCTACATTCTAGATCTAGCCCGCTATCATTATACACCTTGCACAAGGGAATACTAGGGAACCATTTCTACACACACACACACACACACACACACACACACACACAAGAACTATATGGAGTCTGAGGATGTAGTGCAATGATCGGTCATTAACTCAAGCTTCGGGTGACCGCTAAGGTCAATATGACTCCCTATTTTGTATTTTATTTTTTAGTTTTGATGTAGTTTGTGGGTATGTATAGGTGAACTTATTTATTGCAAGTTAAAGGTACATTCACATATCGGATAGCAAATCTAGAGTGAAAAATAGAAAAGGATAATGAACCTCATCCGGCCCTAAAATAACTAAATTCGCAACATCTACCTAGACACCAACACCCAGATCTAAACACCAATGCTAAGTGCTCTGTTCTCTCCTAGGTGCTTATGTCCTATGTAAATTTAGAGTCCAAAACCTCTAAGCGAGTATATACGACACTCTCCTTAGTCTGTTTTAGTTATTCACCTACCAAGATCATTTCCACTTTGCTTAAAAATCAACCGAGTCTTCCTATCTCCATCTCTTTCTTAGGTTTAACATTGTACATGCTTGTTTTCTTGTGTCTTCTTTGTATATTATCATTTGTACATAATTATTTATAGTAGTTACTACGAAAAAAATATTTGATTCGAGTTTTATTAAATCAAAAATTTATAAAATGCATTCCACACATAAGAATATGCATACCAGAAGAAGCATAAAACACTTAAACTCAAAATTCTATTCACAATTTTGACATGCAACCTAATAGAAATGTATAAATCAATATAAAAATTCTTCCATAAAACCCAAACACACAAAACACCCCAAATTTCTATTAACAAAAAATAACATTATGAAATTTAGAGTTTTAGGGAGAAGCTAATGTCTACTGATGTCCACAATTTTTCTCAACTCGGCTTCCTTTCTCCTGCAATATTCTTCAAAATAAAAACAACTTTGAATTTAACAAAAATTTCCCTTTTTAAACAGAGTTCATCTATATCCATTTCTAGAATTGTATTCATCACTAAAAACATACACAATGGAGAGAAATTTCACTTCCTTGAAACCCCAAAATAACTCATACCAACAAAACAAATGATCAAGGAGAGAGAGACAAAGTGACAAAGTTTTGGGTTGGCTTCTCGGGAAGCTAACTGTTCCCAAGGAGGCGGCCATACATTTAATACAAGGTTAAAACTCAAAACTCTCAAAGCACTATATCCACCTGCTCACGTAACCATGCTAAATTGAGTTTGTATTAGTCGTACATGTTTTGTATTGCTCTTGTAAAGCATTTTTCCCAAGTCACTAATGCCACACAACTTAACATGCCACGAAAGCCAAACATGATATTAATACATGCCACCCACTCTTTATCAAGTGGATTAATATGCTAAGTTTAAGAAATCCATTTAACCTCCATGCATTTTAATCAAAACTTAATGTATTTACCCATGCCCATATACCATGTATTTTAATAAATCAACACTTAGTATAAACAAGTTAAAAATCATATCATGCCTCATCTAATGCCAAGTGGCCTAGTAAATGATCCAATGCAAAGAGTCCTAACAAGAGAATTAACATGCATATAATTATCGCCTACCATATATTTTTCAAAGTCAAATTTTACTCTTGAGATTAAAAGTATCAAACATTAATAAACCAACATAATGTTGATCACATGGAGATCTTATAAGTGATTAAAAAGCCAAATAATCATTACCCGACATGTGATAAAAAATGTTGGTACGAGCTAAGACTCCCGAGTGTTATCTTAAATTCATTTGAACAAAGCTTGAGTTAATTTTAGCAATGCGGAATTATCCCTTAACACTCCATTTTAACCGTAACGATCGATTGGGTGTCTATACGATGATTGTCATTTTGGAACTCAAAAGGGTGGGATGTTACATACTTCCCCACGAAAAGAGTCGTCATCCGGAGGACATATTTTATTCATTGATAAATAAAACACTTAACCAATACAACAAGTAGTATATTTATAAAATCATTATTGTAATCCAAATGTTCCAAAAAAAATCACTCCCAAAATTTCTTCAAGTTGTAACAACTTTGATAAAGATAATAATTTAGAACATAATAAGTATTCATGACTCAGATAGTCATTAATACAGTCAACCAAAACCAAGTAGCAACAATTAAGAGTATTTATTTTTAAATTGATCAACAAAGGAAAATCAACCAAAGGCATGTTAACCGTATTTTCCCAAGATGCACTTTCTTCATAATATTGGTCTCATTAGACATTGCATTGTGAAATCTCACTATTTTTGAGATGAAAGTTGCGTGTTTCCCGAGAATCCTTATGGGCTTAATAAGCAATGATCCGAGGATCCTGCATCTACAACGAATCCCAATTAAGTATATGAGAAACAACATACTTTTTTTTAGCAAGGATACATGGAAGACATCGTGTATTTTGGACAATGCGAAGATGCAAATCCAACTTGTATGCTACAGGACCTATAACCTCTAAGATTTCAAAGGGTCCCACAAATCTAGGTGACAACTTGGCAGCCTTGCTAAAAGGTAATGGAACTCTTTTTGGGTTTTACCTCAAAAATACCTTATCACCCACATTAAATTTTTGTCCACTCTTTTTAAATCAACATAACTCTTTGTCTATCAGTTGCTTCCTTTAACCATTCATGAATGAGTTTCATTTTTCCCTCCATTTCAGTTAACATTTCAGGTCCTACAACTTCCCTATCTTCATGTTATCCATGTTGATAGGTGTTATGCACCTTAAGTACTTTAGTTCTTAATTCATTTCCCAAAGGCACATATACTCTGTTGAAATAACGTAGAATTCCATTGTGTTCAAATTTGAAACCATCATACCTCTTATCACTAGGATTATTTTCTAGTGTTGTTTTAACTTGATGATAGTAAGGATCAAACTGAATTTGTTCTCTAACTTCATCTTTAAACTGGGTTCTTAAAGTAACAAAAAAACATGCTTCCTGACTTAAGGCATCTTCTACATGATTTTCTTTCGCTTTAATGTAAATGATAAAAATAATATTGTGATAAAAATTTCACCACTCATGTTGTATTGCGTTCAGATTTGATTGTGTAAAGATGTATTTCAATCCCAAATGGTTTATTTTTAGTTTAAAAGGTTCTCCCAACAAATAGTGTTTGCAAACTTGGAATGTGTACACAAATGCACCAAACTCCAAGTCATGGGAGCATAGTTATGTTCATGCACTTTATGTTTTCTACTCTAAAAATGGGTGTCGTACACCTATTTTGTTCATTCAAGTTTCCATCAAAATGATGATATCTCTATCTCTACTGGACCCTAACCTGAGTCTTCTTCTCCAAGAGTAACCTCTACAATTTGAGCCTACCATCATGAGATGTTCTCGGGTGAGCCATATTCCCTATTTTCTCATGGTTTTCCTAGTTGTGATATGCACTTTCCCATTATTTAAGTATGCCCATCTCCCTTCATTCCTTGCTACCTTCACCTTTTCCCACTCCTTATTTCTCTCTACTAGCTCACCAAAGGTTAACATTTCATTAATATAGTTTTGTGAGGATCTCAACAAACCTTTATTTCTTAGCAATCTTGTTTTGTCCTCATAGTTTACTATTGTGACCCAAATACACCTTTCCCTTCCTCTTTATCTTAGTTTTTCAATCCTACTTACTTCGTTAATTTTCCATTTCCATTGTAATTGGTCTAAGAGGAAGTCCCTTGCTAGGTTGTTGTATCTTCCCTTTCTCCATAGTATTTCAACACTTTGATAATTATATTTGATATTGTATCTTGAATTTCTCTTTCTTCTATCATTTGACTCTTGACTTGACCCTTTGTCATTCCTTATACTTGTCCATTGGTTCTTTTACCACTTGTGTTCATGTCTTCACCTCTTAGATAGCTTATTTTGTAACTCGTTTTCTCTCGTTTCTATGTTATGAAGTACTTTTTTTTAATTCCTTTATTTTTTCCATCCGTTACATTAGTATTGGTTGAGGAATGGACATTTTTCATCAAGGCCTTCCATTCATATTACCCATAATTTGCTAGTTTTTATAGTTTTTTCACTTATGCTTTGAGCATGTTGTTTTCTTCTTCTAGTTTTAGTGTGACGATTATCATTTCCTCCATTTTGATAATGTGTATTTTCTCCCTTGCTTCGATGATTTTAAGTATTAGTTTCTAACTTGATTAATTCTTATACATAGAGCTTTGATGACCAAATGAGCGGAGTCCTTGTGGCACAATATCCTTCTTCATCGTCCTTATATTCTTGTTGGTGACCTCTTCCTTTTCTATCATGTGTTTTTTTCTCCTTTCAAGAAACATTTTTCCTACTCTTGTAATTTTGTATTTGAGTCTTTTGTTATTATAGGTTTGACTTGACCCCTCTTACTTCAAGTTATCTTGGCCCACTTGCGGTTTTGATTGAGCTTGAACTAATAGAAAATAGTTACATGCCAATCACAATATCTTATTATCATCTTCCCTTTTCTTACTTGCTTTTATGATAGTTGTTGGTGACCTTTGTTTATGTTTGTTCATCTCCACCGCTCTCCCAATCTTGCCAACACTTAGAATCCACCACTAACGTTTGGAATTTAAGTAAATCATCTTTAGACCAATTTTGGTGTCATTACATTTGGTTGAGATGACATATTGAAATTTCATTGGAATCCCTGTTCTTTGGGGATATATGAAGGTTTGTGCTTTCTTAACCCCATATGGACTAGAGTTCCCTTCGATGATAGATTTTGTGAGTGCATATGCTGAGACCACTTGGTGTTCTGCGATGCTCTCTTGTGCTATAGTTATAAGCTCGACTGCCTCTTTTTTGGTTAGGGTTGAATTTGTTTTTCACTAACTTGTAGTTTCAGGTGGTTGCTCCTCTAATGCTGAAGCTTCCTACATTGTGTCCTTATAATACCTAATAGCACTTATGGTTCTATGATGAACCTCAATCTTCTATTCATGGTATAGTTCTACAAACAACCTTTTGCACTCTAAAACCCTTTAGTTCTAACGGTTTGTTGCATTGCCACTTAACTCGAATGATGAATTTTAAAAAGGAACTAATAGTTCCAATCTACTAGGAATACCCCATTAATAGCGAAAATAGCGTGATTTTTTCCTTTTTCTAATTTTTACGCCGAAAGGCGTGTTCTATGTTAGAAAGGCGATGAGCGAGCGTGATTTTTTGGTCGACGATGTACGCCTTGACATCTACCGTACATGTGGCTGAAACTGTACGCATTGAAGTCACACAGGAAATCGTGCAGGTTTGCGCCCCACCGCCATGCGCGTGAGATAAAATCGTAGAATTGGGTAGCATCTCCATGACAGTGAATATTAAAGAATTGAACCACTTCTTAGCACGATATGCCACAAGCTTGTCCTCCACCGACAGAAAACGGAACATCTCTGCAGGGTTATGATGAATTGGCAGAAGATTTTACAACGGAAGCCAAAGATTTGGTCCTGGATGATACGCTCGAAGGCTCACTGCACCGTTTCCAGCTTCTTGGTGATATGCAAATAACATTCCCTCCAATTGCACCGCTGAAGCTCTGGTATGCCCTCTGGTATTCTTCCCCATGTGGAACATGTCACATTATATGCAATCTCGTTGCAATCATTTCTTATGAATATTTGATCTTTGAATAGGACAGGAGCGTGTAATGGGTGTCGGGAATGGGTGAAAGAAAACTCTAGCGGTGGACTCTGAATTGCAATCCATTGAAATGAAAGTGGGTCGTATACTTCTCCCCAATCTGGCACAGTAGATGTTCGACAAGGGCGATGGCGCGACCCTCCAAACACATAAATCCTTCCATTCGCTGCAGCAACAACGACATTTTGCCTGGGTTTCAAGGAGCGAGGCAGAGCAGTCCATTTGAAGGATACAGGATCACATCTGTACACACTTCTGGAAGGAGTTCCATTGCAATCGCTGCCATTGATAACATAGAGGTGGCCATTCAAAACTGTTTCTGGGAAACGCAGAGACGTGCAGATTGTACGCAAGGAAGATTTGGTAGGCACTGAACTCGGTAATGTTGAGATAAACCCAAGACGAGGTAACATCAGGAGACAGCTGTAATGAGCAGGTGTGATAATTAGCAGGTGTGATAATGCGAATTGGTTTTATAAATTCATAGCAATGAGCCCGTCTTTCAGATTCAAGTCATTACATGCATTATCATTTATATGATACCGGCAATTTTCTTATATCCTCTTATAATCTCATTTATGGTGACAAAATGGACTCTTATTATCCTCTTATAATCTCGTATACAGGTAGGGCCCGCCGTCAAATCTCAGCCCTGACCAAAACCCTGTAATTTTTTCTTTTTTTGGTTGGACTTGGGCAAGATTTCAATAAATTTAATTTAATTTTACTTTGTCACTTGTTTTAAATAAGGAGGGCGTCTAATTATTTGTGGTGTGGAGTTGGACAAACAATTCAACCGAATCGAGTTTTAATTTCGTCGGTCGTCCGAGTACGTATCCCCTGTAATTTTTTGTGTTTTTGGCCAGGTAAGATTTCAATCCGCATTCATTTCAAAGTGTTCGACATGGGTTTAATTCCAAATGTTCCCGATGAAATAAGCAGAGAGTGTCTGACGAGGGTGGGATACGAATCGCATAACACTCTGAGAGCGGTTTCCAGAAGTTGGGAGGCCTTGTTGAATAGCCCCCATTTTTATGAAGACAGAGAAAGGTTTAAGCGGGTGGAGCATGTGTGAAACAGAAATTGATTTTGTTGGCGGGCTGGAATCACTACACCTTTCGGGAACCAAAATTATTTTCATCTACGATTTTATCTCGCGCGCATGGCGGTTGTTTTTGAGGAAAATAGAGTGTAAAAAGTTTGTATGAGAATTTATATTTGTCAACACGTTTATTAAATTATACGGTTGGTGATGTAGAAATATTCAAAAGAAGATTAAAAAATGTTAACATATATGGAAGTTTGTTTTTTTACAATAAGCGGCGGAATCACCAATAGATATTATGCTGAGAAAATAATATTTAATAATTCTTTGTTATGGCTAAAAAAAGAAGTAGCGGAATCACCAACCATTATTACACCGAAAGGTGTTTACAATGGGAGAAACCGACAAATACAGTGATGACCAAGATGATTTGGTTGGATAAGCAAGAAGCTACTTCTGTGTTCGAAAAGAAGGACACACTGCTTTACCACCTGTATTTGGGAGTGTATTAAACAATCCCATAATGCATGTGATGTTATTTGCCAGCCAATCTTTTCCTGAGTACTCATTCCAAATAAAAACTAGCAATCTAGGTGTGAGATGTTAACGCCGAAAGAGAAATAATGGTAAGTGGAAATGGAAATTATAATAGACAACAAAGCACCACGTACCGATCAAATTCAATGATGAGAAATACAGAAAACGATGTGTCCAAAACGAGTTGTCTTAAGCATTGTTGACGATAGAGACAGTAACAACATTCAGAAGACATTTTTCAACCCAACCAACTGATTTTTCCTGAGTACTCATTCCAAAAAAAAACTAGCAATCTAGGTGAGCGATGTTAACGCCAAAAGAGAAATAATGGTAAGTGGAAACGAAAATTATAACAAACAACAAAGCACTGTGTCTTGATCAGATTCAACAACGAGAAATACAGGCACACGATGTGGATGGAACGATTTGTCCCAAACATTGTTGACGATAGAGGCAGTAACAACATTCAAAAGACATTTTCCGACCTACAAATTTGCACAAAGGATGACTTTTTGGTCGACATAGAGGAAAACTTTGTGTTGCAAGCGAACCATAATCAACTAATCCTGAGTCAGTATGCCCGGTGGAATTGGCAATGGGAGAGTAAAGGGCTTTCAAAAATTGAAGGTTGCGGTTGTCCATCTTATCATCAATTGCTATAATACTCATACTTGCTAGGAAAATACACAATTTTTTTATTTTTTGTTTTGTTTTTCTTATTTATATCACTCCAATGATTAGTTTAGGGAAAGAGATCGAAGAGCAAGAAACAAAGAAAATTACCTGAGCACTGTCACATCCAATGCTTGTTTAATGGCGAGCTCTAGGCATCTAATTTTTGAATATCCCATAACCACCTAAACCCTCACATGCACATATCAAGCGGAAAGAGAAATAAAGAAGAAGATGTTCGAGCTGGAGTGGCGAGAAGTGTGGTGACAACAGAAATTACGGTAGAGGTTTCGAATCCAAATCTATAAAAGTTTGTGTCTTGGGGGTGTTTTTAAAAGTTTTTAGTTGTTGTTGGTGTCATGCAGAGTGTTGTAGAAAAACTGGATGTGAAGGTGATGCCGACCTTTTTATTTATGAAGGACGAAAATTAGGTGGTGTACAAAATGGTGGGAGAAAATACAGAGGAACTGCTCAAAAGGATCGTCCTCTTTGCAAAGTCCACCTGTCACTCCTCGCAAGTCCGATAAATATCTATGCAAATAAGTTGTAAATTTAGATAGGTATGGTGTTTTCCTTTGGGTTTCAGTAGTTTTTATGATTCACAACCATCTCTTTATAAGGTGCGGACTGTTATGAGCTTCTGTATCCATATGTTTTTACGCCGAAAGGCGTATTCACTAGGGAAATCCCCCATCCCGCTGAGAAGTGACAGACATCTTACGGTTCAAAAACTCTACATCATCGACCATCTTGACTGTGAGAAATCGCTACGTACAGATAGTAGATATGGTCATTGACAGGTGTCTTGCATACTTTGCTTCCGTCTTGCATGCGGAGCAAGGTAGAGATTTGACAGATGTTCACATTTTTTCAAAGCAAGTTAGATGCAAAGCCATGCTATGCATGAAAAACACGAAAACATTGCAGCAAAACTACAAGAGATGGATATAAAGTTTTCTCAAAAAATGATGATATTCAATCCTCAAATGTGGGGTCCCCAGTTTTTTCCTTCATTAAAAAAATTCATGTCTTATTAAAGATAGTAGATTCGTTCCAAAAGTGTTTAACATAAAATTCCCTTGTTTTATGCTTGGGATTTTTGCCTCTTTATTGTTCGGCATAAAATTCCAATATTTTTCAGCTTGCAAGACGATACACATGTAGAGAGCATTAACTTGATAAGATCAACATCCACAACATTCGGTTGTATGAGCAAATTATATTTGACTGCCTTATGAATATATTTAAACTCTTTACCTAAAAATACGAGGGAGATCTTAGAACAATTAAATTGGGCCAACATTAAAATTGAGGATCATACAAAAGCTTTGATATTCTATTTATTTCTTTTCCAAAAAATGTTGAATTGATAATTGCGGTACCATTGTAGGAATTTCATGTGATGGGAAGATTCGGCCACCAAATTTAATTCCCTAATTTGAGGGGTCTTATATAAGGTTCAAAAATTAAAATTTATCCAGTGAATAGGTGCTACAAAAGTCTAACACAATGTGAGCCTTGCATAATTTTTGGGTGATGTGGAAAGGGCTCTTGCCATGCGGCATAGGCAAGTTGGGAATTGAACTTATAATGTAGGACATTATTTTGTAATTATGTTGAAATGCGTATTCATTGGGGAAAAGTCCCCCTCTCTCTAACAAGCGACAGACTATTGATGATCATGAGTAGTTGGTTGACAAAGTGCAGATACTCCTCCACCATACACGTGGCACACATTTCCACATAAAACTCTACCATAGTAATCATCATCATTGTCCACATAAGCCCAAGATTTAATAATGACATACGCGGGAGCCCAAAACTATTATGGAGGTTCAAGGTCATTCTGGTCTGACTTATCCCTGCCCTTGGATGATGTGGCGACCTGATCCGATGACTTGTCTCCCTTCTTCTTGTTGCCCTTCTTTCGGTGGTTGTCGAGTGCTACGAAGATATTAGTGTTGTTTATGCCCAAAGATAAAGATCCATTGTCCTTGCCCCTCAGTCCCCCTCCGACCATCCTAAGCTGCTTAGTCCCAGTCATAGCTCTCTTAGATGGATTCTATTTTTTCTTCAATTCGTCGAGAAGAAAGAAAAATGGTTCCAAACCCTAGAAGAAATTTCCAAAACCCTAATAAAAGCCTAAGGCTTTGTAATGTTATCTGTAAAGAGACCAGTCGATCTGGTTCCCTACTGGAATACCAAACCCTGCTAGACATTATTGGGGATTATTTTCATTTCATTTGGAAGGACTACAAATAGAAAACATAGATAATCTTGACAGGGTATTTAAGTGATGGGGCAATGGTAGAACATCTTTCATGAGGAGGTTATTATGGATTTTAGTTAATTACGTCAAAAGGCATCTTCATTAGGGAAATCACCCCTCCCTCTAACAAGCGGCAGACCATCGATTATCATGAGTAGTTAGTCGATGAAGTACAGACACTCCTTCACCGTACACGTGGCACACATTTATTCATAAAAAAAATGTTTACACGTCGTCGAGTTGAAGATATAAAACATGTATCGCATCTATTTTTCCCCAAGTGGAATTACAAGTGCAAAGAAGACACAAAAATTCCATACAATGTATAAAACTACACAAAATTATATGGCATTTACAACTATGTTGGTGTTAACACAACATCATGATTCTGAAACTTCTTATTTTAACCTCCATTTTATGTTTCTTAGAAGAAACCACTTCGCAACATTTCCATCTGGAAGCCTGTCCTAACAAAACAAAAAAACTAAGTTTTTATTTTCTTGAATCACAAAGTGTCATCGACGATGTTGATAAAAAAATTGGGGTTAATGATTACCCTCGTCCACTCAATTTGTTTTTTTGAGAAACCACCATGATGTTCTATAATGTTTCAGAGGTCTCGTTGCTCCGAGTGCAATTGATTTTCACCCAATCCATGTCCCTTTAGGTGTAAGTGGTTCCAACAACATGTGAGATATTAGCTATATCAATATCGTTGAAGAAAAGAACGGAGGACCTCTCGCATATGTTTCTGTGCACGTTGCGGGTATTGAAGAGGAAGGAATATTTCTGGGCAGAGTTGGTTCATGTCAGGAAGGTTTGCATAGGGGACTCTAGAACATGGAGGACCATAATTCTTTCGAATATTTACCCGCAGTAGCCCCACGAAACATACACCGACCAATTGAGCCTCAAACCAAAGAACATGCAATTGTGGAAAGAGTAAAGAAGAAGAAGATGTTCGAGGTGGAGCGGCGAAGCGGATTGAAATGCATCTGCAAGCTGTAAAGGCGAGGGAGTGTAGAATAAAGCTCATGCTCTTTACGACGTGCTCCCCCTCTGGCATGTCTATGCTCATGATACCCTCGCCCTAAAGAAAGTCGAAGATGGATTTATAATAAATTCCTTATGGGTAGTTGCCACACATGGTTTACATAATGTACTCATATTTTTGGGATCACTTGGTAAATTGACTCATAATAGGTTGATTATGGATCTTTTGCAACACAAAATGTTTCTGTCTTTTTAGTGGTGTTGCTAGTCTCTATCACGACAAAAATTGTCAATCTTTGTCATTACTCAAACTTTGTGGCTTCAAACATGTCTTTTTAGTGGTGTTGCTAGCTCTATCATCGAACATTTCTTTTTTTTTACGATTAATTGTTCCATCCTGTACTGGTTTTGTGGGGTTGTCATTACTCATCCTTAACTTTTCCAGGGCCTGATTACTCTTTCATTTTCCAAGTGTTTTAGCTATGCAATAATGCAGCTACATCATTTCTGTGTACGCAAACCTTTCCTTGCTGACATCTGCGTAGGGGCCATTATCTCTCTTTCTTGCACATTACTCTCTCTTGTCTAAAGATTCTCAATCTATGATTTCCAGTGACATCATTTAGCTTACAGACAATCCAGCAGTAGATATTCTATAATAGTGGAGCGGCATTAAATGTGCTGGACAACACTACAAATTTACAAATGATATTTACTTCATTATCACGCGGCAGGCTTGGATTTTGCAAGGCGTTTAGACGTTTTTAGTCGTCAAAATACAGTCACTTTTAAAATATGGCAAAATTATAATTTAAACGTCAAAATGACATGCATATTGCGAATGTAACCGTCTATATATATATATATATCGAAATTCATAAAAAATATATATATAAATGAAGATAAAATTATCGAAATATATAAAAAATTAAACAATTAGAATCTTACTATCTTATTAATGAGTATGAAATAGAAACTGCAAACTAATAAAATTAGTATCGTATTATTTGTTTGATTTTTCACAAATTAAAATTAGAAATTTGCCACTTTCACCAACGCCGAGCAAGGATTTAACTTTTTAAGCATCTATCTGTGAATGATGATTCCATAGGCAAACGCAAGTCACAAAGGATTTTTTTTTATTATTGTTTTGCAAATTCGCTGGAACTGGAAGATTGATGACAGATTGGGCGGGGGCCTTTTGAGTGTGAGAAAGAGCTCATAAATACATTCGGACCTGTCATATATGGAGGGCATATTAAAAGCATAAATGAACATTGGATTTGTTAGTTGGTATTGGTATAGGGCAGGCTGCAACGGCTAACGAGTTGGTGCTAGTATAGGGCAGCTGTTATTTTATACCTAACATCATTCCATTTCCGGCTGCAAATTGGGAAAATAAGACATATTACTGTGATTTCTTCATAACTTGAGAAGCGAGGTAAAGTGTATCAAAATTCAAATATTCTATTTGTTTTTTTTTTTTTGGAAAATAGATTTTGAAATTAAATATTACTTTTCCGTGGGCCCTTCTCACTTTTTTGTTCATTCATTTTTATCATGATTTACATTAGAATGATTTTCATTTTTAGATACAAAATTTGTCATGCATTATTATAAAGAAATTAACATTTAAATTGATTTTGCAGGTTTTGTAAAATGTCAGAAAGAAAGAAGAAACAAAGGACAATCAACCAAATGTTTAAATGGTCAATTCCATCCCAAGATCTTCAACATGAAGGTATTTCTGAATTTCGACCTAATATTGATTTGAATGAAGATCTTAATGAAGATATAGAAATTATGGGAGGTGAGGTTGAAACAAACAATATTGTTGGCAAAGAGGTAAAACATAAATTGAAGAGAGTTTACAGAGTAGAGTGGGAAAATAAGTATACATGGTTAAAAAAATTATCCATGAGGATAAAACTTCTATGAAGTGTGAATGGTGTGAAACATATGGAGCACCAGGTCCATGGGGAATTGGAAATGGTTGTACTAACATGCAAAAAGATGCAATTGTAACCCATGAGAAATCTAATGTTCACAAACTATCACAGGCAAAATGGGTATGTGATAAGTAGAAAAAGGTTATATATATTCCAACAACATATAAACATATTGATGATTCTAATAATCTTAGAATTATCACAACCATGAAGTTGGCATATTGAGTTGCAAAACAAGATTTATATTTGTCTACATATGACTCTCTTTGTTCACTTGTCATGTCATTAGATGCATATTGTATGTCCAAGGATAAAGACTATGCAACATATACAAATTGAAAGACAACCAATCAATTTATTTTTTCTATATCTAAATATCTTGAAGATGAATGAGAGTCCTTATATCTCTTTCATGTTAGATGAAAGCAATGATCGTAGCCTAGATAAACATCTTGTTGTTTATGCAAACATTTACGGATTTAGAAGGGTTGGGGTTGTCGGTCTTTCAATTCATGAAACTTATTAGTGTTGGTGATGGAAAAGGAAGAACAATTTATGATGCACTACAAGGTTTAAAAATGAATGGAATATTTCAAACAAAAATGTATAGTTGTTTTACGGATGATGCTTCTTCTATGGTGGGAAATGAAAATGGATTTGTGGCCTTGTTAAAAAATGATTTGCCAAATTTAATAGTTGTTCACACTTGTGTTTCTCATCGTGAGGCATTAGCTGCATTAGATGCTTCTAAAATGATACCAAAATTAGTGTTTTTGAAAAAGTGGCAAATAAAGTCTATTCATGGGTTCTATTAGTCGGTCAAAATATGGCACTTAGCAAAAACATACGAAGTTTCTCGCGGAAGAAGCAGAGCGCATTCAAAAGCGTGGGAGGATCGGGAAGGCATCACGTGCCGAGGACAGAGACAAATTAGGGACTTAGTTGTTTTCATGATGGTGACCTTTTTTTTGGAGATAGTGTGCGAATAGACAAACCGCTTAAAGACTTGCGCAACATGCATTGTCTATTTTTGGAGGATCGGCTATGAAGCATTTTGCATGGGTATAAGCTGAGAATAGATTTAATACAGACAATTAAATAGAAGAAGTCTATTATTAGCACACTTGCATGTGAGGCTATTATTGTAACGACGCGTGGCTAATAATAGCATGCTACCTATTTTGGGAATAGATAAGCGGTGAAGGGAAAGTCCCCACCCTAATAAATATATATTGGTCTATGTAGTATGAGATAGAGATATACAAAGATAGATATAAGTATGAGTATGTAGGAATTGAGTTATTATGAGGTTATGCTACCAAATCTGAGGTGCACATAAACTATGGTATTATCTATTATAATAAGCTTATGTGTATTTATCATGTTTAAATGCAATGGAGTGTATTGGTTGAAACAAAGTATCAAATCCTGAGTATAATTGGTTCTGCATGCTTGATTTCATCATGGTTATCATTTAAGTTTGTTATTCTCTAGATCTAGATCTGAACATGCACTGTAGAATGATATATTAGTCATGGATCTAAATGCTTTAAGTATTCATCATACTAACATCCTGCAATAACGAACCCTAAAGAGGGGCATGGTACCTTTCCACTCTTCGGTGAGCGCTCGACCTAGGATGAGTGATGTGGCTTTTATTGGTAAATTCTAGGATGCATCATTGGTTTCGTTCTTTGGGACCTCTTTTTCATTGTTTTCGTGGATGGTTCGAATGAAGATGTACCATTGACCCTAACAAGTGTTGAGGAGTGGATACACGACCTAGAAGAAGAATACGCATAGAGGTTTATAATCGATCTGATTTTGACGCACACATGTGGGTGGAACAAAATCTTTATGACTGTTTGTACATGAGAGCTTCTTTTTATCTTTCCGATAGAACTATACGAGTGGCTAGTTTCTTATGCATATAAACATAATTAGAGGTATCATACACTTGTCTAGAAATAGGAAGAATTTCAGGCCCTTTATGATGCTGATCTGATTTGGACTCACGTTGTGGATACGTGGTTCCATGGTGTTTTGAACAGCTATATCTTGGAGTACTCAATTTCCACTTATTTTTTCCCAGGTAGCTGAATTTCAATTTTACTATATCCCAAGGGAACTTACCTCCGCAAGGCATTCCAATAAATGATCAAAATTTTGATGGTAACCTTGAACTTGGAGAGTAAACCAATGGCTAACTAAACCCCACCACATGCGGGGCGGAGCAGGTTTGGTGAATGATGGCCGATCTAGTGACAATAAGGAAAAGAGAGGAAAGGTGGCTTAAGTATAATGAGGCGTGTGAGAGGGAGATAAAGAAGAAATGAGATGTTGCAGAGCGAATGGCATTGTGGAGAGAGATAGTTCGAGAAGGGTTTGAAGTTCACGCAGAAGACGTGGAACCCGAGCATTAGGAACTCCCCCATTTGGGAAATAATGATAGAGAACCCTCCTCAAACTCATGTAACAAAGTGTGTCACAGAGACAACCTAGGTCACGAGTGTGCATCCGAATTTACCTAGAAACCTTGCCCTTGTGTTTGGTTTTCCAAAGATTAGTACAAAAACAAATAACAAGCTAATTTAGGCAATGAGAGAGTACGAGTGAGTCATATAAAAGCACAATGATGGCAATGCAAATGGCTTCGTTATTATATGGGAGTACCTTTTCAAGTGTATCATCCACGATAATTTAGGTGCATAAATTTTTGGACTCTTTCTCGGGAGTAGAACACTTTGTAGACTATTGGGGTACATTTCAATACTACTTTTGGGACATATGGAAGTACATCTTCTGGTCCGACCCCAACTATAGGTTCGGGATCATGAGGTATAGGTTGCTCTAGCTCCGGTGGATTTGGTGGTTCTGAGGTAGAGGAAACATAATGGTTCTGGATCAAGTGGGGAAGGTCCGCACCAACCCCAAAATATTTACATGGAGATGTCTCTTCATCTCCCAGAGTATAGGGGCATAGAAGATGCTACTAAACACGTGCACATGTGTGAAATATTGTGGTGCACAAAAGGAATCATGGCTTCTGAGTGTAGGGAAAGTCAATTTGCTACTACGTTACAAGGATGTGCACACATCCGGTATAGAAAGTTTTACCCTGATCAGACTTGTGTAGACTACATAACTTTAAAAGATGTTTTCCTCAAAGAGTTTCACATCCTTGAGTTCGAGCGAAGATTATAAGTGTGATCAAGAATATTAAGAAAAGCACTACCGAGAGTGTCGAGAACTTGATGGCCATATCAAAATGTTGTTATCTAAGTTGTCTTATGATATTCATGCAAGCCAACATGCACAATGCTTTGTTGGAGGTCTAATAACACCTTTTACAAGGGCGCTATCATATAAGACATACCGATCCATGCAAAACACTTGAAGTAACTTTACACACCGAGGAAGTTGGAAATATAGACACTCGGGTGAGCCCATTCTTAGAAGCAAAAATCACAACTATGGCAAAGCAATTGGAGAAGCTATCGGAAAATTAAGCACATGAGACATACGTAGATTGTGAAGTGAAAGGTCACACAAAGGATAGTTTTCTCCACAGATTAGTGTGCTCGTTGATGTTGGAGTGTGAGATATGCCATTTAAACCGTAATGCTAGCCACCCCATTACTACAATGCACGATAAGGAAGAATGTCTCTTATTACTCAGTAAAATCTATGGGTCCATGACTCATGACACTCGAATACTACCAACCGATTGGTCAAATCTAGGATGCTATAGATATTTGTGTACGATAGACGGAGTTTCAGATAACTCTAAAGGAAAGAATGAGCATCGGATCAGGAACACAATTAGGTGTGTTATGATTGGAATGAAGGGAATTTTGAAGGCAAACATGGTAGAGGTAAAGGATACCATGGTAGATTCAAAGGATGAGGTCATGGTGGTGGAAGAGGTGAGTTCCCTCGCGAACGTGTTACACATGTGGATCTCCCGACCACTATAGGCGTGAATGTCCTCGAGAATATTACATGTTCTTTCTATGGAAATAATCATAGTTATGAGAAGTGCCCTGACTGGACTTTCAGTATAAGGATCTTAACAAGTAACATAAACAAGAAAACAAAGGCGCAAGGATGGTTAGGATAAATTGTGTTGTGGAAAATTAGTGGATGCCCAAGTTAGAAGTAGAATCCGAGGAATCACAGGTAAAGATCACGACCCGCATCCGAAGTGGTGCGCGCTAAAGAAGCATTGCAAGTAGCAGGCCTACCATCACTAAGGAAGAGGTACTACATGCACGCACTGCATCCTACCCATTAGAAGGAGGTTTACCAGAAACCATGGAGGTACTCAGAATATTTAGAATGAAATACAATATTTAAAGGAGAAATCACGAAATATGGAACACAAACAAGCATCGAGACTGTCCCAAACTGATATGGATGACTTGAGAGAAGTGTGTAAGATGTTGCGTCAGGAGAATATCATTCCACCGTTGGGGAATTGGTTAAAAGGAAACAATCTACGTGCAAGTACTAAGATTGGATGACAAATCTTGTATGCAAATATTCCCCCTCATAGCCTAGATTATGACAAGGAAATAAATATGAATTTTGTTGTGGATGGGTGGCTATTGAGTAATATATTGATTGATATAGGCATGGAAGTCAATGTTCTTACCTAAGATGTGTGGGTCCAAATGGGGAGACCTCCATTGCAACCATCCTCTAATGTTTTGTTCATGGCTAACCGAACTAAGGTCACTCCCATCAAAGTTTTAAAAGATGCATCCATTACCATATAAGGAGCCAAGTTCACTAGAGATTTTGAGGTTTTAGCACTGGTAGAGTCAGATAGCTTCCCAACTCTATTGGGATGTCCTTGGTGCTATGTAAATAATGTTGATCTTCGGTTCAACAAGGGTTATATCAGCTTTGAAAACAAGGAGGAAAATTTATTATCCCTTTAACAGATGGCAAATATGCGCCCTATGTTGAGCCCTTGAGTGAAGAAGACCTAAATAGGATTTATGTTTGTGCCATCTAGGATCCGTAGAGGTGCTTGATACATGTAAAGAAGGAATCCTTCAATGGGAGGATGTAGAGTCTATTAGAGATACTACAAGTGTTGCTTGTGATAATTGGGCTCATAGTAAAGAGCATATTTACTAAGGGAAAAAAGCTGCGTTATATCAAGAGAATAGGTAAAAATCGATACCTTAGTACACCAAAGAAGGAGATCCTATGGTATTCCTACACGCCATGGAAGAAAAGTAGATAGACCCACTTGGAAAGAAGAAATATGCTAGCATATACCCTACATGGGACAACAACACGTTGGTCGGTGGTCCACAAGGATAATCTTGTAGGATGGAATGCAATTAGGATTACTCTTGCCACTAGGTTCTTCAGAGAAATGCACCTATTCAAATCTACACTTATCATGGAAATCAATATGTTCAAGACCATGTTCAAGAGTGTGAGAGACTCGGAAGAGAGGGCAGAAACTTTACCACCTTTACTCTGGGTGCAAAAGTTTAATTCCACTTTATATGGTCAGCACGTGTGTGCTTGTATGATTATGAAGAACTCCATAAAGAGACTGGAAATTGGTAGGATTTAATTTCAGAATGACCTGTACTTTGACTTCTTCTCTACCAAGCCTCTCGTGGAAGAAGCATTAAAAGTCATAAAGCGCTTAAATATGGGAGATAGTGCAAAGGGTTAAGAAGTCCTACAGATTTATTGGATGAATGAAACTCAAGAGCGTGTTTTGTTGAAGAAACAAAGGTCGATTACACACTACTTCAGCACGCTTTCCTTGAGAAAGAAAAAGGAAAATGGTCTAGTTATTGGATGATGAAGAAGTAGAAAATTTGGATATAAACCATTCAACATGTAGGCGTGAGGTGTTGGACAGTGCGTATAAGACCACACGTACTATCATGAATCCACGAAGATAAAGAAAGTGAATATTGGATCAAATGTTGAGCCTAAGCAAGCCATAATTGTGGACTATTAGTGAGACTCTAAAGTGACAAAAATCATAGAGTTACTACGGGATTATCGTGGATTTATTTCCTTGGGGTACTTGAGCTTAAAGGCATCCATAAATCATTGGGGAGATGAGGATAAATCTTAAAGAGGGTGTGCGCCTAGTTAGAAAGAGACCCTACAGGATGAACCCCAACTTGCGTGAAAAGGTCAAAGAAGAGATTGACAAAATGTTGAAGTTTGGAATCATCAAGCCCCTAGATGAGTTAGAATGGGTTAGTCTAATGGTGATCAGTATCAAAAAGGATGGACGGATTAGGATCTGTGTGGACTAGAGGGAGATGAATTCAGTATCTGTGATTGATCCTCCTACGCCATTCAAAGAGGAAATACTAGAAGGTGTTGTAGGGATATGAAATATATTTGTTTATTCTCTGGTATCATCAGTTAGGATTTCCCAAGCTAATTAGTAAAATAATACTTTTACTACTCGACCGGGGTAGCTTTTCACCTATATTATGATGCCTTTTGGTTTGAAAAATGTTCTTGCTATATTTTTCACGCATAGTTGTTCAAGCGTTTAAAGAGTTTATTCATAACTTGTTACAGTCTATTTGGATGATTGGGTGGTGTATGGATTAGTTAAATATCATTTTGACAAATGTGCTTAATGTTTGAAAGGTGTAGACATTTGAGTTTCTCTTTGAACATCAAGAAGTGCATATTTGCTACACCATTTGGAATACTTTGTTAGGACACATAATCTTTAAGGAAGGTTTTTGGTCGATCCAACTAAGGTTGTAGTGATTATAGGCATAAAAGAGCCTACCAATCAAAGTGAGGTACGTGGATTCTTGGGTCATGCGGGGTATTATAGGAAATTCATAAAGGGATATACCAAGGTTGTCACACCTTTGGAGGAGTTACTAAAAGGTAAAGGTATGTTCTACTGGGAGAACTACAAAGAATGCATTTGACACATTAAAGGAGTAACTTACTACTATGCCTATTCTCGCAATTTCCTTCGTGGGACCAACCATTTCATGTACATGTATACGCCTACAGCATGACCATTGGCACGGTATTGCTCAACCTGAGAAGGTATATTAGATCATCTTATAGGTTTTGCTAGTAGAAAGATGACTCTTGCAGAGCATAATTACATAACTACAAAGTGCGAAGCTTTGTCAATGATCTATGTGCTACATAAATTCGACAAGACTATTAGCTACACCATTTTTTCTTTTATATAGATCACATGGCATTGAATTATTTGGTAAATAAGCCCATTTTACAGGGGCGTATATGCAGATGGGTACTCTTATTTCAAGAATTTGATTTCACAGTTGTGGTCAAACTAGGGAAAAGTAATTCTGGACCAGACCATTTATCGATAATACATCGGAGAAGAAGCGCATGCAATTGAAGATACCATGCCTGATGCACAATTATACAAGTTACAATGCGTGCCATCGGAATTAGAGGACATTTTTGTCTTTCTACGAACACATGCATGACACCAAAGGAATGAAATCCATGGAGAAGAAACGTCTTAATATATGCACGACACCCTATATGTTAATTAAGCAAAGTGACTGCATACAAATTAGGTCGATGAAGTCTTCCACCGTTGTATGGTACAAGCATGAGCACACGAGATATTATGGAAGAAGCTCATGGTGGTATTATAGGTGGCCACTATGCAGGTGACGCCACTCGCTATGCAAGATTTTACTTGCCGGATTATGGTGGGAGACCTGTATAAAGATTGTAAGGAATTTTATAAGGTTTTTTATCACTCATGCCGTCGTCTTAGGAAACCAGATCAACGAGATGAAATGCCTCTAAGACATTTAATAGTGTAACCATTTAAGAAATGGGCTATAGATTTTGTGGGTCCTATTTCACCAACTTCAAGTAGGACTGGATCACACTATATAGTAACTTACCTAGATTATCCGACCAGGGGCAAAATTAGTGCCTACAAAGTATTATACAAAGGGCTACAACAACCAATTTTCTATGGGAAAATATTCTTACAAGGTATGGATGTCCATTAAGTTTAACGAGTGATAATGGTACACATTTCTTGAATGAGAAAGTCAGTGGTACTATTGGATGAATTCATGATTTCACACCATCGACTACACCATATCATCCTCCTAAAATGATATCACAGGGTTTCAAACAAAATTTTGCGCTTGACATTGACCAAAATCTATGATGTTGGAAGAAAGGATTGGGAGGATAAAGTATCTACAAATTTGGGCCTATCACACAACATATAAAAGGTTGAACAAATCCACACCATTTTAGTTAGTGTTTGGAGCAGAATAGTTCTTCATATGGAATTAATGTTACCATCTTTGTGTATTACGTGTGTTGGAGGTCTAGCTGATGAGAAAGCATTAGAAGAATGGATTGAAAAGTTAATTAAGTTGGATGAGCAACGAGAAATAACATGCTGAGTCAAAAACAAGAAAAGGCTAGGCGAAAGCATGGCATGACAGCACATCGTGGATAAAAAATTTCACAATTGGCAAGATGGTGCTCCTTTATGATTCTAAGTTTTGCGCCATCTAGGAAAAATCAAAGTACATTGGTCAGTGGGCTGTATGTCATCACTCACATGCTTGAAACATGCATTTTCCAATTAGAGGCACTTGATGGAACATTGTTACCCTTACTTCAACAGAGTAGGATGAAGCCTTACTATAAATAAGTCTTATTAGTGTTTGTAATAAGGCAGTGTTGCCATTTAGATTAGGTTTTCAATTTTTTATTTTCCTTAATGTATTTCCTTCTTCATCTCTATGTTTTGTCAATTTAGTTGGTGTTTTTGTGTAATAAGCGTGTTTACGAGCTAATAACCAATTACTATTTAAATATGTTTTATGCGTAGAGGATCATGGATAACCTTAGTGTGGGGTGGTTATTATTATCTAGGTACAGGACTATTGAAAATAAGTACACATGAAAGGAAAAAACTACTATGGGTGCTATTCAAGTTGGAGAATTGAAAAAATAGATTGCTTCTGGAAATAAGGACCATAGGTGGAGGTGAATGAAGAAACAAGTATAACGCGAGGTAAGCAGAGGCCATGGGAACTACCAAGGGAAGACGCAGTGGCAAGGTACTCGGGTGCATGGAGGTGCACGTAGAAGGTAAGAAGGCACACTAGAAGGTTATAGCTTGGGTGTGAAGATGTACCACACAAAACTAATGGAAATGGTTGATTAATGAGAGAATTGTTGGTAGGTGGAGGAGAAATAGATGCACTAAATTTTTGAAAATCTATATAAGGAGGGTTTGTGAGTTCATTTTTATCGCTTCCATTGAGATAATTTGAAAAGAGCTAATTACAAACAATCCAAGCAATCATGTTGAGGTGCGAAGAGTGTGAAAACAGATGTGGAGAGAAGATTTATGCATAAGAGAAGCTTGCATTCCCATAGTGAAGGGTTTGAGCGAAGTAGACGCATTACAAAAAAAGAGCTAGGGTACGTGATTTCTACTAGGGCATGGATATTTGAACTAAGGGTTTCAACTTGCTTGATTATAGAGGGTAGAAAATATATATTTTTAAAATGGCATCAAGAAAGCACCCACAACAGAGTAAAAGGGAAGAAGAAGGTTGAGTGGAAGAAGAAATTACTCTTGAGAGCAATTTCTCGTAAATACAATATCTAGAGTGCATGGTCATGGGACAAGAATGGGATTCCCACATCCGTAAATGTAAAATCAATGATTACAACCATCGTACATCAGATAATAAGAAGGAACTAGATGCATTTTTGAGCACAAAAATGAACAAGCACACATCAAAAGATATGCCAGTGTATAATGACGCTAGTGAGAAGTTACTAAAGAAGATTGGAGTCTACCAGTTGTACGAGTTTCCATACTTTGGAAAGTATGAACCATTTTATCAATGGTTGATGAGCATAGTCCATGAGGACTTCTTCTACTTCACCAGATGGAGGGTTAGAATCACAACTACCTTGATTTCAACAGTGACAGGACTAAGGGCCTCAGGAGCAGATCTGGAGAGTGACTTAATAGATAAAGAAGTGATCTTGGAGACAAGGAAGGATCTGGGGCTATACTAAGGGTCTCAGTATGCGGCATGGAAATCAAAAATTGAAGAAGTACCCAAAGAGTGCGGTAATGCACATCCCGTAACAAAGTTGAATAACCAAGAAAGGTGGTCGTACGCGAATACAATGTGGTCGCACATTACAAGGAAGATGTCTCAAGGAGTGATCTACAATATCGCAGATCACATAGCAAAGACAATTGTCAAGAAGTGCGTACATGTGAAAAAAATTAGTTTTGGAATAATTTTATTGTCTTTGGTGTTTATGAATATTAGAGTGCCCGTTGGGCTAAAGGAGAAGATTTGGGATTACCCCACGAAACACAAATCTGCGCTTAAAAATTTAATAAATACTAATGTGAAGGGACCATGGGGGCCATTTAAATAGAGGGCGATAATTTGATGATAGGTCACAGCAGTTGTTCAAAGAAAAATGCCACATACGCAAGGAGTTACCTTCGGTAATAGGGAAGGCAAGTGTAGTTCGTGGTATACAAGCACTTTTGCATCACACGGTTCACCATGAAATATCGGGCTTGAGCCCATGGTGCAAATTACCATATGCCTTTACAACATGATATTTCTAGGTATCAGTTCGCGATTTTCAGATGCGCGCTACCTAAGCTTCAATGCATATAAGGTATATCATGACTACCACACTCACGATAAAGACATGTGTATATCCAAGACATGACTACCTACATCGAGAGGCTCATATAAAATATTATAACCATGAAGCTTTGTAAGCTTGGTCATTGGAGACGCTTGGAGAAGCACTTGTGTAGGTACTTCAACTCAATCCCAAGATGAAGAGCAATAAGTATATGGAGAATGAGTTTGCGCTCCCAGTGTCCGCCAAAAGGTAACATTACAATGGAAAATGTTCCAAAGACCTAAGCCCACAAATACAATAGAAGTAGATGATGAAGAGGAAGAGGATGAAGATAGTGGTGGTTTGGAGCACGAGGCAAGAGGAAGCCTACAAATAGGGTAGAAGTTGAGTGCACAAATACCCCACCCCAAGCCTATACAAGAGGGAGATGATGAGGACTTGGATGTAGTCCAAGGAGAGCGTCATTTCAAAAGGGTGTTTAGGAGAACCAAGACCCAAGGTACTAATCCATAATAATTTTGTAGATCACCTCAAATCTCTCCATGTAGGAGACAAATTAGAAGAGAAGGAGAAAGTCAAGCTAGACGTGGAGGGGGAAGAGTCTCGAGGAGAGTGCACCACATCTTCTACACCTTCGAGAACGTGGAAGAGCCAAATGATGAAGAAATGAAGGATAGAGAAGAAGTATAAAAGGAGGCGATGAGACAATGCAAGAGAATTCTCAGGGTACAATGCGAAACACGCTCCAAATCTCAAGCTCATGTTCCTAAGGGGCCAAGATCGAAAAGAACAAGCTGAGAATATGTCAGACGGTCATGGGTTATGCCGAGGACACAGATAAAATTATCTGCGCCCGTTTTCAAATCACAAAGACACCAAAGGAGTTGTATGGGTGGGAGCCGATGGATAAAGATATGGAACCCATGTGCACAAGGAAGCAATCGTCATGGTCTCATGCACACGCACATGGACGAACAAAAATTTTAGGTATGTGATGAGTCATGTGTATCAAATAGGTTGAAGAAGACATGTCATGCCGCATACATAATAGTAAAGCCTAGTGTTATGTCAGATGAACAAGTGAGTAATGCATTGGTGAAAGTCTCGATAGAGGTGGGATGAAGAAATATTGATAAGGATGCAACAATTAGGGCGCTAAGAGAAGAGCTAAAACTAAGGACATAGAAATAATGTGCCTAAAGTAAGAAAAATAATTGGCACATAAGAAGAACACTATTTTCATCAACATGGTAGAGGAAATTGGGGACAATATCATGAAATCAAATCTACACTTAGATCCTAAGGTACCCAAAATGTTTCCTTTGGCAATGCATTATGTACAAACTTTGGTTGATTTGGTGCTTGAAGATGGACCTCTGCACATGCCAAAACCAAAGAATCCTGAGAAGGAAGTAGAGTGAGAAAAGGCTTCAAAGATGAGGAAGATCGTGCATCATATGAGGTACTACTCCGAGCTTGTAGGAGGAGTCAAGAAAGCAGATCAAGCATTGAAAATTTGTACAGCCCCCGTGCCGTTATAAGAACCAAAAGCATTATAGAGGAAAATGAAGTCCTAAAATCCATGAAAGATGATACCTTGGACCAGAAGAACGCTTAGCACTTGTCAAGTAGTTAAGGCGGGGCCCTTACAACAACACAAGAACCACACAAGGAAAGGATGGATGAGCTTGGGAAAAATCATTGTGTAAAAGATAGACTTATTAGAAGGAAGAATGACTATAATTTCAAGCATTGTTTTGGTCTTGCAGAATGAGAAAGGAGAGATTGCACGAGATGAACTAGAATCAATCACAGTAGATATCCCAAAAAGGAAGAGGATGCACTCAATGATTGAAAAATTTAGAGGTAGAAATAAAAGAAGAATATCTAGAATTGATTCTTCTCGTTGAAGCGTAAGATGCTTTGCAGGTAAAGAGATTCTTTTATTCATTAAAATTATTTCTATTCTTATATTCATATTATTTTATTCATTTTGGAGACAACCATTACTAGGGTGACAATGCAATTAGTTTAGGGTAATGTTGGTCATTCAAAGTATGGCACTTAAAGTGAAAAAAATACGTAAAGGTTCATGCGCAGAAGAGAAAAGCACATTCAAAAGCATGAGAGGATCGGGAAGGAATCATGCACTGAGGATAGAGACAGATTCGGGACTTAGTCATTTTCACGATGATGAACTATTTTTGGGGATATCGTATCAACACCCAAACCAGTTAAAGACTTGCACAACATGCACTATCTATTTTGAGGATCAACTATGAAGCACTTTACATGGGTACAAAATGTTGAGAATATATTTACTACCAAAAATTAACTAGAAGAATTCTATTGTTAGCACACTTGCATGTGAGGCTATTATTGTAACGACGCGTGGTTAATAATCGCATGTGACTTATTTTGGGAATAGATAAGCGGTGAAGGGAAATTACCCACCCTTATGAATATGTATTGGTCCGTAGTATGAGATAGAGATATACGAGAGATAGATATAAGTATGAGTATGTAAGAATTGAGTTACTTGTGAGGTTATGCTACCAAATCGATACGCGCATAAACTATGGTATTATCTATTGTAATAAGATTCTGTGTATTTATCATGTTTAAATGCAATGGAGTGTATTGGCTGAAACAAAGTATCAAATCCAGTATAGTTGGTTCTTGCATGCTTGATTTCATCTTGGTTATCATTTAAGTCTCATATTCTCTAGATCTAGATCCAACATGAACTATAGAATGATATATTAGTCATGGATCCGAATGCTTTAAGTCTTCATCATGTTAACATCCTACAACTACAACCCTAAAGAGGGGCCTGGTACCTTTGCACGCTTCAAGAGTGAGCACTCGGGCCTAGGCCGAGTGATGTGCCAGGCTTGCCAAGGCTTTTAATGGTAAATTTTAGGCTACATCAGTTCAAAATTCTACAAAAATTACTAATGAGCTCAATGCATTGCAAGACCTTATGAAACTAGATACTCTCCAATGCGTTTAGATTCATGGAGTTAGATGGTTATCTAGGGACAAGTCATCAAAGGCTAGTGGCATTGATTTCGCTATATTGAATTTGTGGAAAAGTGAGAAGAAAGAATCATGGTATGACAAGGCAAGAATATTTTCTATTCAAGATTGTTTGACATGCTTGTTGATGTTATGTGTGAACTTAACAAGTTAAACAAATAATTTCGGTGGAGCACATTGATGTCACTTCTCTTGGATCTACTATCGATGCCACTATTAATACTCTAAGGAGAATGTTTATGAATAATAATTCATTTCCAAATGGTACTTATTACTTATCAAAAATTTTGGAGGCATCTTAGTTTGGTCATATAAAAATAATTGATAAAGAGGGAGTAGTTCACAAGCATGAATTGCTTTACACATCTATTCCTAATGCACATGGTGATACTCTTAATACATAAAAGCAATGATTCATTCCTTGTATTGATGGCACATTACAAAGTTGCATACAACTTACAAAAGATTATGTTCAAAGACTAATAGATTGTTTAAATGCAAGGTTTCCTGATCTTTCTATTTTTAATGCAGTGAAGTTGTTTAGTCCCTTACACTATTCACATGATGTTTTGGTTAGAGAAAATAATTAAATGCGTTGGCTTGAAAAATGTTTCCAACATCTACATCGAATGTTTGTAATGAAGGGATGGACATTCCATCATTTGACATCGAGGCTTGTAAAAAGAATTGCATCAATTTATTGATACATTCCCCTCGGTGGTGTGAGGGATTTTCTGTTAGAGAAGTATAGAGGGTTTTTGTATTTCTAAAAGTTTTCAAACCGAATTTTCAAACATGTTAAAACTTTAGTAGAGTACACTTGTGATTCCTTCAAGTACAACAATATGTGAACGAGGGTTTTAAAGCAAAACCGGATTAAAGATATAAGAAGATCAAAGCTAGAAATTGGAACATTGGATGTAGTCCTCGCGAGTATCACTAAATGGACCTTATCCTTCATGATAGTACTGGGAGAAATTGTATGACATTTGGAGAGGGGAAAAACAAAGAAGGCACAAAATATTTTGTGAAAGAAATGGTTGATCAAATTAAGTTTTAGCTCTTTTATAAACACATTTTGTCTAAATAAAATTTGTAGTGATATTTTATTTCACATGATGTTTATATTATGCTAAATATCTAGAAATATTATGCATTTAATATTATATTATTTATTTCAATTTCATTTTATAAACTCATTTAAGATTATTTTTTCAACCTTGTGATTGTAAAATTTTACTCTATTGTTTGTATTTGTAATAGTTATTATAAAAATAAATTTGACATGCATATTATATTTTGAACGTCAAATGACATCCATATAATGTTTTAGACCATCAAATAATATTATTGTGACATGTAACATTGAACGTCAAAATCCAACATTGCCATACGATAAAAATCAATAAATGCTCCCTGCTCCCTGCAAACGCAGTGCGATCTGATGAGTACTTGAAGTTCAACTAATGACATACCTTTTCATGTATTATGATTTGGGAATCGATCACATGATGGTCATGGAACTGACGGGTTCCGACTCGCCAACAACTTATCACCGATGTTTTTAATGGTGAACATTGCTAGATGTTATGCTAAGAAGTTGAAGTTAGTACGTGATTATTAACTTTCATCGTAAAAAAACTTAGCTTTTCCATCTGTTAAATTTGGGTCTAATATATTATTCACGAGACAGTTCCCACGTGGTAACAAAGAAAACAACACATTCGTTGGACTGTAGTAGGACTGTAATTTGATGATCACCCCTACCTGTCAAAAGGAAAATATGTCACCATTTGATCATATATATACCTTTCGATTTACGTTTTGAATAATATTTAGGATTATCAAAAAAGTTACAGTTTAAATAATATTAATTTTTTTCTTAGATATTGAAAAGAAAAATATCTTTATAAGTTCTCTTCAATGACTAGATTTTTGCAGAGGCAAAATAAAAATGACTCAATCATTTATTGAGAAAATAATTCTTGTTAAGTAGTTAAAGTTGGACCGTGTCCAGACAGAGGGGATTAAGCCCTAGGCAAACTAGGCAGTTGCCTAGGGTGCCAGCAGTCAAGGGGCGCTTGAATCTACAAATTTCCTGTTTGTTGATTAATTTTAGAACTTAGCTTTAAAATATTTTATTTGAAGATTTAATATTGATCAACCCATTTATAGATATTATTATATAGTAACATATATTTCACGCATGCACATAAAAAAATTGTAATATTTTTTCAAGTAAAAAAATATCACATATTTATAAACACATGATTTTTTTGGTATTGTTACTCATTCTCTCATGTATCTCCAAATTATGTAGGTGTGTAGTTTGTTCGAGTAAAATATTAATGTATTTTTTATAATGTCACTAGTGTATCTAGTAGAAGTGAGTATAATTGAAGGAAAAAAGTATTTAATTCTCTATTCTTAATTTTTGGGGGAAATTTTCTATTAATTTACTATAGAGGAATTGGTAGGCTTAGTCCAAATACACCTCTTCACAAAACCATGGGAGCTACATAAACGTTTTTGTTTCTTTGTAAAAAATTGTGCTTTATTTCATGATGGAGTTCACATCACTTACTTCATATGGCTAAATCAGACTTGTAAGAAGCCTTGTATAAAATATTGTATTTTTTGCATTGTATTTTTTTTTTTGCATCCTTCTATGATAATTTAGTAAAATATTTTTGCTATTATGTTATTATGACCATGATGAAAATTTAAAAATATAATGATATAGACATATTTTATTTATTTGCTTGATGGAAAAATAAACTAAAATTGTGAGGAGGGCGTCCACTTAAACTAATGCCTAGGGCGCCCCTGACCTTTAATTCGCCATGTGTCCACACCAAATAGAAATTATAACATAATGTTCATACAAATAATTTAATGTTATTATTTTAAAAAGTTACATTTTTTGTAAAATCATGACTGGAAAAAGAAAATGGAATGCAATGTCAATTGGAATAAACATGTATGGTGTTATCATACATCGTTGCACATTGGGTTTAGGTGTGAGAAGAAAACTATAGTCATTGGTTTTAATTAAAAACATGTTTTGAAATATAAAATTATTAGTAATATATGTATAACGTCAAATCTATTAATTGTGTGCATGTAATACAAATAACATAAATTTATCAAATTTATGGTATGTAAAAAAAAAACAAATAATGCAATAAATAAATAACATGCCTAGGGTCGGATCGAACTCAGTGGGGCTAAATTGATCTTCTTAGCTTCTTTCTACTTGAAGTTGAAATAAAATCTGCATTGAAAATAAATGAAAATTAGTCATTTAAAGATTGTATAGAGATAATCATTCTAAATTTAAGTAAACTAGAATTAGAATAGTAAATTACTAAATAGTTTAAAAAATCAATATAGAATATATTGTAGATTCACTTAACAAAAATGGATAAAACATATTTTTGAATTTAGAATTTGTAATTGAATTGAAATTTGTTGTTTCTAAATGTTTACTTGAACAAAAAATCATATATTATATTTCTAAATATTAATTATTAATATATTAGTTTTTTCTACTTCATATAATGTATGACTACTAACAATTTTTACGGTTTGTGTAAACATACACCTTCAAATTTACACTTACACACTAAATAAAGGTCTAAATTTGCGGTTTAAAGTTTTATTAAATTGTAAAGGAAATATAGTCCACAAACCATCAAATTCTAGTTACCTATCTTTAGTAACCTCCACATTTAATTAATTTTCCTTGAATGCGGGATGAGTGCATCCAACATTCAAGGAAAATTAATTAAATGTGGAGGACAACACTCGTGTCCGGACTTAGAATTTGATGGTTTGTGGACTATATTTCCTTTACAATTTAATAAAACTTTAAACCGTAAATTTAGACTCGCTATTTTTATTCAAGTTGTAAATTTGAAGGTGTATATTTTTACAAACCGTAATAATTGTTAGTAGTCATACATTATATGAAGTATAAAAACTAATATATTAAAAATTATAATTTAGAAATATAATATATAATAATATATGATTTTTTGTTTTAAATGTGTAAGGATAGCCTAGGTGGAGATTTGTTATCAAACTCCACATTTTAATCAAAAGTTGATGACCCGTAAGAATCCAATGCAGGTAAAATTCAAATTTAGGATGTCCTTTATCTTCAAGGAGATTTGGAATCATAATCCATATTTTTATCAAAAGTCGATGACTAGGCGCATAAGAATCCAATGCATGGCAAAATTACAATTTAGGATGTTCTTTGTAATCCTAAGGATATTTGGAATCATAATCTAGATCTTTATCAAACGTAGACAATCGGATGCGAGAATAATCCAATGCAGGCAAAATTAGAATTTAGGACATCCTTTGTCTTCTTAAGGACACCTTACGTACAAAATGAATGCATGGGTTAAATTTGATGGTTGTTTAGTTTTATTTTTATTTTTAATATTTTTAATGTTTAGGGTGATTTTAATTTCAAAGTATTTATAAAAATTGAAATAACTATCATATCATACTTGTATATTTCAAATGTAATAGTCATTTGTATCTATAAATTTGTATGTAAATTATATAAATATGTATTACATATAATTAAATAAACATAAAATAGTTGGCATAAATAATACAATTTTATATTTCTTCCTTAAAGACAATATTTCAAAATATCACCACCCAAAAATGGTTGCACAAGTATAAGTGGTTGTCAATTTAACCCCTAGTTGAATGTGTGGCCATTAGTGGTCCAAAACATGAACTAGTGCGTCTTGTGACTAATAATACACCATCGAGTTCAAAGCTCACATGTCAAAGTTTATTATTCACTAACTCATTAATCCTTGGTGTTAGTTTAATGTTTATAGTTTAAATTTATAGGAAAAATCAAAGTTTTCTATCGACCACCTATTTAAACAAGGTCATGAAATGGCAAATCTTTTAGAAGAAAATGCATTTAAGGTGAAGAAAGGAATTGATAGGGAGTTGTATTTTATGTTTTAGTTTTAAGTATTTTTGGTTATTGAATTCTTTTCTTCACTACTACTTGCTATTGTAAATTGTTGTATTTTTAGGTCCCAGAATATTTATGTATGAGAAACCATTTTAATACATGTTATTTTAATGCTAAAGTGGAATACCTAAATCAGTTCCAGTCTTTTAGGAAACATTTATAGCAAAACAAACCCCGAGCGAATATTTTAAACTTACATTCAACCAAATGAACCATGCTACGCATGGTGAACATTTGATCATGTGCTAAAGCAAACACTAAAAATGAGACGAAATCCAGGCTTTAATTTTTATTAGATGAAGATTGTATTTACACTAAGAACATTAATGTTACAAGAAACTTGCATTTCTTGAGTTAGATATGTAGATTGAAATAAACAAAAAAAATACAAAAAAGAAAAACAATATCATAATAAATCTTAAATGGCATATATATGCTAAAAACCAAACCTATGATGTGCAAGTGTGGTGTACTCTAATTAAATAGATATGCAAACCGTAAAAATTAGAGGAAATCCGCTTCAATTTCAAATAAATTAATCTTGTATTTAAACCACTACCATAAAATTTACAACAATTTTGCACCTTGTGAGTTGGAATGCATAAACTTACAATAAATATAAAGGCAAAACCACAATGGAAAAACAAATAAAACCCCGAAAATTATGTTTTAGGATCACGTCCAATCCTACCATGTGTTGATTGGGGTGAACCTTTGATCATATGAAAATGTAAACTCTAAAATTTAGAGGAATCCCACTTCAGTTATGATCAAATTATGCATTAATTAACACTAAATAGTATAAGTCATACATTTCACAAGACAATAATAGTTTGGCCTTGCTTAATGAGAAAGGAAATGTAAATTAAAATAAAATAAAAACAACCAAAACATTAAACCTGATATTAGGTTTTAAGCTCACATTCAAATATTTAATGTATTATATGGAGTGAACCATTGATCATATAATACGTGCTACTAAAAATTAGAGGAAACCCACTTCAACTTTTATCAAATCCAGTTTATGTTTAATCAATAAATAAATTTTACAACAAATTTGGATTTCAAGGTAGAAAATGTGTAATTTAAAATAAATTAAATGTCAAAATTACCTTGACAATAGATTTGTAAATAGTATTTATCCTATAATAATGCAAACATCAAAATTCAGAGGAAATAGACCTTAGTTATGATCAACCTACATTTACTCTATGCACCACAATTTTTTAATCAATTTAGCATTTAGCGAGGTAGAAAGCATTAAATTTTTAAAAATAATTAATTTTAAAAAGGAAAATAAATTTGACAAAGTAATGCTAATACAAAATTAAAAACAAAAAACAAAGTTGTTTTATGCATTGGGGCCCGAGGGAAAAGGATAGAAAATAATCAAAATGACAAACATAACAATTAGAAGAAAAAGAGCAACAAAGTGGCTTTCTGAATGCTGGTACATGAATAGAGGAAAAATGAAATTCCATTAACTTTAAATTCCCTTGACTTGAACTTTAAATTTTAGGTGTATTGAACAAGTTCTTCTATTATCTGTTTAATTTCCATGTTTTGTTGTATGGTCTTTTCAATGCTTCTTAAGCTATCAGTTTTTTTGTTTTTTATTTTTTCTTAAATATAGTAGTTGGGTCATTTTCGAACATTTTTTCCGTTAAGAAATTTGGATCATCATTAAATATAATTTTTCAAAGTAAGAGGTAAAATGAAATACACTATGATATTATCCATTTTTAAAAAGTTGGGTCATTTTCGAACATTTTTTTCAACATAAGTAAGAAATGGATCATCATTAAATATAATTTTTTCGAAAGTAAGAGGTAAAATGAAATACACTATGATATTATCCATTTTTAAAAAAGAGGTTTTTAGGATCAAATTTTACTTTTGGAATCCATAGGCATAACATATGAGGTGATTCCAAGAGGGTTCGGTCATAGCAAGCGGTTGCTCCCAACAACTACTTTTCTAAAATAGGCCGAAACTCACTTCTCAAACATGATCATCAAGCATTTTAATGATTTTTTTAGGTTGAAATTAATTCAACGTACGACAAAGGAGAGGAGAAAATACTTTAAAATTGGAAGTGAGGTCTAGAGAACCTTCTTGTGTGTCGGTTTTGATAGACTACTAACATATTTAGAGGGCCTATTTTTGACATTACGAAAGTACATTTTCTCATCTTTTACCCTTCATGATTTGTTATAAAATGTGAAAATTTATAGTGGATATTTTTTTATTCAAGATTGGTAGGTTCATAATAGAGATGGTTATCATGCCTTCCACGATGACGTATTTTTATGCTTTCTTAACTTGGTATAATTTTTAATTTAAATTGATTTGCAACATGAGTTAATAATACAAGGAAGAGTGAATGATTTTATATAAAATATATCATTTAACTCTTCTCAAATAATAATTTCAATTTATGAACTTCAAAATTATAAGGGGTAAAATACATGATTGAAACCGATTGATGAGAAGTAGTTAAGGAGATTAATGGTATATGTCTAGTTGCATTTGCTTGTGGGGTTCTAAGGAATTTTATTCCCACCCAATTTTGTGCATCTCTCATAACCATTGTGGTCCATGAAAACACACCTCTTTAATTTTTTCACACAAATAATCCACATGCATTTTCGATGATTCCAAAAAGTAATCGGATTCATCAAAAACTTAGAGTATGCATTGAATTCCCACAAAATTGAGTTCATCTCCCAAATTATTGCAAGATAACTTTTCTTTTCTCTCTCTTTCAATCTACAATGATAAAAATATTTATAAAACATATTTTTAAAGGTCTTATTATTACCAACAATGATACCTTTTCCCCAATAGTTCACATATGTTTCATGCTCCCAAAATTTACCTATATATCTATAATGGAACTTATGACTATAAAACTCATATGCTCTCTCCAAACACCAAGAAAATACATCCACATAGCCACCAAATTTTGGAGTTTCCTCAAGATAGCAAGAGAACCAAAAAGGTCAATACATAGGTGCAATGGTAAATCCCCCTTCTTTTTCTTTTTTGTGCCTCGATTTCAAGACAACTCGCACCATTAATAATATTTACATCCCTACTTGACTAAACATACAAGGAAGTATGCTAGTAAACAAATGAATATTACTTGGTTAGGTATGTTCATGTAACCCCCTCCATTTGAGGAATTTTGGCAAACAAAGTGTGTCGCTATTTTTTCATAAAAGTCTAACAGAAAGCACTCGTAACTACAACCAATAATAAAAATATCTCCATTACGCTTTGATGGATGTCCATAACCTATTATTAAGATCTTATTTTAGCGTAGGTGTGGAGAATGCTAGGAAGGTCATGAAGTTTGGATTTGCACCGACATATGTATTTGATTGAAAGTTTCTTTAGATTTTTGAACAACCCTTGTCTCGATAAGTTTGTATTCATGAATCTTGTTTCTTTTAGGCATTACTCTTATTTTTGTAATTTTAATCTTCTCTAGGATTTCTCTTCTCTAAGAACAAAGATCTCTTATCCCCTCTATCTTGCTTGCAATACACCTCATATACTTCTTTCCTCCACTGCTTCATCTTCTTTCCTCCATCTCTATGTATTGAGCATTTTTTTAATCTTTTTAGTATCCACAAATAAATCCTCAGTGCAAGATTTTTTTCTCTTTCCTTCTAAGGTGGAGGTCATCCCTGTCAAGTTTATCTCTACAAATATCATCTTTATTTGTCTGATCTATTATTCCTCCATCAATATCTACAAGGTTTACTTCATGTATGCCTTTTTAACGAACCCATTTTGTACACACAACTATGTTCCATTTTGAGGCGTTTTTTCAAAACAACTCACAAACCGAGCACATGCTTCCCAAATTCAATAGTGAGAAAAAAATAATAATTACTACACAATGCCAACACCATCCACTCCTAGTCTCAAACTCACAACATTTGCAATGTGCCTAACTAGAGGAGGTGCTGACAGAGGTTATGGAGATAGATTTTAAAACATTCAATTCATTTTCCTAGACGTTCCTTACCATGTTTCAAGCTCCACACATTGATCGAGTGAATCTTGGATAAGGTCATGGAATTTGGATTTACACCTAATTGCATTTGATTGAAATTTTCTAAGCCTTTTCAACAAACCCATTTTGTGCATATCTTGCAAAGAAATGTTGTCCACCAAAACAACGTCTTTCCTTAAGAAATTCTATAAAATAGTTCATGTCCCTGTCTATGCTTCCACATTTTGCATATAGGTCTACTAGAGCATTTGCAACTACAACATCTGACAAAATTCCTCTATCTTGTATGCTTTTATGGACATTCATACCTTGTTTCGAGCTTGCATTTTGGCACATGCTAAGAGTACATGAAAATGTAAACTGATCAGGTTGGAGACCTATTTGTTGCATAGGTGAAACAATGTGACTATCTCGTGAGGAAACCCATTTTTTTGTGCATTGTTGTAATCATCTCCGATGAGAAGATGCCTCATTCTTTCATTCTTGGCAAAATAAACAAGATTATGGAATTTTTATGGAGTTTGGCTTTGTGCCTACAAAAATTCCTTTGTTTTGAAGTTTTTAAAGTCATTTCAACAACCATTTTTTTAATCAGCTTCGCAACCTCTACAATTATCCAAAATCATTGAAATTTACATGACCTTTGTTTCACGCATTGGATCTAAAAATAAAATGTCTTTATTAATTTGCAAGGTATGTGGCAATTCGACAGTCGCATGTTGCAATGAGAACTCCTACCGCACACTACCTCCAATCCACTTGCCCACCAATTCCTCGCACGCCCCACAATAACATTATTTTTATTTGATTTTTGTTGAGGTTACATGCCTTCCTTTGCCATACTCCATACTACCCACACTAGTCCTCCCAATAACTTGGTCCACCCATTTAAGTTATTTTTTTTTTGTTTGATGTGGGCAATACATAAGTGTAATACATTAGGTGAGTTTTTACATCATTTATTTAAAATAATCAAAACCAAACTTACGAGATTTAAATTACATTTTAAATAATTAAATATAATGCATAAATTATTCATAACAACATTAGAAAACATATTTTCATTCAGTAATACACTAATTAGATTCCTAATACAAGGCTTAGAAACATTTTGTTTCATCATAAAGGTTTATCTATAACCCTTCTTCTGATCACTACCTATTCTCATAATACATTATATATCTTTTTCTTGCATCTAATTAATCATCTTATTATATATTCTACTCTCCCTTATTAAAGTTCAAGCTGAGTGTTCTTTTTGGATTTGCAGGTGCCCACTTCCCTTCGACACCTTTTGATATTGATTATGACATTGTTGACTATACTTATGGACATTATTGTAGCCTTTGAGTTGGTATGATGTTAGACATTAGAGATCATGGACTGTGGTTGATTTTGATTCATAGATGATGCATGTAGATTATTAGGGACATTTTATATTGATGTTGATACACTGCTTGGCATGGGTATATGTGTGTGTTTTCCTTACATGTGATATTTTTTCATATCGAGTAGACCTAGAAAATTGAACAAATCTTGTGATCATATGGTTATGGATGAAATTGTAAATGATATTGTTGCTTGCTTGGATGATGTTGTGATTTATATATATAGATGATTTTGGAAGTTATATTTTATATTTATTTGGACATTTTGATGCGTCCATAAGGCCAAAGGAGGTATTTATGTTTTGCAGGTAAACATGTCACAACAAACATCGGGGGATTGGAGACCAACCACATTAGAATTCTAGATGAATTCAACAAGGGTCACCATGGCAACGTGTATTTTTTGTCTGTATGTTGGATTATTGTTAGGGGTTCCCATGGGGGGATCACCTTTAAATGTGACCAAGGGGTTATGTGTATTCTTTTATTGTGTTCCCTTTATTTAATCCTTGTATGTGAATTTTAGTGATGTATTTTTCCTCTTTATTATTTATTTTGTTTGTGTCTAGATTTGTGAGTAATCATGTTGTTAAATAAATTAAAAGGGTCATAAGAATTCATGTATTAGAGTTGATGTCTCTTGGATTATGTGTTGTAAGATATGTGTAAGTAAATTTGAGTGTGAAACACTCCACCTTCCTTTCGAAATTTAGATCTGTCCTGGGGGCTGATGTTTGAGGCTTGTGGGACAAGTTAAAATTGTCCCACACCTCTTAAATTTGTATACCAACATTACCTATGGTTGGGGAGTCAAACATTAGGCCTCATTATGTATTTTGGGAAGGAAAGTTGTAAGTTTTACCGCACCTTATTACATAAAATTAATTTTGGTCCTTGGGGTGTGGACTTGGTTTGTGTGTGTAAGTGAAATATCATTTATTCACCCACCCTTTTTAATTATGCTTTGGAGCTGAAGTGACTTATGTGGTGGAGTTGAGGACGTGTGATGTGGCATCCTACATGGACCCTAATCATCCTCCTCTCTCCTCTTCTATTTATTCGAATTCCTTGGCTTGTTTTGGGCATGAATTCATTTTTCGGTGATTTCATTTTGGCTATTTCTTTTGGTTTTGAGCTCTGTAATTTTGGAAGAGAGCTACATATTTTTGTTGAATGCTTGCTGATTGTTGGAGCTTTTGGAATATTTGGATTGGAAAAAGCTTGGTATTGAAATTTTGTGGAAAACTCTACCGTGGAGAGGTAGGATCTTGGCTCTTTAAAATGTTCTTCCTTTATGTATGCATATGTGAGTGCTTTGAATATCCGGGTATGTTATTGGCTGGTTGGGTAGATTTACTAGGTATGGTGTGGGAGAAGACTATGGGGATCTCTTGTGGGAAGGCATAAGAGTTTTGGGGAGGTATAAGTGTTATTGTGGAGGGTGTTTTGGATTGGGTTCCACCTTATAAAAGAAATAGCTTTCATTTCTTTACTCGTTATGGAGTTCCATAAGAGTGTGGGGAGGCATAAGAGAATGTGAGGTATAAGGGGTATTTGGGGAGGCTTATAGGGCATGTAGGGGTTTTGAAATTATATATATATATATATATATATATATATATATATATATATATATATATATATATATATATCATTTCAAAACCCCTACATATATGTATTGGCGGGTTTATTTTAAGGTGGACACCCATTTCCCCATTGGGAGGTATAAGCAACTTCCCTATAGGTCTTATTCCTTTGGCTTGTGCATGATGAAGCCTAAGTATTGTTTGTTGTTCTTCCTGTGGTTGTAAAATGTAGTATGTATTGGACTGTGTTTTATATGTGAAAATTGTTTTTGTGTTGTGATTCCAGTTTGTTGCTATGAGTTGAAATACATTTCTTATTTCCTTTTGGTTGGGGCTCGGGGCCAATGAGGAGGAAAACTTCTCCTCTTCATTAGAATTCTTTGTTGGGTGGAGAGCATTGCCTTTCCTCATTTTTTGTTGTGATCAAAAGATACATGGTGGATCTTCTTGTTGTTGTTCGAGGCGAGGATGAAGAAAAATTTTGTAGTTCCCTTGGGGTTTCCTTTTTGTAAAATTTTTCCACTTCAAGTGGATGGCATTGTAATATTATTGTGGTGGAATTTGCTCAGTTTTGGAAATGGAATCTACATTTGAATGTGAAAGATGTATACTTTGTAAGTTACATTTGATGAATGGACAAGGAAGTTGTAAAAGAATTTTGGAGTTCAATAGAAGTTGTTTTAATTACCACAAATGGTATGGTTCTCAATTGAAATCTGTGTTTGAAATATATTGTGAAATCTCTGTTTGAAAATTTGAAAGGAAATATGTATGAAGAAATATTATATTTCTCTGTTTCATTCGAAATGCATGATTTGAAAGTAGAACTACATTTTGGGTCTTCACATATTGATTGAAGTATAGTTAAATTTTGTAAATCAGATTTGAATGAATTTAAATATTTAGAGGATGATAATGAAAAGTAGATCCATTCGAGTTTAAGTATGATTCTATTTTTTGATTCACTATGTAAACCTGTAAGATGAATATCAAAAAAATATACAGAACCATCTGCATTGATGAAAGGCAAGATAAAACATTAAAATAAGTTAAGGAGGAACAAAACAAATCTTAAAATAGTTTTTATTGTTTAAGAAATTTATGCAGAACTTTATTAATCGAAAGGGACAAAATAATGCAGTTATAGAAAAAGGAGAAAAGAAATTCGTATTGAGAACTCAAAATTTAACATTAATCCTTGCAATCCATTCTAAATATTTCCAAGTGCGATTCTCCATGTCTATTTGACATGTTGAGGAAGAAGGAATAGCAGATTGGACCAATTATGGGAGTCAAATCATTTAATTCACGTTTTAACGGAAGAAAAGACGTTAATGCAAAATTCACCCACTTAAGTTTGTCAAAATGAATTTTGATGCTAACTATACAAATGGGAGTTCAAGCCCTTTCCAAAAGTCCTCGCCCCAAATCCGAGCTTTTAGTCTTATGTTATGGCCTTCTAAAGTTTTTACTTCGCTTGGTTAAAAAAAAGAGAGGGAAAATTTTGTGAATCGGACTACAGCGAAAAAATTGCTTAGGGCACTTTTTATAAAAATCAAAACGTCACAAATTCCTTCGTGGCCCCGCAGCCCCGTCATTTCTCTTTTGGGAAAAATGCCTTCACGGGCCTCTACCTTTCAACCTTTACCTTTTTGAAAATGAGTGAAAATTCCTAAGTTTCCCCATTGGCCCACGTTCCTACAGGTCACTATTAGACCGACACATTGATTCGCTTAGGGTCGGCGGAGACGCGGGTTATTTTTAGCCTTCATACTTTTTAATAATAAAGCCAATATTTCTAAGTTTTCCTTGACGGTCCGCTTCCCCGCTTGATATTTTGGGCAGGACACCCGCATCTCTCGGGCATCGGTGGAGGCATGGGGTTTTTGAACATTTTTTCCCTTTCAAACAAAAAGAGTTAGAATATAATTTACCTCCGACAACCCATCTTTCCACGTGGGCTTATCAATGTGCCACGTGTCCCTTGCGCTTTGGGAAAATTTTCTTGCAAGCGTCCGGCTGGCCCGTCTTTGGGAAAAAAATTCATCCCTGGCCCACTGCCCGCCTTTAGGGAAAATTTTGTTCCCAGTGGCCTGCTGCCCACTTTTGGGAAATTTTTTTCTACCCTAGGCCCGCAGCCCACCTTTAGGGAAAATATTTCTCCACAGCCCATGTCGTCCTATAACTTAATTAATAAGAGGAGTTAGGAGGACTTCTTTATATCGTTGAAAGAGGAAGAAATTTCCTATCCAATGGAATTGTTTTTAGGAAGATTTAAGTGCATTAATTATGTGAAAATATGGTTGAAGTACAAATATGATTTTGAGAGTGGGTAAGTGGGAAGTTACCTCTTTTTAACTTAAATGTTTATTTCTAAAGCATGGGTTGACCTTTTTAAGGGTCACGTTAGGGGATAAGGGAATGTTCTCCTATCCCATGCAAATAGGAACCTTATTTTGTTTAGACCTGGTGGAATTAAATACCCAAGGTATTTAATTCCTTTGGCCCTTTGACCCTCTAAATTAATTAAGGAATATTTAACTATAATGTTAATTTAATTACTTATTAAGTTAACTCCTAAGAGAAATTTAACTATAATTGGATTAATTATACTTATTAATTTGGTAATGTGGATCTAAGGGTTGTTAAAACGGGAAAATTTTCATTTAGTAAATTATAATTGACCTTGAATCCTTGTTGTGTCAACCCTTGCTTGAAGCTTGGTAGTAGACATGTTTTTCAAAGAAAAAAATTATTCCATAATTTTTCTATCTAAACCTAGGTTGTTCTTGGGTCTCGAGTGGTCGTTTTATCGGGAATTAGAGGATTTCTCATCTTCAAAATTTGAATTGGCAAATAATGGATTTTTGTGAAAATTTTGTTGAACATGAATTATCTCCTTTTTGCTTTCAAGTAAATTATATTAGGATATTTATTTGATAAAACTATTCATTTTTTAAAATATAGAAGATGACACACTTTTCGTTGATTTTAATAAGGCATGTGTTCTTAAGATTTCGAAGATCCCATAGACCTCTCCATCAAAATCCATCCCATATGCATATGATTGAATTATTTTCCATTCATCGGAAAAAGAAAGTGATAACTAGAAATATCTATTACATCTCTTCTTCTAGAGCATAATAACTCATTTTGAGTATGTCGCCAATCTCATAGATCATCTCTAGTTCCTTCTTCCAATACTCTTTGATATTGTTCCTATAAAAATAGATATTCTCACTTAACGCAACCCACCACACTTACCTAACACGCTTTCAACCAAGTTGGAAAATCTAGAGATGGTTCTGTTTCGTTGAATGCCTATCTACACAAAAACATCATCCATAACCATAGGTTGATTTTTTAATGAAAGTAAATTTTTATAGTTTAAAGATGGATTTATCATGATTCGTGACTATAACCAAACTTCGACCCCAAAAGGTTCTCCTTCAAAGAAGAGCATCCATTTGATGTCGATTTTAAATGTTATCAATAAAAATTAGAAACTCATATGATTTATTTTGAATTAATAAATTTACCCTATCTTCAAGAATCTCTTTACCTTTTCTTATATTGTATATTTAAACTTCATCGCATGTTAAGTTCTTTTAGAGATGATTCCCAGAAAGTTTTCGAGCCAAATTAAAGGTTAGGAGTGCCTTAGGCAATAATTGAAGTAGACATGCTTCTTAAAATTTTAGTAAATAATTATTTGCCATCAAATAAATAAATAAAAGCTATGCACATTATCATTTTTTTAGTATTTGCATAAGGATCATAGGACATCATTAAGCTAGAGAATTTAGTATATAAAAGGATTAAATATATACTATAAATTTATCAAGTAAGGACAAGTATTTATCAATGGATGGACAAAATTATTCACGGGAGGTTCTTAGAAAGCAAAAACTACAATTTTGTATTCAAATTTGGTTACTTTTCTTATTTACCAATATCAAGTAGGTTATTGGAATTAAAACTAAAGAAAGCACCACCATTTTTCAAAAATATTTTTTTAAGGTCGCCACATCATTTTGTGAAGAGTGGTATCTAGAATAGAAAATTTTCCCCTAAAACATTAGGAATGGATAATTAAATACTTATTTCATTCAATTATACTTGTCTTTAGTATCTACACTAGTGTCATTATAAAAAGTACACGAGCCTTGTAGTCACTTTTGCACCCACTAAGAACAAGGGAACCTCATGCGCACCGACCTATCACCCAGCGGGCACTGGGTGCTCACCCGAGGCATGCGAGAGGGAGCCGAGTCTCTCTTTTATGTGAGTCTAGTGGAAGGCATAGTTCATGATTCTGACTTAGTGATTTAACAGACATGAAGAGCTATAGAGCTCAGGATGGCTTCTACACCCCTTCAGTCATAATAGAAACAAAGCGTGCAATAAAATAATAGAACCAAGAGTTGTAAATCCACTAATATACTTAACCATTCAAGTGAGGTCCATGATTATACAAGATCAAAAGTAGAGTAAAAACATGCAGATAATACAGAAGGAGATCTTAATGTAAACATGATGGTAACCTTATCATATTTATTTAGAGTCTTGCTATAAAGTATCACAAAGGGGCAGACCATAGTCATGCGCCATCTCTGGATTCATATAGGTATCTCCACAAAACAAAAATTTCTTTCCCCATTTTCCCCATTACATCCTTACTTGGAATTTTGCACCTATTTTCATCTCATAGTTCTCATAGTAATTTTGTAGAGCTCTGCTACCTCTCTCTCTCTCTCTCTCTTCTTTGCCAAGGGCACACGTATAAATAGGCCTCGAGCTCTAACAAACTCCTCTACACCTCAGATCTAGCCCCAAGTGTCAAGGTATGGGTCACCCCGGTGCATGCCTCTCCATGTCATGATTAAATTTTTGGATCTTTCTATCGCAAGGTATATTCCCTCTAGGACACCCTGTCGCCAGGCTAGAACCTTATCCAAATGGAACATGTTCTTCATGTGTCCTTTGTAAAAATCCATAAATGGATAAGTCCCAATTTGTTCTTCACGCGCGCACATGCCCTGGGTTCTCCAAGAAGCCTTTTGAATACTACCCTGTGCACCTTAACTTGCGCACTTCCTCCGGCCATGTGCACCTACGCAACCTTAAGATTTGGAAGCTATGATAGGGGCCCAACATTACCCCACACTTCACCTGTTCTCCAGCCTCGGAACCTTATGAAATAATGCAAGTAAAAAAGGAATGAAAGGACTTGCCTTGGAAAAGAATGGGGAAGAAGAATAAAGAATGGGGAAGAGAAAGAATAGGGGGAAAATTTCCTAAAGAAGAAGAAAGGGAAAATTTTCTAGACGCGATCGGGCTCTAGTCTACTCCAAGTGGTGACTTCCTCTTGTGCTTTAGTGCGAGATGTCGCTGAACCAAGGTGCTCACCTCGTTGAAGGTTAGCCCATCTACTTGTGTGGTAATGGTTTCCACCACAGTCTCCAGTTATTTAGCGTGGTCTTCCAGGGCATCCATCTTCCTTGTGATGACCTTGTAGAGCTCTTTTAGCCGGGTTTTGATTGAGACTCGCCAGTTCTCAATGGCTTCGGATTTCTTTTCTACTTTGGCTATGATCCTTTCCCACTCAGCTCTATTGCCCTTATTCTTTTCTCTGAATTCCTTCAACTCAGCTTCATCACTGGCAAGCAGTATGCTTGTCACTTTGTCTTGATCCAAAAGTGATCATGGGTGACCCCGTGGTTTTTACATCTATTCTTACGTCGGTGAGCACTTTGTTGTATTCGGCCACGAGCGCGATGACCTTCAACTTGTCTTCTTTCTCCAAGCATGCCACTACCTCTTCTACCAACTCTAATGCCAAGGGTTGCCTTTCCATGGTGAGGATCTCGATTCAAGTCCTCTAGACATTCCAGGGGAGGATCTATACATTTTCCCGAGAAGGTTAAGGTCCGGGTGCTTCGTGATAATCGATTAGGAGATGAGCTCCACCTTCTTGGAAACTTCACGTGCCACGGCCTTTTCCTCCCGAAGCTCCCTTTACGCTGAGCGTTGATTAATTTCTCAAGGCTGAGATCCTTCGTTAGCTTCACCACTTCTTCCTTCCTCTTCTCCAACAGGTCCTCCAAGACTCTAACCCTGTCATTCCTACCGAAGATCCTAGCCTTGATTTCCATGGAGACCTTGTTGAGTGCGTTACACACTTGCTCATCTGATAGTTATTGCATGTTTACAATGGGGTTGTCCCCTTTCTGTGCGCGACAGTGTTAATACCGCTCCTTGGTTAATCTCAATTTTGGCTAATCGAGGTGGGAGTCGAATGCCCCGATAGCATCTTCCTTGTTCGCGGGTATCCACCCTCAGGATCAAAGGACTCCATGACAGTGAGCTCCTTGGTGGGCACGGTACTTTGGAAACACGTGCGCAAAATTTTTTTGGGGTCATTAATGTAACCCATCATTGTTCTTCCCCCTTCCGCGTGTTTACTTCCCATGCACATGCCCTTGGGAATAGTTACCGAAAGAGTTGGGCCTTTTGTGCTATCCACACTCTTCTCCCTTTTCTCTTCTTTGAATTCACCGAGTACTAGCTCCATGTTACGTTCCAACTCCTCTTCGACCAGGGTATTGATTATTTTCTCTACCTCCCTTATTTCCTTCTCATTCACCTCCTCCTGAGTGAGCTTGGGCATATCTGGCTCCTTGGTACTAGCTCCTTCACTCCTCTCTTCGTTGCGCATGAGTTCCTCCCTTTGGGCACCTTTCCTTCTTACAAAGATGAAGGCGTCATTTGTATCCTCTGCTTCCTCTCCCTCCAAGTCATGGACATCAATTGGCTCTTGATCCACCTCCAACTCTTCCCCCTCAACATCATCCTTTTCACCTAGATAGGCATTCGGGTCATCTGCATCTTGGACCCTTGTTCATTTGTTCCTTGTTATTCTACCCCGAATGCATTCCTAAGATGCATGTACCATTTATCCAAGTGCGCCTTGTGTACCCCGTCATTGACTCACAAGTATACTTCTAGAACCTATCCACGGGTGAATGGTCTTCATTGGGGTACTCCCATACGAACTTATCGATGCATCCGCACCCCGATTTCGAGAACACAATGGTTAATAGAATGTTCCAAAACAATATCTTTCCTCTGTTCTCCGTGATCTTTTATGATCTCGTCTGCATGTATGTCTTGGGAGATATTGTACATGGTGCCTTCCGTGACCTTCCTACAGACATTCAACCAAGGCTTTCTCACCTGGGTCCACCTCTCTTGTCCATTCAGCTTGGAAACGAGGTGCGCGGCCATTTTCATCACCAAATCACTAATATATGTGACATCGTAGTACCTTGATCCCTTCTTATAATCTTGGGATGTAATGGTTTCCTTAATTTCCTCCTCATCTTGGAGGTCATCTAAGATCATGTCCCCTTTACAGCTTAGGCCTGTAAAGTGTGAGATTAACTGGGGGGTTATGCGCATTTTACACCTGCGAATAGAAGAAATATTCATGTACACGTGTCATTAACCATTGGTATAAGCACTTTCAGGGATTCTGAAGTATGGAAACTTGTAAAGTTGGAGAAGCCCTACCTTCTCCATTTTCACCTTGAATACGTCGCTGTAGATCAGCATCCCATCAGGTGTTCATTTGTTTGTGGGGCGCACTAGCTCCAATGCCATTTCCTTTGCAATTATACTCGACCGGTGATTGTAATCGATTACGGTCATCTGTCTGATGTGGGACTCCCACTCTTGCCCTAGAAAAAAGCCCATCCGTATTACATCTCTCGAGTACCATTCCTCATTGGTATCCAAAGGATTTCTTCTCTCTTCTTTCCTTTACCCTTACCCTTTCCTTCTTGGATTGTAATGCGAGGCTTATCAATTGGTTTTTTGGCTATCATTTTACCCTTTGCTTTCATTCCCAGTTACTTTTGATTTATTTGAGAGTTTTCTTCGCGTGCCCGTGCCCTGAGTACAAACTCTAATTTCTGATTTTTCTCCTTTGATCACGACATTCTTTCACAACGCTCCCCACACCCATGAATCACTTCTTCTTCTAGTTTATAGATCAAGTAGACCGATTGCATGTGAGTTTTTGAGATTTTCCTTTGCACGAGTTAGCTCTTGAAACCCTATCTCTTGAAAGAAAATCATTCTCCTTGTTTTCGCAAAGTAAAATAATGAACTGCTCATCCTTGTATTTATAGATTTTCCCACTTTTACGCATTAAAGGCTAGGATACCTACCATCGTATGATAATATTTAATGTGGCATTTTACAAACAAACCCGACTCAGTGCTTTTCCTTATGTGAAAAATCCTTGTGCGAATTTTTTTTCACCTGCGCCCAATCCTTGCACGAAAACTTTTCCAACCTTACCTCAAGCACACGATAATCCATCTTGATAGAAGACTCTTGCGCATGCGTGTTACTTGTTCCAAAGGCACCTCTTCCATCCTCATGATTCTTGCTTTTGCCTACCTCGTGTTTTTGCACTTTCTCCTTTGTACATGGATTTCCAATGTAACTTTATTTTGTCATCCATCTGCCTTCCTAATGCATCTTTTCAACAGGGCTAGTTTGAACGGTCTACCAACCCAATCCTCCTGTAGAATAACTTCATGCCTCTTTTTATCACCTCACCCCACACTAAATTGATGTGTGGTCCTCTCTCAGTAATCATAAGTAAAAAATTAATAAGGTTATCGCGCCCAAGGCGCAAAACAAGACAACAACGTGAAAGGGAAAAAAACAAGAAAGGAAAAGCATAAAAGGAAATGCTAAACTAATTGGTAGAACTACCTTATTTACAAACACCAAGAAGCATTATTTATATTAGGGCTTCAAGCTACTCCCATTGAAGTGTCCAGTAATTTTATTCCTTCTAGTGCTTGTAATTGGAACTCGCCTAAATCAAGGATGTATGAAATTACATAAGGAACCAACCAATGCACCTTCAATTTTCCAGGATGGCATAGAAATTTTGAATCATATAACAATATCATCGGCCAACCTCAAACTATTTTTTTTTAATGTGGCGGTCATGCCATGCATTTTTCATATCTTTTTCAGTTGTTTGGCTCCATCTTGCTAGTGAGCACCTTTCATCCAACTTTATCAATTCATCAATTATTTCTTCCAAAGGTTTGTTCATCGTCCAACCCTCTCGCGCATGCTATCCGCAGAAATGGTAGCATAAATTAAACCGCAAAAAAGACCTCCATGCCAAACACCATTTGAAATGGTGTGGCCTTTTTCAACCTTTTATACATTGTTCTATATGCCCATATGATCAAGTTGACACCTTATCATCCCAATCTTGCCTACCCGTCACATATCTTAGTCAATGTGTGACTAAGGATTTTTTTTGAAAACCTCTGCAGTCCCATTTGCTAAGGGTGATAAGGGGTAGTCTTGTGATGGGCTACCATGAATTCAACCAATAGAATCCTAATTGTTTCATTTAAGAAGTGAGTGCCCCTATCACTTGTTAAACTTAATGGGCACCGATACTGCTGCGATAATGTTCTCCCACAAAAAAATATAGCAGTTGTGGCTGGTGGTGCAATCCTTAGTGGGCGTGGCCTCTACCCACCTTGTCAGATAATCAGTACAGGTAATGATATACCGCGAGTTAGTCCTTCGTGCAGCTGGTGAGATTGGTCTGACAAAATCTATTGCCCATTTTCAAAAGGTTCCGAATCGGTGATGGGGCGTAAGGGAATCTCATCCCTTTTTTCGTTTTCGAGGCGTTAGTAGTGGTCACAGGCCTTGCAAAACTCAATACAATCCTAGTGAATCATCTCCCACCATAGTCCAACGACTAGGATCTTGCGCGCGGTTGCATTCCCTGCATAGTGTCCTCCAGCAATCCCACCATGGGATTCTTCTATTATAGCTACGCGTTCATGTTCTAATACGCACCGGTGCAAAACCTCATCGCGACCCATTTTATATAAATACCCATTGATCAACATGAATGGTGTGGTGCATATGGCTAACCTTTTTCTTTCTAGAGCATTCATATCTTCAGGTGCCACACCTTCCTTGAGAAAAATGACAATGTCTTCTAATTCTGAGGGTGCATGTCACAACCTAAATAGTTGTGCATCCAAAGATGGTTTCCTCGATACTCTGCACGTCCTCTCCCGAATCAATCCTTGATAGATGATCTGGCCCACAATTATTCTTTCCCAGTTTTACCACCACTTTAAATTCAAATTCCTGAAATAAAAGTACTCAATGGCATATGCGCCCTTGCAACACTTGCTTTGTTTACTAGACACTTTGAGGCCATATGGTCAGTGTAGAATATGAAGGGAGTTGCTAGCAGATATTGTCTAAATTTTTGGAGCACGTATATCATTGATAATGCCTCGTGCTCAGTCATTGTATAATTTTGTTCTACTAGTGTTAACTTTCTACTTGCAAAACACAAGGGATGATCAACAATCCCCTCTCCCGTTGAGCAAGAATGGCTCCCATTGCACTGTACTGCAGAGGTATCCACGTGGACATGGAAATTTTTATCCCGGATGGGAATCGTAGAATCAGTGTGGTGATAAGCCTTTCTTTTAGAGTGTCAAATGCCCTCTATTGCACCTCTCCCCACTAAAAGGAACTCTTATGTCTGAGCAATATTTCCAAAGCGCAACGATCTTGGTGTATCCCTTAATAAAAATTTTGTATTACCCAGTGTGTTCAAGAAATCCATGCACTATGCTTTGGCTTTGGTAGGGCTCCCCTAACCCTACAATAATCAGTAACTTTTTTGGGATCCACCAGGTAATCCCTCTTTACATATGATATGTCCCAACAACGTTCCAAAGGGAGTTGCGAATACATTTCTTGATGTTGAGGGAGATCCTCAACTGCCGACATCTTTCAAACATCAACCTCAAGTTATCACAATGGTCCCTTACCAATCCATACACTTTGTCCAATCATCCAAATATACCTAAAGAAACTTATGGATGAAGTCCTTAAAAGCTTGTACCACTATGCGTGAAAATACAACTGGGCGCATTCTTCACCCAAAGGGGCATGACCATGTATGCAAAGCTTCCACACTCGGTGGTGAAAGTTGTATTTTCTTGGTCTTCCTTGAAATCCTTACTTGGTGATATCCCAAGAATCCATTCGTAAAGGAATAGACCTCGCGCCCAACAAATCCTTCCAAAATATCTTCAATCAAGGGGTGGGAAAAGGAACTATGATACAAACAACGTTTAATTCCACGTAATCCACACATATCCTAATCCGCCCATCATTATTTATGTTGATCACCATTGGGCTTATCCACTCGATTCCTCCACAAACTCAATGATACCGGATGCTATCATCTTATCTATCTCTTCTTTAACCCTCACGCGCATGTTGGGATTCATCCTGTAAGGCCTCTTCGATCGAGCGTGCACCATCTTTCAAATTTATCATCATTTCCCCAATGAATGGTGGACACCTTTCAACTCATGGTATCGTGTGGGAATAAATCCTCAAATCCGCATATGAGATCGATGATCTTTGATACTTCCTTGTCGACCAGTAGTCCCCAATGATAGCTTCCTTGGGTTCCTCTTCCGAGCCAATGTTAAATTTTTGGTTTTGAATGGTTCATGATATACATGCGCATGAGCATCCACACTGCCAACTACTTCGCGTGCCCCAACCGAATGGTTGAAATTCAATCTTTCCATCTCCTCTCCATCAACAACATATACCATCTTTCCTTTCTCCTTTTCAAGCACACGCGCTTTCAATTATATGTCTTATGGTTCCTGTTGATGGAGAATCATAGCACCCATGAATGTATGCGACTCAACGGGTTGAGAATATCGAGTGTGATTGCATAACATGGAGCTTTTCCCAAGTGTGGGACCTTGCGAATTAGGAAAGCTCTCCAAATGAAGGCCGGTTCCTATTCCTCTGTTCAGATGCACACATAAAAATGCAGAGGGTTTACTCAAAAACCTAATCTAACTTTCCAAGGAGACAGGGTAAGAAGATGCATAAAAATAAACCTAAACTAACAAAGGTGATGCACCGAGGAATGAAGAACACTTGTCTTGCCAATAAACACAAACCATTAAAATGTAATGCAAGATCATGCACAGATAACCAAATTTGTAGTGAAAGATCAGGAGGATGTAAATGAACATAGAGAGGGTTGAGAATCATCCACATACATGCATTATTTGATTCAAATATTGATACAATACACTACAAAATGCCAAGAGGCAAAGTTACATTATAGTTTTAGATGGGAGGTTTGAACTCCACAAATTTTCCTGCCAAAGAGAGGAAGGGAGGGGCAAAACAAGAATGTCCAACATTTAGAAAGAAGCCCCTCCTTACAATTTATAGGAAGAATGAGAGAGGGAAGAGAGAGGAATTCAATATCTACCCCAACCACCTCTAGGTTGTATTTAATTCATCTCATTATGGTGATAGGTGAGAACCCTAGCAAACCTAAAAATGGTGAATTTTATTTTAGCATTTTTGAAGAACTTTTTCTCACCCAATTAAAGATATCTAGTCATAGTTGGAAAAAGGACCTTGTAATCTTTCCAAAAGTCCAACCTTACGTGAAAAGTTGTGGCCATTTGAATTTCTGCGTCAGGGTTTTCTTTACGTCAGGAGTTAAAGGTGTGTCAATGCTCAAAATGTTACACCTCCTGAAGATGCGCCTTGACGCATCCATCCTTATGTAAACATAATATTAAGTGCACCATAGGCATTGAAAATATGGTGTTGACGTATTGTGATTTTTCCTCCAACCTGCACATGGGCGTAACTTTTCCCGTGTCGACACCTTCTGATCTGTGCCTCCAACCTGCACTCCGGAGCAACTTTTTTCCATGTCAACACTTTCGATCTGCTCCTCCAACTGCGCGGGTGTAAATTTTTACATGTCGACACCTTGTGATTTACACCTCCAACCTACAGTTTGGTGAAATTTTTTACATGTCGACATCTTGTGCTTTGCACCTCCAACCTGCGCCTAAGCGGCGCAACTCTTCCCGTGTCGACACCTTCTGATCTGCGCCTCCCAACACCGTGCACTGGTGTAAATTTTTCCATGTCAACACCTTCTGATCTGCACCTCCAACCTGCACTAGGGTGTAACTTTTTACATGTCGACACCTTGTGGTTTGCGCCTCCAACCTGTGCCTGGGCATAACTTTTGACATGTCGACACCTTGTGCTCTCCTGCCCTCCAACCCGTGCACAGGTGCAACTTTTCCCTTGTCGACACCTTCGATCTCGTGCCTCCAACCTGCGCACTTGGGTGCAACTTTTTCCATGATGACACCTTCGATCTGTGCCTGCGAACCTACGCCAGGTGATTGGTGGTGCAAATAAATGTCAGGTTTGAGTTTCTTTGATTTCCATATTCTTCGCTTATCTATATTTACCCTGGGAGATATATACAACAGTTCCACCTCTTGAACTGCACTTCTAAGCTATGTCCACCAAGTAAGTTTACTAACCTATCTTCCACCATGGTGCAATCCCCTAGAGTGAGGTGTTTAATAGTTTGCAAACGCCTCATCAACCAGTTCTTGGTACTTCAATACTCGAATGTGTGAACCAAGTCACCGTTAATTCCTACCAACTTCCGTTTGGCGGCATGTTTTAGAATGGATATACCAAGCACGTGCACAACCTTGTAGTGTCAAATACAGATTGTTGACCCAAAGGGAGGTTGGTAAAGCTTCCACACCTTCTCCCCGAGACCCTCTCACATAGCTGGATGTGGGACGAGGTGGGTCCATTGCCATTGTAATCCTTAATAGTGGTGGGTATGTTACTTTTTGAGAATTAGACATTGAACGCAATTAGAACTTCACACCATTCCAACAAGTTCTCATTATGTGCGGCCCACCACCTTTTATGTTGTGCCTATCAAAACATAACCTAGCATACTTCATCACTCGCCTCTCTCCGGTGAGATTCCATCTCTCTCGAAAAGACCTACGGGTATGCATCCCCGAATACTTGGTTATTGCCTTCCCTCCCGTGACGAACTATACGCGTCATTGTTACCTTGGTTTCGATCCTTTTAGATGTCACCCAATCAATTCATAAGTCATGTGCACCCAATTATCACATGCTATCTTGGTAGTATCACCGATATATTGAGCATCATCAAACTAGATGACAATGTTTATAGGGTGGATGGTATCTGATCTCTTATGGAGCGCACATATATTCATGTCTAGGACTTCCTCCCCAAGGGGTTCGAATAGGGGGTGGAATTCCCATCAACCAACGTTATAACTACCCACTCTTCCTTGTTTTCATATATTATGTACCCCTTGTTAAACCAAAGATCTTCATTATTCTTATAACACCATCGACACCCAAGTAGAGCCAAATTATCGACTCGGCAAGTGCCAAGATTTCAAAATCCCTAGTGAACCTAGTCCCCTGAATGGTAATGGTCGCATCCTTCAAGACACCTATGGGCATTTCCTTTGTCTTATTTTCCATATACAACACATTTGAAGATGGATGTAATGCAGGTCTTCCCATTTGATGCTAGGCATCTAGAGTGAGAACATTAACCTCCAATCTTGTGTCAATGAGGATGTTGCTAACCAACCATCCATCCACTACTGCGTTCAGGGTAATATCTTTGTCATGATCAAAGTTGTGAGGTGGGAGGTTTGTATGTAGGATCTTCCTTTCGTGTTCTTCCCTAGCGCACGACACTTTTCTCTCAACCATGCCCCTAGCAGGGAATGATATTCTCTGCTTCGGGTTTACACACCTCCTTAACCTCATCTAAGTCATCCCTTAGTGCTTCGATAGTTCTCCTTTGCTCATCCTTTTAGTCTGCTCTTTTAAGCATTGGATCTCCCTCAGTAAACTTTGAATCACGTTCATTTTTCTGGTAGACTTCTTTCTCTCGGTGAGCCGGGTTTGGATATTTCCCATGTACTACTTCTTCTCTCAAAACTAGAGGTCTCTACCTAGGTGCTTCCCTTGCGCGCGTGGATTCCTCCTTGTTACCATAACAGGCTCTAGCTCTGATTCATGTATTACTCGCGGGAAGCCATTGCGTGGTCAACCTTCTTAATACTCACCATGACAATGCCCTTATCCTTCCGGTACTGCTGACTCATATGTTTGTATAACTCGGGGCACTCTTCGTACTTATGTTTTTTTTTCCACACCGAGAAGCATTGTAGAAGATGTGGGCATTCGCGCTTATAATGGTCTATGGCTCCACAATTAAAACATGTCCCATGCGGGAACTCAATTATTCCTCCGCGGTTACCATGACAAAAAAATCCTCCGTGAAACCATCTTCCATGTGCATCTCCATCTCTATGCTCTCCTCATACCGATGTTTATCCCATTTGGAACTACTGCAATGCTAGTCCAGAACACACCAAGATCAATTGCCTCATGAATCGGTCAATCAATCTACAATACTTGGTGTCATGTGTGGTTGATGTACATATTTTACAATAACAAGATACATTTTTACAGATTGCGCGCTGCAACAGGGGGCACCTACTTGCATCATGGTCCTCGTGTAATATTTCACGCTTTATCTACTACGGCGCGCATACCTCCTTTCAAGTACATATCCCACCATTATCATTTGTATTCCCTTCTACGTTACAATCCATGTACCACATCCCTCCGTGAATCTCTGGAGTTGTGTTGGCAGATAATTTCTCCAATTTCTTAGCCATGGCAGAATTTGAGCCTCCGAAATGGGCTAACACCAATGTCGACACTACCAACTCGCCTCAAAGGTGTGTAAAATAGCTTCCAATGCTTCGCGCGGGTCCGTGAATGTTTTATGAGATAAATCCCTCCTAAAGGGTGTGATCAACCCTCTGACAAACCACTGAGCATGTTGTGAAGGGTGGATATCATAAGATAGTTTAGACAATAGAGTTTTAAAACACGCATCATACTCTCGCACACTCTCTCTGCCATTCCTTATTGGATTTCTTTGAGAGAGCTAATGCTCTTTTGTTCAAACTCAGGTATGTGGAATTTCGCCAAGAATGCATTTCTCAGTGTGGTATAATCCACAACAGCCTGATGAGGCTCATAATTTCTATACCAACTATGCACGCGTCCTTGCAATGTCATTGTAAATTGACTGGCCTTTCGATCCTGGGTCATGATTCCCTTGCGTGCCATAGTAGCTCACACTTATGCACATGCTCCACAACATCTTCTATCCCACTGTAATCTGGTAAGTGTAGAGACATCTCAAAAATACTTGAGGAGGTGGCTGAGGCCCCTACCCTCCCGATCTAGTCCCTTGGTTTCCTCCGGTGTTTCCTCCTCCTCCACGGACCCACTAGATCCTGAGCCACCAGCTCCACCACTTCCACCTCCGTATCCTCTGTGTTACGTAGAGGGCATGTATTTGTCATGCCAAATTCTCCCGCCATCCCATTGATTTGTGCCAACAGTTTGTGAGCTAGTACCACTCCCAGTCGTATTTCCTCCACCACTTCCTAACGCGCTTCCAAAACCAATTGTATATGTGCCTTGTCCAAACATTCCACCAAATACCGGAATAGTGTGTGAAGCCATAGAAGTCCCAAATGAGAAATTATATGTTCTAGGCGCCGATCGGTTTCTTTTAATGATATCAAATGGATCACCCGTACTTTTTCTCATTCAAACAAACCAAGTGCCAAGGTTCGGTCGTCTGGTGGGGTCAGATGTGTGCTAACGACTCTTCTTTCTCTACATGACGGACTCTCATCAGAAGCCGCAAGGTTTTCTCTCCCGCACTTACCAAGATGGGGTACCACAGACTGTTCAGGTTCCACATCCTCCACGTGAACCTCAACTCCTTTCCACCATGTCTAGCTCCATAACCCACTTGTAATCCCACGTTGTCTATTGATCTCCTTTTCACGCGCTTCATTATACTTGAGCCGTCTCTCCTCCCTTTCCTATTCAGTCATCAGATCAGCCATCCTTCCCCAACCTGGCTTCCTCGCCTAGCGCTCAGGGTGGTTTAGCCGCCATAGGAAATGCCTCTAAACCCATGGTTACCATCAATATTTTGATCGTAAGGGGAATAACATGCAAAAATGATCCCCTTGCTCTCAAGTAAGAACTCAAACTCAAGAACTTCTTGACAGAATGCATGGAAATGGCATATTCTAGAGTTTAGCTAGTCAATACTCCCTTCCACCAATGATCTATAAGCATGGGTCCACATTAGATCGAATCTTGTAGGTTCTCGATACGCTTGGGTCCAAGGGTGTGATTTATAATGCTACCCCAATTTAGATGTATATAAGCGAGAGCCATTCAAATAACTCTACTAGGAAACAATAGAAGAAGGTTTCGTACAACTCATGATAAAGAGTGTCTTCCACCCATCTTCAGCATATCAAACCCAGATCCAGTACTAAATCTCTGAGTGAATTCGTCCTCCATGCTCTTAAACCAATCTTCAACACCTTCAAGTGTTAAGTGCTCCACCATCACTTTTTGTAGAGATCATGATATATGCCATGTTCCACTACAACTTCAAAAAGAGGTCCCAACAATGGAACCAAGATGTAGTCACTTTTTGCACCCACTAAGAACAAGGGAACCTCATGCGCCACCGCCTATCACCTCACCTAGGCACACGAGAGGTTTCCGAGTCTCTCTTTTATGTGAGTCTAGTGGAAGGCATATTTCATGATTCTCGACTTAGTGATTTAATATACATGAAGATCTATAGAGCTCGGGGCGACTTCTACACCCCCCTTCACATAATAGAAACAAAGCATGCAACAAAATAACGTAGACCAAGTGTTGTAAATCCACTAATATACTTAACCATTCAAGTGAGGTCCATGATTATACAAGATCAAAAGCAGAGTAAAACATGCAGATAATAAGAGAAGGAGATCTTAATGTAAACATGAGGGTAACCTTATCATATTTATTCGTAGTCTTGCTACAAAGTATCACAGAGGGCGGACCGTATTCATGCATCATCTTTGGATTCATACAGTATTCCAACAAAACAAAAATTTCATCCCCCATTTTCCGCATTACATCCTTACTAGAATTCTATACCCATTTTCATCTCATAGTTCTCACAAGAATTTGCAGAGCTCCACTACCTTACCTCTCTCTCTCTCTTCTTTGCCAAGGGCATGCATATAAATAGGCCTCTGAGCTCTAACAAACTCCTCTACAACCTCAGATCTGGCCCCAAGTGTCAAGGTATGGGTCACCCCAGGCACATGCCTCTCCATGTCATGATTAACTTTTTGGATCTTTCTATCGCAAGGTATATTCCCTCCAGGACACCCTATCGCTAGGTTGGAACCTTATCCAAATGGAACACATTCTTCATGTGTCCTACCCAAAAGGCCAAAAATGGCTAAGTCCCGAATTGTTCTTCATGTGGCGCATGCGCCCTGGGTTCTCCAAGAAGCCTTTTGAATACTACCCTACGCGCCTTAACTTGCACACTTCCTCCGGCCATGTGTGCCTATGCGCCTTTAAGATTTGGAAGCTATGATAGGGGCCCAACAAGCCTTTTTTAAGAAAAATTACACACCTCAATTATCTAGAGCTACATTATAGAAAGGATAATAATACCTAGAAAATTGGATGAGCTTAAAAATATGCATATTAAATTTTACTTGCAAAAATATCATAGTATTTTTTTATGTGTATGCATGCATTTTATATTACTCTATAATAATATCAATAAAAGGGTCCATTAATATTGACTTTAGGTAAAAAAATATTAATATTAAGTTATAATAATAACAAAAATAAAGAAAAAATTTAGATTTAGACGCTCCCTTAATGTTGGCGCCCTAGGTAGTTGTTATCCAAAATAAGCCCATGCTTATTTTTGGCTAACTCCTCCTCCTTTTCCTTTGCTAGTACTTAAAATGAATTTTTTGCATGCTTTAGGAACTCAAAATTTGTTGGGTATGATTCCATCAGATAGAGAATTTTCTTACCTTTCCGAGAAGGTAAAAATTTCCTCTTAACTCCTTGTAATTTTTGAGTTATGGCTCGAGGGGAGTTTGGAGGGAAATTTTCCTAGATAGGCCTCGCAATCAATGAAAAAGATGCCACGTGTTTAAGGAGTAGCGGGCATTGAGAGGATTTTGGAGTTTTTGGTGTTTGGTCAAAAAGCACAAAGGGAAAAATTAGAAGTTTTCCCTGCTTGGCAATGAAAGTGATGCCACGTGTCCAATCAACAATGCCCGAGTCGGGCGTGAGGCGAATTTAGAGAAATTTTTTTGCAAGTGATTAAAGGTGAAAAGGTGAAAAGTTGAGGCGCATCCCCACCAAGCAAAACGCAAGGTGCCACATGTCTCGAGTGGCGGGGCCATGAAGATTTTTTGGAAAATTTTCCAAAGTGGTGAAAAGGGGGAATGTTATTTTGAAGGCCACATCCCATCAGAAAATGAGAATGCCACGTGTCTCGGAGCAGCGGAGGCATGGAAGATTATTGGGAAATTTTTCCAAAAGTGAAAAAGTTAAAATTTAACCTGTGGACCCATTTTCAAATCTGATTTTCCACCATTTTTTGACCTAATTCATGGCTCAAAATTTGTGCCCAAATTTATGTCCTGATTTTGCCCTAAATCTTTAGATGGGCATATCTTTCGATCCGAGAGATTAGATTTGGGACAAAATTGGAATTTTTAGAAAGGTATCGAGCTCCTTTATGCATTGGAGGAATAAAAACATCATTTTTTTTAGGGTTTCGATGGAGAAAATGTTTAAAATGTCTTTCATGCCTTCAATGCGTATCAAATTGCTTCAAATGAGTTTCTTTTTACTCAAATCCACCATGGTTTCTTCTTCCACATGCCAAGGATGGAGAATCAACTCAATTTGATGGGGAAAACCCTAAAATGTCTTCTCACACCATAAATGTGAGATCGATTGCTTTGAGAGTTGTGTTTTTAAATTCATTTACTATTTTTTTTCTCCAACACATGCAAAACAAAAGCAGAGGAGCTCAATTTGATGGGTTGGTGCCAATTTGAAAGGATTAATGGTGGGTGGTTGAGAAAAGGATCAGATTTTCTTCCTCCTTTGTTTTCCTCTCTTTTCTTCAACTATAAATGTAAAGGATGTGATCTATTGTAATGTTGGACATTTTTCTCTTGCAAGCTCTCTTTTCTTCCTTAGTAGGTAGATTTGTAGAGTTTCAGACCTCTCATACAGTGCAACACATATTTTTACCTCCTTGCCATTGTAATGCATTGTATTAAAATTGGGAATGATAATGTATGTTCTGTGATTTTTTCCAATCCTCTCATGTGTTTATCATTGTCTTCTAATCTTCATTATATCTTGGAAATATCTGCATGTTTGTGCTAACATTCTTATGATCTGTTTATTTGCAAAATAGAATTCATCACTCCTTTGGTGTATCACCATTTAGCTTATTTTTTTCCCCTTTCTTGCATCTTTTAACTCTGTCTCCTTGGAATTTAGAGTAGGAATTAGTATTGAACCTCTGTAAATTCATGCATACACCTAAACAGAGGAGTAAGAACCAACTTTCTCTAGAGAGTTTTCTCACCTTGCAAGGTCCCACACCTTGGAGAAAACTCAATGTTGTGCAATCACACTAAATGACCCAATTCTGATTACAGATCTGAAGGTCATTTAGGGGTGTTGTAGATTTGCACTAATAGTTTTGGCACACCCAGGTGGGACCTTAGAGGTCTTCATCTTCATTACAAAAGTTGATGTGTAATTGTTGTAAGTTTCTTGCTTGAAAGAGCCTTGATTTACACATCTGGTGACTCCAAAAGGATAGAATCAACTGGTTTCAATAGTCCAAGCTTGAAGATTCATGAGAAGGATCCAAACAAGGTCAAGGACTAGAGAAGAGGGATTGTCTAAGTATCTATAATTATCCCCAAAAAGAAGAGAAAGGGGAAGAAGGATTCAAAGGTCTCCATCTCCACCAAACAGAACTCTATCAACTCCTCCACCTGGTAGACCTTTCATCCAATCAACAAGGGTTCTCAGGCCAATCAGAATGGCACAACCCAATCCTTATGTCAACTTTACTTGGCAATAACCCACTTGCTCTCAATCCACAAAACCCAGTTCCAATTGCAGCATTGAAGAACATCCCATACTTTACTAGAGAAAATCATACCACTCCTGGTGATCATGTCAAAGACATTGCTAATGTTTGTGCAATCCATGAGATTGTTGAGATGGAAATTACTATCAAATTGTTGGCATCTTCATTCAAAGGGAAAGCCTTGTAATGGTTCAGGAGCCTTGAGGTAGGCTCTATCCAAAATTGGAACCAGTTGTGCACAGCTCTCCATAACCAATTTGGAGAGAAAGGGGACAACTTGTCTCTATTGGAGCAAATAAAAACTATCCAAAGAGCTCCCAATGAGCAACTAACAGACTTCAATTTCAGATTTCAAAGAACATGGGATAGAATCCCATTAGCAGTGAGGCCAACAACTCAAGGTGCTTTCTTATACTTTCTCAAGGCTTTAAATTCTAACATTTCTATGTTGATCCAATCCATGGGAGGTGTAACTCTACCTGCATCTTACAACATCACCATTAGGGCTGAGAATTGTTTGATCTAAGCTGGTAAACTTGCACCTAGGCCTCCTATGCCCTTATATCCAGAGTTGGGAAGCCCAAGTACTAGTCAAGCACCTACTTTAGCTCCTATTCCCACTCCTAGAAACCAAGTTCAAATGAAACTTCTACTTCATCCTCTAGTGCCTCAAATGAGCTCCAAGAAGTTATGAAACAATTGCAAAATTTGGGCAATGAGCTGGTTACACTCAAGAGACAACAAGCTCAAAGTTTTAGGCCTTCTTATCAGCCTCAAACTCAGCCTAATAGACAACCATATCAGCCTAATAGGCCACCCAACCCAGCTACAAATCAAAATCAAGTAAGGCCTCCTACCAATAGACCATTTCAGCCCTATAACCCCAATGTTGCATCTACCTCTAAAGCCTTAGTACCAAGTGTAAAATAATATAGCTCAAGAGTATGACTGGTGTTTCCCATGCAATGAACCTCACAAGCCAATCTATGTGCTTCAATGGTGCTTTGAACCAAGCTTTGATGGTGACAAAAACTAGTGTGGAGAGTGAAGCAAGTGGAGAAACAAACCAACAACAAGGGACATCTCAACAAGATACAACTCCAAATGAGACTACACTTGTGAATTGGTAGGATGAAGATTTTTGTGGTGTGAATCAAACACCTTCTCAGAGTGTAGCAGCTAACACATGGTCAAATAAGAGGAATATTGGTGAAGGGAATTCATTAGATCCAAGTGATTCACAACCTTCCATCACTCCACAAGGTGTTGGCAAGCAAAATGCAGTTCCAAATGTGCAAGGACAACCCAAGCCACCTTCTAGACCAGCTCAAATGCCAGCTATTGTAGCCCATGTACAAGAAAATAATGTGTAGACTAAAGGGAATAAAATATGGTTCATCCCCATTTAACATCATTGAACAAATGAAGAAGACCAATGTGAACATATCTATGTGGGAGTCACTATCCATCCCAGACAAAGGGATCTATTACAAGTTGCCATGAAGAATTGGTCAACCTCAAATCAGCTAGCTCATATGCAAGAGAAGGTACTCACAAATGCTACTCAACCTAAGGGGAATCATGGAGGACAAAGCAAGGTAAAATTTGAAGCCCCCTCCATTCTATGTTTCATTGATCATTGGGGATAAACTAGTACATAATTGTATGATTGATTCTAGGGCAAGTAGTTTGTGATGCCCAAGCAAATAGCTGATCATCTGGGCCTTCAATATGAAGTCATATCCAAGGGTGGTGCAATTAGATGGGAACAATAGTAACAATAGTTGGGGTAATTAAATATTTGAGCCTTACTTTGCATGCATGCCCCAATGTCACTATTTTGCAAGATGTGTCAGTGATAGATTTTCCACCACTCTTTGCCATATGTTTGTCAAGGGATTTCACAGCTAGAATTGAGGCTACTATCTGCTGATTGGTCACACATGTTGTTTAGGACAAGGTATGGAGCCAAGGCCACAATCAGGTCTGAACCTATTGCAAACTTTCACATTGAGCCTCATACTCCAAGCCCAATCAATGCCAACTATTCAACATTTGATCAAGAGGATTATCCAAGCACACATGAAGCTAACACCAAAGTTGGAAGCATTCCATTTGACTCTTGATGAATGGGCAAGAAAGGTACATGCTTTTGATCCCTACAAGGAAATGGAGGAATCTAAACTAGGATTCTATTACATGCATGAAGAAAATCAGCCTCTTCCTAGCATCACCAAGCCAGACCATAGAGATGACAATGAGGTATGGTAGTTGTTCTTTGATGGATCAAGAAGTAGACAAGGTGTAAGAGGAGGAGCTATGCTTGTTTCACCTCAAGGAATTAAGTATTATTCAACTTTTAGATTTCAGTTTGCATGTTCTAACAACATTGCTTGAATATGAGGCTTTGATACATGGATTGCATTGGTCAAGAAGAGAGGCATAAAAACTTACAAGTCTTTAACGATAGTGAGTTGATTGTTAATCAAGTTAAAGGAAAACATTCTACCAAGAATGACTTGCTCAAAATTTATAGGAATAGGGTGTGGGATCTCATTGAGGATTTTGAGGGCTTTGGCATCAAATCCATCCCTAGGAAAGAGAACCAAGTTGTTGATAGGCTTGCAATAGTTGGAGAACTTTTGATGTTGTGGAAAGTATCAAAAGAGACAAAATGCAGCCAAACATCCATGTGATTGTGAGGCCATCAGTGCCAAAAAATAATACAAGTTGGAAAGTGTTTGAGAGTGACCAAAAAATCATCAATTTCTTGCAAGAGGAAGCTGAGTTCTCAGCCAAAAATCAGGAAAAGTTGGGACAACAAGATGATGGTGATCAAAGTGGTACAGCTGAGAACTAACAAAACTTTCCAAAAGGACTTGTGACTTTAGAGTCTATCTTCAATCCTAATGATCAATTTAGGAAGGAGAAAGAAACATCCAAGTCAAGGGAGAGGATTCAGATCCCATCTCAGTTGGAGAAGGCAAGTCACTTCAAATTGGTAAAGTGGCAACCGAGCAAGAAAGGTATGAATTCATGTAACTTTGCCAAGAGTTCCTAGATGTATTTTCTTAGAGCTATGAATACTTGAGAGGTTTCAATCCCAAGCTAGCTCAACACACAATTGAACTAGATCCAAGTGCTAAGCCCATCAGGAAAAACAGAGACCGGTCAATCCACACATTGAGCCTCTCATGAAAAAGGAATTGAATAAGTTAATAGAAGCAAGTATCATATTCCCCATCAAAATTCAAGATGGGTTGGATAAGATTAGCTATATTAAACACTCAAAAACTTGGTTTTTTTTTTAGTTATTATAGTCCGAAGATTTGGATGAGTGGAAAATTTTTCCTTTGGTGAGAAGAAATTGTGTTATGGAGAGTTATTATTATAAATTGAACAATTAATATATATAATTGGTTTTCCTTTTATGAGAGCAATGTTGAAAACATGAAGATAATAACATAAACTTCACAAAAATATTGAGAAAATTTATTTTTATAAACATGGTTATTCACTATAATTTATGGGATATGGATAAGTTTTATCACATTCCAAGAGAAACAATTTTGATATAGCGAGACATAAACATTTCCTGAAAAGGAGATGAGGGTTAAAGACCTAATATTATCCCAATTAAATCTGAGAATTCTCCTCTTCAATTCACTTCTAAAATCAGTATTATCCCAAGCTATTAGTCAATATACATAATGGTGGGATACCATTTTTATACATATGATTGTTTTCGGCATGGTTCAAAGTGAAGTAAACTCCCAACTAATTTAAATTTGATTTTGCTGTAATAATCAAGAGTTTGAATCCCTATGATTCATCATTAATAATATGAAGTAATAAAACTCCCCAAGCTAGCTAAACACACAATTGAACTAGACCTAAGTGTTAAGTCCATTGATAAAATATAACAATATTACATAAGCTTCTCATAAGAAGGAATTAAATTAAATGTAATATATGAAATTATTATATTAACTATTACATCAATAAGCATTCAAGTGAGCACAAACTTTCCTAGTTAGAAAAAGGGTGGGAAATCATGGTTGTGTGTAGACTTTAGAGATTTGAACAGATCATCCCTCAAGGATCACTACCCACTTCCTTCTATGGAGCAGATTTTGCAAGTTGTTATTGGCTCTAGAGGTTTTCATTGTTAGATGGTTATTCAGGGTATAATCAAATCATGGTAAAGGAAGATGATCAGTTCAAAAAATCCTTCACCACCAAATGGGGAACCTATGCATATAGAAAAATGCATTTGGGTTGTCTAACACTGGAGCTACTTTCCAAAGGGAAATGGATATGGCATTCAAGGGATTGATCAACAAAATAGTGCTGATATACCTAGATGATATTAATGTGTTTTTAAAAAAATGTGCAGTGCAGACCATCTCTTTCATTTGAGACAAGTGTTCCAAAGATGTAGAAGATTTGGGGTATCCTTGAATCCCAAAAATGCATATTCCTAGCTCATGAAGGAAAGCTCCTAGGCCACATTATTTCCAAAGAAGGGTTAGCAATTGATCCAGAGAGGGTTGAAGAAATAAGAGAACTATCATTGCCAAGTCATAAGAAGGCTCTTCAAAGTTTCTTGGGAAGAATCAATTTTGTTCAAAGGTTTGTTCCAAACTTTGCAGCCCTTGTCAAGCCAATAACTATGATGTTGAAGAAAAGTGTGGCATTCAAATGGACAGCTAAAGGTAAGGAAAGTTTTGAGGAAATCAAAGAAGCTATCTCACGGGATCCAACTCTCATTAACCTAAATTTCTCCAAAGACTTCATCCTTTATGCATTTGGTGGTGGTGATATAATTTCTATAATTTTAGTACAACAAAATGAAGAAAATGTAGAGTAGCCAATTTCCTTCTTTAGCCAAAGCTTGGAGGACTATGAAGTAAGGTATTCCTTCATTGAGAAGCATGTTCTTGCAGTGATTAGGAGCTTGAAGAAATTTAAGCATCTAGTTTCAAACAACAAGGTTCAATTGTTGGTTTCTCATGTGGGAGTTAAAGACTTCCTCCTCAACAAAGATCTAAATGAAAAATGTGCAGGGTGGATTACTCATGTCATGGAGTATGACATTGAGATCAAATTCACCAAGCTGGTCCGAGGAAAGGGATTGTGTGAGCAATTGGCCTTGAGTCAACCAATTGAAGCAAGAAAAGAGAAGAATGTTGTTTTGGTGTTACAGGATACAGCCAAGAACAAAGAGATGTTCAAGAAGAAAATGGTGGTGTGCTCACTCCTTGTTGGACCCAAGACATAATGCACTTCTTACAAATAGGCCTATGCCCTCTAGAGATGAACAAATCCAAAAGAAGACACTTCAGATTGTAGGCTATTCCATATGCACTTGTTGATGGTGTCTTGTTAAAAAAGATATCAATGGAGTGTTGTTGAGATGCATTGGGACAAATTAGATTGAGAAAATGTTAGAAGAGTTCCATAATGGATCAGCTGGGGGTCATTTTTCTCCAAGAGTGATAGATCTCAAGATCATGAAGGCTGGTTATTATTGGCCCAAAGTGTTTAGTGATTGTTATGCATGGATCAAGAGGTGCAAGAATTGTGCATTCTTCACAGAAAAGAGAGGTTAGTAGCACTTCCATTGCACCCAATCTCAGTTGACCAGCCATTCATGCAATGGGGTTTGAATTCATTGGAGTCATTAATCCAAACTCAAACCAAGGGCACAAATGGATTCTAATAGCAATAGACTACTTCACCAAATGGACTGAGGTGGTGGCACTCAAAGAGGCAAATGAATCCAACATTCTAGACTTCTATGAGGGGATAACAACCAGATTTGGTATACCTACCACTATAATATTAGATAATGCATTGGCATTCATAGGATCAAAGGTAACTGAATGGGTTGTTAGAAATGGGATCTATTTGAGCACTTCATCAAATTATTACCCTCAAGGTAATGGCCAAGCTGAGTCCACAAACAAGAATCTATTAAGGATCATCAAGAGGACTCTTGATGAAAATTAGAGGACTTGGCACACTAAGCTCAAATCAGCTCTATGGGCTGATAGGATAACTCCCAAGAGATCCACATGTAACTCTCCATTCAGACTTGTTTATGGGAAAGAGGCAAGTCTTGCCTATGTCACTTGAGTTACCAACATTGGAACTCATGAAGCAATTGGAATTGTTAGAGTTTGAGCCCATGGAGGTTAGATATGCAGAATTGATGGAACTCCAAGAAATCAGAGAGCATGCAGCCCAAACAATGGAAAAATACCAAGCATTGATCAAGAGAAGCTTTGATAAGAAAGCTAAGGCTAGAACTTTCCAAGTTGGAGATTTAGTGTTGAAATGGGATGCAGACCAAGCAAATCTAGGAAGGCATTCAAAATTTGATGCCATTTGGAGTGGCCCCTACATGGTCACAAAATGCAAAAACAAAATGCCTTCCAATTGTCTACATTAGATGGTGAGGAACTATAGATTCTAGTTAATGGAATCCATCTAAAGCATTACTACTAAGGGAAACTTCTCACCTTGTACATATTAGCTTAGATTTTTTCATTCCTCCAAGTGCTTATGCACATTGTTTTGTTGTAGCTTAGATTTACATTTCCCTAAGTGCTTTGGCACAGGTTTTGTTGCCCCAAGGATGCATCTTTTCAGATCATGTTCCAGGTCAAAGTGATTTTTCTACTCTCACAATCTTCATCTTAGAGATTTTCTAATGAATTGAGAGTAACAAGTAGTTAAGTTCATGACTCCATTGCCCAATGGATTGCTTCAGAAGCTGGTCATTTCATCTATAGGTAGATGACCCCTCTGAGTCACCAAAAGTGTTATCCAAAATAAGCCCATGCTTATTTTTGGCTAACTCCTCCTCCTTTTCCTTTTCTGGTACTTAAAATGAAATTTTTACATGCTTTAGGGACTCAAAATTTTTTTGGGTATGATTCCATCAGATAGAGAATTTTCTTACCTTTCTAGAAAGGTAAAATTTTCCTCCTAACTCCTTGTAATTTTTGAGTTATGGCTCGGTGGAGGTTTTTGGGGAAATTTTCCCTAGACATGCCCACGGCCAATGAGAAGGTGCCACGTGGCACGTGTCGAGGTGGATTGAAGAGTTTGGGAGTTTTGGTTTTTGGTGAGTTTTTTGAATTTTGGCATTTGGTCAAAAAATGCATAAAGGAAAAAATTTTTCTTTTGGGGGTTAAATGCCCAAAGTCAAATGAGCCCAAAGTGCACCGCATGTCATTTTGAAGCCACCACATGTCCAGGGGTAGTCGGGGAATCATGAGGAATTTTTGGTTTTTTGCCAAAGTGACAGAGGCACAAAGGAAAAGATGAGGTGCATCCCCACCAAAGCAACCGTGAGAAGCTGGCACATGTCCACGTCCGGAGGAGTGGGGCCATGGAGTTTTTTGGAAATTTTCCAATGAAAAAAATTTAAAAGGAAAATGTTAGGTTTGAGTCCATGTATTCCCATCGGTGAACCAACTAGAGATGCCACGTGTCTCGGAGTGGCGTAGGCGTGAAATTTTGGAAAATTTTCCAAAAGTGCAAAAAGTAAAATTTCAACCCCGTGGACCCATTTTCAAAATCTGATTTTTCCACCAAGTGTGCCCTAATTTGTGCCTTAAAATTTGTGCCCAAATTTATGCCTAATTTTTCCCTAAATCTTCAGATGGGCATATCTTTCGATCCAGAGATCAGATTTGAACAAAATTGGACTTTTTGGAAAGGTATCAAGCCCCTCTATGCATTGGAGGAATAAAAACATAATTTTTGTAGGTTTCAATGGAGAAAATGTTAAAAACATATTTCATGCCTTTAATGTGTAATCGATTTCTTCAAATGAGTTGTTTTTACTCAAATCCACCATGGTTGCTTTCTCCACATACCAAGGATGGAGAATTAGCTCGTTTTGATGGAGGAAAACCCTAAAATGTCTTCTCACACCATAAATGTGAGATCAAATTGCTTTGAAGACAATGTTTTCACTAATTATCATTTTTGTTTCTCCAACACATGCAAAACAAAATTAGAGGAGCTCGATTTGATGGGTTTGAGGTGATTTGAAAGGTTAATGGCGGGTGGTTGAGAAAAGGATCATATTTTCTTCCTCCTCTATTTTCTCTCTTTGCTTTAGCTATAAATGGAAAGGATGTGATCTATTGTAATGTTGGACATTTTTCTCTTGTAAGCTCTCTTTTCTTCCTTAGCAGGTAGATTTGTAGAGTTTCAGACCTCTCATACAGGCTGCAACACATATTTTTGCCTCCTTGCCATTGTAATGCATCGTATTAAAAACTTGGGAATGATAATGCATGCTATGTGAATGATTTTTCAATCCTTTCATGTGTTATTATTGTCTTCTGATCCTTCATTATATCTTGAAATTTGTGCATGATTTGTGTTTATTATGATCAAAATAGAAGTTCATCACTCCTTTGGTGTATCACCATTTTAGCTTAGTTTTGTTTCCCCTTTTTGCATCTTCAACTCTATCTCCTTGGAATTTAGAGTAGGATTTAGTATTGAACCTCTGCAAAATTCATGCATACACCTAAATAGAGGAGTAAGAACTAAATTTCTCTGGAGAGTTTTCTCACCTTGCAAGGTCCCACACCTTGGAGAAAACTCAATGTTGTGCAATCACACTAAATGACCCAATTGACTGCAAATCGAAGGTCATTTAGGGGGTGACACTTAAGAAAATAAATACAATGTGAACATTGAAAGGGGATTGGAGGTGGAGTGTGTAGATGGAGAATGGAATTTTTTTGAGGGAGGAAGGGTAATTTTATGACCTACCCTCATTCAACAATCAATCGTGTGGGAGTAATACAATATTGACTACGAGCTAAGCATATGCGTCATGATCCTCGTGCCTAACTAGGACAACATTCCAAATAAAATGGACATTCTCCTCTAACATAGTGATGAGGAAAATCTCTACTGGGAAAACATTTTTAACTCTCCCACCTTATCATCAAAAATGTTGATTAAGTCACAACATCTATACATTATATATCCATAGTTTTTTATTCATATCATCTGATATTACTTGTATTTTTATCATTATTCTCATCTTATTTATTTAAAAGCAAGTTGACACTTATTAAAGGAAGTCCTTTGGTTCTTAGGATTTTCCTTTCCTAATAAACTCATCCCATAATTATCTAATATCTTTCTTGTCAAGTTGTCTACATGTGTATAGGTTTTTAATTATATGGAAGAGGAGCTTTTTGCGCACGTTTAAATCCGTCACCTTTCGTAATCCTCCACACAAGTATCATTAAACCTTGTTATTTCTGAGTTTTAGTGATTTGCCTCGTAGAGTAATACAAAATCCTAAAATCTACTAAAACAATGGCCTCTTGGTATTTTTGGGAGAAGATAAACAAGTTTTCAACAAAGAGTTTGTCTCCCATTGGGTCTCTTTTCAACACCACTTACAAGATCCCACAACTTCCTAGACATAAATATAGCTTTAATCCTCACTCTCCAAATATTATAATTAGAACCAATTAAAATTTGAGATTTATCCACAAAAAAGTTAGATGAACTAGCCATATTTTATAAAAAAATCAGCAAAATTGAAAAAATAGAATTAAGCAGGTTTTAAAAGTTGCAGGTTATCCATGAGTAGAAGATTTTTATTTACAAATTTCAAACAAAGGAAAAATCCTTTTTAAAACTTACAAATTTAATAAAAACACTTCAAACAGGTATGGGAACTAGAAAGGGAGGCCACAAAATTCAAGGATCTAGCCACAAGAGGTCACAATGCAATAGAACAAAATTTATGTTAACTTCAAATCTTATGACCATGGAACAAGGAAATAGTGTTCTATGTGGTTTGGAAAATTAGAGTTCCATGGAACATAAAAATCATGGAAAAAAATCCACAAAATAAGGAAAGAACATGCCACAAAACACACAGGAGTCCATGGAACAATGAAATAAAAGGGTCGAAAAACACTTAAATCCCATGGAACAAACAAGAGGTACGTGGAACATGAAAACCAAAAGACAAAGGGACACAGTTCCATGGGACGTAGAAGTACAAATCATGGAATATCAAACTTTTGTAAAATAAAGGATTCCACATGACACTAAAATGTAAATAATGAAACAAAGGAATCCTCAGTAGGCCCAAAAATTGCGTAACACACTATAATGCCAAAAAAACTTAGGATGTTGCATATAAGCCTAAAAAAACACACAATACTTAAACCAAACGTGAACAACTTGACCGAGCCGTGATAGAAAGAGAAAGGCCACACATCGAAGAAAAATCTTGCGAAACAAGTAGAAGTCGTTGAAGAATTAAAATACTGTAAAACAAGAATATATGCTACAAAACATTTAAATAGGCCGCACATGATCAAAGAACATCAATCAAATCATACTAAAGGTAACAGAAGGAAGAAACACTAGTACACAAAAGGTTTTGATCTTCCAAACTTAATTCAACCTTTCAAAAACTTCCAAATTAACAAGGAATTGGAATTTTGCACCTGTAGATCATGAAAAAGCTGCAAAAAATTTAAATAGACCTTCGCGGGTTTCGTAAACATCAATTTAGCTTGTTTTAATTGATCTACAAAGGATCTTGCACCTACAAAACAAGTTTATCTTGCACAATCACAAACATCTGGCTCTGATACCATGTTAGGAAAATATGAGGATATATAATGCCACATATTTAAATATCCACCAAGATAAATTGCCAAGAATTATAGTTTATGTTTGTACAAAAAATATAAGATAGATCACATTACAGAGTGTAATAGAGATTAGATTAAGTGCAATAACATGAGAAATAAAATGAACACAAGACAAAAGATATAAGTGGGAAAAAATTTCAGTAAAAACCCAATAAAATTCACTTATCTTTATTGAAAAATATGTTTCACCAGATACTCCCACTATTTCCATTCATACATAGTAGCTACACCTTCATTAAGGAATTACAAACATCAAATACACTTGCTCATGGATCTTAACCCATTTTCCTCATGTAATATTCAAAATAGCTCTCTAAGCAACTTGTATGTCTTTACACTTTTTAATATTACACATCGCAACCAATCTCAAAGAGATCACCTTGATTTATATCAAGGAGGGTGGTTTGGGTCACTCTTAATTTTGACCTAGTTCATGCTTATATTTTAAATTTAATTCATAAGCCATGACCATTAGTCTTTGGTGGGTTTATATTAAGACAGTTTCCCACTTAATATTACAACCCCAACATCAGTGCATACATTTATGCTTTCCTGTGGGAATATTGGAAATCCCATTCACAAATTAGCTTTCAAATCTTCAAGTGTACAAGAAATGGTTACTTATTTTATACATATTGGCATTTCAATTATAAACCTTTAATTAGTGCGATTACTATTATTATTACAATTTTAATGTGAAAGAATGGTTACATCATTATGAATGACATCATTCACATAATATGGAAAGGGATGGATGAAACAACCATATTTGGTTTTTGGAGTACCAATCAAAAATTTCACATATGATTTTCAATAATAAATTGATAAATAATTATGTTGGAGGTGTCTAACCTCAAGAGAGCCTTACTAGAAAATGTCATATTTTTAGTGATGCATTTTGGCCACTCTTTTTGTGGATTTCCACACCTTGTTTCAAAGAAATGATGTTGTTATATGCTTGTCACATATTAGAAAAGGTGAATAGATCATAGTGGACACCTATTTTCTCGCATTTGGTGAAACAATGTACCAATTCTCTTTTGAGTATACTAATGACTTCTAAGAGCAACCTATATGTAGGAAGGACTATGTAGAGGCAAAATGAACCGTTATCCTTACCGAAATCCTTATAAGATACTTTAGTTTCTATCCAATGGACATCGATCCTTGCTAACACCGGCATAATAGCTACACATAAACATAACACTTGGAGATTATAAGATGCTCACATAGTTTTGAAAGAAATATCGAAACGAAACACACGCTCGCATGTACTATTATGATTGTGGATTCTTGGAAGTATGGAAATTATGAAGAAGCATTAGATTTGTTTGATCAAATGTAGTGAAAGGAACAAAACTCCCAATTGATTCACTTCAAATTTTAGTGTTTTAAATCCTTCATAGTATACATATATACAAAATATGGAAAATTACTATGAGAGACTTGCCTTCGATGTAGGCGTTGCTTCCAAACAGTCATGTTGACAGATGACTATGAACACTCCAAACGTAAGACCAAAACAAATTGCTGGTGGAGGGATTCTCTACAGAACATCTTACAATCGACTCGATCCGGCTAAGGAATCGAGTGCCCCCCAAAGCTAACTCACCCATCATGGTTGATTCACGCACCAATACAGAAGCCTCCGTTATTCTTTACAGTCCGCTGATTCGGTGATTAAAGATATTCTGACCTCCCATTTGGATCACTCCCCATCAAACCTATTGCGCTTTTCCGATCAGTAGTGGATGTGGGAAATCGAATGGACAGTGGTGGATCGGAAAAGAAGGGTAATGCCAAATCTAAATCCCCACCATTTCGGAAAAGATTTGATTCTTGTCTTTTTGCATTATTATTATTGCTACATTTTGGCATATGGCTCATGCTGCGATTCTTTGCCAGCACCGTGTGTTGTTGTTTTGTTCTTTTTTTTGCTATTTTATTGTGTCAGCAGGCTGGATTGCTTTTGCTGGTTCCTTTCTTGCCAGTTTTTGTTGGGCTCTTTTGTGATGATCGTCTGGATGTTTTCTCCGTTAGTGGTCGGCCGGAGTACATTGTTATCATTTTTGTGGCCGGACCACTGCGTGTTTGCTGTTTGATCGCTGTCCAGCAGGTGTTTATTTGCTGTTGTGTTCTTTGGTTGTTTCTTTGCAGACTGCGTCACTTGGTCCTTATTGTTATATCAGGATGTTGATCCTTTTTTTCGAGCTTTATTTTCCTATTCTGGCTTCTGAGCCTTGCTGTACAAGGGTATAGTCCCTTTCAAAAAACTATTTGCCAATAATAAAAAAAAAAATATGGAAAATTACTAAAGGCATGTGAATTGTTTTACAAAATGCCAACACAAAAATGTCAAATTTAGAGCTATGAAATTGTGAATGGAGATCCATCACAAAATATTTGAATGTGTTTTTTCATTATATATGTTGTAGTTATAAATATTGTAATATATATCATGGGAAAATGTGGAAGTTTACATAAGAATCACATTTTTTTCGACAAAGTACATAATCCAACTTTGTTCTTGTGGACAATAATATTTGGAGGATATGCAATGTATGGTTAGAGTAAGCTTGCAATGAACTATTTGAATTAATGAGCCGCTCTAGATATAATCATGATCACATAAGATTTTTTTGTATTTTATTTTCATATGTTCATGAACGAATAATGGATAAGGGTCAGAATTACTTCAATATTTTGAATGATTCTTAGTGCATTATGGCTAAATGGATCATTAAGTGTGTATGTTTGACCTCGTTCACTATACTCACAAAATCACAAACTTACTACTAAAATTATACTTCCAAGTATGTTTTTAATATATGGATCTCATGTAAGAAGAGTATACACTAATGACCCATCCCTTAGTCATGTCTTGAATTAGTTGGTTGTCATCGTCATTATTCTCGCATAGTCCTCGCTTGTTTACACGCTTCAGTGTCATCTCTCGGGAGTCTCAGTTTCGTTATTTAGTAATTTATCATCTCTAATATTTTACTAGGGTGCCTAGGTAGGATTGGGGTGCCCATGAGTGCCTTGGTCCTTATTTATAAGTGCCCTCGTCCTGGTAACAATTGGGTCTAATTTAGAGTTTTGAGGTTGGGGGGTCAAAGCACAATAAGATGTCCTACTTTTTGTGTTTGTTGTACTTTTATAAACATGCATTTTCAGTTTCATTGATTTTCCAAAGGTAATAAAGAATAAAACCGTACACATTCATGAAATTCCATGAACTAACAAAATGTTGTGTTTAGAGTGTAGAATACATGTACATTTTAAAAAAAAATTAGCAAAAAATTTGGTATTTTTCTTAATTTTATTCATACGTTTTTTCTTATTTTATAAAAGAGGAATGACTGATTCCATGGTGGTGTTTTAAAATGAAAACTTATTTTTTCACCATGAAATTTTAGATATATGTTCTAGATTCGAATATCAAGGTCCTGTCAATTTTTCATTTTTATTTATTTTTTTTTATTAATTATTTAGTGAAGATATTTTCAAATAAATGGCGTACATATGTCTATGCCAATAAATTTTAAGATTTATATCGAAATTGATTTTTTTCATAGCTACGAAGAAGACTTCAACAAATAGTAAGTTTATTTTTTTTTTTTGATATATTTTGCTATTTTTCAAATTGTGTTGATTGTGTACTATTGATTGTTGTAAAATACCATATGTTGGCAAAAAAAAAAATAGTAAAACATATTTTTAAAAATGAAAATTATATTTTTAGAAAGGTAATAAAAAATTGTATTTTGTGTTAAATTTTGTAATTTTACTAATTAGTTAACCCTAATTACATGACACCTAAGTGGCACATTTTGCAAACAATTATCCTTTAAATGTGGCACATAGGGGGTTCGTGTGAAGGGGGTTTGCATGAACACCCCTTCTGGTGAAGGGGTATTCGCAGTAACCCCATTTAAGCTCAACATGCAACATGAGCATCAGCTTGCGGCTAAAATTTCCAAGTTTAAACGAAATTGGTAGGTTAAATTGAGTTTTAAAAATAAAATTTTAATAACTCTAATTTTAAACCGTATTTTTGTAATTTTAAAGTTAGAAAAATAATGTTTTTTCTATTTTAAAGTTAGAAAAAACATGTAATTAAAAAAACAACCTAATTTCTATTGAGATGTCTATATAATAATCTGAGTTGCATGTGTATAGTTTTCTATTGTATTTACTCTTACATTCAGATCTAGCTCAATTTGTGTGTGCAGGTGAAAATTATTGAAGTGGAGGAATCATGGGAAATCAAAAGAATGAAAAACAAAAATTAAGCGAGGAAGAGAAAGTAGAGGAGAGTGCTAAAAGATCAGTTCGTAGGAAGGCACAAATAGAGAGAGAAGGCACAAATAGAGAGAAAGAAGGATGAAAAAACTAGTACATACATACTTGAAACCCTTGATAGATCATAATATTATTTTTTTGTCTAGGGTAAATATGAAGTTTTAGCTTCAACATGCCTTCTAGATAGAAGAATATTATATTATAAATACAATAGAATGATTAGTATTGTGTAAATTGTTTGTATTGTGCTTAAATTGTATTGTGTTTTTGAATACAGTTGTAGTAAACTCTGAGCTCTACTTCAAAAGGATCTAATTTCTTCCATTCTTGCAACCAAACATTATTCAACCAAATTAAAAATTGAAAAATCATCCTTCACTACAAACTTATAGATCCATCATGTTTTCCTATGTACACACCTAGATTAGAACCTAGAAACTCATAGAAAGTTAAGTGTGTGCATTCTTCTTATCAATTTCCATATCTATTATGTTACCTAGTTAAATCTATTTCTATTCATCATTTACTATACTTTCATATTTGAGTGTAGATTTTTATTTAAAATTTTGATTGCTCAGCATTTCTAGATTCAATAGGATATGTTTAATCCTCTTCATACCAATTTTATCCACTTTCTCTTGTGAAAAAGTATTATTTATATTGTCACCATCAATAATCAACTTGCAACACTTACCTCCAAAAATAAAAATGGTCTTGAACCAAAAAATCTCCATACATGGCTATTATTATCTTTCATGGGTATCAAAAACATCCTTTAGAACGTGAAATATTCTATAACTTTTGGTTCATCTAGATTATAAATATACATGAAACACTTTCATCTTCCACTTGTACATGATATGTACACTTTCATCAGTTCTCTTACACCCTTCATTATGCATGCATGGAAAATTTAATGCTTTATGTATAATATCACAACATACAAAACATATACCATGAAATCAAAGGCCTCTACCTCATCCATATGATCCTCTACCTTTGAAGTTTCATTTCCTCTTTTTACATTAATGTAACTACATTATGAAGTATTAGCCTCACATCCTTGCACATAATCACCTTTTCTAGTCCACCTCTTGGCCCACATCCATACATGAACTTTCCTTTTTACTTTTCTCTTCTCCTAGATGTTTGCATGATAATTTTTCTTCCTCATTTAGCAAACACTAATAGGATTCTACAACAAATTGTAGTTAAATCATTCCAATGTCATCTTGAGTTGTCATGTGGATCCCTTTCACATACCTTGAAATATTCTTCAAGTAACCTTTAATATAACCAACTCTAACAATTAGCCTATATGAAAAGTATTCAATTTAATATTTACACTCATTTCCCTTTGTTGCAAGTTTTACAAATTCATAAACAAGCTCATGTGTGATAATATAAGTAAGGGACTTAGATTACAATCTCACAATGAATCTCTTCCAATTTTAATCTTTATCTTTTCCTTTTTGAAACCTCTTGGCTTAATTGATCCCATAAAAAGGATGCATGAACTTTCCATTTTTTTCTATTTATTAACTCACGCGGTATATTCCATATTTTCATACTTGAAATACTTCTCTATTTCTTCATATAATAAACAAGTTCCTCATAACTCAAACATCCAAGATAACCTCATCCAATTTTGGTTTACTAGTCTTCTCCATAGAATATATCTTTTGGTTTATCAACCTATTTGTATCCCTATAAGACATGGTTATTCTTATATACATTTAGTATTTCTTGCATCTTCCACTACCACAATACCCTATCAAGTTGAAACCATTTTCTAAACCCACTATTAATTCAACATAACCTTCCTAACCCTTTTTAACCTAGATTTTCCTATTTTTCAAACCTTGTTTTCCTTTTTTCAAACCTTGTTATCCTTTATGTTTTTCTTCTATGTTCTTTATACGTAGTGCTAGGATCATTGGTTAATTTTTTAACACATTCAACTTACATACACTTATATGAATCACACCCTTCCAATGGATACCACTTTTTCTCCTAACATTTATGATACAATTATCAAATTAATAATGTGTCAATAATTATGACCTTGTACCTTTTCCTATAAATTATATTCATACAAACCTCAACTAGTCTAAATACTCCTATAGAATCCAATATGATGATATTATTGGTGTTGATATAGAATAATTTCATCTTTTATCTATTTTTAAATTAAGGGTCTCCATATGCATCCTAATGATATTGATAAGGTTATTTTTATTCTCATTACCTATAAATTTTCCTTAAAAGCTTTATGTATTCTATAAATCAATCATAAATAAAAGTATTGAAAGAGACTTGGATCACCAAGATCATCTCAAAGATACATGCTTTAATATTTTTGGTTTTGTGACATAATTCCAATGGTTGTGCCATATTTAAAATGGTTTTCTACATTCAAAACAATATTGAGGATATTCTTGAGGTACCCATAAAATTTCATGCACACAAGAGTATGTGTAGTTAAAAAACTTAAATAAACATGTAATATACATGTCCAAAAAAACAAAGTTTATGCATGTATTAAATATTGAAAACCACTTTGATCCCTAAACTAATTACATATAGCTAGGATGAAATTATTCTTCTATTCTATCATATTTTTAGTTGATGCAAGATAACATGTTAAAATGGATTCTATTACATCACACACATTGGATAAGAAATGTGTGAGCATAGTTCTCACACATGCACGATGAGTGCTAGAACCAACCTTTCAACCTTCTCACAATGTCTTAGTGTTCCATTAAAATTATTTTAATTAGTTGTCAAAAGATACATCCTCTTCAAATATCAATTTTGTTTCATTATACACTTTCCTTATATGTATTTCTAGGTTGATCTACTCTTTTTACTTAGGATGTTTCCTTCTTTTATGATACCTTCCTTCATTTTTCATTGCCTTTCTACACTTTCTACTCCCAAAATAAACTCTAGTTCATATACACTCTTGGGGATTCCAAAAATTCTTTACTTTCTTGGTCTTACTTCTTCCCTATGATCCTTCACACTTTTGCACGTGCCTCATTTTCTCTTCTTCATGAAATTTATTTCCATGCTATCACACATGATCTATCTCTTATATTTTTCATGGTTTTCAAGATCTCTTATGGACTGAACCTAATTATATTGTTGTGATTATCTATATTTTTCCTTTAAAGTAAATTTATGTAACACTTGAGTTCTTATCCTTCCTCCTCAACTTTTGTAGCATGTACACTAACACCTTTTTCTTTCCACTATCCCTACATGTATGATTCCACTCAAAATATCATATATAACATTTCCACATCATAAATAAGTACATATAAATGATTGCATGCATGAATGTAAATGTTGTCATGGAAAACATATATGTGACGTTATTTATTTTTGAACTAAGTATACAATGTGTACATATGTGCAAATTAGTGGTATTACATAAATTTAGTTTGTCTAGAATGGATTTATATGTTACTATTTGATAGTTGTGATTAATTTGTTTATAAAATTTTTCTATTAATTGGTATAAATATAGTTTTTGTTCTCTCATGCCATCCAAATTAGTATTTTTATATGCATTTTTACAAAAAGTACACTTTGTGGTGGCTACAAATACTATGGACTCTTGTCCAACTTTCGGTTGTATGGGCTACATGTGCCTTGCTCGGTACCAGGAGATAGGATTTGTTGATGGAATTTTTCCAGAAGAAGAAATCCTATCATGTCCCAAGTTGGACATTAGACTGTGTATGCGAAAGGATTTTAAAGTAGCCTAACAAGTGTCCTCCACAAAATTGTATCCTCAATGTTATGTTGATGTGATATTTTGTCTGACGTGTCACTCTTTGTCCTGATGCTCTATATTCCAATAAAATAGCTAAAGGATATATGCATGTATGTGATAATAAGAATCTACTAAAGATAAAATTAATCAATTATGTTCCTAAACAATATCTTATATATATTTTAAATCATTCATGAATGGTGTAATCACATGTATGCTATTTTTTTTGTAAATTGTGTTTATGGACACAACTCATGATGCAAAATAGTATGTTGATTTGATAACAGAAGTTATGAAATTAATTCCCAAGAAAAATGTCAAACACTTGGTGAAGATGGATTTAAAAAATTAAAAGAATTTTCCCAACAAGAACCACTATCAAGAAAGAAAACAACAAAAAGTGTAGAGAGAATATATGGTGAATTTGTTAATTTGATTACATTGCTACAACACATTTGTTAGTTACATTCTTGAATCATGTTGATATGAAGGAAACATTATAATTGTTGGGTGTGGATTTTGGATGGGAAAATTCACAACGTATGGAAAGAAGAATTTTTGTGAATGTGTCTAAAGGAATAAGTTCCTTGGGTATAAAAACTAGGTCTACTGATAAGAGTATTTCTCATAGAGAAATATTAACTTCAGTTGTAAGTAAAGATACAAAAAAGTAATTGTCATGTTACTTCTATTGCTAAGGTATTGGGTTTATCTAAAAATATGGTCAGTAGGTATGTAAAGAGGAATAAGACATTCGATAATTATACCATGGAAGAAAATAGGGCACTAATGTGTAGAAATCCACGTTCTGATAAAATTGAGGATAATATTGTGAAGATAGTTTATGATTTTTGGATTAAGAGGACTCGTCCTTCTCTAAATGTGATGGATGTTTTAAAACATAGGATAGCTCGCAATTATTATGATGAATATATAAATCATTGCCTCGAAATAACTCAACATGAGATGTACATCAAGTTTACATAAGAACATCCATATGTTAAGATTGACAATGAATGTTTGAGAATTTGAAGCCTTGGTATGTGCGAGCTGATAAATTCCTTGAAACATGTTGTTACCACTATCACATTGAGTTTGATTATCACTATCAGGTACACAAAAAATTATATTACATATATTGAGGTGTGCTTTCATTTATAGGCTTATTAGAAATTTGATTAAATTTTGTTTTATGAGATTTGATTTAATTTATGTATTTCAAAATCTATTTTTTTCCAGTGTATAGAAAGTTACGAGAAGCAAAAATGGTCCGTAAAAATGCCCTCCTACACGTGCGAATGAATTCATAGCCTCTTTTCTTCGAACAATATTTGATGATCATGTCGACGATCGTATGGCTTGCATCAAAGGTGTTTGTGACAAGTGTGGGGACTTGAAATTATTTCCAAAAACAAATGAAGACTTGGACATAGTTCAAATGGTGACTTGTAAGAGGTGATTAATAAATAAAGAAAATATATAATTATTTTTAAATTTGGATGTACATATTTTATTTTTATTTTTATGTTTACTATAAATGAATATAACAATTTTTCCATTATGTTTTGAATTTTTAGGTTCAAATACGTAAAATATTCAACACAACTTGGAAAGAATGTAACTAAGTTGGATTTGGTAGAAGAGGAAATCCCCATTGTTGCATTCATGCAAAGTTTTTGAAGTTTGATTAGTTTGTACATCAAACATTCTCACTATGCAAAGTGGTAGGCTACACAATTCAATACCAATAGAGACACATTCCCTATTGGTTCCGTATTTTTGTGGTTGATTTTGTTGAGAAATACTCATTGTTTCATCAAAAGAGATTCAAACATAATATTATCATACTAATCAGTTATCATCATGGTTTAAGTATTTTACAGGCATGCAAAATTATATTTGGATGGGTTTTAAAGTACGGATGTGAAACGAGTGATCAAGAAGGAGTATCACTTATATATAAGTGATGACAAGGAACATGACACCCACTTTGTGGAGCATTGTTTTGGTTTGTCTTTCAATATTTTCATCTGTGAGGAGTACAAATAGATCAACATTTTGTTTGGTCGAGATGGTTGCGTAGTACAATTAAAATCTTCCTTCCCTTTATTTGCACTCAATCGCTATCATCATCATCATAAAATACATCATTTATGATTTTTTTAGTTTGGTCATGTGAAGGGAGAACACGATGGTGCAGTGCATGCATCAAACATGCTCTAAAGAGACACATATTTGATTATGAGGGAGATTGATTGTTTTATGCCCATATCGTTGTTGAATGGTGTAAGAAAAAAATTTGCGCAGTTCAATTTTTAACCTCAAAGGATTCAACCTCACGATTTCAACCCCACACAAAGTGTTTTGGGAGATAATAGGTATGCGTATTTAAAACATTTCTATCTTGATGTCATTTTTTTCTTAATTTTGATGTTTTTTTTAAATTTATTTATTTTGTAAATGATTAATTAGGTATTGATTGAAGGAAAAATTATGGATCTGAAATGATTCCTAATTCTAGGTGTTTTGACCTTGTGTGATGATCATGGTTAATAATAACTAGAAAATCAGTATAAGAGATTATTCTTGTTTTTGTGATGGATGCATGAACAAATTGTATTCATAGTAAAATAGTCAAAAACATGTGTATTTTGGTGAGTGGAAGTAAGTTCCTTTAGTTTTGAATTACTCATATGGATTAGATTATGATTATAGTTTTGAAGATGTGCCTTGATTTCACCTGCTTATGATCGCATATCTGGACTGGTTAAACAAGGTATTTTTGTTTGAAAGGATTTTTGAGCTGATGAAATATATATTGAATATGGATGCACATAAGGATTAGGCACATGAACATAGGAAACACAGGAGTGCATGGAAGCATGGTGGAAAAAGGGCATGCCCGGGATAATTTGAAATCGTGGACTTAGCCATTTGCGAGATCAAATGATAATTTTGAGATGTGGAGTGAAGTGCATGTTTGGTCAAAGACATGGAGGGAATGCCAAGCCTATTTTGGGACTAGTAGATAAAAAGTGCATGAGAAGTTTTAGGGCTAAGAATAGGATTATAATTCAATTGTACTCAAATAAAATCTATTATTAGCACTTGCATACTTTTGTAAGGGTGCATGGTTTTTATTAACATACAACCTATTTTGGAGATGCATGGGAGGTGAGGGGAAAATCTCCACCATCTATATATATATATATATATATATATATATGTATGTATGTATATGTATGTATGTATGTATGTATGTATGTATGTATATGTATATTTTGTATAGGATAGAGGCTTCGGTTGATTATACTTCATGTTTTGTAAGTTTATGTTGAAAAACTTAAATGTGCATAGCATGTAATGACATTAATAGATGTATGGAGCTTCTAATTTACAATAATTAATATAATGGATCATGGTTACTAGATATTGATTGTGAGCATGAATCTTACTGGTTATGGCATGGTTGAGTTAATCTTAAGTCTTGTTAAAGTCATACATGCACATGTTATGGGTAAGTGCAGCAAGTTGGTGGACATAAAAACCTGAAATTCATGAACCGCAATCACAGTTTTCAAACCACGGTCGCAAAATTGTTTTTAATAGGTGTGGGGATTTAAACTTAAAATTGTGATCGTGGTCCTCCTCTAAGACAAAAATAGACCCGTGAACCCTCATTTTCCCTATCACCATGATTTCTCCTGTACTATTGCACTCAAGCTTTGAATACCCCATGAAATTTTCAACTATGCCACCAAGATGAAGAGGTAATCCTCAATTTCGATTAAATTTCTTGCATTTTAGGTTATTTTTGTGATTTTCATGGGTTTTTCAATTTTTGTTTATGTATACAATTTTTTTGTTTTGTCGCTTATTCGGCAAGTTCATAATCCCGTAAACCATCCAAATATTCCTCAATACCCTCCTCCAAACGTAGATCTACCTCATGTGGCTCCTTTTGTCACCATGGAACCAATAGGAATACAAGTGATATCGTTGGAAGAATCTGAAAAAAATTCCATTGAGAACCTTATTCGATAATAAGAAAAAATCATGTCAGAAATTTGTCTCGTATGACTTTAGCCAACACATTGCAAACATTGAATGGTGAAGTCGACTCATGACTAACCAAATAGATAGATGTAATACCTTTAGAGGTGATTGTAGGCGGTGGTATGCGGATAAATTATCCCATGTGTCTCAGTAAAAGATAAAGTTTTTGCAAAATACCATCTTTGTGCATTATTTATTGAACCGAGAACCAATGCCCCCACAACTACTTGCAAATGGTTCCCAATCCATTGGTGTCACGATGACTAAATCAAGAATTTTTTTAGGACTAATGGTGGATGGTTTTAACTATCCACCATGCAAAGCAATGAGGTTCCTCTTCGTAATTTTTGAAGAAAATATATCGTGAGTTCGTGCTTAATGAAGTCCAAAATTATTTTGACTTTTCTCGAGTTTTATGGGCAAGGAGGTGGATTTGCCTGTAGAAATAGACCTAGTGCATGCATTGGTCAACCGAGGATCAACATTCCCAAAACCCCCATTACCTTTAGTTATCCATCCTACAAAGAAGGAGGTTGTGGAGATTGACACACTACATGCATTAAGGAGCTCACTGACACTCTGACCCAACATAGTGACCAAATTGAATCTAGTGATGTTAGTGGAGACACCATTTTTACCGCACCACACCACTATGGATCATGTGGCGTCAGTATGCACTACAAAGAAAGACATCATTTGTTGGATCACATGATTTCTTTTCTCTAGATGAGATGATGGTGGATGTTTTGGAATTAAGTGCAAATGATCTTGGTCTTTCACGAGGTAAATGTCAAATAAATATTTAATATATATATGTATATATACACTAGTTTAATTCATTTGAGATTTTAATATATATGTATTTGATTACATCATGTACATACATGTAAAAACTAATTTTTTTAATTTTAAACATCAAGATCCTAGTAAAGGACACATCCGGTGTCAACATGCTAGTTAATTTGCTGCACTCTAAGCACGTGTTACAGGTATTAAGTTTCAAGTTACTTACATTTAAAATTTCATTTGATTGCACTTTTATTATTAAATACACATTTTTAATGTTCGTGTATAATTTTTGACGTGTACATGTAAATATTAATATGTTTGTCTTTTAAATGTAGGACCTGATAGGTCGTCATCTCCGCTCTCCGGGCACCGAGGCTACTTGCACACCTCACGTGACTTTTACATGTTAGTTTCTCTTTACACTTTGTTTCTAATTGTGGAAGTTAAGTTGTGTATCTAATCTTGTAGTAATTATGAAGACTTAAGTAACATCGAAGCTTCCTAGGATCATTAAACCTATATTTCTACCCTTCAAGAGGTCATATGACAATAAGAAATATTATTAACCTAAAATGGAGGATTATTGGGAAGATTGTGTCAAAACGATTAATGTTTATTAATGATACTTCTATATAATGACATTACAAAAAACAAATGTGATTTTTTTTGTCTCTAATGTGTCATAGAGGACATAAAATATGATGCTAATGACTTGTTTAAAATTGGATTCACAGATTCGATTCATTTCACACCTATCCTTTCTATAGACAAATAAGGTCATTTGTGAATCCTATTAATACACTAACTCGTACTACAAAAGTCCTCCAAATATTGAAAAAGTGGTTCATTCAGAATATGCATGAAATCAGCTATACTACTTTGCCTACTTATAGACAATCCCCCCAAAAATAATTTAGCTTCCCAAGAACAATATATTTCAAGTACCCAACTTCTTAGTGATATAATTTCAATCGTTTCCATTATTGAAATAAAATGATCTTTTAGTACCATGGCTTTGAGCCATGTTTCACATCAGAAACTAACTTCTTGTAGATTAAAGAATTAAAAAATAGAAATGTTGAAATTGATATCTTTCAAGTAGATAGATCATTTGTGAAGCCTATTAATACACTAACTCGTACTAAAAAAGTCCTCCAAAGATCAAAAAAGTGGTTCATTCATAATATGCATGAACTCAACTATACTACTTTGCCTACTTATAGACAATCCTCTCAAAATAATTTAGCTTCTGAACAATATATTTCAAGTACCCAACTTCTTAGTGATATAAGTTCAATCGTTTCCATTATTGAAATAAATGATCTTTTAGTTACCATGGCTTTGAGCCATGTTCCACATTGTAAACTAACTTCTTGTAGATTAAATAATTAAAAAATAGAAATGTTGAAATTGATATCTTTCAAGACAAGTTGACTATACTAGACACATTCAAAATTTTCAAATACTTGACCAAAAAGAGTCTCAATAAGGTGATTGACTTCCATATTTCACTAAATGTGTAGACTTATTATTTTCATGCATAAATAATTATGAGCCAAATTCTTGGGAAGTCCTGATAGGATTCGCGTACTCCATTAGCACAACTAAGAAAAGAATCTATTGATACTTACTTCAAAATCCATGTTTGTGAGGTTTACAATGACTTGAGCATTAATGGTGTGTTAACTTACTAGGAAAATCTTCAAGAATAGTCTCTAAAAGGATATTAATTTTTCATGGCTCCAATTTTACAAATAGATAGATTCTAAGTCTATGAGAGACTCCAAAAGTATGATTTCAATTATGTTATTTTTAATGTCATAACATTTTTAATTTAAGTAAAAGGAGATAAGGTGATATGGTGTTTTGAGCCTTAAATATTTAGGCCATTTCCACCACCATGATGAGACAAAATTCATATATTTGGGAAAGATAAGATCAATGAGAAAGCTCCTAAGCAACTAGCGGAGTTCCCTCGAGCTCAAACATTATTAATGCCTTCTAACCTTATCTATTGCATTGTCAATCTTAGACATTATTGGTATGTAAAATTTCTCCACATTTTACTACACAACCTGAAAAAGGTGTGAAATTTTCTCTTTTGAAAGATCAACTTGTATGGAAGGTCATGTGCAAGCCTTGGGTGGTTTCAAAATTTACTAGGTTTTATTAATTGGGAAGGTATTAATTTTATTTCATGATATTATGCAATAAGAAAGGCATTAAGAGCATTTATTTAGTCTTGGGAACACATTCACTTCTAATGCTTTTGTTAGACAAATTGTACTCTCAATCGTAAAAGGTAAATAAACTTGTGAAGAAGATATTAAGAGCCTTTGTTGGTTTCTATTAGCAAATTAATACATTGGTTTGTTATGTGTTGATTATGATTTGAGTCCATTATGTGGCGAGTCATGTAGATTAATATTGATATGTATATTTTTTTGTATAGCTTATGACTGCACAGAGAGACTCCTCCTATACGTGAGACTATGAAGGTTGTCATGTGAAGACATCGTCATAATGTCTACAAATCCACTAACTCAGGTACAATTTTTCAAATTTGTTAAATTTTGGAAGAAAATTTTCTTATTACTTATTTACAATATCAAATTTTGTACATGAAATATTTAATTTTAACTATTTATTTGTATGTAGCCTACCCCTCGTGAGTCTACCATCGACCTATGATTAATGCGTCGACGACAAATTGGTAGGATCATGAGATTGTGGTAATATTTCACATGCATTATAAATTCTAAGTTTCTAAATTTTGAATGTATTTTAAAAATTTGCGCATTGAAAATTTGTTGTTTATGAATGGGTCAATGCACCAAGTTGGGAGGCTAAAAGGGGGTCTTAAGTGGATGCATTTTTCTGAAAAATAAAAAACTTCAACTTGGACAAGTTTTTTGAAAGAGTTACGCTCAAAATTGGAAGATGTTGTAGAAATATGAATCGTAGAGTTTTGAGTCTTGTTTCTAAGATACTAAATTTTATTGAAAATTGATAAGTTTAAGTGGGTCAAAGAATTAAATTACCAACATGTTCTCTTTTTTTTGTTAAAAAACATAATATACTTGACTTTCGTGCCCCCATCATTTTTATAGCACCATATAGTATTTTGAAAACCCTTTGGTAGAAAGATAGCTAGGAGAATCTAGTTTTTGTTAGAATTTATTTTAGATTTTTTTAGCAAATATTTTTTTATTTATGATTTTTCTAGTACAGAAATTTTATGTTTTGAAAAATAACGGAGCTCCGACCATGCCCCCTAACTACCTCAAAAAATATCAAAATTAGATTATTTTTTTTGAATATGTATAGAATTATTCCTAGTTTGTGCCTAAAAAACTTTTATTCAATTTTGATGAGTAAAAAAAAGATACACGAAAAAAGATAGACATGTTTAAACTTCAAAAAATAGCTATAAAAAGGCATAGTTAAGAAAATAAATAATATGAAACCTTGTATTTGTTAGAAAATTCAAAAAATAATATTTATACAAAGAAGAAATTCTACTTTACGTCAGTGGTATAATTTTATTTAAACAAATCGATCATTTGATGTGGATTTATCATGATAGAAGTTGTACTTCTTGTTTTTCTACAAAACACGTGGTTTTATCAGTGTTTGTATGCAGGTCCATGCCTCGGCTTGGGATCCAAACTAGATCCCAAGCCTTGAGGCATGTGTTAGAAAAGGTAACAAGCCTAACGCATACGTGTTATTATTTGTTTATATATTGTGGCCCCAACGTCCCTTTCATCTCTTTCACGGGAATTTTGCATACATTTTGTTTGGTCTGTAATTTTCTGTACATTCTTGCACGATTTTTTAGTAGTTCATTTTGTCCCCTACCCCACTAGTTGATTTTTTCTAATCATGGGAAATAAAAGTTGAGCTAAGGACAAGAGGAAAGTCAAGAAAAAGACACCGGAGCAATTGGAAGAGAAGAGAATAAAGAAATTGAAGAGAATGCAAAAACTTTGTGCATGGCAAGGTACATCTACTATATCAAATGTAGCTAATGTATTAGAATATGGGGATGAAATACATAATGAAAATGTAGAGAATAATTATTTTGCAATGAATAATGATTTTTCAATGAATAATGATATTTAATAGAATGAAAATGTTGGTATGGATGAAGAAATTGATATTGATACGAATTGTTGAACCCTTACCCGAGAATCCAATGTTAAGCCCGAAATTTGTATGAAAACACTCGAATGAAGAAAATGATCTTGTAAATGTATCTTCACCTCTAAGAACACCTCCTTCCATTTTACGAAGAAAACCAATTCACTTAATTGAAATTGATGAAAACATTATAAAACCAATGCCTAACAAAATGTCTAAAAGAAATGTGAGAAGAAAATCTATGGGAATTTGGGATAATTACTTTGAGAATTTAAATGATACAAAAAGATGTCAATTATTTGTTACATTGATGAAATTAATTAAGATGAGACCTATAATGAAGACCCTAGCGTTAAGAACATCTAATTTTGTTGATCAAAATGCGTCAATTCTTGAAAACATACATAAAGTATACCAAATCAGTAGGTGGAAAAGATGCACCAAAGATAGTAATTCTACATTGTGTGCACTTAGTAATTGTGTAGTAAGTGATAAAACAGTTAATAAATGCTTGATTAGAAAAACAAGTAGTGCTTTGAAGCTAAACAAAAAAAAAACTAATAAAAGCAATAGAGAGATGTAAACGTCTTGAGTCATCAATAATACTTATGACTATTGGGATTTCTCTAGCAAACTTCCATGAAAAGACAAGAATACATCTGATATTCTAAAATAATTAATTGTAAAATTTTGGAATGAGAACACAAAGGTGTCATCGAATAGAAGAGATACAAAAAATAAGAAAAGGTTCTCGTAATCATGAATCGTATGCAAAACATTTCTTAGATATGACTCAAACACAATTGTTCTATAAGTTTTAGAATGAATATTTACAAATTAACATTATCCAAAGATTATTTGAAATGAGCATACCCTTTTATGTGAAAATCAATCACTCACTTACCACTTATTATTGAAGGAATCATGTTGAATTTTCAATGCATTATGATGTTTTCTTTCAAATACGTTGTGTTTTGCGCATACGACATCATGTTGCGGGAGTGTGGATTAAATGTCCCACCAAAATATTCAAGGGAATTTATTCTGACAATATTTTTGAAAAATCAACTAGACAATTTTTTATAACAAAGCATGTTTGGATAGAACGTGCAATGTATGTGGTGGCTTTCCATGAAAAGTTGTATCCATGAGGAGAGTACATATTCAATAGGAAAGAATTGGTTGGTTTCACCAAATATAAATCATTGAAATATCAATTAAAAGATGGAAAAGAATCTAAGAGGTGTGAACTTGTTACAAAAAAATTACTTGTATCGAATATATGGTCAAATTGTGAGAGAAATTTATTTTATGAGTATGCGCAAGGCACACACATAGACCTTGATGGTTGGATGAACAATTCAAGTTAATAAAGGAAAAATACCACTTGGTACTATTTTTTTAGTAGTTGAATTCATGGAGAATTACACATTGTAGCTACAAATGGAGGTTCGGTATCAATATTATAACTCAATGCAAGTTGTTATTTTTATGCATATAGCATTCATGCACTCTAGAAAGCACCGAGAGAAAATCAAAAATAATAAGAGATTATCATTTCTACATCATTGATGATCAGACACATTCTACAAAATATGTACAAGGGTGTTTCCAGGTGTTTTATGTGAACTTGAATGAGAGGAACATTAGTTTCGATCAACATTACATTTGGTTGGACAACTGCACATCACAATTCAAGAATGCAAAGATGTTTTATTGGCTAAGTAGGATGCACAAAGAAACAAATGTACAACATATCTGGAGTTTTACTGAGGAAGGGCATGGAAAAGGAGAGCATGATGGTGTAGGATCATGTGTGAAAAGAGAACTTGCAAGAGAAGAGTTAAAGTTCAAGGATGGTGCTAAATTTACAGATGTAAAAAACATTGTTGATTGGTGTGTCAAGAATATGGGCCATGAATCTCAAGAGAGATCAACGGTTTGTAGATTTTTTTGGTTTATATATGAAAACATCCGGAAAAATTTGAATATTGTATGACAGTTTTATGATCAAGTGATATGCACTCATTCTGTAGTTCGGATGAAAATGATTGGACTATTCATACTAGGTGCATGGCATGTTTTTATATATCATGCATTGATTTTATGCGGGAATGAATGTGAGTCACAAAAAGTGGGTGGACGAATGGAATTTTAGACCTCTAATTCCACTCGACACACATCAAGTTCCATGAGAATTACAACTTACATGGTCTTTAGATCAAATGACAACATCACCTAACTTTGACCAAATCTCTCGATTCAAATCATGACAAGGTACACATATATATATGTGCATGCCATGTTTTAGATTTATAAATTATTAAATGCTCAACTCTTAATGTATTTTAAATTTTACTAAACAGCTTTTACTTTCTGATGTAGGGCACGTTTTTGTAGTTATTGTGATGGAATTTAACAAAGAGGGAATAGATTACTTCTTGTCTCATTGTCTAGAAGGGAAAATTTTTGACTTCCATAGTCATTGATGGTGAAGATCTTGAGTATCCCACTGGGTGGGTTGTAGTCACCGGAACTTGGATTCGACGATATCCTATAAAAAAATCATACATTTGGTTGTTTGAATACTATGAAGTACATCGAAAGATACTTCACTATTCACATTTGGTCCTTACAACAAATATTAAATTGATCAAATATCGAGGTTGGCCATTAAGAAAAATCATGTGGAAGGTTCATGAATCGATCATGAAGCAATTCTTACTACTTTCAAGAGTAGATTTGATCCTTGTGGTTAATTGGATTGAATTTGCAAAGGTATGTTCTTCATGAATTTAATATGAACATTTACTTAAATAAAAAAATTAAAAATTTTTGTATGATTTAAAATTCTATTTAATTGCTTACGAACATGTTTATGTAGGTTAGTGGTGCCAAAAAAGCTTCCACCTTCACGTGGTTGACACTTTGTCGATAGATAATTTATTATTCTCGAAGCCAAGTGAAGCTAAGAGGAATTAAATATTAGAAAGGAACAACAAAGAGAAATTCACATTTCACCACCTATATTTTATGAACCACCTATATTATTTAGATGATTAGCGAATGGACAACCTTACACTCGACTCAAGCTGTAGTATTTCATGCGTTTACAAAAAATAGGAAAACGATAGAAATGAATGGATATGGATAAAACCATGATATAATTTCATAGAGTGCCCCGAGATGGAGGTTTTGGATATGACAAGATGTCTCTAGGTGCCACGGAGTTCGAGATCTCACGTCGGTGTAGGCCCTTAAGAGCCCTGAGACCAAAACATGTTATATATTCGACGGTGATTTCTCGGACTTTATGGCACCTAGAGATGTCTCGTTAGATCTAAAACCTCCACGTCAGGTCCCTCTACAAAATCATTTTATGGCTTTATCCATTTCCGTTTGGTTCTCTCGTTGTCCTATTGTTCTGAAATGCACGAAATAGTGTAGTCGAGTCGAGTGTAAAGCTCAAGCTCGACGCTATATTTTGCAAACGGTATCTCATGGGACCAAACCGTCTATTCCAAAACATCTAGATGGCTAGGTGAAATCTAGTGGAGGATTTTTTTGGTTCCCTACGCTCCCCAGTGCTTTCGCCTACCTCTTCTAGGCGTAGTCTCTTAAGAGCTACGAGACCAAAACATGCTATATCTTTGTGGGTGATTAATAATACTCCGTGGCACCTAGACATGTCTCATCAAATCTTAAACCTCCACTAAAGGTCCATCTATGAAATTCTATCATAGTTTTATCCATCTCCAATCGGTTCTCTTGTTGTCTTATTGTTTACAAACACATGAAACACTGCGATCGAGTAAGTGTAAGGTTGTCGGATGCACGATACTTTGTAAGCTCTAAGCTCTTGGCACCAAAATGCTAGGGTAACTATGCCAATCACATCGTGGTGGCCCTTAAGAACCTTGAGACAAAAACTTTATATCTTAACAGTTTTTGAACTTAGTCTTTTTGAGCCTTTTTTGGCTGGGCGCATGGTTTTGCCTTGCAACATCAATTTTTGATGCGCCCCCTTAAAAGCCTTTGGCGCATGGTTTTCCATGTTAGCACGTCTTTTGTGCGCCAAAGGATGTTGAGTAAGTTTTTGGTGCGCCAAAGGGCGCACGTAATATCTATGTTACACCAAGTTTTGGTGCGCCAAAGGGCGCACATAGATTCGTGTCGACAACTCATTTGGTGCGCCAAAGGCGCATCCATTCTCCTGTCATCAATTACTTCCATGCGCCAAAGGGCGCACGCTTTCTCTGTCGACGGGGAGTTTTCATGTGCGCCATTTCAGAAGTGGTTGGCGCATTAATGACAAAGTTTTTCTATAAATACCAGTGCCCGCCATGTCATTTTCATTCCATTTTGACAAGCACGTGATCGCTCTGGATTTGTCAGCTCTGCTCTGTCGCTGTCATTGCTCTGTGGACCCACTCGCCACAAATTTTCAATATATATTCGAGGTAGGTGGTTCTCCCGGTTTGTTTTTGAATGCTTTCACGTTCTTGGCCTGTGTTTTCTCTCCTTTGAGCTTATTTCTTTGTCTGGTCTGATTGTTGCTTGCGTAGTCTGTTTCTTTAGTGGCTAGTCGGTTTTAAAATGAAATATGTTGGGCTTGTTTCTCCCCTATCCTGTCAAGTTTGTGTTTTCTTCCTCCTCTCCCTCCCTCTTTCCGGATTTGTTGGAAAAAGGGGGGTGGTTTTGCATTAGCTTGGTCTGTGATCCTCTTTATAAAACCTTGTTATACCAAGCATCCTTTCGAGTGGAAGATAGAGTTGAAAAATGTTTAAATGGTTAAGTGTTTTCCATGGCGCACTGTTGCGTCATGTTGCAATAAAGACAGTCGCGCCCCTCGGCGCATCTATCAGCCCTGTTACATGTTCAAAACCCGCGCCTCCTTTAAACCTTTGGCGCGCCTTTTCTCCATGCTACATCATGTTTCCATGCGCCAAAGGCGCACCTAGCCTTCATGTAACGCAAACTTTATTTGCGCAAGTATAAAGCTAGATAAGGCGCGGGCGCATCCTCCATTGCAGTAACATAATGTTGTGTAGACCCTTCATGCGCCGCGCCATATTCCTTTGGCGCACCATTTATTAATGTTACACAATCTTCCCATGCGCCAAAGGGCGCACCGAACCTCAATGTAACATGCACTTTCAGCGCGCCCCTCTATAAAATGCGATCTTTCCATTTATGCGCCATGCTTTTTGGCGCCAACTTAACCTCTGCTGTACATTTTCTGTGCGCCTTATCTATTTGGCTGCATTGCATTTTCATGCGCCTGCGCCTGGCCCTTTAAATCTCTAATTCTTTCTTCTCTAGCTAGCGTTCAATGGAAAATCAAATGACTAATTCAACTTTCCTGGATTGGGTTTCGCTCCTTCTACATGCAGATCATCAGATAAGCCTTGAAGAACACATGTCTACGTCAAGCAAGAGACCCGCCAAACCAAGAGGAAAGGCTAAGCTGACAGAAGAAGAAATGAAGTATAAATACCAAAGGGTCAGAATGCCCGAATCACAGGCAGAATGTAATATGGATGTCAGGGACTCTGAATTGGGTCACATTGACATGGAAGAATTCTGGGTAAGAACTCAAAAAGTGACAAGAAGTCCATGGATGGACAAGCTAATAGGCAGTGCCCTGCACTTTGCCGGAGGAATCCCTGTCAGCGCTGTGAATAACGAGTTTATGATGGTTGTTGCACAATCCTTCAACAAAGACACGAGATGTGTCGAGAATAGCAAGGGCGAGGTAGTTATAAACCTTACTGCCCGTCGCTTTGAGTTAATGCTTGGCATCCCCCACCACCGGAATTATGTGGCTGCTAGCCAACAGGAATGCATCCAGGCTTGGGAGGACAACGAAGACCAGTGCATGCAGTTGATGAATGAGGTCTACCTCAAGAATAAGAAGGTAGTGACCCGGTGGCCTCAAACTATCCACCGGAGTGATTTCTCAGAGGAACTCAGTGATACAATCACCTTCCTAAGCAGAGTCTTCGGTCTTTCAGATGCTCACTACTTCCATAAGTGGATGCTGCGGTACCTGGAAACAATGAATAAGAATCTGCCCGATCAGCGTTTCTGCTGGGGGGAGATAATAAGCAGCACAATATCCGAGCAACTGCAACAGTTCGCTACGACAGGAGTATTCCACATGAACTCCTACGTAAATCATCTTCCCTTGCCCAGAAAGAAAGAGATTATCCAGGGCTGCACCGAAGTGGAACTTGGCCTCAGGCCAAAATATATGAATACTATCAAGAGCTGAAGCTGGAGAACAGCATCCAACACTTCGCTAAGATCAATGATGTTTTCTTCTACCACATCATGTGCATGTTGCGCCCGAACTTAGCTCATGGCCGCACGACCAAGAACACAGTGACAGCCGTGGAGAAGTGGGGGGCCTTGTTCACCCAGTTTCCCACGTTCACCTATCTGAGGGCGGTCAACTTTTTGGGCGAACCAACCAGGTTGCCAAGGTATGCTGGACCAAAGCTGATTTTATTGGAACTATCAAGACAGCTCGTCACATACCATGAAAAGTGCCTCAAGAGAAAGAAGGGCGGAACTCCTTTCCCCCTCACAGTAGGCCGTTACACATGCTCCAGCTATCACAAGGCGAAGGAGATGTTTGCTGAGCTAGAATTGCTCAACCTAAAGCATGATTTCCCAGCAAGGCCTACATTCGACCCAGGGGCTGCTTGCTTGAGGGCTAAGCTTGATCCGATCCATGTCCCTCAAATTGAGGACATTTACATCGACGTCATCCATGAGGTGTCGCTAAGAAGAAAGGATCACTCCCGCTTAGCATTGGCAGAAATTATTCAGTATGGAGTGGCCATCGTCCCCAAAGGCTTCCAAACTTCGGAAGATGAAGTAGACAAGGTGTACAATGACACAGATGGGGACAATTGGCCCTTCCCGGCCATTGATAGAAGCAAGGCTCCTCAAACAATTGAGGAGAGGGTAAAAGAAACTATGCGGAGAACGGAGCATTGGTGCCGCATGAACGGACTAATCTACCTCGGTGTAGATTTTACAACTTCTCCTTTGGGTAATGCACCTCCAAGGTCAAAGAAGCAGCTAAAAGGCAAGGATGCAGAAGGTGAACCTAGCACCATTCAGGAGGAAGCCCCTGAAAGTCCTCTTCCTCGGAGCCTGAACAAGTCATAACTCTTGAAGAAGAATTGACAGAGGATAGTCCTATACGCCCATCCACCCAGGATGTCGGCATCGCTACAACTTCAGAGGTCCCTTCTATCCCTTCTTCTTCTCTTCCTCCCCTTCCTCAGATGTCGGCAACCACTCCTTTGGTTGTGTCCTCTCCCCCTTCTTCTACTCTCTCCCCTGCCTCTTCGTCCATCTTCTCCTCTCTCGCTGATTTGTCTTCCTCCATTTCTTCCCTCATCTCCGAGCTCCCTTCCCTTCCTATCTCTTCTGCTGCTGCGGTTTCCCTTCCCCCCGTGGACATCTCCGCGGCTGTTCTTTCAATGCCGCCGCCGCGTGTCTCCACGTTCTTCCCCTCTTCTACCGTTGCTGCCTCCCCCTCTGTCTCTGGTCCTTCTTCAATAGGACCAGCTTGGATCTCTCAGCAGCTGAGCCAACCAAAGAGGAAAGTCCCCATCGCTCCGATGGACTTTTCAGTCATTCCGGCTAAAGGAGCAAAGAAGCACAAGCCGGTTACACGCTTCTCCAAGAGCGCTGCAGGTGAGAGGGTTATGGAAATAGCCTACCCCGATCCCACCAAAGAGAAAGAAGATCTGTCTCCGGCAGATTTCACAGTGACCCAAGTCACAATGGGGACATCCTCTGAAAGTCTCCAGGGGGAAGCTCTTTCCGCAGTTGATGCACTCTGCGAAAAGCTTCAAGAAACAAAGGAAGAAAAGAGGCTACTGAAGGAGCAGAATAAATACCTGCTTCAAGCCTTACAGAAGATGGGAAGTGCACCTCCCACAACTGCCGCCGAGACTCCTGAGCTTCTCAGTCAGGAGAAGATCAATGAATATTCAAAGATCGGCGAGCAGGGTATGGCTGTTTCTGCTTGGAGGAGCCAGATCCTCAAAGATAGTGAAAAGGTGATCGCCGAGTATATCAGTTTATACCTGAACATCGAGAAGGCGAATAAGGAACTCCAAGCATTAGCAAGTCCAGTATCAGAAGAATTAGAGCATGCTAGACTCCAGCACGAGGCCTTCCAACAAATGTTCGACTGTTCAGTCGAAGATTTGGTCAAGTTCGGAGTCTTCGGCCACCCAAGGGCCCTCAACAAAACTATGTCCACTCTGGACTATCGGATAGATCAGCTAGAATTTGTTCTGGAAAAGATAGACAAGGTAAAGGAAGAGGCCCTGGATGCGATGCATCAAATGGAGAAAATTGTTTTATCTATGACTCCAGGGTTGCTCACTCCTTCCCTTACCTTGAGATCAGCTGATGACACTATCCGGATTTTCAAGGAGATAGCTTCTCAAGGGACAGGGCCAGAAGTCACGTTCGACATCGAATCCATCAACAACCTCGGCTGTAGAGACTTCATCGGTCCCTAATCGAGGCGGGTAAAGACTATTCCAAGATCCCGAAAAAGCTCATATGATGAGCGGGAAACTTGCGAGGCGATCAGTGAGCGGCACAAGGATCCATCACAGGATCAATTTGGGCCGATGATCAGCAAGTTCTTGGAATACCGCGCTCAGTTCCACATCTCATCTCTGATCGGCATCGAAGATCGAAACAAAGCGACCCCTTTTAGGCCACAGGATGATGATGATGAATAGCTTCTTCTTCTTCTTCTTCTTCTTCTCTCTCTATTCTCCGACTTTCTCTTCGAAATATCAAAAATGTGTTGACACAAATGATGACGTCATCCATGTTGCATCATGGGATGATGTCATCCATCCAAGTTGTCAAAGTCAACATGACTTTTGGATATTTTGTAAATATCTTGTAAATAAGTGGTTGGCTCCATTTTGCCTTCTCTCTCTCATCTTCTATAAATACTAGAATACTTGTTGTATTCAGGGGTGAACATTTTTCGAGATAGAAATAGAGGTGAAGAGAAAACTTTGAGCTTTCTTGTAAAAAAAACAATTAATACAATTATCGGACTTTGTGCTAAATAGTTGTGTTATACAGAAGATCTTTCTTATGTTAGATCTGCATGTGTTTATTCTGTTGAATTCATATCTACTTTTCCGTCACTTGTTTATCAGTATTGCTTTGTTTATTTATGCAAGTAGGTTTGGCTCTGTTTACTACCAAGCCCAAAGCATAGATCTTCTGACCCTTCCGCTTTGGAACTCATTTCTTTTCTTCCTTCGGATCTGTTCTTTCTCTTCTCCCTCTTTCATTCCTTTCTCTTCGCAGCCTGGAACACTCTACTGGGATGAGATCCCAACCCCGAAGGCAGAATCAGTGAGACTTGCATAGGTTCCTGCTAGTAGAAGTAGCAATAAACCAGTTTCGCTTTGCTGTCTCAAAGAGGGGCTAAGCCCTGCACACCGTTGGCCCGTCTATCCATAGATCTGTCCACGTGACAGATTTTCGGACCAACAGTTTTTGGCGACTCATTTGGGAGCGGATTTTCTAATTTCATTTCGCCAACAGAAATAGATAGATCTGTCAGATCTATGGTGGTGGTATAATATAAAATTAGAAAAATATGAGAAAATCACTGCCTGTTTGCAAATCTACACTTTTTGTTTAAAATCCAAAAATTTGCAAAAGTGTTCAAAATTGAAAAATTTTCTTCTGGGATCCATAGATCGGGCCTAGTTACAGATCTTTAGTTCGCTGAGTTTTTACAAAATTTGCATTCTCCGTAGATCTGAGTTTTTAACTATTTTCTGAAATGTTTTAAACCCTCTGAAAAGTAAAGACCAGATCGGAAAATCAGCCTACTATTCTTCCCTGCCATCTTATCCTCGTTGTTATTTGTCATTAACCGCAATCGGTTTTTCGAGGAGGATAGTTTTTAAATATTCAGAAAAGTGCATGCTGCTGGTTTTTGACAGAAAAACCAGAAAATCAGCAAGTACACCCAAAAATAAAGTTTAAATCTGCGCTATAACATTGCAGATCTGGAAGGTACGCTGGCAAGTGAACCCTTTACGCGCAGCAGGAGAGCCCGTGGAGAAGTTGATCCTACTTTCGATCTGCTTCAAAGGCACAATTTCAGCGTAACACCGGCACGTTTTTCAGCGTTAAGCTCGGCTAGCCGGTCATCCAGGAGTGTCTCACCTCCACGAAGAAAAAGTCTTTACAAGGAGCATCTACATCCCTTTGTAGTGCCTTGCTGCTCAGTGGAACCACCCTCCCAGCTCGTGTGCTTTTTCCAGCCTTTCAAATGGCGGTACCATGGGGAAATGCTATGGGCCCTCTCGCACTGCCACATCCAGTTCACGCGCTCCCTCACGGAAACCGAAAGAATTTTCCTAAATTCGACGGGAGCGGAAATCAAAGCACGGATTCCCACATATCTGCTTTCATTATGTCATGCAGTATTTTGGACGTGACTCACGAAGATGTGTCGGTTCGCCTTTTTCTGGAAACTCTACAAGGGCCCGCAGCTGAATGGTTTCAGCATTTGCCGGCCGGATCTATCACCAGTTGGGCAACCTTGCGGGAAGCTTTTGAAGACAGATACAAGCCTTCAGAAGATGCATTTGCGTTGTTATCACGGATCACTCACCTGAAGAAAGAGGCCAATGAGACCATGCGCGATTTCGTCGCCCGGTTCAATGCGTTGATCAACCGCGTCCCTACTACCATGCTTCCAACACCGGAGAATCAGAAATGTTTCTTCGTAAATGCTATGAGCTCAAAAGTCAGCTTTTTGCTCCTTCAAGAGCGATTAGCTACTCTACCTCTCGCTCAGGCTGCTGCCATTCGGATAGAAGACAACTTGATAATATCCGGCGAGTTGAAAAAGGAATCATCCAAGTCCAAATCTTCGGATCCCTCGCCTACCACTTCATCTGATCCGGCATTCCAAAAGATGGCGAATGATCTGCTCGCGTTAAAGAAGCAGTTGGCCCAGGCTCCTAGTTCCTCATATCGGGATGTTCCACGAAGGAGTTTCGTTCCCAACAATGTTTCACAAAGACCGCGTCTACCTGTAACTGCTCCACGGTTGGCGCTTGAAGCTCCTCCGGTCAATGCTTTGGCCGAAATTGAAGAAGAAGAAGTACTATGAAGAACCTTCGCTCCAAGGCGAAGATGATCAAGATGTCGGTGAACCGACTGGCGACTCTACTATTGGATACATGGAATTTGACGAGGACGAATCTGATGAAGAAGAGAGTACTCAAGGCTATGCAAGCGGACAATCCTACGCTGTTTTTACCCGCTCGCAAGGAAAAGAAGCAGAAGTTGCTGCCCATACGCAGAAAGAGAGAGGCCGTGTCAAACGCGCCTCCAACCATTGTTAAAAGAGGTAATCCTCTTCCCACTCAACTCCCTGTTAAATCTTTTGCAAAGAAGTCTTTTCCACCTATCTCTCCTCCGAGTCAGCCCTCTCATGTTCCTATCAAGATCAGTAACTCTGTTCCACCATCGCGAAGTGAAGGACTCATTCCTTCACCAACGCAACCCTTGGCCGCGTTTGATATTATAGATCATGCAAAAAAGACCAAGATCCAGATGTCTGAAGCTGAGTATCTTCAGTCAAATCCCGAACAGCTTGTGAGATTAACCAAATACATCCAGAGTCAAGCTGTTGTATCTAAACAGGTTTCCCCAAAAGGAATCCTTTCCACTCCTCCTGAATCCCACATAAATGTTGCCTCAACATCTGCATCAGGCAAGATAGAACCTTTCTATCTCTCCCTCCTAATCAATGGCCATAAGTTGAGCAACTGTATAATTGATTCCGGAGCTTCCGATAACGTCATGCCGGCGAAAGTCGCCCATGCTTTGGGCCTCACTCTTACCAAACCTTTCGGCAGATGTTATTCATTGGAGACCAAGCAAGTGCCATTGATTGGTCAAATCAAAGACGCACAATTTGCGTTTGCGGCCTTTCCCGAAAAGAGGGTAAAAATGACCGTCCTCGTTGCTGACATTCCAGCAGCCTATGGAATTTTGCTGGGAAGGAGTTTCTGCAGCGAAGTTGGTGGAGAAATTCACATGGACTGGTCTAAAGCTAGAATACCCGTCAAAGGTGTGATGCAAACTTTAGAACCAGAATCGCAAAAGAAGTACTTAGTTACTAGTTCTGAAGACCCCAAAGCCCAAATCCTTTTTGAATCATCAGGGATGGGGAACTACTTTTTATCTACCGAGACGGGTACAAAGGGTGTTTTTGTTCAAGAAAAGGATCTTAATGAGGTCTGGACCCTGCAGTTTGATGGCAGTTGCGCGACTAGTGGATGTGGCGCTGGAGTTGTACTGATATCTCCCAAAGAGGAGGTAATTCCTCTTTCTTTCAAATTGCAGTTTTTCAACACTAATAATACCGCTGAGTATGAATCTCTATTGCTCGGTATGCAAGCTGCAAAGGAAAGAGGAATAAAAAATCTGAAAGTCCAAGGTGATGCTGAGCTAGTTGTAAATCAAGTCAAGAGAATTTACCAAGTAAAAAATGAGAGGCTCAGGCACTACCGTAATGCAGTGTGGGACAGCATCGAAGAATTCGATGCCTTTTCAATAGGAGCAATTCCAAGAGCTCAAAATGATATGGCCGATTCATTGGCCGTTTCGCATCTCTTATGCTCCCGCACCCGGGTTTGAAAATGAACAAATACACCATTGAAGTGGTTTTCCGCCCGAGCGTGCCAGACAACTCTCAGCATTGGCAGGTATTCAATAATGATAATCACCTCATTGCCTTTCTAGAAAAATCAGAAAATTTTGATGAGTTGTATTTTGAAGGATCCACCTCTCCATGCCGCGAATCAATCAACGGTCAAAACCATGAATCAGGAGAGAACGATGGCATATGTCAGCTCAAGGGTAATAAGATTCCAAAAGGCCTAGTTTCTCTGGAACGCTTGTTTGACAGGCACGACCGTTTTATAAAAAAGAAGAAGCAAAATGATCCTGATTCGTCCCCAGAGACGGAATCAGTCAATATAGGTTCTGAAGCACATCCGCAATTTGTAAACATTGGCAAATGTTGCACGCCTGAAGAGAAGCGGAAATTTGTCAAGTTGCTAAAAAAATATATGGATGTATTGGCATGGTCCTATGCCGATCTAAAGTCTTTTAAACCAAAGGACGTTCAGCATGATATACCGCTGAAAGAAGATGCCAAAGCCTTCCGTCAGAAACAAAGGCACTATAATCCCAAGATTTCGGGCACCATTCAAGCCGAAATTCAGAAAATGCTGGATGCGAGAATCATTTTCCCTATCCATCACAGTACTTGGGTGGCGAATATTGTGCCAGTGCGCAAGAAAAACGGAGAGATACGCATCTGCGTAGACTTCCGAAACTTGAATCAAGCGTCACTGAAAGATAACTACCCTCTCCCGATAATGGACCAAGTTCTGCAAGCAGTAACTGGATCAGAAATGCTGTCTATGCTTGATGGTTTTTCAGGCTACAATCAGATTGAAGTCTCGCCTGAAGATCAATTCAAAACAGCATTCACTACTCCCTGGGGTACATTTGCCTACAGCAGGATGCCTTTCGGCCTAACTAATGCAGGTGCTACTTTTCAACGGGCCATGGACTTTGCATTTAAAGGTATGATGGGAAAAGTCATTGTAGTTTATCTAGATGACTTAACCGTGTTCTCTAAACAACGAAGTGATCATTGTGATCACTTGGAGCAAGTATTGGCCAGGTGCCGAGAGCATGGGATTTCCCTAAATCCCAAAAAGTCTGTTTTTGGGGTTACTGAAGGGAAGTTGCTAGGACATGTGGTTAGCAAAGAAGGGACGAAGATAGACATTGAAAGGGTTAAGGCTATTCAGAGCCTTACTCTGCCTACAAGCAAGACTGGTGTTCATTCTTTCTTCGGAAAGGTGAACTTTCTTAGGCGTTTTGTTCCTGACTTTGCCGAAAAGACTCGCCACATACTGAACATGATGAAAGGATCACCAACTTTCAGATGGAATGAGGAAGGGAAAAAGTCATTCGAAGAGATAAAAGCTTCTGTTGCTCATGCACCGGTCCTGGTATGTCCCGACTTCTCTAAAGACTTCATCATGTATAGCTACGCATCAGAGCATACTGTGTCTGCAATCTTAATGCAAAAGAATTCAGAGGATATTGAATCCCCGATTGCATTCATGAGTTCTCCCCTCAAGCCTCACGAGTTGAAGATGACTCAATTGGAAAAGCATGCCTTTGCCGTTGTCAAAGCAGTGAAGAATTTCAGGTATTACATTCTGAACTCGCATACGGTGGTGCTGGTTCCTGACGCCGCGGTGAAATCCATTCTAACTCAGCAAGAGTTAGGAAGTTTGAGGGGAAATTGGATCGCAAAGGTCCAGGAATATGACCTGGATATTAAACCCACCAAGCTGGTGAGGGGCAAAGGCCTGTGTCAGCTAATGGCTGAAAATGAAGATTCAGAGAACCCTAAAGGGAAAGAGGGTTGTACCAATGAAGAGCAAACCCCTCTAGAAGGGCCTGATTCTCTGCCTCTGGTTTTATTTGTGGCAACTAGTGACGAATGGTACTCCGACATCGCTTTCTTCCTTACCTACGGCGAATGCCCAGCGCACCTGACTACAAAGGAGAAGCGTACTGTAAAGCTCAGGGCAGCTAAATATGTCATCTGGGATGAAGGTTTATACAAGCGCGGGATAGACGGTGTTTTCCTGCGATGTGTTGACAAACCCCAGCAAGTAAAACTGCTGGAAAGTTTTCACAACTCGGCCTGTGGAGGCCATTTTTCTTCTTCCGTGACAGCACACAAAATCATCCGAGCCAGGTATTATTGGCCAACGCTCTTTCAAGATGCGGCTACCTGGGTGGCAAAGTGTGAACCCTGTCAACAGTTCGTCGGCAAGCCCAAGTTGGCTGCCCTCCCCCTAAGGCCGGTCATTATCAATGAACCATTCAGGCAATGGGGAATTGATTTTATTGGTGCACTCAATCCTCAATCGAGTGCCGGACATAGCTATGTCCTTACAGCAACGGATTACTTCACCAAGTGGGTGGAAGCCATACCTGTCAAGCATGCCACTTCTGAGGTGGTTTGCAGTTTTATCAAAGAAAATATCATTGTCAGGTTTGGCATTCCAAATAAAATCGTTGCTGATAATGCTTCTAACTTCTCTTCCCGGGAAGTTATTAGTTTTTGCTATGAATATGGGATAACTTTAGCACATGCCTCAGATTATTATCCTCAGGGAAATGGTCAGGCAGAATCCAGTAATAAGAACTTGGTGACCATCATACGGAAATTAGTAGATGAGAATCAGCGGATGTGGCACAAGTCTTTGTACGACGCTTTGTGGGCGGACCGTATTACTCCCAAGAGGTCTCTCGGCATGTCACCTTTTCAAGTGTTATATGGCACTGATGCCGAACTTCCCGTTTCCGCTGAACTTCCTGCTCTACGCTTGGCACGAGTAATCGAAGATGAAACTTTTCAGAGTTCTCTAGAAAAGAGAATCATGTACCTTGCGGAACTTGAAGAAAAGAGAGTAAGGGTGGTCGACAGGATCACTGAACATCAGAATCAAGTGAAGAAGCTTTTCGACAAGAAGGCCAAGCAGAGGAATTTTGAAGTAGGAGATCTCGTCCTTCTCTGGGACAAGCGAAGAGAGCCAAAGGGTATGCACGGAAAATTTGATTCCCTATGGAGAGGGCCCTTCAAAATCAAGCAACTCAATGGAGAGAATAGTTTCTATCTCTCATATCTGGATGGAGCTGAACTCCCGCTTCCCTATAGCGGGCAACATCTCAAGATCTTCAGGAAGTAGAGCTTGCTCTCTTCTTTGTACAGTTTATTTTAGTTGTGTGTTTGCTTTAGTCGTGTGTTTGCTTTCGGTTTTTGTGTGTTTCCTTTGTTCTCCCTCCGGTCCCCCTTGTTTTTGACTCCGTACCCAATGGATAGGCACATGTGATCTGGGATTCTCTACCCCCGAGTTTGCTCAAGGATAGTCCCCAGAAAGAGCCAGCTGTTATCTGTAAAATTGACAAGGGCAATTTTACCGATAACCATACCGAAAATTTTGTTTGGACCCCTCGTTGAGGATCCTTCGCGTTCGAAATATTGTAAAATCCCTTCCCGGGAAATTCAGTTTTTGAACTTAGTCTTTTTGAGCCTTTTTTTGCTAGGCGCATGGTTTTGCCTTGCAACATCAATTTTTGATGCGCCCCCTTAAAAGCCTTTGGCGCATGGTTTTCCATGTTAGCGCGTCTTTCGGTGCGCCAAAGGATGTTGAGTAAGTTTTTGGTGCGCCAAAGGGCGCACGTAATATCTATGTTACACCAAGTTTTGGTGCGCCAAAGGGCGCACATAGATTCGTGTCGACAACTCATTTGGTGCGCCAAAGGCGCATCCATTCTCCTGTCATCAATTACTTCCATGCGCCAAAGGGCGCACGCTTTTCTCTGTCGACAGGAGTTTTCATGCGCCATTTCATAAGTGGTTGGCGCATTAATGACAAAGTTTTTCTATAAATACCAGTGCCCGCCATGTCATTTTCATTCCATTTTGACAAGCACGTGATCGCTCTGGATTTGTCAGCTCTGCTCTGTCGCTGTCATTGCTCTGTGGACCCACTCGCCACAAATTTTCAATATATATTCGAGGTAGGTGGTTCTCCCGGTTTGTTTTTGAATGCTTTCACGTTCTTGGCCTGTGTTTTCTCTCCTTTGAGCTTATTTCTTTGTCTGGTCTGATTGTTGCTTGCGTAGTCTGTTTCTTTAGTGGCTAGTCGGTTTTAAAAATGAAATATGTTGGGCTTGTTTCTCCCCTATCCTGTCAAGTTTGTGTTTTCTTCCTCCTCTCCCTCCCTCTTTCCGGATTTGTTGGAAAAAGGGGGGTGGTTTTGCATTAGCTTGGTCTGTGATCCTCTTTATAAAACCTTGTTATACCAAGCATCCTTTCGAGTGGAAGATAGAGTTGAAAAATGTTTAAATGGTTAAGTGTTTTCCATGGCGCACTGTTGCGTCATGTTGCAATAAAGACAGTCGCGCCCCTCGGCGCATCTATCAGCCCTGTTACATGTTCAAAACCCGCGCCTCCTTTAAACCTTTGGCGCGCCTTTTCTCCATGCTACATCATGTTTCCATGCGCCAAAGGCGCACCTAGCCTTCATGTAACGCAAACTTTATTCGCGCAAGTATAAAGCTAGATAAGGCGCGGGCGCATCCTCCATTGCAGTAACATAATGTTGTGTAGACCCTTCATGCGCCGCGCCATATTCCTTTGGCGCACCATTTATTAATGTTACACAATCTTCCCATGCGCCAAAGGGCGCACCGAACCTCAATGTAACATGCACTTTCACGTGCGCCTTCATAAAATGCGTGCTTCATTATGTGCGCCATTATCTTTGGCGCTATTAACCTCTGCATGCAACATGCATTTCCTGTGCGCCTTATCTATTTGGCCTGCCAGTTGCATTTTTCATGCGCCCTGCGCCCTGGCCTTTAAATCTCTAATTCTTTCTTCTGCTAGCGTTCCAATGGAAAATCAAATGACTAATTCAACTTTCCTGGATTGGGTTTCGCTCCTTCTACATGCAGATCATCAGATAAGCCTTGAAGAACACATGTCTACGTCAAGCAAGAGACCCGCCAAACCAAGAGGAAAGGCTAAGCTGACAGAAGAAGAAATGAAGTATAAATACCAAAGGGTCAGAATGCCCGAATCACAGGCAGAATGTAATATGGATGTCAGGGACTCTGAATTGGGTCACATTGACATGGAAGAATTCTGGGTAAGAACTCAAAAAGTGACAAGAAGTCCATGGATGGACAAGCTAATAGGCAGTGCCCTGCACTTTGCCGGAGGAATCCCTGTCAGCGCTGTGAATAACGAGTTTATGATGGTTGTTGCACAATCCTTCAACAAAGACACGAGATGTGTCGAGAATAGCAAGGGCGAGGTAGTTATAAACCTTACTGCCCGTCGCTTTGAGTTAATGCTTGGCATCCCTCACCACCGGAACTATGTGGCTGTTAGCCAACAAGAATGCATCCAGGCCTGGGAGGACGACGAAGACAAGTGCATGCAATTGATGAATGAGGTCTACCTCAAGAATAAGAAGGTAGTGACCCGGTGGCCTCAAACTATCCACCGGAGTGATTTCTCAGAGGAACTCAGTGATACAATCACCTTCCTAAGCAGAGTCTTCGGTCTTTCAGATGCTCACTACTTCCATAAGTGGATGCTGCGGTACCTGGAAACAATGAATAAGAATCTGCCCGATCAGCGTTTCTGCTGGGGGGAGATAATAAGCAGCACAATATCCGAGCAACTGCAACAGTTCGCTACGACAGGAGTATTCCACATGAACTCCTACGTCGTCTATGCTGCCGCAGCTGAAAGAGATTATCCAGGGCTGCACCGAAGTGGAACTTGGCCTCAGGCCAAAATATATGAATACTATCAAGAGCTGAAGCTGGAGAACAGCATCCAACACTTCGCTAAGATCAATGATGTTTTCTTCTACCACATCATGTGCATGTTGCGCCCGAACTTAGCTCATGGCCGCACGACCAAGAACACAGTGACAGCCGTGGAGAAGTGGGGGGCCTTGTTCACCCAGTTTCCCACGTTCACCTATCTGAGGGCGGTCAACTTTTTGGGCGAACCAACCAGGTTGCCAAGGTATGCTGGACCAAAGCTGATTTTATTGGAACTATCAAGACAGCTCGTCACATACCATGAAAAGTGCCTCAAGAGAAAGAAGGGCGGAACTCCTTTCCCCCTCACAGTAGGCCGTTACACATGCTCCAGCTATCACAAGGCGAAGGAGATGTTTGCTGAGCTAGAATTGCTCAACCTAAAGCATGATTTCCCAGCAAGGCCTACATTCGACCCAAGGGGCTGCTTGCCAAGGGCTAAGCTTGATCCGATCCATGTCCCTCAAATTGAGGACATTTACATCGACGTCATCCATGAGGTGTCGCTAAGAAGAAAGGATCACTCCCGCTTAGCATTGGCAGAAATTATTCAGTATGGAGTGGCCATCGTCCCCAAAGGCTTCCAAACTTCGGAAGATGAAGTAGATAAGGTGTACAACGACACGAGATGGGATGATTGGCCCTTCCCGGCCATTGATAGAAGCAAGGCTCCTCAGACAATTGAGGAGAGGGTCAAAGAAACCATGCGGAGAACGGAGCAATGGTGCCGTATGAATGGGTTAATCTACCTCGGAGTAGATTTTACAACTTCTCCTTTGGGCAATGCACCTCCAAGGTCAAAGAAGCAGCTAAAAGGCAAGGATGCGGAAGGTGAACCTAGCACCATTCGGGAGGAAGCCCTGAAAGTCCTCTTCCTTGGATCCCGAACAAGTCATAACTCTTGAAGAAGAATTGTGAGAGGATAGTCCTATACGCCCATCCACCCGGGATGTCGGCATCGCTTCAACTTCGAGAGGTCCCTTCTATCCCTTCTTCTTCTCTTCCTCCCCTTCCTCGGATGTCGAAACCACTCCTTTGGTTGTGTCCTCTCCCCCTTCTTCTACTCTCTCCCCCTCCTCTTCATCCATCTTCTCCTCTCTCGCTGATTTGTCTTCCTCCATTTCTTCCCTCATTTCCGGCTCCCTTCCCTTCCCATGTCTTCTTCTGCTGCACATGCGGTTTCCCTTCCCCCGTGGACATCTCCGCGGCTATTCTTTCAATGCCGCCGCCGCGTGTCTCCACGTTCTTCCCTCTTCTACCGTTCTTGCCTCCCCTCTGTCTCTGGTCCTTCTTCATAGGACCAGCTTGGATCTCTCAAAGAATGAGCCAACCAAAGAGGAAAGTCCCCATCGCTCAGATGGACTTTTCGATCATTCCGGCTAAAGGAGCAAAGAAGCACAAGCCGGTTACACGCTTCTCCAAGAGCTGCGGTGAGAGGGTTATGGAAATAGCCTACCCCGATCCCACCAAAGAGAAAGAAGATCTGTCTCCGGCAGATTTCACAGTGACCCAAGTCACAATGGGGACATCCTCAGAAAGTCTCCAGGGGGAAGCTCTTTCCGCAGTTGATGCACTCTGCGAAAAGCTTCAAGAAACAAAAGAGGAGAAAAGGCTACTGAAGGAGCAGAATAAATACCTGCTTCAAGCCTTACAGAAGATGGGAAGTGCACCTCCCACAACTGCCGCCGAGACTCCTGAGCTTCTCAGTCAGGAGAAGATCAATGAATATTCAAAGATCGGCGAGCAGGGCATGGCTGTTTCTGCTTGGAGGAGCCAGATCCTCAAAGATAGTGAAAAGGTGATCGCCGAATATATCAGTTTATACCTGAACATCGAGAAGGCGAATAAGGAACTCCAAGCATTAGCAAGTCCAAGTATCGGAAGAATTAGAGCATGCTAGACTCGGCCACGAGGCCTTCCAACAAATGTTCGATTGTTGATCGAAGATTTGGTCAAGTTCGAGTCTTCGGCCACCCAAGGGCCCTCAACAAAACTATGTCCACTCTGGACTATCGGATAGATCAGCTAGAATTTGTTAGAAAAGATAGACAAGGTAAAGGAAGAGGCCCTGGATGCGATGCATCAAATGGAGAAAATTGTTCTATCTATGACTCCAGGGTTGCTCACTCCTTCCCTCACCTTGAGATCAGCTGATGATACTATCCGGATTTTCAAGGAGATAGCTTCTCAAGGGACAGGGCCAGAAGTCACGTTCGACATCGAATCCATCAACAACCTACTGGCCTGTAGGGACTTCATCGGTTTCCTAATCGAGGCGGGTAAAGACTATTCCAAGATCCCAGAAAAGCTCATAGATGAGCGGGAAACTTGCGAAGCGATCAGTGAGCGGCACAAGGATCCATCACAGGATCAATTTGGGCCGATGATCAGCAAGTTCTTGGAATACCGCGCTCAGTTCCACATCTCATCTCCTGAGCAGCATCAGAAGCAGGCGACCCCTTTTCGGCCGCAGGACGATGATGATGAGTAGCTTCTTCTTCTTCTTCTTCTTCTTCTTCTCACTATTCTCCGACTTTCTCTTCGAAATATCAAAAATGTGTTGACACAAATGATGACATCATCCATGTTGCATCATGGGATGATGTCATCCATCCAAGTTGTCAAAGTCAACATGACTTTTGGATATTTTGTAAATATCTTGTAAATAAGTGGTTGGCTCCATTTTGCCTTCTCTCTCTCTCATCTTCTATAAATACTAGAATACTTGTTGTATTCGGGGTGAACATTTTTCAGATAGAAATAGAGGTGAAGAGAGAAAGACTTTGAGCTTTCTTGTAACAGAAAATAACAATTAATACAATTATTCAGACTTTGTGCTAAATAGTTGTGTTATACAGTAGATCTTTCTTATGTTAGATCTGCATGTGTTTATTCTGTTGAATTCATATCTACTTTTCCGTCACTTGTTTATCAGTATTGCTTTGTTTATTTATGCAAGTAGGTTTGGCTCTGTTTACTACCAAGCCCAAAGCATAGATCTTCTGACCCTTCCGCTTTGGAACTCATTTCTTTTCTTCCTTCGGATCTGTTCTTACCTCATCTAGGCGTAGACCCTTAAGAGCCCTAAGACCAAAACATGTTATATCTTCGACGAGTTATTTCTCGACTTTGTCGCACCTAGAGACGCCTCGTCTGCTTTACGTGAAACCTCCACGTTAGGGCCCTCTACAAAAAACTAATCCTATCGTGGTTTTATCCATCTCCATTTGTTCTCTCATTGTCATGCTACTTTTTTCAAACGTGTGAAGAAATAGTGCGATGCTCAGAGTCAAGTATAAGGGTGTCGACACAAAATACTTTTTTATTCTCCATTTGGTCTCTAATGTCTAAAACGCAGAAGCTCTTGGCACCAAACCAACTACACCAACATGTCAGTGTGTCCAAGTGAACACTAGGGGATGATTTTTTTGGTTCCCTATGCTCTTCATGCTTTGAATAGCTCATTCGGATGTAGGCCCTTAAGAGCCATGAGACCAAAACATGTTATATCTTGATGTGATTTCTCAAACTATGTTGCACCTAGAGACATCTTGTAAGATCCTAAACCTCTATGTCAAGACCCTCTAAAAAATACTATAATGGTTTTATCCATCTCCATTTGGTTCTTTTTATGTCCTATTGTTTGCAAACACGTGATATAATGTAGTCGAGTCGGTGTAAGGCACCGAGATGCAAATACTTTGCAAACGGAAGCTCTTGCACCGAAACCAACTACGCCAACATGTTTAGATGGCACCCTCTCGTGAACACTAGGGAGGATTTTATTTGGTTCCCTACTCTCCTCGTGCTTTTGGACTACCTCATTCGGGCGTAGGCCCTTAAGAGCCCCTGAATGTCTAGATTAGCTTAAGAATGAATTTGATAGGAGAATGTCTAAGAACACACAAGAGTTATCAATCACCTAGTAAATATTTCTTGTTTAGTTTTGAATGGGAATCAATTGGCCTATGACTTAGTGACCTTCAATTCATTGATAATTTATGCTATGATAAACCCATGTATGCTTTCAAAAGCACCTTCAAAATGATAGGGGTAGTCATCAAGCATAGTGAAGGGTGTGATGTTATTTCCTTCAACAACTTGAAATACATACTGATTTAGAGGTAATAACATGAATTTGATAGGATTAAACAATCAAGAATCATTGAGTGTCTAAATCGAGAATGTCATTGCATTTGGAGACATTCTCAAGCATTGAGTAATGTATATCAAGAGACATTATCAAAATATCAACATGAGATGAAAGGAATTAAATCATGTGACGACTCTCGTGTGTTTTAATAGGGGATATGACTAAGAAGCATAAAAGAATTTATTAAGTGCATGATAACATAGAACCAAATACAAATATACCATGAGCAAGAAGAAGCACAAGTAAGGTAAATACACATATACACATTGATAAATTAAATGAATAATTACCTGGATTAGGTAACTCTTTATAAAAATACATTATATAAATATTTATTTCCAAAGTTTGATGCATATTATACATTGAAAATGCTAGTACATGTACGTCACCAATAAATGAAAAAATAATCCATAATGTCTTAAATATTGTCAAGTGCACATCATATTAGTTTCATGCAAAAATAATCTCATAAATGTAAGGTCTCATACAAAAATATCAAGTTCAAAAATTATTTTAATTTTCATAATAAATATAAAAATGCCATATACCTTGAAGTATTTTAATAGGTCATATACCATCAAGTTCAAATGCCATATAGGCATACATACAATGTCATGCACATAGGCATACAAAACAAATGTCATGTAAGACATATATATTTCCTAATCATCAAAATTTATCCCTCTCTTGGCCTTTCTCGAAGAAGGCCCTCCCTTAGATGAAGATGGAGATCTATGACATGACTTTGGATCATCCAAGCCCATGCTACGAGTCCTCTTCCACTGAATACTCACCTGTAGATGAGCCTATAAATGCAAACAATGTTTTTTTGTCAAAACTTAATTTATATATGTTTTCAACATGTATTTAAGACTATGCTAGAATTAAATTATTTACATAAACACACAAACTTACCACAAGTTGTTGATCACGCTGAATTTACATCTCATGCTCGATGAGTCATTGGGAGCTCTAGAGTACAAACAATGGTATGAAGATGATGAGATGGAGGAGTCCGTGCCCTCGAAGTCAAAATGGATGGTGTTGAAGTTTTTGCATACACATAAGATCATAAAATCTAACATCAAAATTAATAAAAATAGAACTAAGTACATGTATGTGTAATGACAATATTTTAACTAATTTTATCAATATATAACTATTGTTTTTACCCGCCACACCACTTGTGAATCAAATGAACATGGTCTTTTCACTGTAACTCCTACAAATACACAATGAAGGAAGTTATTAACATAATTTAATAATTCTACAATGAAAGACATTACTAACATGTAATTTAACGTAATATGAATTACACGAGAAATTTAACAAAATTTACATGTGAAATAAGATTAAAGAATACCCGTAACATCCGAGAAATGAACTCTAATTTCAATGTCAGAAGTCTTGATTATTTCTTCAAAACCTAACACTTCATCTATTCTATTACAATTCAAAGTGTCTTCATGAAGGCAACACTACCCTTTGGGGACTTGTGTTCTTTTCATCGAAGATAGAATGAAATTGTAGGCTATGTGATCTATTATGTTTTGTAGCATACACATAGCTATAGATTTCATGTAATCATTAATTAATTCAATGATAATAATATTGTCTAAAGAACTCCCTAGCTTAGGTATAATTCACCAATGCTATCCATCATAATGAAGTTTGAGTTGCCCATTTTTACACAAGTGCAAAATTGTCAAAAAGCACCATGATCATGGTTTATAATGCACGGTCAAAGTTATATTTGTATCATCAAGTCCAACCCTAAGGATCGGGATATCTTTGATTTTACCCAACCAAAGCTATAGGAGGTGATTATAGAATGTAAAAGGTCAAAAACTTCAAATTTTCTCTTCTGCAGACACAATGCATTGATCTGAAAAATTGAAAACATATGACAAAAATGGTGTCATCGTGTAGGGGAGAATTTTAGATTCGTATAGAAATATTGATTTTAAAGTGAATATAATAAGATAAATATCATTTTATAATTTTTACTAACAATAGGTGTTTAAGACATGTTCCCAGAAGTGAAGGTTCATGTCTACGTTTAAGATTACAAATTTTATTTCACTTATCAAAATGTGATAAAACATATACCATCCTAAACATGGTGAAATTCTATACACATTAAAAAAATTATTGATTTAGATATTTTTGATATAGTTATGGAGGGAAAACGGAAAGTGCTCCATTTTCTAAATTATTTCAGACCACTTTCACGGAAAAATTATAAAAAAATATTGCTCAAAAAAATACAAAATAAAATCAATCCCAAGATAGACAATGACATCTACATTTCCACCAAAGGAAAAAAAAAAATAACAATATTTGGTCATCCAAATTGCGGGCAAATGGACTCACAATCTTATAAGTTTTTTTCAAAAAAAAAAAAAAACTAAGTCATATAATTTTGAGTGTTTAATATAGCTAATCTTGTTTGGTTTTAAAAAAATAGTAGTTTAGAAACTAGTTTCCTGGATGCTACGATTAATATTTATATTGATTTTTCTAATTTTGAGTGTGTGTATTGCTAATAATCCTTACAAGTTGGTATTTCACTGTTTTTGTAATATGACATCCACTTATGACCCCTTTTTGTCCACCAACTTGCTGCACTTAGCCTTATGTTCTAGAACTAGTTAATGCACTATGATTTAATTATTTACTTACCATGGATCTGAAAATGCATTCAAATCATGGTAATATCTTGGAAAAGCTTTTATATAGAGGTGCTTACCCTTGTGTGCTTTGGGTGAGTGCTCAATATAGGTTGAGTGATGTACTTATCACACCTTCGGATGTTGGTGGTAAAATCTAGGCTACATTTTGGTTCCATTGTTAGGGCCTATTTTTCATTGCTTTCTAGAATGTTGCATGATGAAGACGTATTGGTCAACCTTGGCCAATATTGAATGTTGGTTGGATGATCCAAAGAAGAATATGCTCACAAATTTTCTACTGGACCTCGATTTTGATGCACACATGTGGGTTGAGTATAATTTTTATGATGTATTGTACGAGACTTTATTTTCCATATTTCCTATAGAGATATATGATTGGCTTGTTTCAGTATGCATCTTAGAGTAATTAGAGGTACCATGCATTGGTTTAGATGTAGGAAGAATTTAAAGCCTTGTATGATGTAGATCGGACTTGGACGTGCACTTTGTGGATCACCGGTTTCGTGGTGTCGTGAATAGCTATATTTTGGAGTACACAGCTTTATACTTATTCTTTTCTAGAGGTTGCATAGTTTTAGTTTATGTGTGAGCCTAGAGTGTTATATTTACGCGATATTATTTTGGTGATCAAGATCTTGATTGTAACCTCCGGATTTGGATAAGGGTCATATGGCTAGGTAAACCCAACCACACATGAGGGTAGGAAAAGGTGTGGTGAAATATGGTGAACCAAGCAATAGAAAGGAAAAGAGAAGAAAGGTGGCTTTAGTTTAATATGGCATGCGGGCGGGAGTTAGAGAGGCAATGTGAAGTTGTAGAATGAATGGAATTGAGGAGAGAGAGAGCTCATGAAGGATTTAGAGCTCCCACAAAGGATGTGGAGCCGAGGATCTCGAACTCCCCATTTGGGAAAGCATGGCAGAAAAACCTCTTGAGACTTATATGTTAGCATGTTAATGGATACATCATAGACCTCAAAAATGCATTTGATCCCCACAGTGACTGAGCCCTTGGGCTTTGTTTTCCATTTTCTTCGACGACCGATAATGAAAAAGTTAGTTTGGACAGAGAGGGTAGCATCGCTTAGAGTCAATTTATCATCAATTTTAGGAGTAAATTAGGTAGCATATTCATCTTTGGTGGTGCGGACATATTCTCGTGTTATTTGAGGTCCGGTTGGAGGTATCTTCTCGAGACACATCATCAACACAAAATGTGGGCATGCAATATTGGCATAACGTATAGAAGTAGTAAAACCTCACGAGAATGTGGGAGTTCGATTTAGTATGAATTTTGGGAACAAGGTAATGCATCCTCTGTTCCATTCCCTAATTTAGGGGGATCAATAGGATCATGTGGCTTGGGATGTAGTGGATCTGGTGGTTCTAGAGGTAAAGGGAACACATGAGGTAACAAAGGTTTTGGATTTGGTCGCATAGTCTACACCATCCCCAAGAAATTTATAGAGAGATGTCTCTTTGTATTCTAGATTACAGGAATAGAAGATGTGACTGAGCATGTGCACATGTGTGAGAAACTATGGCGTGTGAAAGGTATTACGACTCCTAAGTGCAAGGCAATTCAATTTGTTACTACATTGTAGGGGTGCACACATAGTTACTATAAGAAGTGTGAACCAAACCAGACTTGTGTTAACTATACCACGTTGCGAGATGCTTTCTTAGAAAAATTTCATATACCATAATTTGAGCAAAACGTTATCGGTCGCCAAGGGCATCAAGTAGGAACAACTAAGAGTGTTTGAGAATATGGTGCACATTTCAAGACCTTCTATCAAAGTTATCTTATAATATTCACCCGAGTCAACACGCTCAATGGTTTTTTTGAGATTTGATCACACTTTTAGGAAAACACTTTGTCACATAAGACATATACAGTACCCGTGTGATGCACTTGAAGCAGCTCTCGTCTTTGAAGAAGTTGGAAGTATAAATATAGGAGTTAGCCCATTCTTAGAGGCACATATTGCCTCTATGGAAAAGCAATTGGAAATTTTATTAGATAAATCAACACATGAAATGTCCATTGGAATTTGGTACACTGATTGTGAAGTGGAGGGGATACTAAGGATAGTTTTCCTCGTAGTTCAAAGATGCGCTATTTTGATGGATTGTGAGATCTTCCACTTGGATCATGATTCAAGTAGATTTCCATTGTTACGCTGGCAATCGTAAGGAAAAATGTGTCTTGTTACTAGAATATTTGCAGGTCTTCCACCCATGAAATGAATAATTGTAGATTGATTGATCATATCCATGATGTCATTGATACTAGTGTATGTTATACTAGTGTTACAAATAATTTCAAGGAGAGAAGTGAGCATCATGAGAAAATTAATAATGATTAGTGCTTCGATGGAGGTGTGGCCAAGGATGAGGTTACCATGGACGATTAAGAGGCCATAGTCATGGCGGTGGATGGAGTGAGTTCTCACAGGGAATGTGTTATACATGTAGATCCCATGATCGGTACAAATGTGAATGTCCTCAAAACATAGTTTGTTATTTATGTGAAGAGAATTACAATTATGAAGAATGTCCAAACTTGTATGAACATCTAAGTAAGAAGAAAAATCATGACAAGGGCATGGGAATGGTTAGAGTAAAATACCCTATGGAAGATTAGTGGATGTCAAAGGTAGCATCTAATCCTAAGGTAGTACTATGTTACTTACAATGCACACCGAGATTACGATGTGCGCCATAGAAATTCCAAAGTATAAGCCTCTTATTAATAAGGAGGAAGTATTTGCATTCCAAGTATCCACACCGACACATCAAAAAATATTCTATAAGGAAATCATGGAGGTGATTAGAATTTTACAAGGTGAGATATAATGTTTAAAAGAACAATCACGGAAGTTAGAGTAGAAGAAAGCAATTGAGATTCCTTAGAAGGATATTGACGATGTAAGGGATGTTTGCGAAGATGTTGTGATAGGATAACATCATTCCTCTACTAGGAAAATCATTAAGGGAGAATATTCCATGTCTTTGGAGTTGAGCGCAAAAGACATATTTGACATGCTAACTTATCTCCGCAACCTAGATTATGACAAGGAAATCACTCGAATGTTGTTGTTGATGGATGGTTCTTAATTAATGTATTAATTGATACATGTGCATAATTGAACGTTCACATCTTGGATGGATGGATACAGATGGGAAAACCACCCTTACCCATATTCAAATGTGTTGTTTATGGAGAATAGAACTAAAACCATGCCCATTGGATTTTGAAGGATAATACTATTACTACTCAAGGGGCCAAGTTTACTTGGGGACTTTGAGGTCTTGCACTTGCAAAAGTAGAAAATTTTCCAACATTACTTGGGATCCCTTGGTGTTATGTAAAAACATTGATCTGTGCTTTCACAAAGGATATATTAGTTTTAAGAATAGGGAATAACGCGTCATCATTCCTTTGGTAGATGGAAAAGTTGCACCTTATGTAGAGCCCTTAATCGAATAAGATTAAATAAATTTATGTGCGCAACATTAGGTATCTTAAAGTGCTTGAACCATTAAAGGAAGGAGTCCTATAATGGGATGATGCATATCCATGAGCGATACTACCAAGATTACATTTAATAATTGGGTACATGGTACTAATGAAATGATAATGCATGAATTCAAGAGTGCAGCTATGCATGTTAGCGAGTCACGTTATATAAGGTGCTTGGGTAACATCAAGGTACCAAGGTACACCGGTGAAGGGAATCTAACTTATTCTTATACGCGATGGAATTTCAATAGATAGATCAAGTGGAAAGAAGGAATTTACTCATTTATGCCCTACACGGGACACCAAAGTGCATTGGTGGATGGTTCATGAGGATAATTTATTTAAATGACTAGAAGTGAGGATTTCCTTCCCAAAAAGATTTCTCTAACATAATGCACCTACTAAGATATGTGAATTCCATGGGAAGGATGCTCAACACCATGTTCAACAGTGTGAGAGACTATGGATAGAGGGGCCAGAGGCCTTACCACCTTCATTGTGGGTGCATTAGTTCTACTACACTTTGCGAGGTTGCACGTGCACATGGTATGTCTATGCTTGAATTGAATAAAGAAACCGAGAAAATGAGTATAGGTATGGTTCGGACCTTTGAATATTTTTCCAATAAACTGCTAATGAATGAGGGCTTACAGGTGATGAAGCACTTAACACTAGGAAATAGTGTGAAGGACAAGGAAATTATCTAGGAATTACTAGGAGAATCAGCCTTAGAGGCAAAATTTGAAGAAGAGGAGGTTGATGTAGAGTAAGTTCGGCATGCTTTCCTAGAGAAGGAAAAATGAAATATGGTCTACATAATTAATTATGAAGAAGTGGAGAATCTATATGTTGAGAATACAAAAGGTACGTGTAAGGTCTTAGACATTGTAGATGAAAATGTGTGTGCTACCATGAGCCTATGAAGACTAAAAAATTCAACATTGGTACAAATACTAAACCTAAGGAGGCCATCATTAGATATTATTGGTTTGATTTCGAGGTTACAAAGATAATTGAGTTACTACGTGATTACAAAACTTATTTCTTAGGGGCTATCATGATTTGATAGAGTGCATGAGTCTTTAGGGAAAATGAAAATTAAGGTAAAGGAAGGTGTGTGCCTAGTAAGGAAGAGGCCTTATAGGATGAACCCTAACTTCCACATTAAAGTTAAAGAAGAGATTGAAAAGATGTTGAAATCTAGAATCATTGAGCCCATAGTATAATTAGAGTGGGTTAGCCTTATGTCGTGATAAGTATTAATAAGGATGAAAGAATGAGAATTTGTGTGGACTACGGGAGGTGAATAATGCATGTGTGATAGATCCTTTCCCCATACCATTTAAAGATTAAATATTGGAGGGTGTAACATGGCATGAGATCTATTCCTTTACTAATGGGTTCTTTGGCTATCATCAGTGTCTGGATCGCTAAAGAAGATCAAATCAAGACAAAATTCATCACTTAATGGGGAAGTTTTGTATATATAGTAATGCCATTTTTTTAAGAATGCACGTGCATTATTTTCACGCATTGTTGTTCGTGTTTTCCAGAATTTATTAATAAGTTCTTATAGGTTTACTTGGATGATTTGATGGTTTATGGGATTTTGATGGATCATTGTGAAAACTTAAGGCTCATGTTTGAGCGTTGTAGGAAATTGAGCATATCAATGAATTTTAAGAAGTGAATTTTTGCTACACCCTTTGGGACTTTTCTAGGACACATTATTTTCATAGAAGGTTTGTTAGTAGAGACAACTAAGGTTGTAATTTTGGGCTTAGAGGAGCCTACTACCCGAGCAAGGTGCACATATTTTTGGGACATACATGATATTACAAGAAATTCATAAAGAATTATGCAAAGATTTCCACGCCATTAAAATATTTGTTGAGGGGAAAAGGTGGTTTCCATTAGGGTGAGGCTAATGAGAGCTCATTTGAAATGTTGAAGGATAAGCTTACTATAACACCCATTTTCCACTTTCCATCTTGGAGTCTACCTTTTCATGTACATGTGGACACCTCTGGCATGGTCATTGGCACAATTTTATCCCATCCTAGAGAAAGAATTATTTATCATCCTATCTGTTTGAGGAGGAAGAAATTGAAACAAGAAAAACAAAATACTAACACTAAGAACGAGGCTTTGTCGATGATGTATGTGTTGCATAAATTCAGCTAGTAGTTCTTTGGTGACACATTTATTTTCTACACTGAGACCACATGGTGTTAAAGTAATCTTGATCCACCACTTATCAAATATTAATTCGGGGAGAGGATAGGAAAAGTATTGAAGATACCATGTTGGATGCACAATTGTTTAGATTTAACCATGTGCCCTCGAGTTAGAAGATATTTTTGTCTTTTTGTGAAAATGTGTGTGCCTTAGGGAATGAAGAACTTGGAAAGGAAACATCTTGCTATTCGAGCCGCACCCTTTATGTTAATAGGTGTTGACTTATATAAACTAAGTTGGGATGGATTTTTGTTTCCGTGTGTACTTGAGCATGAGCCCAAAGATATTATAGAAGAGGATCATGGTGGTATTGTGCGTGGAAACTATGCGAGGATGCCACTTATGCGTAAGATTATTCTCATTGGTTTATGGTGGGAAACAAAGTATAAATATTGTAAGGAGTATTGTAAGGCTTGTGATCATTGTCGGCACCTCGGGAAACCTAGTAATAGAGATGAAATGCCATTGAGGCCAATTTCTAGTGAAGAGCCATTCAAGAAATGGGAAATTGAATTTGTGGGACCCATTTCCCCACTCACGTGTAGGACTAGATCACACTATATTATCACTTGTACAAACTATCTTACAAGGTGGGAGGAAGTGACTCCTATAAAGGATTGTACAACAACAACAAATAGAAAGGTTTCTATGGGAAAATATTATCAGCGGGTATGTATGCCCTTTGAGTTTAACAAGAGATAGGGGTACTCATTTTATTTATGAGGCCATTAGTATACTCTTGGAAAACGTTATGGTGACACACCATAAAGAAATCCCTATCATACTCGAGACAAATGGAGGCGCTCGGAGTTTCAACAAGATTTTGAGCCAAACCTTAATAAAATCGTGTGATATTGGAAGAAAGGACTAGGATGATAAATTTTATGTTGTCCTTTGGGTGTACATGAAAACACAAGAGGTTGAATAAAAAACATATTTCCGGTTGGTGTTTAACATGGAGGCTATTTTTCCAAGTGGAATCCATGTTACCTTCTCTTCTTCTTTGTGCGAAAAGAGGTTTAGCGATGAGAAAGTTCTTGACGAATGAATTGATAAATTAATGCAGTTGGATGAACCATGTGTCATAGCAAGATGGAGTCATAAAATAACGAAGGCCAAGAAGAAGGTGTGACATGATAGGCACATTAAGAATAAGAATCTTGATGTTGGGAAAATGGTTGTTTTGTATGATTGAAAGGTTTTGCGCCATCCAGAATATTTAAGTGCATTGGTTGGGAGTGTACACTATAACTTATATACTTTATTGGACACTTCTCGGTTAGAAGTGATGGATGGAACATGGTTTCCCAGATTACTTTAATGAGAGTAGGTTAAAACCCTACTATAAATATATCTTCTTGGTGTTTGTAATAAGGAATTATTTCCACTTATATTAGGTTTCCCTTATTGCATTTCCATTTTTGTGTTTCATTTCATCGTTTATATGCTTTGTCGATTTAGTTTTTATTTTATTGTAATAAGTGTGCTTGTGTGTCGTAAGTTGATTACCATTTGAAGTGATTTTATGCCTAAAGAACCACACATACCCTTAGTGTGGGATGAAATGTATGCAAGATACTTGGATATGATGTACACATAGTTTGGAAGTTGTGTATACATATGGTGGTAGGTGGAGAGCAATAAATGTGGTAAACTTTTAAAAACCTATATAAGAGAGGGTTGTGAAGTCATTTTTACCTTTGCGATTATTATTTTTTGAGTGAAGTTGAAACCGAGTGAGTTAGCAAGAAATATGAGAAGTACGAAGAGCCATGAATCAGTCTAAAATCTTTACAATTGTGCATGTATTATGTGGTGCTCCAGTGGAAAGAGTGTTTTAGTGACAATAGAGGTGTGAGAGAAGAAGTTGACTATTAGGGTTTGGGTTCAAGCTAGGGCATGCAAAGTTGAGCTAGGGCAAGTGGGGTTGAATTTCCATAGCTCATAGAAGGTAAAAGATCACACTTTCAAGTAATCATGGCACTAAGGAAAGCACAAGGAGTAGTGACACGGAGGAAGAAACAAAAAAGAAGTTGAATTTGAAGTTGAGGATACCCCGATAGTCGTTTCTCAAAAAATACGACTGCCCGAAGGGGTTTTGATGGGTCATGATTGAGGTTCTCATGTTCATTTGTGTAAGGTGAGTGACTAAAATCACATGAAAAAGGACAAAAAGATGAACTATATAAGTTGTTGGTAGTGAAAACAAATAAGAGAACAACAAATGATATGGCCATATAATATGACATAGGTGAGAAGCTACTAGAAAAGGTAGGATTTTTTGCAATTATATCAACTCCCATACTTCATAAAACCAAAAAAACTATACCAATGAATAATGAGTTGAGTTCATGAAGACTTTTTCTACTTTGTTGGTCATCGCAAGAGGATCACCATGCTCCTAATTGGTAGTTTGAAAGGACTTAGGAGCTTAGGAACTAAAGTGAGCAGTGATCTCTTGGATAAAGAGGCCATTATCATGACAAGGAAGGCACTAAGGTATATGAAAGGATTACGTGAAATTAATATAAACAATTTAAAACAATATCTAGTGGTTCGAGCAGCGACACACCTCCTTACAAAGATAAACAACTAGGAGCGATGGTTGTAGGTAAACACCTTTTGGTTGCATGTATAAAAGAAGATGACCAAGGTGTAATATATAATTTGGCGGGGTGCATTTTTGAGACCATCATCGAGGAAGTGCACCAAGGATAAAATGTAAATTTTGGTGCAATCTTGTTATCCCTTGTATTCTTGGAGATAGGAGTGCCTGATGGGCTTAAGGAATCAGTTTGGAAGTAACATGAGGAGAAGAAATATCTTACAAAAATATTTGAGAAGTACACATGGGATGGGACCATGAGTGTCCCCTTCAAACAAAGGGAAAAATGTGGTATGAGTGCCTATGCACTACGTTCGAGGATGAATGGAGAATACCAAAGGAGCTCTCGCGGTATTGGGAAAGAAAGCATAGTTTATAGTATGTTAACACTAATCTACCGTACACTTTTTAAATAAGGATGGAACATGAGGCCCTTAGTGTATGCTTCCATATGCCTTCACATCGCGTTACTTCCAGGCATCGGTACACGAGGTTCTTGAATGCACATAGATTAGTTTTTAATCTTTGATAAGGTAGACTACGAACTACCACACCTTATGGAATATTTATGTCTATCCTAATAAGTCCACATATATTGAGCACTTTATCTATGATGATATAAACATGAAGGAGATGATTTTGGTGATTGGTGTTAAGGGCAAAACCCTTGTATATATCAAACTCAATCCCGGAGTTGGAGAAGGGAATTATGTGGAGAATGAGTTCAAGCTTCCCCGACCCACCAAAGGGGAAGCATCTTTGTTAGGACATTGCAAGATGACGAAAACCTTGCCCCTTGTAGAAGAATAAGGAGAATTAATTTAGGAGGAAGGTGGTGGCTAGGAACACGGGGGTATAAGACAACCTACGGTTAAGGACAAGATGATCACATAGTTACCCCCCCAACACCAATTTGATGAAGTATTGGAAAAGGGCGAATGTAGATAGACTTGGAATACACCCCAAAGAGATGAAATTTAAAAGGGTGCTAGGGAAAACAAGGGTTCATAGCACTATAAAAACACCACCCCGAGAGGTCACCAAGGATATCCCCTCTTAAATATGAACCGGAGAGGAAGAAGAGGCACAATTATATCCTCAAGAAAGATGACAAGGAGAAATCTAAAGATAGTGCGCTGAGTACCCATGAGCCTTTTATGGATCTAGAGGATCCCATGGAGGAGGATATGAGGAATGATAATGAATATTTTAAGGACATAGGACTGGAGGTAGATGTGGGAGAGCCTTCACGTATGCCTCATTATTTAGGTATAAGACTAGTTTTGGGATTAGAATTACCTATCCCCAAGGCTAAGAATTCAAAGAGGGAACGAGAGGAAGAAGATTATGAGACACATACACTTCGGTATATTAATGACCCAAGTAAGACCTTATGTGTGAGAGGTTCCAAATTACTTTTGTAGGGACCAAAGACTTATATAGATGGGATCTATTGGATGAAGACATGGCAATCATGCACACACGAAAACAACTATCGGGGGTGACAATGTAGATTCATATGGATGAGCCTAACTTTGATGTGTGTGAAGAGTCATGTGTTCCATACAAGATGAAGAAAAAGGCCCAATCTAGGCACATAAGCATCAAGGAAATCATTATGTCGATGGGCGGGCGAGTAATGCACTCACTAAGGTATCTACTAAAGCTACATGTCGAAATGTGGATAAGTCAAAAATGATTAGAGCAACTGTGGAAGATAAGAAGGATAACGATAAAAAAATAAAATTCCTTACTAAATAAAAGGAGCAAGATGAGGTATAAGTGTGCATAGTACTCAAGATGGATGAGAAGATCGAGGATGAAATCATAGAAAGTAGGTCTCATTTTCATGAGAAAATTGTAGATGAGTTACCTTCTTCCTTGCACTACTTATGTGCCACAGTTCGATTGTTTCTAGAGGAAGGGCCCATGTGCATACCAAAGCCAATGAATGTTGTAGAAGAAGTCGGGGATAAAGCTACAATTACAAGGAAAATAACATGTTATGAGTCCGGTCTCACAGACTTTGAAGGACAAGTTGAAAAGAGAATATTTATCCTTAATAAAGACAAGGACCCTTGTTGAATATGAGGTCCTTCAAAGGACAAAGAATGAAACACTTGGGTGCATGGAGAGGTCAAGTTTGGTAGAAACAAAGCACAAAGCGCTAGAGGCTACTTAGGTTCCTCATAAATACGAGGATGAAAGAGATTGAGAAGCTTATTACATAGAAGATGGATTTCATGGAGGGAATGGTTTCAGTGTACGAAGGATTTCCTTAGATTTTTGCTGCAGAATGAAAAAGAAGTTTACTGAGGATGAACTGGATGCCATAGTTGTAGACATTCCAGAAAAAACAAATAAAGTGCTAAGTACTTGGAAAGATTTAGAAACAAAGATCAATTTTGACTATCCTAAGTTAATCTTGTCACTAGATGAGGAGAGTGCAGAGTAGATTCTCATTTTTTGTTTAGTTATTCCTTCATTCTTTCACTCATTGTTTATCATTGTTTTCCTTGGAGAGATAAGTTCGCTTACTCATTATCATGGACAACAATGCAATTAGTGTGGGGTAATGTTGAACCGATGAAATACAACTTAAGTATGGAGGTGTGGAAGGATTGGGCATGCAAACATAGGAAGCACAGGGTGGAGTGCGTGGAAGCATAGTGGATAAATGACGCACTTGAGGATAGTTTGAAATCAAGACTTATTTGTTTGCAAATTAGGGATAATTTTTGGATGTGGAGTGAAGTGCATGTTTTTTCAAAGACTTAGAGGACATGCCAAGCCTATTTTGAGACTAGTATAAAACCAAGCGCATGCATATTTCTAGGGCTAATAATACGATTATACATTAGTTGTACTCTTAGATAATATATTATTAGCACTTTCATGATTTTATGAAGCGCGCATGGCTATTATTAGCATACAACCTATTTTTTGGAGATGCATAGGCGAAGTGAAGGGAACATCCCCACCCCCTATATATATGTATATTTTGCATAGGATAGAGTTTGGTCTATTATACTTCATGTTTTGTAAGGTTATGCTACATAACTTGAACGCGCATAACATGTAATGACATTAATAGATGTATGGAGATTTTGAGTTACTTAATATAATGGATCATGGTTGCTAGATATTTATTTTGACCATGCAATTTATTGATTATTACATGGTTGAGTTAATATTGATTCTTGTAAAATTCATACTTTCACATGTTGTGTTCTAGAAATGGTTAATGCACTATGGTTTAATTGATTAGTTACTTATGAATATGAAATATACATTCAAATCATGCTAACATATTATACAAGCTTCTATAAAGAGGGACCTGTACCCTTGCACACTTGGTGAGCACTCGCCTAGGCCGAGTGATGTGCCAATCCGCCTTCTAAACGTCATTAGTGGTAAAATCTAGGCTACAAGATTATATAATTTGATCATTGAATATATATGTATACATTATATTATACGGATCATTGAATATTTCATTGCATTTTCAGGTAGGTGATGTATTTGAAGTTATTGCAAAAGAGGACAATATTGATAAAGTGGATTACTACTTGTTGCATTTTACTGAGTAAGAGATAACAAAGCTAACATGTGAAATAAGAAGTGAGGATATAAAATTTTATACTAGCTCGGTTGTCAGAGTGCAAGGAACATATTTATGGAATATAAAATTCATCCAAAGTGGGATTCACTTTGTTTATTATGAACCACCCAAGAATGTATATCATTTTACCCATCGCATAATTGCTTCTAAGGGTTATAATTGCATCACGTGAATATTGCTTGTGGTCCACGCAAAAAATGGATACTAGATGTAGAAGATCATGAAAAAAATTTACAAGTCATTGAATAATGAGCTGAGCCACTTGGTATTATATAGAAGGACCTATAATATTATATATTGATGTCTTCTGAATGGAATATTTTCTCTATTTCATTTGGTCACATTGGCATATATATTTGACAAATTTCTTGCTATGAATTAAAATTTATATCCTCCAGTCCTATATATGTTATGGATTAAAATTTCTTGCTATGAATTTAAGCTTATACTAGATGGGGTTATGATTATGTATGTATGTGATGATTCTTATTACTACACTTACACTCCTATTACACATGATTGTACATATGTTTCTATTAGTTGAGGTATACAACACAAAAATCAATTTTCCCTTAATTGGATTTTAAAACATCTCAAGATACCTTTATGCAAATCAAGTGCAATAGTATTTTCCTTGTAAAACATATTCTACACAAATATTTATGTCTAAATATTATTTTTGGTCAATTTTTAAATATATAGGTATTAACATAAGTGTTCGAATTGTACGTAATTATTGAGTAAAAAATTAATCTTAATTCCAAATTCAATATTGATATATCCCGTATTCCCAATCACTCCATCAAATTCCATGTTCTAGCACAAATACCTCTATACATTCCACACTTATCCAAAATCTTAAAATGGTTAGCATGAAACTCTTCATAACAGGAAAAATCAAATTATAACACTTTCTCATAGATTTCAAACATCAAGTAATAAGAGGGTCACTTCAAATGAAATACCCTTTTCTACCCATCTTTGTTTCTCTAAAATTTTAATTGTTTAATGAAAAAGAAGATCCTTCACATCATATTAGATCTTTTCACACTTCTTTTATAAAAGCATGATGATAACATATTGTTTAATAAACTCCTTGGAATACAAGTAAGGATTATGTTATCGATTGGTTTTATAATCTTCCACATGAATTTATTAATTGTTTAACAAAATTTGAGTTGATGATTTCTTAGCTCATTTTCAAATTAACATTGGCATGAAGGTCACATTTTCTAAATTAGTTGAAACTATGCAAAGTACAAAAGAACATATTAGTGGTCTTATATGTTTAGATTCAAAACAATGGTTATTAAAAATAACTTGTGAGCCATCAAATAGTGAGATCCAAAGTCTTTTGTTGATATTTTCTTTCAATTATTAAAAAATTGTTTTACATTATATGTCTCCACATGAGGTTTGCAATGTTATTAGAGAATTTGAAACTAAGCTTGCACAAATGTTCTTAAGTATGGACCCAATATTTTTTATTCTTCCAAATTTCTATATAATTTAAGAATATTATAATATTTTTCCAACTAAGAATGACACTATGAACATAGTAAATGCTATAGAACAACCATTTTAGAATGTTATTTTTTTAATAAAGAGAAATGAGACAATCCAATATGATCAAAGAGAATATGCAAAATAATTTTTGGAGACATTGATTGATAATGACATGTTTACTTTATTCAAGTGAGATAATTAAATCCTTCAACATTCATCAAGATCTCATTGAGAGAAAACAAATCCAAATAAAAGGAGCACACACTAACACAAACAATGAAAATCAATCAATGACTCCTCCAAATAGATATTTTAATATTTTTGTAGAGCCTCTTCTAAACAACCATGGACAAGAAAACAATGTAAATGTGTATTTGATTGATAATAAAAAAATATTTACTTAAAAAATAGCATTTAGCTACAAATATCATCCCATTAATAAATTTTTAGGTACTTTAATCAATGCAAAGACGACATTTTCTTAAAAAGACATTACACTATAATAACCGAATCTGGTTCTTGAAATTACACCCTCGATGTGATCGTGATGGATCAAGAACTCCAAGGAAACAATGGAACCGTCTCCAAGTTGTGGGACCCTACACATGGAGATGGACCTCCGGGGCCGGTTCTCTACCTATCTCTAACACTACTACTACTCCTAATGCGGAAATAAAAGCCTAAACTAAGTGATGTCAAGGACCGTGGATAGAAAGATGTGAAGAAAGGGGAAATCATTAACTAAAAGGAAGGTGATAGTGCTAGTGAAAGGGTCGTTCTCTCCACGAGTGGTGCGGAGAAGAGGGCGAATGATGCGTGCCATAGATCAATACATGGGATTGGCCTTCCTCTTGTAAAACACATGAATACAGGGACTCGCAAGTGAAGGAGATGCACAACATGCTAAGAGACGTGAACAGAGAGTCGATATTCAAATAAAACGAGAGAGGGAAGAAAATAGTTCCAAAAAAACATGATTTTATTTCTCAAGGGACGTACAATCATATACATTCATGGCAGCAGCAAGAAAACATTACAAAGACCAAGTTAAGGTCTCGATACTCATGGGAAATCGACTACCATTTTGAAATGGTTCCATTACAACAAAAATGGATTTTTAAAATGATAAATGATCTTATATTTATAGAGGAAGAAGGAGAGAAGATAAGGAGAAACGAGAGGGAAATCATCATATTCAAATCTTCAACCACCAACAACCAATGAAAAATGTCTACAAAACTACCTACAGGATATCATATGTGCTTCCCTATGTCTTTTTTTGGTGTGTGGAAGAAGGACAAAGGAAAGACCTAGTGAAAATATGGTGGTTGTAGTCGATTAGATGTGTCCATTGATGATCATAAATACGCTCCCTATTTTCAACCTTACAAATCCTGTCAAAATTTTATTTTGAATTTTCCAACATGTAGCCTACATCAATACACACAGATTGAATGAAAGGATGACCAATAATTTTTGTCATTTATACCTCGTGTCACATACTACGGGTTTGTTGGCAGGATGCGATACCTTGTTGTCACACTTTAATAGGCCGTGGTGTGGAAAATCAAGTCTGATAGAATGATAACGTGGCACATTGACTAGTGTAAGGCGCAAAAGGAAGGTACGCGGAGGTGATGCATGCAGTAAGAAAAGGATGCACACTTCAGTAGGAGATAAGTTTGTAAAGGGGGTGCGACAAGAATCATTAAGGAGTTCACATAAGAAAAGGAAAGAAGGGGTGCGTGAAGAATATTGGGGAATGTAAACACGTAGAGGAAAGCACTGGACTTAGCCAAATTAGGGGCAAGTCAAGAGAGGTGCACGCCTGGTGTGCGACACTAAGAATAAAAGCGGGTGCACATAAGGGAGGCACAAAGGCAAAATAGAGGAGAGAGAAGAATGAAATGGAAAAAGGAAAAAGAATGCAAGGCATGCAGTGGCATGCGTAAGAATTGCAACAATAAAATTTCAACGAGGAAGAAAACTTGAGTGCGCGTAACTTGAAATATGAAACATTAGAGTTAGAATTAAATACCATTTGTCTAAATAACTTCGGAGTTATTTGGGACAACAATTTGGTGACTTTTCAGGGCCATCCATCTGCTTAGATGAAGAGATCATTAGCCTTAGAAGCATCCATTAGACATGGAGTCAATCCCGAAACTTAAATGACCATTCTTTAACTCAAGATCAACCTTAGAGTCATTTGAAGCACTTTCCAAACTCTAAATTGAACTACCCTTACATGAAGATTTTTTGATTTGGATTCGAGAGTGGAAAGTTGTGCGCGGATCGTTGAATCGGCCTCATAAAACTAAATGCCATCCAAAGAAGTGGAAAATGGGGTGCACGCGAGGGTACAACAAGAATAAATGACACTAGAAGAAGCGCGTTGAACACATAGAATATGTACAAAAGCTGAAAATCATACATGTTCCAAGGAACATGCACAAGTGTGTGTGAGCACTTATTTTCTAAAAATAAATCTAAACTACCCTACACTAACCAAATGTAAAGGGAACTCTAGTAAAACTTTCTAAAGGAACGAGAAGTAGATTCTCTTCCTCACAAATTACGATCGTAATTGATTCGCACTCGACATGGTCGAAGCAATACTCGAAAACTGACTTACATCTAGTATTTCACCCTCTTCAAAGTATCAACAATAAATAGGATGAACACCTATCGTACTTGCTCTACACTTGGATCTACGAGGCATTGATGTTGACCTTAGACATGTCAAGTTCAACCTCATGCTTTGCAGCTGAGCATGATCGGGGATAACTTTATATTTTTCTTTAGACTAGCCAAATATCCGATTGGGCATGGTCTCCTTGATCTCTTGTGATTTGTACATTGTCTTTGTTAGGAAATTTATTATTAGTGCTAACATTATTAATATTGTGTTGATTGTAAATGATTTGTTAGATTACAAATCATATATTTGTGTGAGATTGGGTAGTCCAACCAACTCATGTATTTAGTCTAGAGAGGTTGTATGGTTGAGTGAGTTTCAACAACTCACATAGTATTGGTTTGCATGGGGTTTCCTATTTTATAAAGAATCATCTCCCTATATAAATGTATTATTTGAATGATAGAAATGAAGTTTTCTTTGTGATATTCTATTTTAGCTCTTTCCTATGGTATCGTGAGCAAGCATTCTATGAGAATTTCTGTATAAAATGCAGTTTTGAATTTTCCAAGGGGTAGTTCAATTTGTTCTCCCCGTTATAAGATAGTAGTTCTTTCATAAATAAGTTAGATTAGTTTCATAGAAGTTTTGATATATTATGTGTTTAGAGTTGTGTGCTAGAAAAACGTGAACGAAACAAGATTTTGGTTCTTCTCGAGTCAATTTTCCTATACATCTTAGCGAACGTGTCGTCCTTAGATTTAGGAATTGACATTATATTTTTTTGCATTGTACATTCACATTGTTGTGGAGGAGGGTGTGTTGTCAACGACGTATTCCATACTATGCATACCATAGTATGCATGATCTGTGTTGGTTGATCTGACTTGGCATACACCACATCTTCGAACAATGCTCACAAAATTCCAACTATCTCGCCACCATCTCTGCAACTTTGAATTGGCCAATAATAAAGGTTGTTGTCTGATTCGCTATTTTTACAAGGCCTCATTGCATATGCATTCAACTTGCGTCTCCATATACCAGTGATCTTCATTTATACTGGTGCATGGTTTGGAATATTTCTAAACTAAAAAAATTCCTCCATTCACAATTTTGTTTCCACTTTCTTTATTTCTTGGAAAGCGGACTGCTGCTACGTTTTTCCATATGCGATGGACACGATGTCACCTCCAAATTGACATAAGCCACTAAAATTTGTCTTCATTTGTAGAACCTATATGTCATTGTTTTTCCTCTCGTATCAAGCATTTAGTGTTATGTTATTGTTTAGTTTTAATCAAATATATTTTTACCATGTACTTTCATAAATAAAAGTATGTTATCAAGTACCGTTATATGTATTATGTGAGATCTGGTTTAGTTTATTAAAACTTGGAGCACAAATTATACACAAGAAAAATAATAAAACATATATCTTTCATTGATTCATCTGAAGCTCATTACAAAATATATATAGTGATATGCAACTCCTATAAATTAGGAAGTTTCTCTAACAACACCAACAATAATCCCGCATCTCCTATATTAGTGTGATTGTTACTCACGTAACAATACACACTCTAAATAATAAGATTTTATAACAACCCATAAATATGAGTTGTATATTTACACCAAACAACGTAACCGTAAGTAAATGATATTTACCATACGGTAAACTCAAACCATGTGAGTACTACATATTCCCAACATTCTCCCCCTTAGTGCGAACATGGGAGAAAAAAATTGCATTTCCTTCTCGGCTTGTCGCTCGTGCGCCCTCATGATCTTGGCTCATCGATGGTTTTTAAAGGCTGACCATCAACCTTTATATGAACCCCCTGGTCATCCGAAATGAACACCTCTTCACCGTACACACCCTTGTTAAAAAAAAATGGACCTCTGTCCACTAAAATGAACACTGTTCAACAAAAATGGACCCTCATGTCCATTAAAAAGGAACCCCTATTCTAGGTATGAGCCCTTGCTCATCCTCTTCAAGAATCATGATGTTATCTTTTCCTCTAAGATTTTATCTTTCCACTATATTTTCGCATCAGTGGAAGTAAATAGAACCTTCTCACTTTTTTACAATAGGAATATATTGTAAACCAATATAGAAAATGACAAGTGCACCGCAAAAAAAAAAAACAACATCGAAACAAAATGCCACAACCTCATTTTCATGCCCCATCACTTGCGAATGGTGAGATGGGGTTGCTTTTCCTCCATCCTCCAAAGGTATGTGTTCTTGCTAACTCAGCTAGATTTAGATATGAAGCTCAACAATTTCCACATTGGGTTTATTTGTATAACTTCTCCCCTGCAATGTGAAATAGGTTATTTTGTAGACGTTGGGTAACATAAAAATGCATCCGTATGAAAAAAGAAATAAATTTTAGTTTTGGACTTTTGAATCCACCTAACAATTAAATTTTGACGAGACACTTGACAATGATATGATTACGAGAAAGAGATAATGAATTTATACTTTGACAACAAAACTATAATGGTCACACTTTTAGTAATGAATTTTTTTACAAAGAATAATAAACATGCCGCTATTTTTCAGCTCTTGAGACTTACAACTAAAATGATGACCATGAAACTTTAACACAAAATATTTTTAGTTTTGACTATACAACCCACAAGAGACAAGAACTTTTTAACCTAAAAAAATCTACTTTGGCATTTTAATTAAATGCGCATATGGAAAGAGTGTGCCAAATACTATCAAACTTTAAACAAATAAAGTACTACCTACTTCTTCTGTAGACTTTGAATAACCAGATCAAAGGATAGCTTGGTGATTGTATTGGAAAAACTGGTGTATATTTGCTGACTTGGAAGAGACTGCATGGGGAAAAAAGTGATCATGAAGATTTCCCATAGGTGATGAAATTTGACGGTGCACCATGCATGGATCTACAATATGGATAAATCTATGTTTGAATAAAAATCGACAAAAGATTATTTACAGTCAAATTATCAGGCACTTTCTCTTACAGATCTGCAAACTTTAATTAGGGCTCTGTTAAAATTTCAGGATTGGACAACTGTCAAGAAATGAATTCCATAGGAACCGAGGTCTGTGAAACTTCATCCAAAGAAAAGATTCAATGTCACTTTTAATTCCACATATATACATGCAATCATGCAATGAGGCGTCGAGTTAAGGTCTTCACTAATCTCAAACTGTATTCGATGCATCGAGGAAGGAGCTAAGTGCAATGCAGAGCAAAAAGAGAATACAACATAGAAAAATGCAAACCTAAATCGATAAGAGGAGCTTGTGAAAAATAAATCTGATACCTTCTTTCTTCTCCTCCCAGCGGAATGGCCCTTCTTTTGTTGGAATAATTTCTTTAGACAATTCCTTTCATCTCCAAGCAGCTCAGAGGCTTTTATCTTGAGATCTAAAATGATCTTCTTAGATAACAAATGAAATCCTCCAACAAAATTAGGAAATCAAAAAAAAAAAAAAAAAAACTCAAATCATAAAGAAGCCATTCACAGGGGCTAATAGAAATAAAATTTCCCATCACACATCCATTAGAATTCCATTTCATATAGGATTAGACACTTCGAGAGATCTGGTTTAGTTTATTAAAATTTGGAGCACAAATTATACACTAGAGAAATATTAAAATTTAGATCATCCATTGATTCATCTAAAGCTTTTACAAAATACATATAGTGATATGCAACTCCTATAAATTAGGAAGTACTAGTGTGATTATTATTCACGTAACAATACACACTCCACATAATAATATTTTATAACAACCCATAAATATGAGTTGTATATTTACACCAAACAACATAACCACAAAGAAATGATATTTACAATATGGTAAACTCGAACCATGTGATTATTACATATATGCAACATATTCAATTGGTATTGAGTCATGTCAAAAGCTATTTAGTCTTTAGTGTAGTGTATGTCAAAGTTGAGAATCAAACTCATGTCAAAGTTGAGAATCAAACTCATTAGATGGATATTTAATAGATTTAAGTGTGTGTCTTCCTATAATAAAAGGGTCAAACAATCAAGAGTTTAATTTTTTAATCATTTGTGTCAATTAGTAGAGTAATTTTTTATGTCATTAAAATTGTTTTTGTTAAATAAGTGATCTAAAAGTTTTTTGTTATTATCTTGTTATAGTCATGTCATTGCTGTCCTTAAAAATACAAAAAAATGTCAATAAAGTTATTGTCTCGTCATTGTTCAAATATAGTCGTTTGTGGAGTCATTGAAATAAAATAAAATTAAAAATAAAATTTAACTAGACACATTATCGTGTAATCCAACTTCTAAGTCAAATTGTGCTTCATGATCAAATCCAATGAGTTAGCAATTTCACACCGGAGGATGAAGGCACATGAGGATGGAGGACATGAAATATGTTTTTAGAAAGTGTTAAACCACGACGGGCGATGGATAATCATTTGGTGACATGTGTATGTGTGAATGTATTTTCTTTTAGCGTGGTGAGTTTTGATTTCAAATTTTTTAGAATAATGTGTTATCGAACTTCACATTGTGGGGGGAAATGACACAATGTTTCAATTTGAATTGATTGATATATATGGATTCCAAAGTAATCTCTTGAAGGTGAAGACATGATGATAGTTGAAGTAAGACTGACACATCGTGGTATGGCTTGGGGTGAACCATTTGAAAACTTATTTTGTCTCGGTTTTTTAAATCGATTCAAACCATATCTGCTTGGTTTGTGATAAGTAATTAGAAAATCACACAACTCTCTTTATGGTTAGCTCAAATTAAAACTATCTTTGTCTTGGTTTGTGATAAAACAATGAAAATCACACCATCATGAAACTAGACTTCTAGACAAAATGGATGTTTTCCCCATGTTCGCACTAGGGGGAAAAGTTAGGAAATTTATTATTAGGGTGCTAACATTATTATTATCGCCTTGATTGGAGAATGATTGTTAGATGACAAATCATATATTTGTGTGAGATTGGGTTATCCAACCAACTCACGTATTTAGTCCTAGAGGTTGTATGGTTGAGTAAGTTTGAATAACTCATGTAGTATTGGTTTGTGGGCTAACTTGTTTCCTATTTTATAGGGAATCATTTTTCTATATAATTGTATTATTTGAATGATATAAATTGGTTTTTTGTGTGATAATATGTCAATGTAGCTCTTTTATGTTTGTGGAGCCTATTTTCATGTTAGAGTATGGTACACCTTCCATGTGTTACACTCGGGTATTTTTGAGAGTTCTTGTCCCATGGTTTTTTCATAGGGTGGTTCATTAAACCATGGGTAATGGGTAACACTGATTATGGGCTGTTTTCGCCCATGGTTTTTTCGATTTTCCATGCCCATTGTTTCTGATACCCACGGTTTTTTGCCCTTGGATTTGATACATATGGTTTTGAATAACTATCTACATAATCAATAATCAATAATCAATTATATGGTCTTATGCATATGATAGATAAACAAGCAAATGTATTGAAAGATGTGTTTTGAATTCGGTGAAATTTCAGTAGAGTTTGTTGAGCATAGCTCCAAACGGATCTGGGTATATTGTATTGAGAGATGAAGGCTTGTAATAAAATCAGCAAGTGATTCTTGGTGGATGTAGCCCAAATTGGGTGAACCACGTTAAATCTTGTCTCTTTGTGTTGTGTTATTTATTCTTGGCACTTTTATTTCAGATCTTTAATAATTTCTGAGGATATTAGAGATTTCTTCTTTTTTGATTTAGTGATGAAGTGGGTATTCCGCATATTTTATCCCTTATTTCCTAACATCTTTCATGCATATCATCCCACAAATGGGATTATCTTAAAATCTTCTCATCTCACCTAATGGATGCTTTTGTTAGGATTATACCATATTACAGATAAACAAGCATGTAATTAATAATGCGTAAAATGTAAAACAAAAAGAATGCAATAAAATAGAGTATGATTTATCGTGGTTCACCTAAAATGGGCTATGTCCACAAGAAATAACCAATCCTTATTATTCACCCAACAAAAATCTCTCTCATAGTGACACTTTTAATATTAGCCTCATATATAACGAATTCTTTAAAGATATTAAGTTTTTTTATCATTTTGGGAGAAACATAGAAAAACACCCATTAGATCTCATGACCTAATAATGAACGGTCCAAATTTCACAATGCATAAATACATATAAAATGTGGATTTTGGGTTCAATCGAACCCCTATTGAGGCACATGGCCCCAGACCTTCTGCACATCGGGGCATCCCCTATGAGGACCCCACAATGGGGGAGAATCCCCCAGTAACCCCCTCTAATAAATTAAGCTCCATAACCAACAACTTGCAAGATGGATCATGTACGATGTTTCCTCTAAAGAAACTTTGTCTCCTCCAGCCTCTTTGGAACTAACTATTTTTTTTCGAAACAAGTGCCCCGATGATCTCATCATCCTAATTTGAGTTACACCAATATTTAACAATTCTATAGTCATCGATCATGATGAGATTTGTTGGGTGATGGTGCATAGGTAAGGGATATTCATTTTTATCATAGTTAGATATAGGGGACTAAGAAAATGGAAGGATGGGTGCGTAAGAATAAATAGAAGGCATGCACACATGAGGAGAAGGAACACACATATGGTAGGGATTGGAATACATGTGGAAGAAGTGATGAAAGAGACGTGAATGTGAGAGGATGGAGGGAAATTATCAATGGGGGTCCTATCCAAATCCATAGAAATATGGGAATATGTGTAATAATACCATGAGATGATGTAGGTTGGTGCCAAGGAGCAAGAGGGCTATAGGATGGTAGTGAAGGGTACCCCATTGATAGGGTTTACTAGCACTAGATTTATGAGCCTCCATTTCACATAAGCTTCCACCAATTTTTATAATGTGGGGCAACATCTCAATGATAAAGTGAAGCTTTTTTGGGTGTTAAACCATCCTGCATTTGCTTTACCCATGCACAGACCTTTTAGCCAAGTCTAGCTGCATTTATGGAGCATTGACCTTGTTAGAAATAAGAGATAAAATATGCGGAATAATCCCTTACAAAATCGCAACAGAAAGAGAAAATAATATGCAAAAATTATTACAGATCTAAAATAAAATTAGAATAATAAAATAACACAACACAAAGAGACAATATTTAACGTGGTTCACCCAATTTTGGGCTACATCCACCAAGAATCACTTGCTCGATTTTATTACAAGCCGCCACTCTCGAATACAAGATACCCATGATCCGTTTGGAGCTATGCTCAACAAACTCTACTGAAATTCACACCAATTCAAAGCACATCTACAATGTTCTTCATACTATCAATCATATGCATAAAACCATATAAATAGACAACTCGCTTTAGCATTTTTACAAAACCGTGGGTATCAAAACCATGGGCAAAACCCATCCCATAAACCTATGGGTAAAAAAATCCCATATGAGAAAAGCATGTTTCCGATATTTCGAGTGCATTTTTTCGAGGCCAAAAATTTATGTCTAAATTTTGCCCCTGAACCCCGCTTGGGGCTCCGACCCCCAAACCCCGGGGGACCAGGGCGGCACCTACTCTTAGTGTATAGTCTTCAACACTTTCACACATGAAAACAGGCTCCACAACCTAAAAATATCCCACTTGGAGACTAGTTTTCCTTTGAGCAAGCTTCTCAACCCTTCACTAGTTTCTGTGAAGACCAACCAAAGCTAAACACAACTTTAGTTTTTCCCTTGTGACCACCTTAGTCATCATGTCTGCAGGATTCTGACTAGTATGAATCTTCTCAACTTCAACTTCTCTTCCTCCAAATTTGTCCTAATGAAATGGTACCTTAACTGTATATGCTTTGTCCTAGAGTGGAAAGCAGAGTTCTTAGCTAGGTGTATAACACTCTGACTATCACTATGCAACTTACATTCCTCCTGCTTATGTCCCAACTCCTCAAGAAATTGTTGTAGCCAAATCATCTCTTTGCTTTCCTCTGTGGCAGCAACATACTCAACCTCCGTGGTTGACAAAGCCACCAACTTTTGTAGTCGTGAAATCTAGCTCACTGTTGTCCCACCTATAGTGTAAATATAACCTGTCATGCTCCTCCTACTGTCTACATCTCCAGCCATGTATGAATCTACATAACCACGTAAAGTGGTGTCTGATCCACTGTAGCACAAAATTATCCCCATGGTCCCTCTCAAATACCGAAGGATCCACTTTACTACTTCGACAATGCTCTTTACCTCGGATCACTCATAAATCTACCTCACCACTCCCACTGCATGGTCAATATCAAGCCTAGTGCACACCATAAAGACACATCAAACTACCAACTAATCGTTGATGAGTAAGGTACCTTGGACATTTGGTTCCTCTCTGCTCTATCTTGGGACACCTTTGCTCCTTTGATAACTTGAATGGCTCACAAAAGGAGTCCCAACCGGTTTAGCATCCCGCATATTAAACCTCTCAAGACCTTCTTAATGTACTCTTCCTAAGATAAAGTCAGCTTTTTTTCCTTCCTATCCCGAGATATCCTCATACTGAAGGATTTGTTTGGCTACACCCAAATCCTTCATAACAAAGGATTCACTTAGCCGCTTCTTAAGTACTTTTATTTCCTCGCATGTTTTTACCTCGTAACCAAAGATGTCATCAACATACAACACAGATAATATAACTTCCATCCTCAAATTTCTTTATATACACACAATGGTTAGAATGACATCTAATATAACCTTTCTCCATCATGAAGCTATCAAATTTCTTATACCATTGACATGGAGCTTGTTTCAAGCCATACAAGCTCTTCTTTAGTTTGCACACCATCTCCTCTTTACCTTTGACCTCATAGCCCTCCCGTTTGCTGCATATATAGTTCCTCCTCCAAATCACCATGGAGAAATGCGGTCTTTACATCAAGTGCATTCTAAGTGCAAGTCTTCTATTGCAATTATTCCTAGAACAGTTCTAATAGAAGTCATTTTTACCACAGGAGAAAAAAATCTCATCAAAATCTATACCTTGTTTATGCAAACCCTCGACCACCAACCGGGGCCTTATATCTTTTCTTGCCTCCTTCTTCCTCTTTGACTCACGTACACCCACTTTTTTGTAATTCTCTTTTTCCTTCGTGTAGCTTTACCAAATCCCATGTCTAGTTCTCCATGAGACTGATGCTCCTCATTCATGGCTTGCTCCCACTTCTTCTTGACATCTACCTGCATTGCTTCATCAAAGCTCTTTGGCTCTCCACTATCAGTGAGTAATAAATAATAAAGAGAAGGAGAAAAACATTCAGGTTCTCTTCTTACCCTAGAAGACCTCCTCAATATAGGAGTTTGGGGTTCTGTTGAGGGGTTCTGAACCGATTCATGTGTCACTTTCCCATCCGGAAGATCCTCTACCACTGCATATTATTTCTTGGATTATTCCCTGTTTTCCTCTTCGCTTCTTATACATGAATTTCTCATTAAATACCACATCCCTAGATCGAATTATTTTTGTCCTTAATACTCCAACATTTATATCCAAAGTCATCACCACCATAACCAATGAAAGTACATTTTTCTTATTTATCCTCTAGCTTTGTCCTATCATCTTTGTCTATATGAACAAACACCTCACATCCAAAGACTCTAAGAAATGAATAATCAATTTTCTTACCACAAAGCCTCCTCGGGTATGCCTCCATCCAAGGCACTTGAGGGCCCTCTGCTTTATCAAGTACACAATTGTGCTCACCGCTTCTACCCAAAAAGAAAGAGGCGAGTCCTGCATGTATCCTCATGCTCTAGCACGTTCCATTATTGTTATGTTCATCCTTTCGACACCCCATTCTTGTTGCATGGAGTTCTGGAACTATATTTTTCCTATGGATTCCATTCTTAGAACAATAATCATCAAATTCATTGCTACAATACTCCCCTCCATTATCCGACTGAGACATTTTAACTTAAGACCTTTTTCATTATCTACCAAGGCTTTCCATTTAACAAAAATATCAAATACATCAGATTTGTTTCTAATACAATAAACCCAAACTTTCCTTGTTGCATCATCAATAAAAGTAACATAATAACTTGAACCCCAAGAGATGATACAGAGGCCCCCACACATTAGGAATGCACCAACTTTAACTTACTCTCTTTATTTGTAGGTCCAACCTTAAGAAACCTTCCTCGCTTTTGTTTCCCATATATGCAGCTTCTCACATAAATCCAAACATGTTTCGTATATCCAGGAAAATTCTTCTTTTAATGTCCATGCCCTTATGGCTCATATTATCAAGCCTATAGTGCCATAATGTTGTATCTCGCATCCAAGCCACAAGATTACAATCATTAGTACTATCGGTGGTTAAATACAAGGTTCCAACCTTCTTACCTCTTGCCACCACAAGAGCACCCTTGGTAACCTTCCAAGAGTCACCAGTAAATATCACGGTAAGATAACCATCACTTCCCAATTGCCCCACCGATATCAAATTTCTCCTTAATGTAGGCACATGTTTGACATACTTCAATAGCCAAGTATTCCCATTCGCATCTTAACCCAAACAAAACCTTTTCCAACTATACTTTGCAAGACTCATCGTCACCAAGAAAAACATGCCCAAAATCTCCTTGAACATAATCAACAAAATAATGCCTATGTGAGAGCATGCAAAGAAGCCCCGAATCTAAAACCCAAGATTCGGTAATATTATGTAAAGAAAGGATCAAAGCATCCCGACATACATTACCCAATGCCAAATTTGCCTCCTTGTTTTCTTCTTGTTGTTTCTTCTTATCCCGAAGCTCCCAACAGTCCTTCTTTATATGCCCAAATTTCCACAATTTCAGCATACAATCTTGTTCTTGGATTTTGACCTTGCCGATCTTTAATTTTCCATGGTTTCCTCTATTCTTCTATCTCCCTCTAGTTTCCACTGTCAAAGCATTCCCTGAAGTAGAAGATTCCCGAGCTTTTTCTTCACATTTCCTCGCTTAGAATCACCCCTACAACATCCTCAAACTTCAACTTCGAGTTAGGTGGAACCGAGTTACTTACCGCCATTACCAGGTTATTCCAACTCTCAGGTAAAGAGCACATAATTAATAAAGCCCTAACTTCTTCATCAAATTCTATTGTAACCAAAGCTAGCATATTCACAACCGTATTGAAATCATTTAAATGATCTGCTACTAAACTATTCTTAGACATCTTCATATTAAACAACTTTTTCATTAAAAATATCTTGTTAGAGGCAGAGGGTTTTTCATACAACTTCCCTAATGCATCCATTAGATCTTTTGTAGTCTTTTCCTTTGAAACATTAAATAATACCAAAGATGCAAGACACATCCGGATCGTTCCAAGTGCCTTCCTATCTAGCAAATCCCATTCCACATCTTTCATACTTGAGGGTTTGTTCACCTTCTCAGACAACGGAATATAAATATCCTTCTGATAAAGGTAATCTTCCATCCGCATCTTCCAAAGATCGAATTCTACCGGTTGAATTCATCAACCCTAGATCTTCCATCATCTGCCATAGCTCCCACTCAAGCTAAAAAAATTTCCCTACGATTCAACACTTTAGCAAACCAAACCAGGCTCTGATACCAATTGTTAGGAAATAAGAGATAAAATATGTGGAATAATCCCTTACAGAATCGCAACAATAGAAACTAATATGCAGAAATTATTACAGATCTGAAATAAAATTGCAAAATAAAATAACACAACACAAAGAGACAGTATTTAATGTGGTTCACCCAATTTTGGGCTACGTCCACCAAGAATCACTTGCTCAGATTTTATTACAAGCCACGACTCTCTCAATACAATACCCAGATCCGTTTGGAGCTATGCTCAACAAACTCTATAGAATTCACAGCAATTCAAAGCACATATGTAATGTTCTTCATACTATCAATCATATGCATAAAACCATATAAATAGACAATCTGCTAAGCGGTTTTACAAAACCGTGGGTATCAAAACCATGGGAAAAACTCCGTCCCATAAACCTATGGGTTAAAAAAAACTCGCCCATATGAGAAAAGCATGTTTCCCGATATTTTGGGTGCATTTTTTTCGAGGCCAAAAAAATTACGCCTAAATTTTTTTTTTTCGAGGTTCTTGCACCCCCAAACCCTTGCTACATTTTCCCTTTTATTTCATTTAAATATCAAACAAAAATATTTAGCATTTATATTTCAGTTCACATTAGTTATTTCATTATTGTTCTGGTTTAGATTAACTTAGAAAATCCATATTTTTAGTTAATAATTTTGGTGAACCTGTACTTTAGAATAAATTGCCCTAGGATATGCTTCAAACTCTAATGTGTAAGAATATTTTAACTTCTTCACCTATCATGTCTCATTTTAGTGTCAACTCTATATATGATGAGGTTGTCATTATTGAGCTCACAACTCTATATGGTAATCCTACTCCTATACCAAATCGATATACAATAGAAACTTTTAAATGGTCAATAATATGTCCCTAATCACTTTAAATATTCACACATTGGCATTAGTAATGTTGAGGATCCGATAGCCTACACACGTTATACACCATACTATGTAGGCTACTAGAGATCCTCCTTCCGATCTTTCTAAAGAAATTATAGATGATTCTCTTATCAATTAAATGTTTGTTATTGATAATCATTCACATGTATATACTCGATTCTTCTTCTTCTCAAAACACTACTATAGTTCTATCTTGTTGTCCTCTAAAATTCCCCTCTTTTGAGAAGTTCGAATTGAAAATTTCCAAGTTAAATGCCTTTTCCGTTGTTTTGGTAAGGGGATAAGTTAAATATTTTGAAAAAATCTACGTTCTTGGGTCACTTTGTGTGATTTTTGGGCACATCGGACATTTTTGTCCTGCGTGTCCCAAGTCCATTTGGGCTCCCTATTCGCCGATCGACCGTTTCACCCAAGTCCGTTTCTTTCGGGCCCATCGGACATTTTTTTGTCAAAAGTGTCCCAAGTTCACCCAAACTCGATGTTCGCCTTTTGCCCGATTTGGCTGAATCGCGTACTCCACGTACTTTCATCCCTCATGTCCCAAAATCATTTGTGAATACTTTTCCCGCATCGGCCGAATCGCGCTTTTGCATCCCGCGTGTTCCAAATGAACCAAAACCCATCCGGATCATTTTTCCCGCTCTTCCCAAATATCCTACTTTTTAAGTTGGTAGATGTGTATTTAATGCGCATTTATTATCTTTCTCTCTCCTAAATGGCTATATAATGAACTACCCCTAAGCATTTTTGCACACTGCTTTCTTACTACCAATTGCTCATACCCTCACAAATCAGAATTTCTATGCGTATACCCGATCCCTCTGCAATTCCATCAAGAGTTCAGACCGTGATCGTGTTTTTCAAGGTGTTATCAACATGAAGATTAAATTCCGAGGTCGAACATGTTTCACCACTCGAAGTCCTGCTGCTTCTAGATATCGGGATAGTGAAGTTCACAACCTTGACTTTGGCGATTTACGGGAAAGGATGACAGACTCAAACCCTTCTCCTATGGCACAAATGATTCATGATAGTGGCTTGGAATTTTCTGTTGGTTTCCCAATCTCAAAGGTGCAATGTGCGAGATACGGTGCTCGCCTCACGGTGCTCATTTCAATCCCGACTCGAGTGAGCTAACGAATGTGCATGGGAAACTCATTTCCAAGCTCGATGCCGCCACCATTAGACGCGCCTAAAGGATTCCCGAGAAGGAAAATTCAATAGTAATCTCTCAAAACTAGGCACAAGCCCTCTTCAACCATGACAGTGAGAAATACAAGGCATGGGTGGCGAAGTCTTGGCTTAAAAACCCTAAAAAAGGGCGTCCCATCTAACAAAAGTTTTGTATCGTGCTGATTTTAATGAAGAGCTGTCATATTTTATAATCCTACTAGCTCGGGTCATGGGCTTACCCTCTACCAATGAGTTCCATTTCTAGGATGTGCCCACTTATCAACATGGTGTGTGAAGGGACTCAGAATATCAACTGGGAAGAAATCATCAGCATGAACCTAGCAGAGCAGATTGTCAATGTACAACAAACCAAGAAGTTCTACATGACTTCTTATCGATGTATACCCTAAGCGATCAAGGCAATGGTTTGGATTCACATACATTGATGCTCACAAGGGTGACCCCGTATATGCCTCACGCCCTCAATTCACCCTGAGATACTAGCAATCACAACTTCGGGAGGGTGAATGATGCTTTCATCATGTACATTGTAAGGCTTCTAAAGAGCGACAATGCAAGAAGGTTTTCTTTGGATGAATCCATGAACCTAATTTTGAAGTACGGTGCCTACTTCATCCAATTCATGTAATTCTCCTATATCAGCTTGCATGTTATGAAAGCACCCCTCTCAAGCTCCCTATGTTTTTCCTTAATAGAGATATGCGAGGCAATTAGACAAGTTGCACGTAACTTGCGAGGGATAAGAAAATTACCGGCCTGCACTTCCCCATATCTTTGGGAAACTACACCTGCAAGATGGTTCTAGATGCACAATACATAGAGAGAGCCCTAGCTCCCATCACTTTCCATTTCTTCGTGCCAAGAACATTTTTGACTTGAATAAATTTATTGAATAGAACATCAAAATTAATTACTATCATAGGGAAGACACGAGAGGACTTTTGGACTGACTGTGTTGATGATTTTTTGAGGCAAGAAGGAGGCATTATGGCCGGTTTTCTCTCCAATGATTCAAGAGCTCAACTTGTACCAAATTCCCGAAGGAATTCAGGATGAAAAATCCAACTTGTTATCCTACGAATATGATACCTTGATCAATCATACTCCTTGGAGGATTTGGATTGTTGAAAAGGAGAGATGATCTGGTGAAATCTTAGCCCCCGTCTTAGTAAGAACCAAGATCTGGTTTGATAGGAAATTATGTGAGCTTAGAAGGCATTCGGATGAGTCCTTCTCCAAAGACACCTCAACACCAAGAAAGGAGGCATTGTCACCCCGTTCGTAGGTACTGTATAGACCCCTCCCGCCTCATCAACTAAAGGTCCTACATCTTCCACTCCTTCCTCATCCACCCAAGTATAACAGAATAAAGTCAAAGAAGTTAAGAAGGAGCCAATGGAAGAAGATCCCGATGAAGCATTCAGAATTTCCTTCAAGACCAGAGAACATTACTGTTCTCGGTGAAAGCAAGGAGAGTGAGGTGCCACCTCCATAAGTGCTCCAAAAGTCTCAATGGATAATGACAAAGAAGTTCAAAGCATTGAGCTCCCGAGCACCTTTGACTCCTCCGCACCAGAAGTCCCGAGTGCCCCACTCATATATCAACTAGAAGCAATAACAATGCACACCCTGAGTGCCATGAGTTCTCTATCTCTTGGTCCTTTTGCCCCACCTTCTTCTTCCTCCTCCTCTTTTGCATGGGTGCAGCCTCTCGTCGATAGTAGGAAGAGAAAGTCTTCCTCCCGAATCTCAGGACCCAATTTTGATGTTGTGGCGGCCTTATTAGGAACTACTCCTCCTACTCCCGCCAAAAATTCCAGGACTACCTCCATAATAGTATCTCGATTCTCGGGCCAACAATTCTTGGGGATAGCCAATCCCAAAGTAGACAAGCCAAAGCATGATTTGCAAGCATCTGATATTGAGCTCTCAAGGATCCCTATGGGAGAGTCCACCCGTAAAGGTGAGATTCACAATCTCCAAGAAACATTCACCAGGGTCATTGGGAGAGTTGAAAAGGGCAAAAACTATAGAGCAGTGAGGAGCAAAAGCCTAGGTTCTTACAAGTTTCATCAAGTCACCGTTGTTTAAGGATAAAGTTTTAGATCCTACCCCACCGACTACTCTTCCACCACCTCGTGATTTTCGCCAAGATGAAGTGTAGAGTATCAAAGATATACACAAGTATTCCATCTATGGAAGGGCTATGGAGGCCATGGTGGATGATATGCTCATTGCGGGGTTGAATTTCATTAGTGAAGCCTTCAAACTCAATGAGAAGGTAAGTAATCTACAATGTAAAACTATCCTCCACCATTGGTAATATAGATAAAGAGCTCAAACTCTGGAGCAACTGTATAGTAGACCTTCACCTTATGGGACAGCCAGCTGATGAGAATATTTTAATGGAAAGCAAAGTCTTCAACGATGCAAAAGATAACTTGTCAAAATCATGGGTATACAAAGCCAGGAATGGAAAATCAAGGTGTTAGAGGAAGCTTTGGGAGAATCAAGAATAGTTGGCGAAGGGTGAAGCATTCAAGACTTTGGTAGTGTCTCGATTTCAAGGATATACATTGCCATCTCTAGGATGAGATCTCGTGTGTGCCCCTCTCTTACAAGAAATGAAATCTCGGTTCATAGATTTCACAAAGATAACTTGTTCAAAGAGGATTTTGTCTCCAAGGAAAAGATGAAGTAAATCTACTCTCTCCACTCTTTTATTGAAGAAGAAAATAAAGAATATCATAGACATGTTGAATTCGACAAAGAGATGGAGAAGTGCCTTGGATTTTGGACCCGACTCCCTGTCAACACATCGGTCCCCCATGGCAGAGACATAGCAGAGGCACTAAAAAGGCTTAGACAATGGATCCTCAAATCAGTGGGCCCCTCTCAATCTTGAACATTTGTCTTCCTCTCCTAAATTTTCTCCCTTCTTTCTTTCCTCATCTCGGATTTATTGTAGTTAGTTTGCGTTTTTGCATTTAGCAGCCCCTTAACTAAGCATTATTTGAAAAGGTAGTTACTGAGGGTAACCGATTTATACAACTATATAATAGCCTCTACTCACCATTTTTTTGGGAGGAGGGAACTTGGCCTATTTCTGAAAGTGTAAGAAATAATACGGCAATCAATACAAAGGGATCTTCTTTCTTTGTTCATCTGATTCCTTTATTTCGCAGCTATCTGTTTAATTTTATTGGATCATTTGTCTCGCATTATACCAAGAAGCTTTGTATTCTTGCGGATGTTATTTATGGAACTATGTGTCCTTCTAAATTGCATCTCAAGAACTCAAATACAAATTATCCAATCCTAATTCATTTTATCCTGCACGCATAAATAATTATTTTGTCATCCGTAATTCGAGAATGCTTTTCCGCTCATTTCCGTGTTTTCATTCCTCTATGCTTTTGTGATTGATAATCTATTTTTCACAACGCTTTCATGATATTCAAGTTCCACATCAAAGTAATAAGTTGTACATTTGTAAATAAGTCTTTCTTTAAATAAAGGAACCTCTCCCATCAAAGAGAAGGGACTTCTTGTCCCCGACTATTGCTCTCATTGGGATCTACTTTTGAAACCAACAATTTTTGCAACTCCACTGGGAATCGTTTTCATTTATCGACCATATTTTTATCTCATGCGACTCCACATTTTACCCAAGGGAGAAGGGTCCTTGGTATTGAATATTCTCGGTTCCAGCTTTTGGAACAAAGCAAGGTTTTCCTTTCCGTCAAAGAGTAATAAATATAAGAGCTCATTCAACAAGCACTCCTCCCGTCAAAAATAGAACTCCTACAGTGTGGTATTCCTTCGCAGAAACTCACCCTAATCTCCGAGCTTTGATTCTTTCTAGTGTTTCAGCCTCCTTTCAAGCCATTTTTCCAAGAATGGCGGTACCATTTCCTTGTGGTCATCATGTTGGGCCCCTTTCCCTTCCTCAAAGATTTGCATGAATTACCTAGAGGTAACCGGAAGAACTTTCCCAAATTTAGAGGTGATGGCAAGGTACATCCTGATGAACATATCGCAGCCTTCATAGTTGCATGTGGAGTTTTGGGAGTAGAACATGAAGACATCTCGGTGAGGATTTTTGTTGAGAATTTTCAAGATAATGTGGTTGATTGGTTTTATCACCTTTCGGCGAGCTATCACTAGCCGGAATACAATGAGAGCTAGGTTTGAGAATCATTTTAAACCAGCAGAAGACGTGCATGCTTTGTTGGCCCAAATTTCTCAAATAAAGAAGGAATCACAAGATCCCATGAGAGAATTTTTGGCCCGATTCAACAAATTGATTAATAAAATTCCACCGTACACTCAACCTATAGATCAAATTCAAAAATGCTTCTTCCTAAATGCCCAATTGCCCGAACTTAGTTATGCGTTGAGAAGAGATAATCTCGCAACATTGGCCGAGGATCAAAATCTTGTTGTTAGTGTCGAAGATGATTTAATCATGTTAGGAAAATTGAGAAGAGAACCTTCTAAATCCAATTCTTCTTCTTCCTCCTCTTCCACTCCCCGGCCTAATACTTGATCCATTAGTAAAAAAGCTTGCAAATGATCTCATCGCCATTAAGAAAAAATTGGCCCAAAGATGCCCTTATGCAGATGTCCCAAGGAGGAATTTTCAGCCCAGAAATCATCTCGCCTACTTCTCGCACAAGATTAGCATTTGAAGGATCGCCTATTAAAGTTCTTGTTAATGCGAAATGTGAAGTTGAAGAGCCGGAGGACGAAGAGGTTAGTGAAGACCGTGAATAATTTGTTGAAGAGATCGATGAAGAAGCGAGGAAGAAATTGAGGGATCTCGAGTCAATTTCTTTACTACTTAAGGTTTTGATGAAGGAGACGATTATGAAAAAGTAGTAGCGGTATACATGAATAGCGAATCATATGCCATCATAACTCGGGAGCAGGACAAATCGAGAGGAGAAAGTGATGCAACCTACCGTAAAACCTAAGGAGCAGCTGACGACTATCCTCGTAATTGAAAAAAAGAGGATCTCCTATCCCTGTTACATCCACATCAAAGGTTAGTTCACAATTCTACTAAAGCTACTTCTTTTTCAACTCTTAAAACTGATAAACCTAATATCCCAAGAAATGATAACCCATCTACTTCTAGGTCTTTCGATATCATTGATCATCTAAAAAGACCAAGGTTCAAATCTCAAAATCTGAATATTATCAAACCCATCCCAAGGCTTTTACTAAAATGATTCACTTTGTCAATTCCCATTCCAAAACTACCTCTAAAGGCATTTTACCCACTCCATCTTCTACACAACAACCCAATCTAGTAGCCACATTGTCACCTCACCCAATTCAAACCATTCTATGTGACACTTCTTATAAGAAAGCCATAGACTCAAAGAATTGTGTCATAGACTCAAGGGCATCGATAATGTAATGCCTTCCAAATTAGCCCATGCCTTAGGCCTAACTCTCACACGCACTTATGGGTCTTGTTATTCCATGGAGAGTAAAGAAGTGCCCCTGTTGGAAGAATTAAATATGCACAAGTAGCTTTTGGTTTACCTTGCTCGAGAAGAAGGTTTTAGCTACTATCCTAGTAGCATATATTCCTTCTTCATATGGAATGCTGCTAAGTAGGAACTTCGTAAGGATTTAGGTGGAGAAATTCAAAAGGATTGGTCACATGCCCTCATACCTATTAATGGGAAAATGAAGAAGTTTTTGCCGAGAAGCAATCTGAGTGTATCGTACAAAAAATAGATGATCCCAAATCAAAAAGAATTTATGAGGATATGAGGCACTATGGTAACTATATGATTATGTCTCCAGGAGGAGATCCAACTTCCCAAAAGATCACTTGAGGATTCTAATGGTGTTTGGATATTAGAGTTTGATGGAAGTTGTTCCTCAGCTGGTTCTGGAGCTGGTGTAATATTGGTGTCTCCCAGAGGGAAAGGTCTGTCCTTTCTCATTCAAGTTACAATTTGAAAATACTAATAATACAACAGAGTATGAAGCTCTCATTCTTGGGCTCCATGTGGCAAAAGAAAAGGGTGTGAAGAATCTTCTAGCTCGTGGAGATGCGGAGCTGATTGTCAAGCAAGTTAGAAATATTTTCCAGGTAAATAATAGAAGATTGAAACATTATAGGAATCAGGTTTGGGACTCTATTGAATTTCTTAATGCTTTCTCTATCGAAGCAGTGCCTAGGGAGGAGAACACTAGGGCTGATTCACTAGCAGTCTTGGGGTCATTGCTTTGATACCTCATCCCGACTTCTCTCAAGATAAGTTTACCATTGAAATGATCTATAGGCCCAAAGGTACACGAGTAATGCAAGTAATCGACAAGTTTTCAATAATTATCAAAGCACTTGATTTCTTTCTTAGAACTCGTGGATAACTTTGAACAGCTTGTACTTTGAAGGGAGTAACAATTTACCTCGTGAAAGTTTTCCCTCCAGTCAAGGATATGTCAATGAAGAAGAGATGGATCAAGACGGATGTATCAAACTCAAAGGGAATAAGATTCCAAAGGGACTGGTGAGTTTAGAAGAGTTGTTTGACAAACATGACAGGTATGTGAAGTTCAAAGCTTCTACTGGACCTCAACAATCAACTGAATATGATAAAATTAATATTGGGAGTTCTACTGACCCTAAACTCGTGAACATTGGAAAATGTTGCACACCAGAAGAAAAGAAGAAAGTAATTAATCTTTTAAGGAAGTATAAATATGTTCTTGCTTATTACTATGAATATTTAAAATATTTTCAACCAAAGGAGATGCAACATTTTATCCCTCTCAAACCTGGGATTAAGCCTTTCAGATAGAAACAGAGGTAATACAATCCTAAGATAGCCGACACCATTTTTCAGGAAATACAAAAGTTATTAAAGGCCAAAATCATTTTTCCTATTCACCATTCAACATGGATTGCCAACATTGTGCCTGTTAGAAAGAAAAATGGTGAGATTCGTATCTGTGTTGACTTCAAGAATATAAATCAAGCTTCCTTAAAGGATAATTATCCTTTTCCCATTATGGATCAAGTCTTGCAAGCTGTGACAGGATCTGAAATGTTGTCTATGCTTGATGGCTTCTCAGGGTATAATCAGGTAGAAGTTAATACCACAGATCAACACAAAACGGCCTTCACTACCCCTTGGGGTACCTTTGCCTACGTAAGGTTTGCCTTTGGGCTTATTAATGCTAGTGCCACTTTTCAGAGCTATGGACTTGGCCTTTGGAAGTTTGAAAGGGAAATGTATTGTTGTATACCTTGATGACTTGACCGTATTTTCCATAGCAAGGGCGATCACTTTCAAAGATTCTAGAAATAGTTCTCGTTGAGATGTAGAGAACATGGGATCTCTTTAAATCCTAAGAAATTTATTTTTGTGTCACGAAGGGAAATTTTTAGGGCATGTTGTCTCCAAATATGGCATAAAAATTGATCCCGAGTGAGTTCATGCTATCTGGAAAATTCCTCTTCCAACCAAAGCAAGAAGGAGTGCACTCTTTCTTTCGTAAGATCAAATTTCTCGAGAGAAGATTCATCCTTGATTTCATAGAGCTAACTTTGAATATCTCTCAAATGATGAAGGCAAAATAGACGTTTGGTTGGTCTCTGAAGGAAAAGAATCCTTTGAAGGTATTAAAAGGGATATTGCTAAAACTCTTGTTTTAGCATGTTCGATTTTGGCAAAGATTTTATTATCTATTGCTACGCCATAGATAACACCTTGGCTCGCTGTTTTGACTCAAGAAGATTCTAATAATCATGAACCTCCGAATTTCTTTCATGAGATACATTCTAAAAATCATCGCTTAAAATATACCATAATGGAGAAACATGCTTTTGGCAAAGTGGTTAAAGCTATCAAGCGCTTTCATTTATACATTCTTAACTCTCACTCCACATTGTTTGTACTTAGATACAACTATCAAGTCCATTCTCACACAACAAGAGTTTGGATCTAAGAGAAGGAATTGGGTGGCCAAGGTTCAATAATATGATATTGACATTAGACCAACCAAAATCATCCGTGGAAAAGGCCTCGTGTGAACTCATCGCCGAGGAGCTAGACATGAGTTACCAAAAGACAAAGTTGATCTCCTAGCCTATGCCGATATCGCACACTTTCTCACATATGGAGAATGTCCCTCTCATTTGAGTGCAAAAGAGAGGAGAGCTATTAAGCTAAGATCAGCCCAATATGTGTTGTGGGAAAATTCCTTGTTTAAACGAGGTTTGGATGGAAGATTTCTAAAATGCGTGGACAAGGAACAATAGAGGAAGATACTTTCGGATTTTCATAACCAGTGCATGTGGAGGGCACTACTTATCAACTATCACCGCTCATAAGATTCTTCGTGCATGATATTACTAGCCTACCTTTTTCAAAGATGCATCAAATTGGATTGATAAATGTGAAGCTTGTCGACCTTCGTGGGTAGACCCAAGTTGGGTTTTTGCCCCTTAAACCAGCTTGTGATCGAAGAACCTTTCCAATAATGGGGTTTAGATTTCATTGGAACACTTAATCCCTCTTCTAGTGCTGGTCATACTCATGTATTAACCGCCATGATTATTTTACTAAGTGGGTAGAAGCCATTCCAAAGAAGAGTACCACTTCAAAGTAGTGTGTAATTTTATCAAAGAAAACATCTTGGTGAGGTATGGTGTGCCAAACAAGATTGTTACGGATAATGATTCAAATTTTTCTTCAACCGAGATGATGGATTTTTGTTAAGGATATGGCATCTCCTGGCACACTCCTCGGATTATTATCCTCGGGGAATGGACAAACAGAATCAACAAACAAAAATCACGGTGGCTATAATAAGGAAATTAGTTAATGAATCCTAGAGGAACTAGCACAAGAAACTATATGATGCTCTTTGGGAAAATAGGATCACACCTAAGAGAGCCATTGGGATGTCTCCTTTTCGTAGTATACGGAGTGGAATCTCAATTGCCGCAATAGTGGAACTACCACCTTGCATTTAATGAAGGCCATTAAGGACACCGGTTTGAATGATTCTTTGATAAAAGGATCATGTACCTTTACAAATTAAACGCAGAAAGGTTAAGGGTTGCTAATAGAATATCTACTCACCAACATGTAAAGTAAAGGTCTTGTTTGATAAAAAAGCCAGTCCATGGATTTCAAAGTTGGGGACATTTTTCTACCATGGGATAAAAGGCATGAACCTCGTGGAAGCCATGACAAGTTTGATTCTCTTTGCTCGGGCCTTTCAAGATCGCACTTTCCGGTGAGAATACTTTTTACATTGATTATATGGATGGTTCTTCTCTTCCACTTCCTTATACTTGGGAAGCACTTGAAATTTTTAAGTCATAGGTGATTAGGGGGTCCTTTGTATATTTTGTATAGCGTTTGTATTTCCCCTTGCTTTTCCTTTTTTTGGTGTGTTGTCCTTTATATTGATCTAATTTTGACTTTGTGGCCCAATGGATAAGGTAATCGGTCTACTTTCCCTAGTTTTCATGAATTTTTCCTTGTCTCATTCTTTTGAACTTAAGCCAAGTCATCCCTGCATGAGCCACCGTTGTCCTCTCAAAATCCCCCTCTTTTGAGAAGTTTAGAATTGAAAATTTCTAAGTTAAATGCCTTTTCTGTTGTTTTGGTAAGGGGATAAGTTAAAAAGTTTGAAAAAATCTGCATTCTTCGGTCACTTTGTGTGATTTTCGGCCTGTTGACATTTTTGTCCCGCATATCCCAAGTCCATTTGGGCTCTCTGCTCACCGATCAACCGTTTCACCCAAGTCTGCTTCTTTTGGGCTCATCGGACATTTTTGTCCCAAGTATCCCAAGTTCACCTGCACTCAATGTTCACCTTCGCCCGATTCACCGAATCACGTACTCCACGTACTTTCATCCCTCATGTCCTAAAAGCATTTGTGCATACTTTTCCCGCATCGTCTGGGTCGGCCGAATCATACTTTCGCGTCCCGCATGTTCCAAATGAACCAAAAGCCATTTGGGCTAATTTTTCCCACTCTTCCCAAATATCCTACTTTTCAAGTTGGTAGATGTGTATTTAATACGCATTTATTGTCTTTCTCTCTCCTAAATGGCTATATAATGAACTCGCCCCCTACGCATTTTTACACACCGCTTTCTTACTACAATTGCTCATACCTCGCAAATCAGAATTTTTGTGCATATACCTGATTCCTTTGCAATTCCATCAAGATTTCATACTTTATGACCGTGTTTTTCAAGCTGCTATCAACATGAAGATTAAATTCTAGGGTCGAGAATAGGTATCACCACTCGAGTCCATGGTTCCCGATATCGGCTGAGTGAAGTTTGCCACCTTGATTTTGGGGATTTCTGGGCAAGGATGACAGACTCAAACCCTTCTCCTATGGCACAAATGATTCATGATAGTGGCTTGGAATTTGCCGCTGGTTTCACAATCTCGGCAATGTGCAAATACGGTGCTCGCCGAGGTGCTCATTTCAATCCCGACTGGAGTAAGCTAACGAATGTGCATGGGGAACTCATTGCCAAGCTCAATGTCTGCTGCTTTGCCATTGGCACCGCCTAAGGATTCCCGAGATGGAAAATTCAATAGTAATCTCCCAAAACCATGCACAAGCCCTCTTTGACCACTGATAGTGAGAAATACAAGGCACGGGTGGCAAAGTCTTGGCTTAAAAACCCTAAAAAGGGGCGTCCTGTCCTAACCAAAGTTTTGTATCATGTTGATTTTAATGAAGAGTTGTCGATTTTATAATCCTACTAGCTCGGGTCATGGGCTTACCCTCTACCAATGATTTCCATTTCTAGATGTGCCCACTTATCAACATGGGTGCGAAGGGACTCGTAATATCAATTGGGAAGAAATCATCGATGAACCTAGCAAGAGCAATGGCCAATGTACAACAAACCAAGAAGTTCTACATGACTTCTTATCTAATGTATACCCTAGCAAAGATCAAGGCAATAGTTTGGATTCACATACATTGATGCTCACAAGGGTGACCCCAGTATATGCCTACTACCCTCAATTCACCCTAGATACTAGCAATCACAACTTCGTGGAGGGTGAATGATGCTTTCATCATGTACATTGTAAGGCTTCTTGAGAGTGACACCGCAAGAAGGTTCTCGAGATGAAGTTGTTGATGGCGATGAATCGAGCACCCCCCTCGAATGTTTGCAACATGATGGGTTGAGACTTCAATAAGATTGCATAACATGGAGCCTTTCCCAAGTGTGGGACCTTGCGAAATCGAAAATATCTCCGGATGAAGGTCTGGTTCCTATCCTTCAGCCAGATGCACACGTAAATGCAAGTTTTACTCAAAACCTGTCCGACTTGCCAGGAGACAGTTAAGCAAGAAAATGCATGAAATAAAACCTAAACTGGCAAAGGTGATGCAGGAATGAAGAACACTGCCTTGCCAAATAAACACGACCATTAAAATGCAATGCAAGATCATACACGAGATAGCTAGATTCACAAAGGAAAGATCAAGGGGATGCAATGAATACAGAGAGGGTTGAGAATAATCCACGCACATGTATTAATTTTCTCCTAGATTGATACAAAAACATCGCAAATGCCAAGAGGCAAAGTTGCATTACAGCTTTAAATGGGAGGTTTGAACTCCACAAATCACTGCCCGGAGCAGAGAGAAGGGAGGGCAAAACAAATGTCCAACCTTTAGAAAGAAGCCCTCCTTGCTACTTTATAGGAAGAAAGGAGAGAAAGAGAGAAAAATGAAATCGTTTCAACCACCTCCATAATGCACTTAACTCATCTCATAATGATGGTAGGTGAGAACTCAACGAACTCCAGTGGCGAACTGTATTTTGCATTTTTAAGAATTTTTTCTCACCCACCAAAGATATCCAAATGTAGTTGGACAGAGGACCTCGTAAGATTTCCGAAAATTCCAACCTTGCATGAATCTGAGCTCCTACCAAAAGTTATGGCCATTTGAATATCTTTAATTGGGTGAGGACAAATTCTAAAAATGCAAAATACAGGTTTCGCCACTTTGGGTTCACTGGGTTCTCACCTACCATCATTATGAGATGAGTTAAGTGCATTCTGGAGGTGGTTGGGGCCGATTTCGATTTTCTCTCTTTTCTCTCCCTTTCTTCCTATAAATTGTAAGGAGGGGCTTCTTTCTAAAGGTTGGAAATTCTTGTTTTGCCCTCCCTTCTTCTCTCCTCAGTGTGATTTTGTGGAGTTCAAACCTCCCATTTAAAACGTAATGCAACTTTGTCTCTTGGCATTTTGCAGTTGTTTTGTATCAATCCTAGGAGCAAATTAATACATGTCTGTGGATTATTCTCAACCCTCTCTCGTATTCATTTGCATCCTCCTTGATATTTCAATGTGAATCGCTATCTCGTGTATGATCTTGCATTGCATTTTAATGGTCTCGTGTTTATTTGGCAAGACAGTGTTCTTCATTCCTCGGTGCATCACCTTTGTAGTTTAGGTTTTATTTCATGCATTTTCTTGCCCTATCTCCTTGGCAAGTCACCTTAGGTTTTGAGTAAAACTCGCATTTTACGTGTGCATCTGAATAGAGGGATAGAACCGGCCTTCATCCGAGAGCTTTTCCGATTTCGCAAGGTCCCACACTTGGGAAAGGCTCCATGTTATGCAATCGACTCTTGAGTCTCAACCCATCGTGTTGCAGTATATCGAGGTGCTGCGATTTGCCATCAACAGCTTTGGCACTGCCGGTGGGACCAAGAGGTCATTCCACATATTTGAAGGAACTTTCAAGAAATTTGGCCTTAAAAAATTGCAAGTTTTACAGCTTGAGCTTTTTTCACCTTCCAGCTGAACTTTGAAATCAATTTTCAAGGACTTAACTTGCTCGAAACAAGTCAAAATTTCACCAAATTGATAGATCTGGGGATAATTCGAAAAATACAGTCTTTCAAAATTCTATTTTTAAATATTGTCAGTTTGGTGTGTAACTTGCGAGTAAGTCCGCCTTTTGAGGCTCATTTTTTTAACACATCCGCGACTCCGAGGGATAGAATTCAGCGGTGCAGCAGTGAAAGGTTGCCTGCATATGAGAAGAATTCAAACCAGGTCCAATACTCGAGAAGAGGGGCTATTTGTCCACTTGCAACTTTCACCAAGCAGAGGAAGGAGAGGAAGAAGACCACAAAGATCACCATCTCCACCTAACAGACTTTGTCTACACCTCCACCTGGTAGGCCTTTTCTCGCATCAACCAGGGTTCTTAGGCCAATCATAATGGCACATCTACCACCAAATCCCTTTGTCAATTTCATGGGTAGTAGTCCACTTGCCCTAAATGCTCAGAATCAAATTCCAGTTGTAGCACTAAAGAATATACCCTATTTTACAGGAGAAAATCATACTACTCCTATTGATCACATCCAGGATATTGCTAATGCATGTGCAATCCACGAAATAAATGAAATGGATGTTGCAGTCAAGTTGTTGGCTTCATCTTTCAAAGGCAAGGCCTTACAATGGTTTAGGAGCCTTACAACAGGGTCTATTACGAATTGGAACCAACTTTGTTCTGCTCTTTGCAACCAATTCGGGAGAGGGTGGACAATTTATCTTTATTGGAACAGCTGACAACAATCAAAAGGGATCCTAACGAAAAAATGGCAGATTTCAACTTCGATTCCAACGAACATGGGACAGGATTCCAATAGCTGTTAGACCAACCGCCGAAGGTGCATTCCTTTATTTCTTAAAGGCTATAAATTCAGACATAGCCATGATGATCCAATCAATGGGAGGGACAACGCTGCCAGGTCCTATGACACAAATCGTAGCAGAGAACCTGCTTTGATCCAAGTCGGCAAGCTTGCACCAAGGCCACCAATGCCTCTCTATCCGAGATGGGAAATCATACAACCAATCAAGCACCGAGTTGAATCCCATTCCAACTCCTAGAAATCAAAGCAAGAATGAGGCGTCGACTTCTTCAAATACTTGAAAGGAATTACAGAGGTTATGAAACAACCGCAGAACCTTGGAAACGAGCTAGTGACTATCAAAAGACAGAAATATCAAAGTGCTAGACCGTATCAGCCTCAAGCACAGATTCAAGCTAGGCCCTCGTATCAACAAAATAGACCACCGCCTCAGCCGCAAATCAAAGCGTAACCAAGGACAACCTCAAGTTGCCAAGCCATTTCAACCGTATGATCCAAATGCAACGACGTCCTCAAGAGATTTGGTCCCGACACAAAATAACATGGCACAGAGTACGACCGGTGTTACCCTTGCAATCTACCTCACAATCACCAAAGATGTTTCAATGGTGCACTCAATCAGGCCTTGATGGTGCAAACCATTGGTGTTGCTCAAGAACCAAGCCAGGAGGAGAATCAACAGCAACAAACGCAACAAGAAGGACCTCCAATAGAAACCACATTGGCAAATTGGCAAACGGAAGACTTCTGTGGAGTTAACCAACAGCCTCTTCAAGGCGCGCTGCCAACACATGGTCAAAGAAGAGAAATATAGGAGAGGGACAACCATGTAATCCAGTTGTTTCTCAACCCACTCTTACACAACAAGGGGTCAGTAGACCAAACGCAGCTCCAAATGTGCAAAATCAACCCAAGGTACCTGTTGTAGCAAAACACGCACATGCTCAAGCTCCGTAAAAGTTTGCACTGTAAGGGACAACAAAAGGACAATTCATCCCCTTCAACATCATCGATCAAATGAAGAAGACACATGTGAACATTTCCATGTGGGAATCACTCACGATCCTGTGGCAACGAGATTTATTGCAAGTGCAAATGGCTAATTGGTCTGCCACAAATGTATCAAACCAGGGACATGAGAAAATTCTCACTAATGCAATGCAACATGATGGGGGCCAGACAAGGAAAATTTTGAAGCCTCCACCTTTCTATGTTTCATTGATTGTTGGAAACCACTTGGTACACAACTGCATGATAGATTCAGGAGCAAGTAGTTCGGTGATGCCGAAGCAAATAGCGGATCAACTGGGTCTGAAGTATGAGCCAGTGCTGAAAGGAGTAGTACAGCTAGATGGAACGGCAGTGGGAACAGTTGGGGTCATCAAGGGGTTAAGCCTAACACTACATTCATGTCCTAATGTTACAGTCCTGCAAGATGTGTCTGTAATTGACCTCCCGCCACTCTTTGCGTTGTGTTTATCAAGGGACTTCACTGCAAAGATCGGTGGATATTTATCTGCAGATTGGTCGCACATGATTTTTAGGACAAGGTATGGAGCTAAAGCAACAATCAGATCAGAATCAATTGCCAATTTCCATATTGAGCCTTATGTACCAGGTCCTATCAATGCAAATTGCTCAGCTTTTGATCAGGAGGAGTGTTCAAGTGATCTAGAAGCAGGTACTAAGGTCGAGGGAATTCCTGATTTAACTTTGGATGAATGGGCAAACAAGAGTCATGAATTCGACCCATACAAGGAAATTGAAGAATCAATTGGGCGTGTATTATATACATGAAGAAAATTCACCCATTCCGACATCATTCAACTTTGAACAAAAGGATGAAAACAAAGTTTGGAAATTATTCTTCGATGGTTCGAGAAGCGAAAAGGTGCTTGAGGTGGTGCAAAGTTTGATTTCACCACAAGACATCAAGTATTATTCACTTTTCGCTTTCCGCTTTTCTTGTTCAAACAACACAACCAATATGAGGCCTTGATTCATGGACTTCATTGGGCTGTGAAAAAGGGCATAAAGAACTCGCAGTGTTTTGGAGATAACGAGCTAATCGTCAACCAAGTTAGGGGACAACATGCTACAAAGAACGACTTGCTAAAGAGCTACAAGAATAGGGTATGGGACCTCATTGAGGATTTCAAGCTTTCAACATTGTGTCCATACCTGTGAAGAAAAATGAAGCTGCAGCAGACAGCTCGCAGCATTTGAGCAACGCTTGATGTGGTTGACAACATCATAAGGAAAAAACACAACCACATATCCATGTGATTGTGAGGCCAGCAGCTCCAGATAATAACACGAAAGCTGGCAGTGTTTGAGAACGATCAACAAATCGTCAATTTCTTACAAGAAGAAGCTGAATTCTCAGCTAGAAATCAAGATAGGCTAGAGCAGCAATATGGGGATCAAGTGGTGCAGCTACGGACAAACAAGCTTCCTAAGGGTTTAGTAACGTTGGAGTCTATCTTCAACCCTAACGACCAGTTCCGTAAGGAAAAGGCTAACATACAAGTCAAGAGAGAAGATTCAAAGCCAATTCCGGTTGGGGAAGGCAAAACACTTCAAATTGGTAAAGTGGCCACTGAGCAAGAGAAATCAGATTTCACACAGCTTTGCCAAGAATTTCCAGATGTCTTCGCTTGGAGCTATGAAGACTTAAGAGGATTCGATCCAAATTTGGCACAACATACCATAGAATTGGATCCGGATGCTAAGCCCATCAGTGTAAGGTGAGAGACCACCAACCCTCACATTGAGCCTCTAATGAAGAAAGAATTAAACAAGCTAATAGAGGCAAGCATTATATTCCCGATCAAGCACTCGAGCTAGGTTGTGAACTTGGTTCCGGTCAGGAAGAAGAGCGGAGAAATTAGGTTATGTGTGGACTTCCGAGACCTCAACAGGGCATCTCTCAAAGATCATTACCCACTTCCTTCAATGGAACAAATATTGCAAGTAGTATCCGGTTCAGAGAGATTCTCTCTCCTAGATGGCTACTCAGGGTATAATCAGGTGATGGTGAAAGAAGATGACCAATTCAAGATGGCTTTCACCACCAAATGGGGGACCTATGCCTACAAGAAGATGCCATTTGGGCTATCAAATGTTGGGGCCACTTTCCAAAGGGCAATGGATATGGCATTTAAGGGGTTGATCAATAAAATAGTTTTGATATATCTTGACGACATCACTGTATTCTCAAAAAATGTAGCGGATCACCTCTGTCATTTGAGGCAAGTATTTCAGAGATGTAGAAGATTTGGGGTATCATTGAATCCCAAAAAATGCATATTCTTGGCTCATGAGGGAAAACTTCTAGGCCATATTGTTTCAAAGGAGGGTTGTGATTGACCCGGAAAGATTTGAAGCAATTCGAGCATTGCCATTGCCAAGTCACAAGAAGGCTCTTCAAAGCTTCTTGGGAAGGATCAATTTTGTCCGTAGATTTGTCCCAAATTTTGCTGCTCTTGTGAAGCCAATAACGCTGATGTTAAAGAAGAGTATGGCATTTAAGTGGACATCTGAAGGCAAGGCAAGTTTTGAGGCAATAAAAGAGGCTATATCTCAAGCTCCGACTCTCGTCAATCCAGACTTCTCCAAGGACTTCGTGCTATATGCCTTTGGTGGTGGGGACACGATTTCTGCAATCCTGGTACAACAAAACAAAGAAGGATTAGAACAACCAGTTGCTTTCTTCAGTCAAGGCTTGGAGGAATACGAAACTAGGTACTCTTTCATTGAAAAGCATGTCCTTGCAGTAATCAGGAGCTTAAAGAAATTCAAGCACCTAGTCTCAAACAACAAGATCCAATTATTGGTCTCTCATGCGGGAGTCAGGGACTTCCTTCTAAACAAGGATCTGAATGAGAAATGTGCAGGATGGATAACTCGTGTCATGGAATATGACATTGAGATCAAGGTCACCAAACTAGTACGTGTGAAGGTACTATGTGAGCAACTAGCCTTGAGTCAACGAGTTGAAGCAGGTAATGAAAAAGAGGCTGTCTTGGTACTACAGGATGATCAAGAACAAGAAAATGATGATGTGCCTACTCCTTGTTGGACTCATAAAATGATACACTTCCTACTGATGTGCCTATGCCCCCTTAAATGAGCAAAGCAAAGAGGAGATACTTCAGATTACAAGCTATTCCATATGTGCTTGTTGATGGTGTTCTGCTCAAGAAAGACATCAATGGAGTTCTATTAAGGTGCATTGGGATAGGTCAAATTGAGAGGGTGTTACAAGATTTTCACGATGGAGATTCTATGAGGACATTTTTCCCCACGAGTAGACTCTCAAGATAATGAAGGCGGGTATTATTGGCCCACGGTGTTCAACGATCGCTATACATGGATAAGAAAGTGTAAGAAATGTGCACTCTTCACAGCAAAGAAAAACTAGCAAATAGCTTCCATTCGCACCCAATCTTGGTTGACCAACCATTTCTGCAATGGGGATTGGATTTCATCGGGGTCATCAATCCAAACTCAAGCCAAGGCCACAAGTGGATTCTCACGGCAACGGACTATTTCACCAAGTGGACCGAAGCAATAGCACTCAAAGAGGCAAATGAGTCTAACATACTAGACTTTTATGAAGGGATAGTGACCAGGTTCAGCGTGCCGGCCACTATCATATCAGATAACGCATTGGCATTCATAGGTTCCAAGATTACAGAATGGGCTGTCAAGAATGGAATCTATTTGAGCACCTCTTCAAATTATTACCCGCAGGGTAATGGACAGGCAGAGTCCACGAACAAAAATTTGCTAAGAATCATCAGGAGGACTCTGGACGAAAATCAAAGAACATGGCATACCAAGCTAAAATCAGCATTATGGGCTGACAGAATAACACCAAAGAGGTCTACAGGTAATTCCCCTTACAAGTTGGTCTATGGAAAAGAGGCAGTATTGCCTATATCATTAGAACTGCCTACATTGGAGTTCATGAAGCAGTTGGAGTTGGCTGAGTTTGAACCAATGGAGGTTAGGTATGCAGAGTTGATGGAATTGGAAGAAATTAGAGAACATGCAGTTCAAACAATTGAGAAAGATCAGGCCTTGGTGAAAAGATGGTTTGATAAGAAAGCAAGAGCAAGGACCTTCCAGGAAGGGGACCTAGTTCTGAAATGGGATGCAGATCGGGCAAAGCCAGGAAGGCATTCCAAGTTTGATGCCATTTGGAGTGGCCCCTACATGGTCATGGAATGTAAGAATAGCAATGCCTTCCAATTGTCTACATTAGACGGAGAAGAACTCCCGATTCCGGTCAACGGAATCTATCTTAAACATTGCTACTGAAAAGAAAAAGTTTTACCCTTGTAAATATTAGATTAGGTTTCAATTCCTCTAAGTGCGTATGCACATTGTCTTGTTGTAGTTAGGTTTCAGTTTCCCTAAGTGCTTTGGCACAGGTTTTGTTGCTCTCAGGTTGATTTCTACAATTCAGAATGCTTTGTTAGAGAAGAAGTTGCGGTATCAGGTTCGGGATCAGATATCAGGTTGGTTTCAGGTTATTGCTTATGACTCCATGCCCAATGGATTGCTAAAAGGCCACTGATCTTCTACCTAGCAGGCAGGTGATCCCTTTGAGTCGCCAAATTGTTGTATATATCTTTCCCCTCGGGTAGATATAGGCAAGCAGAAGATGGAGAAATCAAAGAAGCTCAAATCCCTGACATGCCCAAGGCGCACAGAATGGGCGCACGACACGGAGTGTCGATAGAGGAAATGGTGCACCCAAGGCGCACAGAATGGGTGCACGACACAGAGTGTCGACAGAGGAAATGGTGCACCCAAGGCGCATAGAATGGGCGCACGACACAGAGTGTCGACAGAGGAAATGGTGCGCCCAAGGCGCACAGAATGGCGCACGACATGGAGTGTCGACAGGGTAAAGGATGCACCCTTGGCGCATGGAAGAGGATGTCGACACACACATGGATGCGCCTATGGCGCACCTTCAGGAGGCGCAACATTTTGAGCGCTGACAGGAAGCAAACCCTGGCACGCAGATATTCAAATGGCCATAACTTTTGACTGGGAGCTCGGATTCATGCAAGGTTGGAATTTTCGGAAATCTTACGAGGTCCTCTGTCCAACTACGACTAGATATCTTTAATTGGGTGAGAACAAATTCTTAAAAATGCAAAATACAGTTCGCCACTTTTGGGTTCGTTGGGTTCTCACCTACCATCATTATGAGATGAGTTAAGTGCATTCTGGAGGTGGTTGGGGCCGATTTCGATTTTCTCTCTCTTTTCTCTCCCTTTCTTCCTATAAATTGTAAGGAGGGGCTTCTTTCTAAAGGTTGGACATTCTTGTTTTGCCCCTCCCTTCTTCTCTCTGGCAAGTGATTTTGTGGAGTTCAAACCTCCCATTTAAAACTGTAATGTAACTTTTCCTCTTGGCATTTTGCAGTGTTTTGTATCAATCCTAGGAGAAAATTAATACATGTCTGTGGATTATTCTCAACCCTCTCTATATTCATTTGCATCCCCTTGATCTTTCAATGTGAATCTAGCTATCTGTGTATGATCTTTCATTGCATTTTAATGGTCTGTGTTTATTTGGCAAGACAGGTGTTCTTCATTCCTCGGTGCATCACCTTTGTAGTTTAGGTTTTATTTCATGCATTTTCTTGCCCCGTCTCCTTGGCAAGTCGGCTTAGGTTTTGAGTAAAAATCTGCATTTTACGTGTGCATCCGAACAGAGGATAGGAACCGCCTTCATCCGGAGAGCTTTTCCGATTTCGCAAGGTCCTACACTTGGGAAAGGCTCCATGTTATGCAATCATACCGAGAGTCTCAACCCATCGTGTTGCGTAGACATTCAGAAGTGCTGCGATTCGCCATCAACGTAAGCCATGAACCTAATTTCAAGTACGGTGCCTACTTCATCTAGTTTAGGAAATTCTCCTATATCGCTTGCAGGTTATGAAAGCACCCTCTCAAGCTCCCTATGTTCTGCAATCATAAAATGGCTTTGATAGAGATATGCGAGCAATTAAACAAGTTACACGAACTCGCTAGGATAAGAAAATTACCGTCTCGGCCCGCACTTCCCCATATCTTTGGGAAACTACACCGTAAGACAACTCTAGATGCACAATACATAGAGAGAGCCCTAGCTCCCATCACCGTACATTTCTTCAAAGCTAAGAACTTGTTTTGACTTTAGAAGTGTATTGAATGGATGAACATCAAAATTAATTACTATCATAGGGAAGACACAAAGGACTTTTGGGCTAAGCAAAATGATGATTTTGAGGCAAGAAGGAGGCATTATGGCCACTTTTCTGTCTAACCGATTCAAGAGCTCAACTTATACCAAGTTCCCGAAGGACTTCAGGATGACAACTCGACTTGTTATCCTACGAATATGATACCTTGATCAAGCATACTCCTTGGAGGATTTGGATTGATTCAAAAGGAGGGAGATGATCCGGCTGAAATCTTAGCCCCCGTCTTTGTAAGAACCAACATCTAGTTTGATAGGAAATTTTGTGAGCTTAGAAGGCATTCGGTGAGTCCTCCAAAGACATCTCAACACCAATAAAGGATGGATTATCACCCTATTTGGAGGTACTGTATAGAACCCTCCCCGCCTCATCAACTAAAGGTCTTACATCTTCCACTCCTTCCTCATCCACCCAAGTGAATCGGAAGAAATTCAAAGAAGTTAAGAAGGATCCTGTGGAAGAAGATCCCCGATGAAGCATTCTGAATTGCCTTCAAGGACAGAGAACATTATTTTTCGGTGAAAGTGAGGAGAGTGATGTGATAGCCTTCATAAGTGCTCTAGAAGTCTCAATGGATAAAGACAGAGAAGTTCAAAGCACTGAGCTCCCGAGCACCATCGACTCCTCCACACCAGAAGTCCCGAGTGCCCCACTCATATCTCAACTAGAAGCAACAGCAGTGCACACCCTGAGTGCCATGAGTTCTCTGTCTCTTGGTCCTCTTGCCCCACCTTCTTCTTCCTCCTCCTCTTTTGCATGGGTGCAGCCTCTCGTCGATAGTAGGAAGAGAAAGTATTCCTCCCAAATCTCAGGACCCAATTTTGATGTTGTGGTGGCCTTATTAGGCACTACTCCTCCTACTCCCACCAAAATTTCGGGACTACCTCCAAAATAGTATCCGATGCTTAGGTCCAGCAATTCCTCGGAGATATCCAAGCCCAAAGTAGACAAGCCAAAGCATGATTTGCAAGCATCCGATCTTGAGCTCTCGAGGATCCCTATGGGAGAGTCCACCCCGAAGGTGAGATTCACAATCTCCAAGCTTGATCCCCCTGTGTTCATTGGGAGAGTTCAAAAGGGCAACAAACTATAGAGCAATTTGGAGAAGTAGGCCCATGTTCTTACAAGTTTCATCAAGTCACTGCTTGTCAAGGTTAAAGTTTTAGATCCTACCCCACCGACTACTCTTACACCACCTGTGATTCTCAAACCAAGATGAATTGCGAGTATCAAAGATATACACAAGTATTCCATCTATGGAAGGGCTATGGAGGCCATGGTGGATGATATGCTCATTGCAGGGTTGAATTTCATTAGTGAAGCCTTCAAACTCAATGAGAAGGTAAGTAATCTACAACAGAAACTATCCTCCACCATTGGGAATATAGATAAAGAGCTCAAACTCTGGAGCAGTTGTATAGTATACCTTCACCTTATGGGACAGGCTGATGAGAATATTTTAATGGAAAGCAAAGTCTTCGACGATGCAAAAGATAACTTGTCAAAATCATGGGTATACAGCGTGGAATGGAAAATCAAGGTGCTTTGAGGAAGCTTTGAGAGAATCAAGAATAGTTGGAGGAAGGGTGAGGCCTTGAAGACTTTGTAGTGTCTGATTTCAAGGATATACATTTCCATCTCCGTGGATGAGATCTCGGTGTGCCCCTTTCCTTACAATAAATCAAATCTCATTTCAGAGCTTTTGTCAAAGATAACTTGTTCAAAGAGGATTCTCTCTCCAAGGAAAAGATGAAGGAAATCTACTCTCTCCACTTTGCTATTGAAGAAAAAAATAAATAATATCATACACACGTTGAATTCGAAAAGATATGGAGAAGTGCCTCATATTTTTGACCCGATCCACACTGTCCAACACATCGGTCCCCCGTGGCGAGACATAAAGCAGAGGCACTAAAATGGGTTTGACATCGGATCCTCAAATCGGGGGCCCTCTCAATCTTGAACATTTGTCTTCCTCTCCTAAATTTTTTCCCTTCTTTATTTCCTCATCTCGATTTATCGTAGTTAGTTGGGGTTTTGCGTTAAGCATCCCCTTAGCTAAGCATTATTTTAAAAGGTAGTTACCTAGGTAACTGATTTGTACAACTATATAATAGCCTCTCCTCACTATTTTTTGGAAGGAGGGAACTTGGCTTATTTCTGAAAGTGTAAGAAATAATACGGAAATCAATACAAAAGGATCTTCTTTCTTTGTTCATATGATTCCTTTATTTCGCAACTATCTGTTAAATATTATTGGATCATTTGTCTACATTATACCAAGAAGATTTGTATTCTTGTGGATGTTATTTATGGAACTGTGTGTCCTTCTAAATTACATCTCAAGAACTCAAATACAAATGATCCAATCCTAATTCATTTTATCCTGCACGCATAAAGAATTATTTTGTCATCTCAGTAATTCGAGAATGCTTTTCTGCTCATTTTCGTGTTTTCATTCCTCTATGCTTTTGTGATTGATAATCTATTTTTCACAATGCTTTCATGATATCCAAGTTCCACATCAAAGTAATAAGCTGTAGATTTGTAAATAAGTCTTGTTTTAAATAAGGGAACCTCTTCCATTAAAGAAGAGGGACTTCTTGTCCCCCGACTATTGCTCTCATTGGGATCTACTTTTGGCAACCAACACATCTCATGATTCTCCTAATTCTTATATTACTTCTCATCATTCATAACATACTATCTCTTTTTCAATTTTGTATTTTGTTGATGATCATATTTCTAGTATCCTTAGTGGCATTCTCATCTTTGAGCCTTTATTTGATATTGATGTGGTAGTTGAAAACCATGGGTATCCTTGTTTTCATATTGCTAAGTGTGAATCCCCTATTCCATCACTACATTCTCCTGAGATTGTATCTAGCACTATGCATGAGTCACCTCCATCTATCACTTCTTCTTCTCCTATCGTTTCATCTCCTCTTATTATATCATCTACACATGTTAGTCCATCTTCTCCTATAGGTTTATCTCCATTGTTCACTTATCTCCTAGGGATGTTTTTGATACTAGACCTAATATCACTATAGATATTCCATCTATATCATTTACTATAGCTTTTTTTGGCACCTACTCCTAGTGCGCCCTTATTCTTAGAATCTTGTTTATCATCTCTTTATATTCCTATGATCACTCACAATGGCAAGTTACAACCCCTTAATACCTTATTTCCATCTTCCACTATTATTTCATAGGATATCATATCTCTCATGCATGTTGTAAGTCAACTACAATTGCGAGGTTCAATATCTTACTTTAGAAAGTAGGGCTTACTATGTTTATATTAACACAACTCATTACATGGTAACCTTATTCCCAAGAAGATTCATAATTATGTATTTCCTAAGGAATTTATCATGCCTAATTTCAAATGTTTTGATGGTACTAGTGACCCTCATACTCATATTATACATTACCGCATGGCTATGACCTCTTATTCTAATGATAGATTATTACTCAAGGCCTTTCGACATAGTACCACTAATGAGGTGTTGCAATGGTACACTCATCTTACCTTTGGGTCCATTAGTACTTACTATGACATGGAGGATGCTTTCCTCTATTGTTTTATCATCAATAATGACCCTTGGGTTACTTACTTAACACCTACCTACTTTAAATCAAGTCTCACTTAATCTATCAAGGATTATTTTTATGATTTAATGCTTGTATGCATCAGCTAGTATTCTAACCTATAGACCTTGAGAAGCAATTCATTTTCTATCATGGTTTGACTCTCACGCTTAAGAAATGATTATAGTATAACACATGTGATTCATTCATTCTTCTATGCTACAAATTCATCGACTTAGAACAATATATTATTTCAGAAATATCATTAATCCTCCACGCATATCTACTACATGTTGCATAATCTATTTCTCCTCCATTGACATCGATTGAGCATCCTACATGATCTCCACCTTTTCATATAAAACAAGCTCAACCTAATCCATCACAAAAGCATACTTATTCTCCTCCTTCATGATAAGTTACTTCTCCTTCCACTCCATCTATGTCATGTGAGCCATTACACTTCTCTCATCATGCTAGACCTCATGATGTGTTTCTTACCTTACTTGAAAAGCATCTAATTCTCTTACCATCCAACCAACATCATCCACAACATAGACTATAGCATCAACATGACCAACCTTATTGTAATTATCATCACATCAATGGCCATAGGGACAATGATTATTTTTCCCTTCACGATAGATTACAAAAATTAGAGGATAAGGGAATCATATCCTTTGGCTCTCACTCATGTGAGTGATCCATCTCGCCTCTACCTCATCTGAAAGTTTCTACTATAGTTTATTCATCTCCTCCATCCGGTAATCATGCCATGGTACATCCACCACCGTAGTTTGTTACTCGTGTGGTTTATCCAAAATTTCCATGCACCACTACATCATCACATCTATTACATTAAATTCACCAATCTTATCTACCACATCATGTCATCACTTCACATTGGCCTTCATGACCCTCTCGCATTCTGCATCCCACCAAAACTCCATATGACATTCAATTTGGCACATATTCACATGATGCTTCCATCCCACATGCTTCCACCACTTGACGTCAACTTGATCTCTAGTAGGTGATTCTTATAACCTCACTCCCGATAACACACTTGTGTTCTTATGGTTCTTACATGATTGTTTTGGGTTTTTCTACAAGAACCTTTCATCATGCATTTTGTTGACTCATCTAATGCACTCCATCATTTCCCGATGACACACTCTTTCTTTACACATGCTTCTTCTTGACTCAAGCTGAGGGGTCTTAACTAAATGAACCTAATCATCTATACACTGGGGGGCATTGCTAATCTCCTTCCCTCCCATATTCATCACGCTAACATATTACGATCACATCACATTATCATATCAATAAGAATTCATCATGATAGGTCATTTTACAAATCATACATTATTTATCTTCACATACATTCTACTATCATCATTACACTAATTATGGATTATAAATTACACGTAACAAATATACATCTCACTCAATTGATTACTCAAAGAATCTTATAAAGAACCAAAATTGATTTCTTTGGAGACTTTGGAGAAGAATTATGCTCTTAATTTTCCACATTTAATGTGGACTTGTATTCTAGGAACAAAAAATAATAGAGTGGTCACAAATACATTTGAGGGAACTAGTTGAGTGGACTTAAATTAAGTTATAAATAGCTCAGAGATCTTGATGAGATGCGAGACAAGGGCACTTAATCACTAGTTTGAATTTGTATGAGGTTCTTTTATTATCACTTGGGAAATTAAATGTTGGACTAGTTATGATCAAAAGAAGGATGAAGTCCTAAGCAGAGCAATAAGAAGGTTTCTAAAACAAGTCCCTTTTCTAATCTATATTTTACTAGTAGAAAAATGATTAATTAAAAATGCAGAAAGTTCCTTTTGGGAAAGGCACCACAAGATGGCATAGGAGAAGAGGGGTGATCCAAAAGATGTAACTATTAGAAATTATTTGGGTGATGGTTGGGGCATAAGAAATAGGGGAACATGAAGAAAATAAAATTGAAACACAAAAAAATTTACATAGTTGATAAAAAAGAGATTAGAAAATTAACAAATCAGCAAAAGAAAAATGATGAGGAGGTCAAAAGAGAGGGCTAGGATAGTTGCAGAGAAGAGAGTTTAGAGAAGAATGTGGAAAATCATAGAATATCAAGGGAGGAAAGAATAAATAAATTAAATTAAAGGAAGGAAAAATAATGAAAAATCAAAAAGGAAAGAAGAAGGATAAACCCACATCAAGTGGATGCTAGAAGTTGACTACTTCGAAATAGAGGAAGATGCTAAATGTCTTTCCGTATTTCCCACCGAAAGTAGAGACCACGTATATTGGTTTCCTCACAGATCAAGTGTACTACGGGAAAATATCCATTGACAACATATTGTAATATCCATTATCACAACAATCCCGAATAATGAAATAACTTCAAGAATTGATAAAAAAAATAGAACCAAGCTCAAGATAAATTTTACTAGTGGAAGTATGAGAAAGATACAAATTGAAGCCCCCTTATTGATTATAGAAAAAGGTGAGGAATAAAAAGTTACAAAAAAGAGAGAGAGTATATTAAGGAATTAAAAGAGAATAATACCATAAAATAAGCTAAGGGAAAAACAAAAATATATTTGATGAAAATTACATAGAGGAGTTAGAAAAGAAAAAAAGTAAAGAAGAATTGAAGAAGGATACAAAGATTTATAAGAAAATTATAGATTAAGAGATCTTAAAGGTGAGAATTTATTTGTGGAATAAGATAATCATGACAAGATACTAATAAAATATGTGTCCTCAAACCATCATATAAGCCCAAAGGATATGACCCCTCGGATCATTCATCATCCCATTTGTTGCTTCACACACTTATTGGAAAGATAAAAGAGGAAGAAAGTTTAGAGGAATTATATCACAAATTGAAAGAAGAGAGAAAGAGAATAGAAAAGAAGAGACAATAATAGATAATTCAAAGAACTACTAGGATAAATTTATTTTAATATTGAACTTTCAAGAGATAGAGGAAGAAAAGGATCTCATCAAAAGGTATGTAACCAAAAAAGAAAGTGAATGAACCAAAAATATAACAATCAATTAAGAACCCAATGAACACCCAATCCATTACATTTTTTGTTATGCTTCTTTAAAAAATTAAACAATTTTTATTCTTCTTAAAAAATTAATAGAAATCTTTCGCAAGGTTGATTCCATGTTTCTATGAATATGATGTACACCTCATAGTTATAATTAGGTTGATAAGATCAATCTATATAATGAAATGGGGGTTAATTGATCCCAAAATAACATTATAAAATCATAGTTATATTTAATTCCCATACATAAGTACACTTATTAGCTCCTCGGTTGATTTTAACAACTTTATCATTCATTTTACAATGAAATTGGGACTGTGAGCATGGTGTTGTCATTGATGTCAAAGTATGATGTTGTTAATTGTTGTCATTGATTACATTGATGTAAAAATAGTTATGAAGCATGAAGGATAATTGATAGTGTCAAGTCAAGTTGAGTTTCTTGTTGAGATTTCTTGGTCCTGGTGATTGTGCATGGGGTCTTGAGTCAGTTTGGTGGCTTTTAGAGGTGTTTAAGTGAATTGGCGATGTTGTTGTGATGTAATAGAGTGCGATGAATGTCATTGTAGGTATAAAAGGTTCCCAAGTGATGATAAGGTCAAATTTAGTTAATCCATCTTGTTTAAGGTGATTTTTGGTGAAGCTTATTCAACATGTATGGTATGGTATGATGAAGTACAAGTATGTATGAGATGTATGAGCCTAATGAGAGCATGGGAGTTATGAGTATGAAGTGTTTATACACTAAAAAGTGTCTTAGAGTGTTGGTTCAGGTTTTAGATAGTGATTTTAGGTCTTTTTTTGATGCAGAGCAAATATACATTATCATGTATTCAACAAACTAAGAGAGTTTTAACAACTTTTATTAACAACCTCGCATTGAGGATCTTACCAAAAAGAATAAGATGGATCAAATATAATTTTTTGAAAATCTTTTTTACCTTGAATGGATTTTACAATAAAAATCCATTGTTTTCAAAACCCTAATGTACCTTGAATAATGTCAAATCAACTATCAAATTGGCCACTTTTCATGAAAACTCCATTTTCCCTTACATTTTCTCCATTGCTCTTCTCTAGCTCTCACTTTCCAAAAAAATAAACTTGGCTCTTTAGCATTCAATAACACTTCCTTTATCTTTACCTTGTTTCACAAACTCAAAAAATTGTTATTACAACCATCAACTTGATTCACAAGATCAAAAACATTACTATTTCCTTAACTTGCTCAAAATGCCATTCTTGTGTTCTCAAGACCATGTATTCTACATGGTTCATGTTTCAGAGCTTCCAAGCATACCTAGAACCAAATATTGACTTATTCAAGGACCATTTATGGCTAATATAGTGTGTGTAATATTTTAGAATCCAACTCCTTTTACTTCTCTCTCTACCACATCTTTTTACTTTCCTAGTTCTTTAGCTTTTCTAGCCTTGCCTCTAGACATTTTCCTTCATAATTTTCTATGCATGAGGTTTCAAAATTTTATGTGGAACTTTTCTATCACCCACTAACTTGTTTCAATTGTCCCTAAATTTTCATGATCTAACATAACAAAACTCCCCTTTCCTTTGTAATTGGACCTCTTAAATTAGGTCTCATAGTCAGGTATGCACCCTCCTTGTTGATCGTCATTAATTTATTTTCATGTGGTCTTATATCCAAAAATTTATTCTTTAATATGACTTAGGGATTGTCAAGATGATTTACTAGAATTATTATCCTCTAGTATGGAGTTTAAGGTATTGGAACTTCTTTTTATTGATAAAACCTAGGCACTTTGTTACAAATTTGAGAGGTATTGTCATGGATATCTTGTCATCATTGATTCCTTTTGACCTGATTCCACCTTTATCATGTTCTTAATACCCTGTGGAGACTTAATACCTACTACCAAACCTGTATACAAAAATATTTTCTTCAACCTTCTAATGGAGTTAAAACCCTATAAATATCTATAATAAACCATTAAAGATAAAAAGGATCAAACTGCACTTATACTTACTGCCAAGGTTTAGAACATCTCATGGATGACTGTGTTATACTCTTCCATATTCCTAGGCTATCAATGCATTAATTTATAAGGTCAACAAGTTTAAAATAATTGAAGTATTACCTTCTCATGACAATGAATGAATGTGTAGCAGGGTTTCCTATGCTTTCCTATAGTGTCCATAGATTATATGCCTCATAGATCTTAGAATCATACTTAATTGGTCTCTTACTACTAGAGCATTCAATTGAACTCATTACTTACTACTTTAAAATCTATTATAATCATTTCATGTCAATATGACAAACAAATATGATTGAGAATGTTATAAGAAAATAGAGTAAGGTTTCTTCTCATTTGACGCAACCAACAAAACACTCTCATTCAGAGATTCTACCTTTATAACCATAAATTTTTAGTCTCTCATTCATTGAAGGAATACAAAGATGTAAAGATATCATGCAAACATAACACTTAACTTTTGATTCAAACAAAATCTCATCTTTTTAGACTATAGTTTCATAAAAATCTCATATTCATATAGAATCTCATGCTTCCATTAAATTTCCTCTCCTCCATCCTAAGGAATATTTCTTTCTCTTCCTTTCTCAACTTACTCAAAAGGTCTTCTTTTCCTTCTTTACTCCCACTACTTCTCCATCTGAGTTTCCCATCATTATAACTCCTTCCTTTTTACCCTAACTAACTCTTGGTCTCATGATGACCTTTCGTATGCTCATGTACAACAAGATAGTCTCTTTTACATTATTTGTGAACATTCATTGACTCATGTCCTACCTATAAACTCCTTTACATGCTAATACACTTGTTACATTTACTTAAGAGATATCTAGGATCCTTTCCAACTTTGACTTTATTTATACATACCTAGCATTTTAATTTGAAATGAGAGGGATAACTCAAAATTTGAATTTAGGCCTATTGAACCACCTAAAAATCTCTTCCATGACTTGAAAATTCTCTAAGACACTCAACTTGACCCCATAATCATAAAAATTACATTTTGGATGTTATCTTGATGATGCTCCTACATCATGTTCCTAGACTTAATCCTTAAGAAAGAAGGTTATGGTGTGGTGGAGTTTGTAATTTTGAGCATATTTGGGAAAATGTGAGCATTATATATATATTATTAGAAGGTTGATATGATGGTTTGGTCTAAATTTTATGTCTAATTGATGAAGATTTTGTGAGATATTTCATTTGACCAAAATCTAGTTCCTAAAGGTGAGATTATGAGCTAAAAGTTGAATTTATGATGCTCATTGGAGAGTGTGTGCTTCATGGGGAACCAATATCCTAGGGATAGATGAATAGGTCTATTATGAATATTTTACAACTAAATGAGATTGTTTTATCATCAAGTGTTTATTAACATATTTTTAAGAAGGTAAATTGGTTTTAAACTATCTTAAAACCCTAGTTGTGTAGTGAATTGAGAAAACTTATTTTTAGTAGTCCATAATTGATTATTTTTGTAAATTTTATGATTTTATGTTGTAGAGGACTCCTCCATATTTATTTTGGTGGCATTTAGAGGTTTTGGTTGTGTGTGGACCCCAATCAAAAAGCAAGTTTATGAAGAGTTTTAGTTTTTGAAATTTTTTCCATTAAATAAGGTGACTAAATTGAAATTTATGGAACTATGGGAGTTTTTATTAATTTTAATTATTATTTTAGATCATGGTTGATCTCTTAGGTGGTCAGAGTTCCCCATCTCTAAGACTAGCTTTTAGGTAGTTTGGAGCAGCAGTGGAGCAATCTATTATAGAGGTGTTTTGGAGGTTCTACAATAAAATTTATGGCATGAATTGAGTTTTTTGATGAGTCTAAGGTCATGATATTTCCATTGATATATCAAACTTGTTTTTGATAATATTTTAGGAATTTATGGCTTATTTTGTGAAGAATAGTTTTATGGTGTTTGTTTGTGTATCCTCTTTAGTGGCTTCATGATGTGATATGATGGTTCTCAGTAATCTCATGGTTTATAAAGTTTATTAAAGGATTATAAAACATTTATAAGTGTGTCCCATGTTTTTGTGAAATCATTTTTCTATAGTATAATGTTACTTTTTTTGTGAGTTTGCTTATTTTGGTGTTTTAGGGCTTCACGAGTCCTAATGGTGGTCTAGAAGGATCTACGTGATGTTGTTGACCTATCTGTTCCTATTAGTGATATTTTTTATCATGTTATTATGAATTTGTAATTTTTTTAATGTATAATTTCTGAACCATGTGAAATGTAATGAAGAAACATGTATAAAGGAAAGTTAAAAGCTCATTTGAACTAGTTGTGAAAGAGAGGGAAAAGTGCGACCTAGAGGGGTGTTTGAAAGAGGTTAAAAAGGTATTTATGACCTTTGAGAGAGGGAAAAGAGTGTGTGTATTTTTTATAGAGTGATTTTAGGTGAATGAATGATAGTTCATTGGACCTAATAATACTTGGTGAAGAATATATAGAGTGAGTTGACCTAGTGAGAAAATTAGGAGGAAGGAGAGTGAGCTTCAATTTTTCATCTTAAGTTGTTTGAAAAAATTTATATGGTGACACACATTTTAGGTGGCTTTGTAGGTGATGAGTCATCTTGGGGGTTGGTTCCTCCTTGTATGGTTGGTGTTCTACTAAACTAGGGGTTGATGCCTCACTAAATCTAGAGGTTGTTGGCATGAGTGAGTTATTGTTGTCATTAATGTAAAAGGTGAATGCACATTAATGAAAAGGTTTATGAGGTATAATATTTATATAGGATGATTTTAATGATTTTTTCAAGAAAAAAAATGGAGTGGTATGCTTGCAATGATGGATACAATGAGAATGGCTTGGTCCTAGTAGGCCTAATCATGAGACCTAGTCAATATAGATGACACTACATGGTGAATAGAGTTGTATAGTGACTTTAGGAGAATGGTAAAGGTATGTAGACCATGATAAGAGTGTGTGGAGGCACTCATATAGGTTTAGAGTCTATTTTCATGATGAAATCATGGTTTGCATGTGCTAATCTAGACCTAGTCTAGGTGCTTAAATACCTAATGAGGCATGATCGTCAGGTGCATAGCTATGTGATCCCATGAGGGTATGCAGGTGAGTGAGACATAATGCCTCAATTTTTTTAGGGCCTTTTTAATAGGTTTCAAGTAGAGGTATGGTGTATATCTATTTGTTCTAGGTCTAAATTGGACCTAATTTTAGTGCTTGGTGGCCTATTGATGCATAATAGTCACTTGAAGAAGTGGACGAGCCATTATAGACACTCAGGAAGATATGTCATCCTATATTTAACATGTAGAGGTAGTTTTTAGTGGTTTTATGCATATTTTTTTTGTTATTTCTCTTGGTTATGACATAAAATAGGAAAAACCGTAAGGCATGGTCATACAAGTCCTAGTTGTTGAAGAGATGCAGATCTATTTGTGAGAAAGTGAGAATTGGAGATGTTAGTAGATGTCTTCCTAGTGTTTGGAAAAACTTCGAGGTTGGTATGAATAATATTTTGGAAGATATGATGCTTTTATTCCTATAGAGCTCAAGAAGGTGTGTTTCCCATCTCAAGTGAGAGAAATCATCTTGATGACACATGTAAAGTTTGCATGTAATAAATTTGGTCTAGATTATTAGAAATAATCTAAAACAATAAAAACACCAAATATTATATCAAGAAGCTGAATTCATGGATATCAATTACATTGATAGAGTTTACATTTATAGTAGTTTGATCTCCTACAAACGTGAGTCAACACTCATCTTCAATCCTCATATCTCTCTCCATGAATCTCTCATCTCATCCCCTAATATCTCACACACCAAAATAGAATGTGAGTTGTTCTTACAACTCACCAATAATTAAACTATTAATATTATTAATATGAGTTCTATAAACTCATTATTAATAATATTACAATTTATTTAATAATGTTACACAATATTTAAGTAACAACATGGGACTTTGATAATTTTAGGATGTTTGGGCATGTAGTTAATAATATTTTTTTTGCCTTCAAATGATGCCCTATCGTTTATGAGTGAATGTTAAGAAGGTAAGAATGTTACAATTCTTCTTAAACCTTATTTTTCTAGAGGAGGAAAAATTATTTATTTTTGCCCTAAATGCATTGAATCATAAAATGTGATGATTGGAGAATGGAGAGGATTCTCCCAACTTTCATATGGCAGTGGTTTGAGATCATTATAGTTAATGGAGCCCACTTAAATATGTCATTTTCTAAGAAATAACGTTTTACTCTCGGTTAACGATTAAAACCTATGAATAAATTGGAATTATGATTTTTTGGGGAGAAATGATACATGTTTTGAGTGATTTCAGATCTTGGTGAGGCTATTTTATGACCTACACAAGTCAAAATAGGTTTACTTGTTTTAGGCTAAAAATGGTAGTTTAGCAAAGTTATGAAGAATGAGTGCTCTTGGGAACATATGGACTTGGTGATGAATTTTTATGGCCTTATAGGTGTTTTAGACATATCCTATAATGATTTTGATGTATTGTTGAGCTTTGGACATCATTTTGAGGTTGCATGAAGAAGGTCACATGTTGACCTAATATTACTGGATCAGGACAATAATGTTTTGGTCTAAAGATTGGTCTGGAAGACCAATATCTTAGATTATTTGATTATGGATATCCATTTTATAGTTAAGAGGGATGAAAATTTATCATATTACATGCATTTATAATTCTTGAAAGTTTCAAAAAGTGTGTAAGAAGTTTGTGTTAGTAAAAGTGGTTTCTAGGAAGTTCAAGTTGCTTGAAGTTCAAAGAGGTGTGGTAAGATTTTTTGGATGAATCATGATGTCTAACATGGTTAGATGCCTTCCTTGGATAATTTAATTTTCATTGAGTGGTTACATGGCATGGTTTAGGTATTTATTGAGTGCTAGGTATTCATCTTTGAAGACTGGTCAGTTAAAGGTACTTGGAATGAGTAGGAAACAATCCTACTTGGTGGTGTTATGAAGAAAAAGGATGATGAAGATGTTTTTGAGCTAGTGGAGGATGTTTTGAAGATTTTTTTTACATGATTTAATCTTTGGAGGCATGAGAAATATGGATAAATCCCTTAGAGGTATTAGAGTGTCGGTGAAGGAGAAACTAGCCTTTTAAGCCTAGTTGTGCTTGCTTGTTGTTGTCTTGGTGCATTATCGACCCATATAGGTATATCATGATGATTTATATGAGTGTGTATATTTTTATTTAGTTGATATGACTAAAATATATGTTCATGGCCAACCTTGTTATGTTTTTGAGTTGAGCCATGTATTAAAGTGCATGTAATTGTTCATTTTGAACTAGTGTGGTGAGAGGGAAAAAGTGTGAGCTAGGTGTGAGTGTGAAAGAGGTATGAGGGCATAAAGATAGATATTATAGAGTGTGTGAATTTATGAGGAATGTTAAATAGCTAATGTGTAAGGTAAATTGTTCTAATCGGCCCATGAAAGAGCAAGATTGAGTGAAGTAGGAGAGAGTGTGTTTGAAGAAGGTTTTGAGGTGTGTGAGCTAAATTTGTGATCACTATCAGTTGTGTGAGCATCATATCATTAGTGGTATTATATTTAAAACTTGTGTGATGAGTAATATTCATGCAATTCCTTTTTTTTGAGTAATATCAACAAGGGTTTCTATGGGTGGGTGCTTCACTAAACAAATCTTGTGTGATGTGTCATATTCATGAAAGTCATTTGGTTTATGTTATATAATCAAAATTTCAGTGGGGTTTTTTCCCCATTAGGGTTTTCATATTACATCATGTGTTCTTGAGTACTCTCTTATTGAATATTCTTATGAATGGTTGTTTCATGTTAATAAGCACACATTGATGAATGGTTGAATGTTAATGAGTCACACTAGTTAAAGTATTTGAAGTAACATTTTTCAAGGATTGATTCACCCCTAGTCCATTATGTTTCCAAAAATTGGTATCGATCATGTCCTTTTGAATAATTTTAATCACTTGAAGGAGATTTTATTTAATCACAAGTTTTGTTTTATCCGTATGGGAGAAGATATTTTACCATATCAAGGTCCTAAGCTTACAATGGAAATAACTATTACCTATGGAGATTCGAATGAAGGAGCATCTCTAAGTTCACTTGGGTATGAAGGTAATGTTGGACAGATATTGATTTATTAGACTCCATGAAATAAAATGTCAAGGATATCATTTTTGGTGCTTTGGAAGAATGTCCATGATTACCATGGTTTTGGATTGGTTTCAGATAAGGAGTTATGTGGAAAGTTGGAAGACTTGTATGAAGATAAAAATCCTTCTAACCAATGTTGCAAGTAGAAAATCAAAGACTTGCGCACACCAGTCAGAAGTTTCATCACATGCACTTGAATTTTAGAAGAAAACAAATCTACAAAACAACAACAAGACTAAATAGAGCTTAATGAACACAAAGTACCAATAAAATCCTCAATCAAAGAGGCTAAAATTCCTTCTTCCTTTATTGAAGCTCAAGCAAAATTTGTACATAGTGTGGGAATGGAAGAAATTTGAGAGTGGAGGGGAATGGAAGAATTTGGCTATCTCCTTTGTTCTCTCAATACACTCTTGAGTTTACAAAATCAATCACCAACCCTTTGCAATGGGAATGGCATTACAATTTATAGAATGAGAGGTGACTTATCATCTTCCTCATGACCTTTTGAATACCTTAATATTACTTAAGATTGTTCATATTCCACTTTAAATATTTAAGTCCCTTTTATAATAGTAAGGCGACTTAATTTACATTATATTTCTAAATTCATTTAAGTCATATTAAAATGTGCAACCCTCAACATAAAAATATAACATTGAAGAGATACAGTGTCATATGAGGAGTGAAGAGAGAGAGAGATAGAAGAGGAAGAAGAACAATTATGCGAAGGATAAGTTGCTACAGTGGACTTGGCTCCATTCTTTGATTGTTCTCCACTTCGTAATCCGGATAAGGCTTCTGACCCATCAACTTTGGCTTCATATCTCCCTTATAAAAATCAACTTAATATTTTTAGTAAGTATGAGAAATCAAGTCCCCAATCTTCAATTACATGTTGCAGCTCAATTTTCCTCTTTCTCCATGTGTTCCTCGTTCCTTCTAGATCAACTTTCTATTTTTAGCAGGTGCTCGAGGGAACACTTAATATTTTTAGTAAGTGCCAAAAATGTCCATTCTGGTGGATTCTCAGTTGTAGTGCACCTCCAATGTCTTCATCTTCTTCGCAGGTTCTTCTATCAATGAATTTCCCAAAATAACAGTTCCTATGTAGTAGACTCGGCTATTTTTAGAAAGTTTTCCTTTGGGAGTCCGATTGACGTGGAATAAAGTTTTTTTGATATGGGTTTTTTCCCAATATCCTCCATCCGAAATTTCGAGCCACCTTCTTAATAGTCCAGAGATTTTAAAATTGTAATTTTCGGACTGACATTGCTTCTGGCACGGCAAGAATGTATTAATGGACCTCAAAATTGTAGTTCTAGTTTTCTCCTCTATTTGCAAATAAAATTATATTTTTGATGTTTTTTTTTCGCCTAGTGATTCACGTGCAATCTTACTTCGATTCGGAAACTGGTTTGACAGGAAATCCCACTTCTTTCTTCGTTGAGCCGTATAGGATATTTCTTCATTGTGGATGCTCACGCACATGGGGAGAGTTTGAAGGTGTATTCTTGATGGCCTTGGGTATATGAATGAGTATAAAAATACATCTTGTTGTTTCATGCATCCATTTGGGAGATTTCTTCAACTTCTCATTTCATGGCTATGGAGTTTTCTCTGTTTTCTCCTTCTGTGCTCCGTGCTTCTCCTTTTGTGTTTGATGAGGATTCCTTCTAGGACCTGCATGCTTTCATGGAGTGGGAGGGGGAGTGAATTTTTATCAGGTCTGGTTTGAGTTCTTGCAATGGTCGAATGGTCGAGTGATGGAAGAAAGTTGCACAGGAAGTATGGAGGAATGAAGTGCACATACAACTATTAGAAGTTAGAAAAAAAGTGGCACTTGGAAAATTTTCAAAAATATATGCACACGTAGGGCTTGGGTGAATTCTCCCATGCTTGATGTCCTTAACCTCAGAGAGGTGAGGGACATAAAATTCCATGGTGGTCAAGATCATGGCATGTGGCATTTGATCCAATGACGGTGGAATGAAGGAGGAAAAAGATAATTTAAAGCACCTGGAGCCGAAAGGAGGTTACATGGGTCTCTAAAAGACTCCCATGGGGGATAGGTGAATTTTTCAAGGTCTGATGTCCCCAAACTCAGGTGCATAAGGGACTTCAGTTTCGAGGTGGTCATGGAGGTGACACATGGCACCCGATCCAATAAAGAAGGAATGGATGCTCCAAAAATGCACCTAGAGGTCAAACTCGGTCACATGAGTATCCAAATGACTCCCAATAGGGGATGGGAACATTTATCAAGGTATTATGTCCCCCAACTTAGGTGCATAAGGGACATCAAATTACATAGTGGTCCTAGAGCCGACACATGGTGCCCGATCCAACTAGGGGAATGGATGCTCCAAAAATGTACATGGGGGTTGAACCGCCGAGTCCGGAGGTCACATGAGGGTCCAAGAGGTCATATAAGGGATGAGAGGGATTCAATGGGGATGGAAAGAATTTTAAAACCTAGATTTCCCGACCTTGGGGACATGAGGGACACAAAATCCTGCCAGTTCTCCTGGTGGCCGACACGTGTCCTCGCAAACATTTGGCTAAGTCCCGAACTTGTAACATTGATAACTTGAGCTCCCGATGGAATTTTTGGAAAATGTTTATAAGACCCTGACTAGAAATGGAATTCTTAATCCAATGGTGGAGGTATAATGTATTTATTATTCCATTTGATCCCTAAAAAATTGTATTTTTGATTTTGTACTCCACTTGTGCTCGAGAAAAGCTGCACTGACTGATGATGCGACAAAGTGTTGCGAAAAATATTATTTCACCATCATTTAGGTATTGGAATCCTATTTATAGTGATTTTTTCTCCTAAATCCATCCTGAGCTTCCAAAATCTTCTTCAAATGCCCAAAGCATTTGTTTTAGGCCTCAATGTACCGCCTAGGCTTGTGAACCTTATTTTTTACTCAAACTGCGCCAAGTCTTGCAAAACTTTGCCAAACCTTAAAAACTAATTTATATTATGTTTTAAGGTCTTAATTTCATCTCTCAGTTGAATTTTTCCTTCCTGTTACACTCTAGGGATTTGAATCCAATCATGGGAAGGCTAGCGATAGCCCTTCCTATACTTTGCCAAAACATAGTGTCTTTTTAGAACTCCTAAAATCACCTAGGTGGAATGAATAGAATTTCATAAATCACCTAGGGAGAAAATTGAAATCAAATAGGGGTGATCATACTGATGGATTTAACCTAGGGTTCTTAGGAATGATAAACCATAAAAATTTTGCCATAGGGGTATAGTTGTCATGATTGAAACTTACAATTTCCTATTGCACATTTTCACAACATGTCATAATAAAAATGCATGAATCAGGAAATTAGAAGTGGTGAACCTAAAATTTTTGGTGTCCTATAAGACGTAAAAATCATAGGGAAGGAGAACCAAAGACTCAAGGAAACTCTCAATGATATTGAAGACAAAAATGAGGATTGTACTTAGTTGAAAAATCAGGTTAGATTGCTTACTGCTAGTCTCAATTCTAAAGAGGATGAGTGTATCAAGTTTAGTGTGTCCATGAAGAATTTACAATCAGAGCTAGATATAACTTCAAGAAGACTGAAAAATGTATCAAAGGTTTGAAAAGAGCATAAACAACTTAGATGATTTGTGTAGACACCTAAATTTGGTATCTATCCCTTGATCACCTACGTGTGCATATTTATTTTATTCATCCCCCTTATTTAATCAAATTCCCTCTTTAAATTTAATTAATCCATCACCTTTAAATAATATTTAATTAACATCAATTAATCAATTAATTAAATAATCCTCATCCATGCCCTAACCATCTTGTCATTTTGGAATGCTTTCGTTCTAAATAAACATCCATGCTTTTCCCTACACTGTTTCTAACCTTTCTCCACTTCCAACTCACTTACACCTCATCCCTAAACAGCCTCATCCCACCTAATGATTTAAAGCATTCAGTCAACTCATAAAAAGACAATAAATCATGCCAAAAGTAGAAAACTCCGCTCTTTAGGGAAAGTTCCCCCTGATCGATGGCGACCCAAAATTGTCATTTGTCATCGATCCTATAAAGCTACGTGATATTTTTTTCTATTCCCCATCAAATGCATGTGAATTCCCAAGATCTATTATGACCTACTAATAATATCCTATGTTTGAACATTTTATAATCCATTATAAACCTCTCATAACTTCTTGAACATGCATGCATCAATTGTGATTGATCTTTGTGAGATCGTTATCATATTGTATTGCTTTACTTAACTTTTACCATATTATATTTATATTTCTTGTATCTAATATCTTGTAGGTTAAGAAAACAACAACAAAACTCACATTCATCATCAACCTCCTTTCTAAGATCCATACTTGTAAGTTCCTCTTCCAATTTACCTTTTCTCAACTTTATCCAACTCTGTCATAGTCTCCGTTAACCCCGACATGTCACCATCAACTCGACCATATTGAATATTTTATTTATGTTCCATAATATCCTCCCATATCTACATGATCCATGTGCCCTTCCCCTGTCTACTACAATCCTCATCCAGTTCTCTGTTTACATTAAAATCGGCCTATATAGCCATTGAACAGGTCATACATTTCAATCCTTCCCTTTAATCTTTGTAAACTTTCATTTTCCTAGATTTATTTCCTTCACAACTCCTCTCTAGGTTGACTCCAACATATCCATACTTATGTAGCTTCCATATTGCATTCGATCCCACATGACCGTATTTTTCTCGATACTTTTGATCTAGTCTTCCAAGTTTTCATCAACCTACCTCTGCATAGTCTACGTTTTCGTTGACCCAAACTAGGTACATTTAACTTTTAGTTATTTTGATCAGATCAATATCTAAATCAATCATAATTATTTTCAGTTTATTTAATTCTTTCAGGTTTTGAATATTATCGGTTTATATTTTTGTTTATACTTTTTTTTAATAACTGGGTTGACATCTACCGAGGAAGTTAACACTTCTCGGTCCGCATTGTTGGGAAACTCTCACTCAATCCATGTCATCAATATCATTTTCATTATTTTTTATAGGTTTCATTTATTTTTCTGACAGCAAGGATCCATCACCCGGTTTGCACTCATATCACGTCATACATGAGGTAACATAAACCCCCAACATTTCGAGTTTGCTAGTTTCTTTTGTAGCTAGTGCATTAATCTCATTAAGAACGAGAAACTTGGTAAACATGCACTGTGGGACCACCCTTTAGGTGATCTCTTGCATTTTATTTCTTTTTATTTTCTTTTTCCTCTTCTACTAACACTGCAGCATGAGGCTCTGCTTTATTTCTTTCTCGTGTTGGGTTCATGACTTAGATCGTTCATCACTCAAGAAGTGCAGATTAATAGGAAAATCTTTATCTAAGTATTCCTTTATTTTTCCATATTTGCTCCTTTTTGCATCATTAATTCTCACTCATGTCTATGTCATCATAAAATATCACACTTCATCTTGGCTTTAAAGATACCATTATTTTTACATCTTGCTTAATCACATAACTTAAATAGGGGTTTAACCTTCTACATCCCACAATTTATCACACACATCCCTAAACCTCACAAATCAAATTAACACATCAAGACATCCTCCCACCTAGTTAAGCGATTGGGATTTCATCACCAAACAAGAGGTTTCCTTAGACATTCCCAGCCATAACAAACTTGAAACCAAACATAGTTTTCCTTTTCCTAGGCACTGTTATCCATCCCATTTTATTTTCATAGTTTGTAAAATAAATGAAGAATAAAATAGAACCGTCTACTTGAATTGCTTGGGTTAAACTATTTTCATACCCGTATTCACTAATTTAGAAGCCAAGAGAGTTTACATTCCAAGAGAATGGAATAAAAAATTTCTTCGAAGGATTCCTTATCTCAAAAAAATGTTCTCTACAACAATTACCTCATTTATGCCCTTGATTACCACTTTTATGAGCACTCAACCTCTTCTTGAAGTCTCTCACCCATCCCCTTATTCACACTACAACTTTAGGTGAGAGTATCCCATTCTTGTACCACTAATATATCCCGTCTAGAATAACTACCACACCATCTATTCGATCGAATATTTTGGACCTTCTAATGTCCCTATCAATGATACCATGTTAAGAGCTTTTGGATTTTGATCCAATTTCACTCCAAGATTATCTCTTTAGGAGATCAACTGAGATTCCCCTATATGGCCCACCACTCCAACAAATTTACCTTTATCAAGCCAATCCCCAAACTACCCAATTTATAGGTAATAATATTTCTATAGCTCACCTTGATTCATCTTCCACCAATCACCCATCTCATCAAACTACCCAAATATTCAAACCTATTCCTCAAAACATTTTTCTAATTAACATGACAATGAACATTACTCTTCCCCTCACCTCTTTAGTTACTATTTCTACTAGTTTCCCTAGCCAATACTACTAAACATCATATCCCCTTTCCGGATAGTGTTATCTTCACACATATAACATGCTTGTCAATACTTCTAACCCCTTTTCACGAGTGCTTTACATTATCCAATTATCTAACCCCTTTCAACAAAAATTTCAACCTACTTATAACCACATTCCCACTCGGTATTTTCTATAGCAGCCTACACAATCCCAAAATCCTATCATGTTCCCATCTCCCAACAATAATTCTTTCAACAACCACCCTTTCAATCACATCCCATGGTTTACACTCACACCAAAAAAATTCCCCAAACACATACACATCCACAATTTCATCCAACCACTTCTTACATGCAACCGCCACCTCTCATCCCCCAACAAAATATTTTGAATGATCCCATGCATGCCCTCGTGAATAGGTTAGCTAACCTTGAATCCATTACTTTAGCAACCAAGGTCTCATTATCATATGAGAAAATTTGTAACGAGCCTATTCACCCATCTGTACCAATTAAACCATATCCTCTACACTGGGAATTACAAAAATTTCAAGTTTAACAACAAAGAGGATCCACAATAACACCTTCGTGCATTTAAAAATGCATGTTATATTATTGCACACAATCAGTACTTGATGCTCCACACTTTCCCCATATCCTTGTTTGGTCCCCTGGTTGGTGGTACAATAGTATTCCTCAATATTCAATATTTTCCTTCTCCTAACTCACTCAATTATTTCTAGAACACTTTTTTATTAACATTGTGCAAACAAATCCATCAATGATCTATATGCCATCCTACAATTTGAATATGAATCCATTATATATTTTTTCACGTGATGGTGCATCATCATAAACCAATTATCCTTTCCTCTTCCCTAATATAATCTGATCGATCTATTCTCACGTTCATGTGAAAGAATATATCTTCAAATTTACAAATCCAATCATTCCAAATGTTCTACGAGGCCTTCACCATGGCCTACAAGATTGAAATGTGTGCCCTCAAGGAGGGCCATTTAAAACTAAAATCAAATAAACCCAAACATGAATTTACTAAACCACCCACACCAAATGAAAAATCAAAGGCATTAGCCAATGATGTAGTTATTAAATCATCTCATGCATCTATATCTCACACATGGACTCAACAATGATTCACTCGAATAACGCCTAACTACACTCCCCGAGAGTCATACATTACAATATTATTCAAATTGATGGTATTAAACCTTATCACTCTTCTTCATATCCGACCAATTGATGATTCAAGACCGAAACCTATGTGGTATCGTGAAGACCATTATTACAAGTATCACCAATTCTGAGGCCATGACATAGAAAGATGTCATACTTTCAAGAGTGAACTTCAAGTAAACATTCTAAATGCTTCACCTAATCAACCACTTGACATATTTAAACAACCTTTCCCAATCATACACCGACAAGCCAATATACCACTTCTACTACAACCCAAGCACCTAATGCTCATACTATAAACACCCTGAACACTACTGATCAGGAACCTATCCCATCCAAAACTTCCTATCATTCATCATTGATCATATCCATTCCTTTTGATATCCTTCCTACATCTATTATACCTACATCTGTCTTGATGTCCACTCCCACATATATAACTTATAGAACCCCGTTAGAAAATATATCATTTATACCCTTAAAGACATTCATAAAGAAACCATTTAATCATATTTCCACATATGGTGTTGGTCCTTCGTCAACTTCCTTACCTATCTCACTTGTTAGATTTAGAATTAGAACAAGAAACAATTTTTGGCTCCCATAGTGGGGCACGTTTTGTGCATCCCACTCAAACAAATTTAATTGAATCGGAATCAATAACACCTGGTAGACAAAGATACAAACAAGGTCAAATAGCATGTGATGTTGAAGATCTAGATTTGAAATTGTTGAAATAACAAGGTTTTGAGCGGACTCCAGGAAAGAAGGAGAATAAGATCGACAAGTACTCTCTGTTAAATATAGAATTGTAGGAAACGTTGGATCCTAAACACAATCAAGCCCTAACATTCATGCTTTAGTGCTTGCTGGAGTTGTGGTCCCTTTTCAAAAATTCTTTCCTATAATGGTTGCACCTTTACCTTGGGGAAACAGGTTGGGCCTCCGGCTCTTCCTCCACCACTACATGATTTACCCAAAGGAAGTAGGAAGAATTTTCCAAAGTTTAGGGGTGACAGAAATTACACCTAGATGAACACATTGTTGCATTCATTGTAGCATGTGTAATGCTCATAGTAGAGCATGAAGATGTTTTTTTCATCTTCTTTTGAAGACCCTACAAGACAATGTTGTTGATTGGTTCTATCATCTCCCATTAGTACTATCATTGAATGGAATTCCATGAGAACTTAATTTGAGAATAATTTCAAACGTCTTTGAGGAATTGCATACTCTCCTTTATTATATTTCTCAAATAAAGAAAAAATCATATGAGCCCATGTGAGATTTTGTGGTGAAATTCAACAAACTCATCAATAAAATTCCAGCACCACCGCCTTTATCGACCAAATTTAAAAATGCTTATACCTAAATGCCCATTACCAAGTAAGATATAATTTTAGAAGATCCAATATTGCTACTCTGGATGTTGATCAACGGTTGGATATAAGTGTTGATGATGATCTGATAATGTCTCAGCAAATTGCAAAAAGAGCCCCCTAAGTCTAATGCATCCTCGTGAACCGAGTTCGGATCAACTAGTGCAGAAATTTGAAAACAATCTCATACCTATCAAAAATAAATTGGCTCAAAATATCCTTTACAAGGAAATCCTCGAGGAAGAATTTTGTTTTCATGCAAATTTGCAATATGGAAACCGACAATTTACGAGCACGACAACTATATTCCAAAGTCACATTTTTCAAGTTCCATCATTCAAGGATACCTCGGCTCTATCCAAGTAAGTCTAAGTGACCTCCCAAATAATGTTCTATCATCCCCTAGCTGATTTAGGAAAGTCTATTCATTCACCCTAGATGATTTTAGGAGTTCTAAAAGATGATATCTTCTCGCAAGATTGGGAAGGGCTATCGCCCTTACCTAGGACTAGATCAAACCCCTGAAGTGAAATGGAAGGGGAAAATTCAACATGGAGGTGAATGGAAGACCTTAGAACATAATGGAAATAATTTTGGAAGGCTTGGGGAAGATCTGAAATACTTGGAGCAGGAGTAAAAATAGGGTTCATAAGCCTAGGCAATTCACAGCCTAAAAAACTGTTGGGCTTCAAGAAGATTTTGGGAGCTCCGAATAATGTTATAAGTAAAAAAAAACACATCAGAAATATAATTCCAAGCCCTACATTATGGTGAAATCATATGTTTCACAACACTTTGGCGCATCAGGTCTGCAGGAAGGTTTTCTCAGGAATAAATGGAGTACCTAATCTAAAATCCAAATTTTTAGGGAAAAATGTAAGAATCAAGACATGAAACCCTCACCATGGGATTAAAAATTAAATTTAATAGTTAGGATCATATAAAAAAATTCCAAAAAATTCGTCCATCGGGAGCTCAAGTTATCATCAAGTTATCACTCACACAAGTTCAGACTTAGCTTAGTATTTGGGAGGACACATGTCAACTTCAAGAGCTCTGATAGGATTTTGTGTTCCTAATGTCCCTTAAGGTCAAGAACATCAAGGTTAGAAAAGTGCACCCAGCCCCCTTTAAGCACTCTCATCCCCCCATGTGACCTCTCGAGACCTTCATGTGACCCCGGACTTGACAGCTTCATCCCCCAGTGCATTTTGGAGCATCCATTTTCCGCCTTTGGATCAAGCACCACGTGTCAGCTCCAGGACCACCATGGAAACTGATTTCCCTCATTTACCTAAGGTGAGGGACATAAAACATGTAAAAATGTTCCCATCCCTCTAGGAGAGTGTTTTGGTCACCCATATGACCAGTTTCCAGCCCCTTGGTGCTTTAAAGCTGATTTTGGAGCACTCATTCCCTATCGTCGGATCACCACCACGTGTCATCCTCTTGACCACCATGGAATTTGATGTCCCTCATGTCCCTGAGGTTAAGGAATCAAACATGAAAAATTCACCCAACTCCAACCAAAATTTGAAAAAATTCTAATCTTAGTTGCTTCTTTCTTCTCCATTACTAAAAAACTCCAGAGAAACACTAGTCCACCACTCCACCATTTCCAAAGCTTGAACTAGATCCATTACAAAACATTATCCTTCACTCCATGATGGAACATAGGTATCATAAGAATAATTCATTGAGATAAGAAGAAGAAATGAAGAAGAACAACGGAAATCCCCATTGCCATGAAATCAAAATTTGAAGAAATCTTCCAAACCGGAGCACGGATTGACAAACCATTTATTGTTGAGTTCTTCTCTCTTGAAGGCCATTAAAAAATCATATTCAAACCTCCAAATTTTCAGCAAGAATTCTCACAATGAAATAAATCCTCTTTTCGGCTCTACGAAGGAAAAAGCTTGATTTCCCATCAAACCGGTTACCAGATTGAAGAGAAATTTCATGTGAAGCACCATAATGAAAAACCTATCACAATGGAGTTGATTTCATTGCATGAATGAGAAAAAAACAGACCTGAAAATTTCAAGCTCCATTAATGGCCACCATGACATGACATAGTAGTGGAAAAAATCAGCAAGCTACCTCTCCACTTCTCAAGGTTCCAGTGGGTGAAATCACCCAAAATTAGAGGAATGATCATTGAAAATCTAGTTTCACGTGAACTAGTTTTCACACCATGAAGTCCCTATTTTTTAGGGATATGGAGGGCTATGTTTTTTATCATCATTCTTCCCTCTTCAAAAAAATTTCAAATTCCCAAAGATCCGATGGTGAAATCATCTGAAAATTGGAGGGAATGATCGTTTAAAAATCTAGTTTCACGTGAACTAGTTTTTGCACCATGAAGTCCCTATTTTTTAGGGATATGGAGGACTGAATTTTTTTGTCAGTATTCTTCCCCACCAATGAAAAACATCATTTTCCCACTTGTTCAAATGAAGGAATTACTCAAAATTTGAGCGTGGAACCTTGGAATAAAACCCAAAATTTTAAGACCCATTTTTGTCACAATTTGACATTCGTGGCGCACTTACTAAAAATAACATGTCTCCTTGCATAGGGGTCTATTACTTTGGGTAAACCACCATTTGAAGATTCCATGAATAAGGTTTTGAAAAAAAGGAGGATCATCAAGAAAATCATCAAAAAGGTCATCTCGGCTCACAATTCACACTTACTAAAAATAGTAAGTTACACTCAAAAAGTAGTTTTGGCACAATGGGTCATTAAGGATAATCATTCAGGGGATCATCATTGTCATCATAGGAATTTCTTATTGAGAGATTTTTAATTCATAGTGTCATTCGAGATCCATCTTAGTTCATTCAACTTGTGTGAAGTTGTATTCATGTGAGCTAATTGGAGGAGTTTTTAAACACTCATTCGAAGTGCTGTGAGGAGTTCAATATTTTTTCCATGAGTTTGAAGTTTCATTTTTCATTGCATTTGGAGCTTTCCATCAATGAGGATCATTATGGTTTCATCAGGTGACATCTCCTCTTCTTCTTCTCTCTCTCTTTCTCTCTCTCTTCCCCAACTTTATCTCCCTTTCAAATGTTCTAATTCTTCATTGGGGTTTGCACTTTTTGATATGCCTTTAAGTCACCTAAAAGTGACTTTAGAAACATAATGTAAATTAAGTCACCTTGATTTTATAAAAGGGACTTAAATATTTGATAGGAATATGAATAGTCTAAAGTTAGAAATAAGGCATATGGAGGGTCATGAGGAAGATGATAAGTCACCTCTCATTCTATAAATTGTAACGCCATTCCCATTTCAAAGGGTTGGTGATTGATCTTGTAAACTCAAGAGTGCATTGTACCTAGAGAAAGAAAAGGAGATAGCCATTTTCTTCTACTTTCCTCCACTCTCAAATTTCTTCCATTCCCACACTATGTACAACTTTTGTTTAAGCATCAATACAAGAAGAAGGATTTTGTATCCTTTTTGATGAGGATTTTTAAAACTTTGAGTTCACAATATTTATCTCATATTTTTTTTTTTATATGGTTGTTTCTTCTCATAAATGCATGTGTTGAAGTTTCTAACTAGTGTGTGTAGGAATCTGATTTCCTACCTATAACATTAGTTCCCCTATCTCATTTCTCACTCCCTTTCCCACTTTTCAAATAAATTCTTCCCTAGAAAGAGATTGCTAGCTTTTTCAGTAGGGTTAGTGGAGTGCCCTTGTTGGATCCCCGATCAAAAGGCCACCACATAAATCCACATTTTCTCATGCATACATATACGGTAGTTATGCACTAGTTAAGTATAGGGACTTAGATTCCCGTTGTGCAAGAAATCCACAAGTTTTCCACCTCACACTAATTTTTTTGCCCACCGTGGGGTAGATTTAGCATTTGCATTGCACCCCACCCACAAGGTTTGAAAATTTAAAAAATCAAATATTGAAAAATTATAAAATAGATTCTGAAACCTCAAAGATACACTCAATGATTTTTGCACAAGGTTTCAAATTCCAAATGTTCCCACTTAAAATTTCCAAAATATAAAGGAAGATACACCAAAGTCAAGTTGAGAGGTGTTACTTATTCTAATTTTTAAGGTTTGCAAAATCAGCAAGAATGAATTAGAAATAATCCATACTTTTCTCTCAAGCCTTCTCCATCCAGTCTTTTCATATTCCCATTGCAAATTTTTTTTCACAAATTCTATCTTTGAAAAAGTATTTGAGTTCCCAAGCAAGAGCTAAAATAGAAGAAAAGAAACAAAATGCAGACGAAGAAGAAAGACCTCAACCCATTGTTCCATGGGGAAGGAATACAGCCCACTTGCTTGCTCTTGAACCCCCTCTTCACGATCTACCAATGAGTTCCCACAAGAACTTTCCAAAGTTCAAAGGTGACAAAACACAACATCATAAAGAACACATCACTTCTTTCATGACATCATGTGGAATTCTTGGTGTCTAACATGAAGATGTTGTTGTGAGATTGTTTCATGGAGTCCCTCCAAGAAAAAACAAGAATAATGGTTTTATCTCCTACCTTCCCATCCATCACTAGTTGGGATGACATCAAGATGCCTTTGAAGAAATATTTAAATCAACTGAAGACTTTCAAGACCTCATAGTGCATATTGGCTCAAATGAAGAAAGGAGAAAGTGAAACTATGAGAGACTTCATGGCTCATTTTGAATAGTTGCTTTGCAGGATACCTGAAGAGGATTCACCATCTGAAAACAATGTCAAGAGATTCTTCATCAATGCTCAATCACCGGAGGTAGGATTTTTCTTACAAATATTTCAACCAAGGAATGTATAGAAGCACAAAGGATGGCCATTGAACTTGATGATGATCTCATCCTATCTGGAAAGATCAAGAATCCCTCAAAGGGTAAAGCCCAACATCCTGAGATGAGAGAACTAATCCATTAATGCATAAAATGGTGAATGAGATGGCATCTTTGAAGAGGGAATTATTTGAATGGATATCTTCCCAAGAAGAAAAAAAAATCAAATTGCAGGAGCACTCAAAGGCTTGCCTTGGAGGCCCCACCCATGAATGTAAAATTATAGATTTCAAGAAAGTGAAGAGATTTTGAACAAGAAAGTGAAGGTGATGATTTCATAGAAGTTGATGAGCTTGAGAATGATACACAAATAAGATTCTGTGAGTATTCTTGAGGTGATGAAGAAGATGAAGAAGATGCCCAATTTCTCATGTGTGGTATTCACTCATTCTCGTATGAGAGAAAAGAGCATCTCCTCCACCGCTACTAATAAAAATAAGGTTGATGATCCTCCTGTGGTGACTCCACAAAACAAAATAATCATTCGAGGATCTTCACTTCCACCTTCCATGGAGTCTACATTGTTGAAGCCTGATCCTATAACAAGTAAGAAGGCTCCCACTTTTCCAAGTAAGTCTTTTGATGCCTCTTCCAATTCTAAATCCAAATCTGCTCCTACAAAATCTAATACCTTGAAATCTCCTAGTGTGCCTTTCAAAATACCATCCATTCCTCAAACATCAAATCCTACTCCTAAGCCTATCCAGACTCCAAAATCAGTCCCTTCACCCCCCTTGTCTCGCATCTTCTCCTTTTGATTTCATAGAATATGCGAACAAAGCCAAAGTCCAAATTACTAAAACTAAATATTTGAGGACTCATCCTAAACAATTTGAGAGGTTTTTCGATACATCAAAAATGGTAGTCTAACACCCAATGATGTAGCTCATCATCCTAAAGGAGTACTACCAAACCCACCTACACCTCCCTCATAGAACATGCTTTCTCTGAGTGCATCAAAGACTGATAAATTTGAACCTTTCTATGTCTCCCTTCTTGTTGGAGAATATGTACTTGAACAATTGCATAATAGATTCTGTGCCTTAGATAACATGATGCCTTTGAAGGTTTCTAAAGCTCTCAAACTCACCATGACTCCACCTAGTGGATCTTGTTACTCTTTGGAGTCAAAAAGGTCCCACTCATAGGGAAGGTCAAAGATGCACAGGTGGCTCTCTCACCATATTTCTAGACAAAAAATTTCAATGATGATTTTGGTAGTAGATGTCCCAACCTCATTCGAATGTTGTTGAGTAGAAATTTTCTACCAAGACTTGGGAGGGAAAATTTAGATGAATTGGTCATTCTACAACCATACCAATGAAGGGAGACATGGAGAAATTACTTCTAGAAAATAAGATGAGGTACACTATGTAAAGTCCAAAAGCCCAGAAGCTAACATTTTGTACCAAGGTAGTAGGTGGATGAATCACTTTGTGGTGACCGAGGAGGAAGAGGATATCCCCATCTTGATAGGCCTAAACATGCCTTCCCAAAGAGATTTGGATTTTGAAGAAGCATTGAGGAGATTCAAGTTACAAGAGGACAACTCTGAATTTCTAGATGATGCAAACCATGAAGAAGAGGAAATGGTTCTTGGTGATTTTCAAGTAGAAAAATCAGCATATGTGTGTATCTATGATGAGGAGATATTTCTCATTCCCATTTGAAGATGAAATACTCCCTAGATCATGTTACCCAGGAAGATACCAAGCACTATGCAATGAGCCCTCAAACAATGGGAAAGAACCATCTGTACAAGAACTACTAGAGCCATGGAAGAAAAAGAGGACCCCAAGCTTAGTCTCAAACTCTAATGCAAGCCATGAATATGCAAGACAAACATGAAGCTGACTTGGAAGCCTCAACCAGTGTGAAGGTTGGCTATGTTGAAACAAAGCAAGATGTGAAATATGATGTCCCTCTCAAACCAATGGTTGATGGATACAATGATGAAATGAGGTGTTTTCTTTCCCATTCAAAGAGGAAGAACCTTTCCATGATAAAGAAACTAAAGAAAAGAGTTTTGAGACCTCTGAAGATGAAGCTCTTTTCGATGAAGGATCGGTAGAGTGCAGCAATTCCCAAAATGATGAGGTAATCCTCTAGATAGTTTCCTTGAGCTACAAAATAAAGATTCTTCAAAGGCATATAAAGATGAGCTATAGGAAATGATGAAGCATAACTCTATGCAAGAAATATTGATGCTAGTAGAAGTTTGAAGACCCTAAGCTGATTCTTGATCTCTTCACTCACTGTCATGGGATATACAAGACAAGTATGAGTTTACCTCTAATCCTCCCATCAATACTCAAATGCCTCTCACAATGGAGTAGAGATAAAGGATGAATCAAATGTTTCTCATGGAGAAGATGTCAATGAGCATAGACCCGGAAAGAAAGTAACTTAGAATATTCAAAGGAATTGGAAAAAATCAGCTTTGGGGGTGATAGATGCTCGATGGAGAATCAACTATATGGATAAACATGGAAGGAAACTAGCACTATGAAACTGATTTCAAAGAAAATGAAGGTAGTGGAATTTCCAAGCAAGGACCTAAGCATCAAGAAGCTCACATGGACTCACTCCTACAAGTACAAGACAATCATGTGAAAGCACCTATTTTCATAAAAATTGAGGAGGAGGGTACTTTCTGAACCCATCAACAGCTTCACAGAACATCATCATTCAGTGTTTCCTCTTCAAGGGTAACTTTTGAGAAATGAAAAGTGCTTCAGTGAAAGTGGGTTGTCCCCACCTTGTACCATAGGTGATTGTTAGGTGTGTTTCCTTTTTATTGTGTGTTTTTCCCTTGTTTTTTGTGTTGTGTGTTTCCTTTCCTTTTTTTTGTGCGTGTGTGTTTTTTTCCTTCTTCTCTCTCTCTCTTGTTGTAAGTTGTACATGACTCTATGGCCCAATGGATAAGGCATTGGTTAATGAATTATATGGTCTAAAATTGAGATTCTGGATTCCCATGTCATGTCTTCACTATGCTCATTCCATGTCATGTCCCCAAGCTAGAGCCAGTTGTTGTCATGCAAATGTGCAACAGGAAATTGACAATTTCCAAGCACAAAACTATACCCTAGTGTCAAAATTTTCAAGTTCTATCATTCCAAGATACCCCAACTCTATCCATTAAGTCCAAGTGACCTCCCAAATAATGTTCTATCATCCCCCTAGGTGATTTAGGAAATTCCATTCATTCCCCTAGGTGATTTTAGGAGTTCATTTGAAAAGATGCTATCTTCTAAGCAAGATATTGGGAAGGGCTATCACTGGCCTTCCTAGGACTAGATCAAACCCCTTGGAGTGAACAAAAGGGAAAATTCAACATGGAGGTGAATTGAAGACCTTATAACATCATGGAAATTATTTTGGAAGGTTTGGGAAGTTTTGAAAGACTTGGAGCAGTTTGAGTAAAAACAGGGTTCACAAGCCTAGTAGTTCATGCCTAAAACAACTGTTGGGCTTCAGAAGAAGATTCTGGGAGCTCTAGATGGAGTTAGAAGTAAAAAAAACATCTATAAAATAATTCAAATCCTACATGATGGTGAAATCATATTTTTCACAACACTTTGGCATCAGGTCTGCAGGCAGTTTTTCTCAGCATAAGTGGAGTACCAAATCAAAAATCTAATTTTTAGGGATCAAATGGAAGAATAAAGACATGATACCCCACCATTGGATTCAAAATTCATTTCAAGTCAGATCATATAAAATTTTTCCAAAAATTCCATCGAGCTCAAGTTATCATTGTCACAAGTTCAGGACTTAGCCAAATTTTAGGGAGGACACGTGTCACCCGAGAGCCTAGCGGGATTTTGTGTCCTGAAATCCCTCAAGGTTAGGGACATCAAGGTTGGAAAATTTTCCCATACCCCCTTGAATCCCTCTCATCCCCCATGTGACCTCTGGGACCCTCATGTGACCTCCAGACTTGACAATTCAACCCCCAGTGCATTTTTGGAGCATCCATTCCCTGTCGTCGGATCAAGCGCCACGTGTCAGCTCCAGGACCACCGTGGAAACTTATGTCCCTCATGTCCCTAAGGTGAGGGACATAAAACATGGAAAAATGGACACCCATCCCTCTAGGAGAGTGTTTTGGTCACCCATATGACCTAGTTTCCAGCCCCTCGATGCTTTAAAGCTGATTTTGGAGCACTCATTCCCTATCCGTTCGGATCGCCGCCACATGTTGTCCTCTTGAACACCATGGAATTTTATGTCCCTCATGTCCCTAAGGTTAGGGAATCAAACATGAAAAAATCACCCAAATCCAACCCAAAAATTTGAAAAAAAATTTCTAACTATTAGTTGCTTCTTGTTGCTTCTCCATTACCAGAAGAAAACTATAGAGAACACCAGTCCACCACTCCACCATTTCCAAAGCTTGAACCAGCTCCATTACAACACATTATCCTTCACTCCATGATGGAACACATGTCTCATAATAATAATTCATCAAGATAAGAAGAAGAAATGAAGAACAGAGAAGAAGAATAGTGGAAATCCCCATTGCCATGAAATCAAATTTGAAGAAATCTTCCAAACACAGCAATTGATTGAAAACTGTTTTTTGTTGAGTTATTCTCTCTTGAAGGCCATTAAAAATCATATTCAAACCTCCAATTTTCAGCAAGGAATTCTTATAGTGAAGAAATCCTCTTTTCGGCTCTATGAAGGAAAAATCTTGATTTCCCATCAAACCGGTCACCGGATTGAAGAGAAATTTCACGTGAAGCACCATAATGAAAAACCTATCACAATGGAGTTGATTTCATTGCAAATGGAGAAAAAAAATAGACCTAAAATTTTAAGCTCCATTAATGGCCACCATGACACAATAGTGGAAAAAATCAGCAAGCTACCTCTCCACTTCTCAAGGTTCCGTGGGCGAAATCACCCGAAAATTGGAGGAAATGATCGTCGAAAAATCTAGTTTCACGTGAACTAGTTTTTGCCATGAAGTCCCTATTTTTAGGGATATGGAGGGCTTGTTTTTATCAAAATTCTTCCCTCTTCAAATAAATTTTCAAATTCTCAAAGATCCAACAGGAAAAATCATCAAAAATTGAGGGAATGATCGTTGAAAAATCTAGTTTCACGTGAACTAGTTTTTGCACCATGAAGCCCCTATTTTTTAGGGATATGGAGGACTGATTTTTTTGTCATATTCTTCCCCCAATGATGAAAACATCATTTTACCACTTGTTCAGATGAAGGAATTACTCAAAATTTGAAGCGTGGAACCCTGGAATAAAACCCAAAATTTCAAGACCCATTTTGTCACAATTTGACATTCATGGCACACTTACTAAAAATAGCATGTCTCCTTACATAGGGGTCTGTTACTTTGGGTAAGACACCATTTGAAGATGCCATGAATAAGGTGGTGAACACAGGGAGCATCACAGACAAGGTCATCAAAAAGGTCATCTCAGCTCGTAATTCACACTTACTAAAAATAGTAAGTTACACTCAAAACATAGTTTGGCACAATGGGTCATACTAATGGATAATCAATTCATGGGGACATCATTTTTGGGAGAATCCTAGCCATTTTTCACCTAGGGCATTTGAGATCCATGTTAGTTCATTCAACTTGGTGAGATTTTCATGAGCTAATTTGGAGGAGTTTTTAAATATTGCAAGGAGTTCAAAGATTCAGAGTTTCATGATTTGGAGATTTCCATCATCGAGGATCAATCAACAGGATCATTAGACTTCATCGGGAAACATCTCCTCTTCTTCTTCTCTCTCTCTCTCTCTCTCTCCTCTCCCCCAACTTTCTCTCTCTTCAAATGTTCTAATTCTTTGTTGGGGTTTGCACTTTTTGATATGCCTTTAAGTCACCTAAAAGTGACTTTAGAAACATAATGTAAATTAAGTCACCTTGATTTTATAAAAGGGACTTAAATATTTGATAGGAATACGAATAGTCTAAAGTTAGAAATAAGGCATATGGAGGGTCATGAGGAAGATGATAAGTCACCTCTCATTCTATAAATTATAACTCCATTCCCATTTCAAAGGGTTGGTGATTGATCTTGTAAACTCAAGAGTGCATTGTACCTAGAGAAAGCAAAGGAGATAGCCATTTTCTTCTACTTTCCTCCACTCTCAAATTTATTCCATTCCCACACTATGTACAAATTTTGTTTAAGCATCAATACAAGAAGAAGGATTTTGTATCCTTTTTGATGAGGATATTTTAGAAACTATGAGTTTGTAATCTTATCTCATCTTGTTTCCATTTGCAGGGTTGTTTCTTCTCATAAATGCATGTGTTGAAGTTTATAACTAGTGTGTGTAGGAATCTAATTTCCCTACAATATTAGTTCCCTATCTCATTTCATTAGTTCCCCTAGATTTTTCTCATTTGCTGTGTTGGATCATCTCGAAAGGCCACTACATAAATCCACATTTTTCATGCATGCACATACGACAACTACATCGGTTAAGTAGAGGGACTTAGATTCCCAAAGAGTTGGAAAGAATTCAAAAGTTTTTCCACCCAAAAATAAGAAAGAAGTGTTACAAAATGACGAGAAAGTATAAGGAAGTACCAATTAAAATTCCAAAGTGATTTTAAAAAGAGGAGATCCTTTCCTCACAACCTTCACCCAAAAATAAGAAATGATAACACTCCTCCTACTTCCTCCCATGTACTTGAAGCCAATAAAGCTTTAACCACTTGTATCCAAAACAATCCCAAATACTAAAGTTGACAAGCCTAGGTTCCCTACCTCCTCCAATATGAACATCCTATCTTCCTCAGGATCATTTGATATAATTGATCATATCTGAAAAACCAAAATCCAAATTTCGAAGCTGAGTTCTACTAGACGCATCCCGATGCCTTTTCTCAGGTTGTCAAATTTGTCAAATCCAATCCTACACCCACCACTTCTAAAGGCCTTTTACCTACTCCCACCTCTTCACCCCAGCAAAATATCATGGCTATAGCCCCTTCTACAATTGAAAAAATTGATCCTTTCTATGTCACATTACTTATAGCTGGTCATAGACTCAATAATTGTGTCATTGACTCAAGAGCATCAGATAACGTAATGCCAGCTAAAGTTGTTCATACTCGGGCTTGACCTTAACTCACACTTTTGGATCATGTTATTCTATGGAGAGTAAGGAGGTGCCATTGGTAGGAAGGATCAAAGAAACACAAGTTGCCTTTTCCGCTTTCCCTGAGAAAAGAGTCAAGGCTACTATTCTAGTGGCAGATATTCCCCCATCTTATGGCATGTTGTTAAGTAGAAATTTTTGTAAAGAAGTGGGAGGAGAAATTTAGATGGATTGGTCACATGCCCTCATTCTAGTGAATGGGAAAGTTAAGAAATTATTTCCTGAAAAATGAACTGAGTATATTGTGCAGAAAATAAATGACCCTAAAGCACAAATTATCTATGAAGACATGGGTCATGGTAATTACATGATATTTTTAGAAGATGAGGTGAAGGCCCCTCGAGTTATAAAATATGATCCTAATGGTGTCCTGACTGTTGAATTTTATGGTAGTTTCTCATCAACTAGTTATGGAGAAGGTGTGGTGTTGTTCTCCATTGAAAACAAGTCTTCTCCTTCTCCTATAAGCTTCAATTTGAAAACACAAATAATACAACAAAATATGAAGCTCTTCTTTTAGGACTAGCCATGGCAAGGAAATGGGACTTAAGAATATTTTGAATGAGATGATGTAAATCTCATTTTTAAATAAGTCGGAGGGATTTTCCAGGTTAATAACAAGAGACTAAATAATTATAGAAACCTTATGTGGGATTCAATTGAGTTACTGGATGATTTTTCCATTGAAGTTGTACCGAGAGAAAAGAACACCAGAGATGATGCTTTGGTTGTCTCGGAATCCTTGTTGATCCCTCACCTTGACTTTTCTCAGAAAATTTTATGATTGAGATGATACATAGGCCAAGTGTGTTAGATAATGTGAACAATTGGAAAGTATTTAATGATGATCAACATTTTCTCTCTTTCCTTGAGCTTCAGGATAATTTCAATGGCTTATATTTCAAGGAAGTGAGGCCCTTCCTCATTAATATGTGCCATCTACGGTAAGGATTCAAGAGGAATCCAATAAAGATGTATGTATTAGATTGAAAGGTAACAAGATTCCCAAGGGACTAGTAATCCTAGAATATTTGTTTGATAAACATGACAAATATATAAAGACAAAGGTCTCACATGGAGTTCATCAATCAATAGAGTATGAAAAGATCAACATTGGAAGAAATAAAGAACCCAAGCTTTTCAATATTGGCAAATGCTACACCCAGGAGGAAAGGAATAAAATGATAGATTTATTAAGAAGGTATGTGGATGTACTTTCCTACTCATATGATGATCTGAAATATTTTAAACCAAGAGAAATGCAGCATTATATTCCTCTGAAAACCAAGGATCAAGCCTTTCTCGGTAAAAACAAAGGCAATACAACCCTAAAATTGTAGATACCATTTATCAAGAAATTCAGAATCTTTTAAAGGAAAAGATAATTTTTCCAATTCATCACTCAGCTTGGGTGGCCAACATTGTGCTAGTAAGGAAAAATAATGGTGAGATTTGAATTTGCGAGATTGTCAAAATCTAAACCAGCCTCCTTAAATATAATTATCCACTCCCATGATGGATCCGATCCGCAAGCTATTACCGCTCCAAATTTTGTCTATTTTGGATGGTTTTTCATGTTATAATCAGATTGAAGTTGATGTCCTGGTCAACATAAAACAAAATTCACAACCCCATAGGAAATTTTTATTATAAGAGGATGCCCTTCGATCGATTAATGCTAGTGCCACTTTTCAATGGGCCATGGATTTTTCTTTAGATATTTGAAAGGAAAATGTATCATTGTACATATCTGGATGATTTAACTATCTTCTCAAAGAGAAGGGAAGAACATTTCCAACATCTTGAAGTTGTTCTTCAAAGCTGCAGGATCATGGGATATCTCTGTACTCAAAAACATCTATTTTTGGTGTCACTAAAGGCAAGATTCTTGGTCATATCATCTATAAATAAGGAACCAAGATATATCCATAAAAAATTCCAGGATATTCAATGAATCCCTCTCCCCACAAGTAAAAAAATGTGTGGATTATTTTTTTCGAAAGATGAACTTTCTAAGAAGATTAATCCCGATTTTATAGAGTTAACTATGAGTATAAACTGAATAATGAAAGGAAATCAATCCTTTTGCTGGACACACGAGGCAAAAAAGCATTTGAAAGTTTCAAGAAAGCCATCGCCAGACCCCAACTCTTTCTTGCCCGCATTTTGAGAAAGATTTCTTAATCTATTGACGCCACCGAGAATACTTTGGTTGTTATTCTAACACAAAAGAATCATGAGGGTTGTGAAGTACCCATTGCTTTCATGAGTTATGTTACGAAAGCTCATGAATATAAATATACTCAAATAGACAAACATGCTTTTACTATGGTTAAGAAAGTCAAATAGTTCTATTTCTATATCTTCAGTTCTCACTCTATTGTCTTTATACTTGATACAACTGTTAAATCCATTCTCACACAACAAGAGTTAAAGACTAAAATAGGAAATTGGGTGGAAAAGGTACAAGAGTATGATTTGTACATCAGACCAACTAAGTTATTCCAAGGCAAAGGACTCTATGAATTGATCACTAAAGGTGCCAAGATGATCCTCCAAAAAAAGATGCAAATATTCCCATTGTTCTTATTCTCAATTTAACTCGATGAATGGTATGTTGATACTACCCATTTTATAAATGGATAATTAACATCTCATCTAAATGCTAAGGAAAAGAGAGCCATTAAGCTGAGATATGCATACTATGTACTTTGGGACAATTCTATATTCAAAAGAGTGATTGATGGAATGTTTCTCAGATGTGTGGATAGAGAACAACATAAAAGGTTTCTTAGAGCATTTCATGATCAAGCTTGTGGAGGAAATTTCTCATCTACTATGATTGCTCATAAAATCCTTCATGTAGGATATTACTAGCCAACCTTGTTTCGAGATGCAACTAAATGGGTGGGTAAATGTGAAGCTTTCCAAAATTTTGTGGGAAGGCCCAAGTTAGCCACTTTACCACTCAAGCCAAGTGGTGATAGAAGAACCCTTTCAACAATGGGGACTAGACTTCATGGGTACTCTTAACCCCCATTCTAGTGCTAGACACACTCATGTATTAACTACCACTGATTATTTCACTAAATGGGTGGAAACCATTCTAAAGAAAAGTATAACTTATGAAGTAGTCTACGACTTTATCAAAGAAAATATCCCGATTAGATTTGGAGTGCAAAGTAAAATTGTCACTTTGAAAATGATCTTAACTTCTCTTCCTATGAATTAATGGATTTTTTCTATGGGTATGTAATCTACCTTGCACATTATTTTGATTACTACCCCCAAGGGAATGGATAGGTAGGATCAACAAACAAGAATTTTCTAGCCATCATTTGAAATATTGTCAATGAATCTCAAAGGAATTGGCATAAGAAGCTTTATGATGCTCTTTGGGAAGATAGAATCACACAAAAAGGGATATTGGGATGTATCCTTTCTAGGTGGTGTACGAAACCAAAGCTCAATTGCACAAATGATCAGAAACGATCAAACTGCTTTGGCAATTGATGAAATCCATTGAAGATTCAAATTTCATTAGGCTTTGAGAAGAGAATCATGTACGTACATAAATTAGATGAAGATAGATTGCAAGTGGTAGATAATATTATTGCACACCGAAAAGAGTGAGACAACTATTTGATAAGAAGGCCGGACCTAGAAAATTTTAGGTTAGAGACATTGTTATGCTCGGGAAAAGAGGCAAGAACCTTGGGGAAGTCATAGTAATTTTAATTCTCCCTAGTTTGGACCTTTCAAAATTAGACACTTTGCTTATAGAGAATATTAATTTTATTAAAAATATATGGATGGAAAATGTCTTCCATTTCCATATAGTGGGAAATATATGAATTTTTTTCATTCCTAGGTTACTAGGAAGTCCTATGTACAATTTGGTATAGTCATTTTTTTTTGGATTTGTTTCATGGTTCTTTGTGTGTGTGTGTGTGTGTGTGTGTGTGTGTGTGTGTGTGTGTGTGTGTGTGTGTGTGTGTTTTTTTGTATTGACTATTTTTTTCCCAATGGTTTTCTTCCCCGGTCTTTTACCCGTGATTCGGAGTTCTTAGCCCTACCTTGCTCCCTTTTTCCAAGTCATTTCATCCCCAAAAAGAGCCATCTATTTTCGCCTTCCTAACAAATATGTATTTTCCTCTTCAATTTTAATTTTTTTGGGTAAGATGATCATCAAAATGACCTTGTGAAGGTCCACTAAGGAAGAGTTAATTTCAAATGGTTAGTTTTTTTCTTAATTTCAAGTTTTAAGACTTTTCCTTTGTTGTTTAGTTATTTCAAGTTTTAGTGTCCGTCGCGTCCCAAGTTCCATCGGACTCTAGTTCACCGATTCTCCACTTTATCCACTTTGCATTGCTTTCCCTTTGTTTGGAGGTGTTTTAGATTTTCAGATAAATCATGTCCTAATGTCCTAAAAACCATTTATTTGGGCATGAATCGATTGTTAAAACCCTAGTCTCATTGCTCAATTGATAAAGGAGAGTGGAATTGCCCACGTAACATGTTTTGCGGTATCCATCCAATATGTCGATATCTTGTATTATCTTGTGCTTCTTGTTTTAACTTAGAGACAAAATAGATTTTGGATCCTCACGGAAAGTATTCACTCAACTTGGATGCCAATTGTATTAGCGGTTTAAGAATATAAAGAAGGGAGCTTTAAGGTTACCAAATACTATGTATAGGATTGATTTTAAGGAAGAATTGTCAGATTGTATCACCTTCCTTACCGTAATAATGGGGATTCCCTTAACCAATGAGTTCTACTATTGTATGTGTCCTTACATCAATATCTTACGTGAATGCAAACAAATCCTAAACTGAATAGAAATAATTTTTGACATCCCGACATAACAACTGGGAAATGTCCAAAGGAATAATACTTTTACATTACTTCCTATCTAGTGTATACCATTACTTATTATAGAGAATGGTTGGGTTTCTCCCTTGTTGAAGATAAGAAATATGCTCCTATTTATGTGTATTGTCCATAATTAACTTTGAAGATCAACAACCATCACTTCAGAAGGGTGAACGATGCATTCACCATGTATATCGTCAAAGTTGTTAAAGGGCAATATTGCTAGAATATTCTTTGAGGAAGCTAAAAATTGATTAGTGTTTATGGCAATCATTATACTCGCTCAAAATATTCTCTTACTTTCAATTGGCTGGATTTGAGGGAACACCTTTGACACTCCTATGTATTATGGTGGAAAAATGGCCATGGTTGAAGTATGCACAAAATTAGACAAACTTCATAGGAGTTGCAGGGGATAAGGATATTGCGATCTAGTTCTCGGTAACATTAGGTAACTACACTCACAAAATTTCCCTTGATGCCCAAAATGTTTGGTTGTGGAGCTTTTTTCATGTGTGAAAGTGTTGAACACTTATACACTAAGAGTACTTGTATGTGCACGATATATCGGGAAACATGATTTTCTCATTTAAGGCGGGATTTTGACCCATAGGTTTATGGGACGGTTTTTGCCCATGGTTTTGATACCCACGGTTTTGTAAAACTACTTAAGCAGTTGTTTATTTATATGGTTGTATGCATATGATAGATAGACAAAAAAACATTGCAGATGTGTTTTGAATTCAGGTGTGAATTTTGTAGAGTTTGTTGAGCATAGCTCCAAACAGATCTGGGTATTGTATTGAGAGAGAGGTGGCTTGTAATAAAATATGAGCAAGTGATTCTTGGTGGACGTAGCCCAAATTGGGTGAACCACATTAAATACTGTCTCTTTGTGTTGTGTTATTTTATTCTATAATTTTATTTGAGATCTGTAATATTTTCTGCATATTAGTTTCTAATGTTACGATTCTGTGAGGGATTATTCTCGCATATTTTATCCCTTATTTCCTAACAATTGGTATCGTAACCTAGTTTGGTTTGCTTTGAAGTGTTGAATCACAGGGGAAAGTTTTATCTTGAGTGGGACCTATGGTAGATGATGGACTATCTAGGGTTGATAAATTCAACGGGAAGAATTTCAGTCTTTGGAAGATGCAGATGGAAGATTACCTTTATCAGAAGGATCTTTATACTCCACTGTCTAAGAAGGTGAACAAACCCTCAAGCATGATAGATGTAGAATGGGATTTTCTGGATAGGAAGGAACTTGGGACAATCCGATTGTGTCTTGCATCTTCGGTATTATTTAATGTTTCAAAGGAAAAGACTACAAAAGAACTTATGGATGCATTAGGGAAGTTGTATGAAAAACCCTCTGCCTCTAATAAGATATTTTTAATGAAAAAGTTGTTTAATATGAATATGTCTAAGAATGGTTCAATAGCAGATCATCTAAATGATTTTAATACGGTTGTAAATATGCTAGCTTTAGTTACAATAGAATTTTATGAAGAAGTTAGGGCTTTATTAGTTCTATGCTCTTTACCTGAGAGTTGGAATATCTTGGTAATGGCTCGCCTCAGCTAACTCAAAGTTGAAGTTTGAGGATGTTGTAGGGGTGATTCTAAGTGAGGAAATGTGAAGAAAAAGCTCTGGTGAATCTTTTACTTCAGGGGAATGCTTTGACATGGGAAACTAGAGGGAGACAGAAGAATAGAGGAAGTCGTGGAAAATCAAAGGATCGGCAAGGTCAAAATCCAAAAGCAAGATAGTATGCTGGCACTGTGGAAAGTTTGGGCATGCAAAGAAGGATTGTTGGGAGCTTCGGGATAAGAAAAAACAATAGGAAGAAAACAAGGAGGAAAATTTGGAAACGAGTAATGTATGTCGATGCTTAGATTCTTTCTTTGCATAATATTACCAATCTTGGATTTTAGATTCAAGGGCTTATTTCCATGCTTCTCCACATAGGCATTATTTTGTTGATTATGTTCAAGGAGATTTTGGGCATGTTTTTCTTGGTAATGATGAGCGTTGTAGCATATTTGGAAAAGGTTCTGCGAGTTTAAGATGCATAATGGGAATACTTGGCTATTGAAGGATGTCGAGACATGTGCCTATATTAAGACGAAATTTGATATCGGTAGAGGGGTTGGGAAGTGATGGTTGACCGTGATATTTATAGCTGACTCTTGGAAGGTTACCAAGGGTGATCTTGTGGTGGCAAGAGGTAAGAAGGTTGGAACCTTGTATTTAACCACTTATAGCACTAATGTTTGTAATCTTGTGGCTTCAAAAGTAGATACAACATTGTGGCACTATAGGCTCGGTCATATGAGCCATAAGGGAATGGAGATCATAAAGAAGGATTTTCCTGGATATACGTAAATAGGTTTGGAGTTCTGTGAGGACTGCATATATGGGAAACAGAAATGAGTAAGGTTTCTCAAGGTTAGACCTACAAAGAAAGAGAGTAAGTTAGAGATGGTGCATTCTCGATGTGTTGGGGGCTCGGTATCATCTCTTGAGGGTTCAAGTTATTATGTTACTTTTATTGATAATGCAACAAGGAAAGTTTTGGTTTATTGTATTAGAAACAAATCTGATGTATTTGACACTTTTGTTAAATTGAAAGCCTTGGTAGAGAATGAAACAGGTCTTAAGCTAAAATGTCTTAGGTCAGATAATGGAGGGGTGTATTACAGAAATGAATTTGATGATTATTGTTCTAAGAATGGAATCCTTAGGCAAAAGATGGTTCCAAGAACTCCGTAGCGAATGGGGTGTCGAGAAGGATGAACCGAACAATAATGGAACATGCTAGGAGCATGAGGTTACATATAGGACTACCTCTTTCTTTTTGGGTAGAAGCGGTGAGCACAAATGTACTTGATAAACAGAGGACCCTCAAGTGTCTTGATGGAGGCATACCCGAGGAGGCTTGGTACGGTAACAAATTTGATTATTCATTTCTTAGAGTCTTTGGATGTGATGTGTTTGTTCATATAGACAAGGATGATAGGACCAAGCTAGAGCCTAAGTCGGAAAAATGTACTTTCATTGGTTATGGTGGTGATGACTTTGGATATAAATGTTGGAGTATTAAGGACAAGAAAATCATTCGATCTAGGGATATGGTCGTTAATGATAAATTCATGTATAAGAAACAATTAGGAAAACAGGAAGAATCTAAGAAAGAATATGCAGCGGTAGAGGATCTTCGGGATGGAAAGGTGACACATGAATCGGTTCAGAACCTCCTCAACAAGAACCCCAAACTCATATATTGAGGAGGTCTTCTAGGGTAAGAAGAGAACCTGAACATTTTTCTCCTTCTCTTTATTATTTATTACTCACTGATAGTGGAGATCTAGAGAGCTTTGATGAAGCAATGCAGGTAGATGCCAAGAAGAAGTGGGAGCAATCCATGGATGAGGAGCATTAGGCTCTCATGGAGAACCAGACATGGGATTTGGTGAAGCTACCTGAAGGAAAAAGAGAATTACAAAACAAGTGGGTGTTCAGATTCAAAGAGGAAGGAGGCAAGAAAAGATACAAGGCCCGGTTGGTGGTCAAGGGGTTTGCACAGAAAAAGGTATAGATTTTGATGAGATTTTTTCTCCGTAGTAAAAAAACTTCTATTAGAACTATTCTAGGAATAGTTGCAGTAGAAGACTTGCACTTAGAACAACTTGATGTAAAGACTGCATTTCTCCATGGTGATTTGGAGGAGGAACTATATATGCAGCAACCAGAGGGCTATAAGGTCAAAGGTAAAGAGGATATGGTGTGCAAACTGAAGAAGAGCTTGTATGGCTTGAAACAAGCTCCATGTCAATGGTATAAGAAATTTGATAGCTTCATGATGGAGAAAGGTTATATTAGATGTCATTCTGACCATTGCATGTATACAAAGAAATTTGAGGATGGCATTTATATTATCCTTTATCTGTATGTGGATGACATGTTGGTTGTAGGTAAAAACATGCAGGAAATAAAAGTACTCAAGAAGCAGCTAAGTGAATCCTTTGCTATGAAGGATTTGGGGGCAGCCAAAAAATTCATTGGTATGAGGATATCTTGGGATAGGAAGGAATGGAAGTTGACTTTATCTTAGGAAGAGTACATTAAGAAAGTCTTGGAGAGGTTTAATATGCAGGATGCTAAACCAGGTTGGGACTCCTTTGGCAAGCCATTTCAAGTTATCAAAGGAGCAGTGTCCCAAGACAGAGCAGGAGAGAAACCAAATGTCTAAGGTACCTTACTCATCAGTAGTTGGTAGTTTGATGTATGCCATGGTGTGTACCAGGCCTGATATTTCCCATGCAGTGGGAGTGGTGAGTAGATTTATGAGTGATCCAGAAGAGATCATTGGAAGGCGAAAGTGTATCCATCGGTATTTGAGAGGGACCATGGGGATAGTTTTGTGTTACAAAGGATCGAGACACCACTTTGTGTAGTTATGTAGATTTAGATATGGCTGGAGATGTAGATGTAGGTAGGAGGAGAACAACAGTTATGTTTACACTATAGGTGGGATACTAGTGAGCTAGATTTCATGACTATAGAAGTTGGTGGCTTTATCGACAACCACGAGAGGCCGAGTATGTTGCTACCATAGAGGCAAGAAAAAAATTTATTTGGTTACAACAATTACTTGATGAGTTGGGGCATAAGCAAGAGGAAGGAAAGCTACATAGTGATAGTCGAGTGTTAGACACCTAGCTAAGAACTCGCTTTCCACTCTAGGACAAAGCATATACGCTAAGGTACCATTTCATCAGACAACTTTGGAGGAAGAGAAGTTAAAGCTGGAGAAGATCCATACTAGTCAAAATCCTGCAGACATGATGACCAAGGTGGTCACAAGGGAAAAAGCTGAAGTTATGTTCACTTTGGTTGGTCTTCACGTAAAACTATCAAGGGTTAAGAAGCTTGCTTAGAGGAAAAATAGTCTCCAAGTGGGAGATTGTTAAGTTGTGGAACCTGTTTTCATGTGTGGAAGTGTTGAAAACTATACAATAATAGTATCAGTATGTGCACTGTCGATATATCGGGAAACGTGATTTTCTCATATGGGTGGGATTTTGACCCATAGGATTATGGGTCGGTTTTTTCCCATGGTTTTGACACCCACACTTTTGTAAAACTACTTAATCAGTTGTCTATTTATATGGTTTTATGCATATGATAAATAGACAATGAAGCATTGTAGATGTGTTTTGAATTTGGCTATGAATTTTGTAGATTTTGTTGAGCATAGCTCCAAACGGATCTAGGTATTGTATTGAGAGAGCGGTGGCTTGTAATAAAATCTAAGCAAGTGATTCTTGGTGGACGTAGCCCAAATTGGGTGAACCATGTTAAATACTGTCTCTTTGTGTTGTGTTATTTTATTCTGTAATTTTATTTGAGATCTGTAATATTTTCTGCATATTAGTTTCTATCATTCTAATTTTTTTGAAGGATTATTCCACATATTTTATCCCTTATTTCCTAACACAAAATATAGGCAGGATAATTAATCCCTTACCCTCCACTTTTTCAAACCAAGGACTTTCTTTGATATCAAGGTATTTATTACCAATAATTTCAAAATGGTTTTTCATCATATGGCCGATATCAAGACTACTTTAGGCTGATTGTTACTCGATGATTATGAATCCTGAAGAAGATATTATAGTAGATTATCCCTACTAAAGATTAAGGATTTTTATGTATATAGGGTTCTGAAAGACTTCAAGATGATGATGAAGAACTGCAGTCCCTTGAATATGAAAGATCAATTAGGCACACTCCTATTAAAACCATTTATTAGTTTTTGAAGAAGGATAATTTAAAGGAGCTCACAAATCTTTTCTTGGTGAGAACTAAGATTTGGTTTGACAAAAAAATGAAAATGTTTAGAGTAGGAAAATCTAGGTCTTCTTCTCAAGAAACCTCCACCCCTAAAAATAAATGCCTATACTAACTCCTGAAGCACATGAACAATTTTTTCCCTCTCCACATGAAGCTTCAACTCTGGTGTACATAAAGAAAGGAAAGTCCAAGAAGGATGAGAATATAGAGGAATTCATTCAGGAGAGTGAAAATCCATTTTCTCCAAAATAATTGGAAATATTTTCTAATGTTGAAATAATTTTAGACCTCTGTGATGATGAAAGTGAGGAAAAAGAGAAATAAAATCAAGAGAAAAAATCCCGAAGAAGGCAGAGAAAAATAATATCAATTGAAGAACCAAATCTTGAAATCTATGTGTTTTATAAACATCCACTAAGAAATTTCCTACTAAAGACATGATCACCTCACAAATTGAGACCTCGTGTGTTAGAAGTGGCTATAGTACAAAATTTGAGTGCAATGAGCACACTGCGCACTTGGTCCCACTTGTCCCCTCTTTTTCCAGTTCTTATTTTTCTCGGGTGCAACCGTTAGTGGAAAGTAAGAAGAGGAATGTCACACCTCATATTTTTTTCCCCCAAGTTTTATGCATATGTTGCGCTCTTCAGAACTACTCATCCCCACTCCGCCAAAAAGGATAAAGTCACATATATGTTTGTATCAAATTCTCATGGTCAAACATTATGGATATTGCTAAACCAAATCTTGAAAAGGATGAGAAGGACCTATTAATAAGTGAATTGGAACTAACAAGAGTCCCCTTAGAGAATCAACCCCTGAGAGTGAAGTGCACAATCTAAAGGAAACAATGTCTATATTAATTAAGAGGGTTGAAAAAGGAAAGTAAACACAAGAATAGCTAGAAGAAAAAAATTAGATTATTTCAAATTTGATCAGGTCATTTCTAGTAAAAAACAAGGTTCTTAATCTAACTCCTTAGTCTGTTATTTCACCACCTTCTATTCTAAGAAATTATGAAGCAAAACCATCAAAGATATCTATAAACATGCCACATATGGGAAGACGATAGAGGACTTAGTTGATGACATGATAATCACATGTTTAAATTTCATTGAGGAAGCATATAAAGCATATGATAGAATTGCAAAAATCATTTTAAATTTACCACAACACTAAGTGGTTTGGATAAAAGAGTTGAAATTGTGGAGCGAATGCATATAGGATCTTCGGTTGATGAGTGATAAAAATGCACCAATCCTCCTAGAAAATAAGGTATTAGATGATGCAAAGATGAATTTTTCTAAGAAATGGGTTTTCAAAGTATTGAGTGGAAAATAAAGGTTCTCGAGGAGGCTATTGGAGAACTCAGGAACATGTTGCAAAAGGGAGAAGATTTTAAATCTTGTGTCACATCTTCCTTTCATGATATTCATTGCCGGATATTTAAAGAGAACACCCGTGAGGGAATTTCACATTTAAAGAGATCAAATCTCAATTCAAGGCATTTGTTAGAGAACATCTATTCAAGAAAGAAATTATGTTTAAGGAAAAGATGAAAGAAATTTTTACACTTTAGACAACCATCACAAAGAGGCTAACAAATAGTTCGTGGAAGATGCAGAATTTGGAAAAGAGATGGAGAAGTGTCTGGGTAGTTGGACTCATGCAACTACGAACACAAATATTCCCCGGGGCATGGACATAGCAGAGGCTTTGAAGATATTTACAAGTCGGCTTTCTTAATTTTAAGAGTGTTGTAAATATTCCTTCAAATGTCCCATCTCCTAGTTGAAGTGTCTAGTTAAGATGGTTACCGTATGATGGAAAAGTGATAAGCGAGCATGGGAATCTACAAGTAACTCTTCCTTGCACCCGACCTCCCGAGGTCATGCCGAGATAGCTGGTGGGGATGGAATATACGTGGGGTATATAAAAACTAGTTAGGCAATCTTATGTCTTCGACGCACACTAATGGAATCTGCAAATCTAAAGCAAAGAAGGCCCTCCTAACCTGAACCGGTGTGATAGATCGGTCGGCGAGGATGACTTCTCAAAGGATCCAATCAATATCGAGCTCTGGCATGATCTCGATCTATAGGTTGTGGGATACATGGAAGATAACCTATGGGTGCTTCGTATATGTCTCCCAAAAAGGTCATGAAAATGGATGATGGATATAAGGTGGATTCTATGGGCGATTCTCTGGTCTAGTCTAGAAATCCTTAGCTTGATTAGCTGCTACGTTTAGTGAGGATAGTTGTACGATAATGATTGGTGGAAGTGGAGAGGACCTAAATACTAATGTGCATAAACCAGCATCAACGTCTGATTGACCTATGGGCCCGTTGGGTTGTGGGACCTGTGGATCACAACCGTAAGTTCATGGTCATTGTGGACCTCCTATGGTCATGTGTAGAATCAATCCCTAATCCCTAATATCCAGTAGTTGTATGCCTTTTCGGCCTCTATGTTTACAACTAAAAGTTGCGTAATCTTCTCATAGTACTTTACGGGCATTATAGCAACTTGAATTCTTAAGTCGCATCTATGTCAATGAGTATGTCTCCGCATCTAGATGTGGGACCAAAGGATCACAACTGAATGTTTTCTCTCTTTCAAGACCTTCTACAAATCATGTAGATATCTATTAGGGAAATCTATAGTTTGGCTAGTTTATCCAAAACGTGTGTGCTTTGTCATCTTCTATGTTTAATCCTCTTAACTGTGAGCTGATTTCTTGTAGGTCTATTGTTGTTCGGAAGACCTAGATTCTAAGATTTTGGTCTATGTCAATTATTGCTGCAACAAGATTGGGTTGAGGCACGATTGGCTCGAATACGTATTTTCTGGGCTTCCTAGGTCCCGTGATTGTCATACAAAAGAAACAATATAAATCTAACTAAAGCAAAGTAAACTAATTATGCAAAGTATATCCATAGCATATATAAATTCTCTATTTTTGTATTTTTGACAGAATATTTAACATAATTAAGATAAAAACTATTTAATATATCTAGAAAACAACAACTAACCTAATAACAGAATTAAAAACAAACAAGGTAGCCGAGTATAGCTACTTATCTGTGCAGTTGTGAATCTATTCTAAATAACTAAATAACTGATCTAATTTAATTGAAAGATTTTTGATCCTACCTTAGAAGTGAGGAACGAATCATAGTTTCTTAGAAACTATCAATCCCCACGGCTTCCCGGCAATATCAAAATGAACATAACCGAAATGAAGTAATTCACTACTCTATTTGGTATATTTTAACTAGAACTTTGAAAGCTTGAACCTGGATTTTGTAGAACAATGGTGAATCTGATTATGTGTGGCTTTGTCCCCTCAATGTGGTCTCCTTGTTCCTTCGTGCTCACGTGAATCCAGAAAATCATGTAATGCTAGCATCAATAGAAGTAGGTATTGGAACAATGGCAGCTTTGGATGTAGACTAAATACAATGCGAGTAGGAGAGGGATAGTGAAAGAGACCGGAGCTTGACCTATGCATTCCTAGCGGGATTTATTGTGAGTCATACAACACAAAACATCTCGAACTCAAACTATCCTTCTTGGCGAACAAAACCTGTAACTCTAATGGCTTTAGATCAAAATGAAACTATCCTACCTCAATTGATTATATGAAACAAGTAATAACACTAGAACAAGAAGATCATATGACTTCTAAACAACAAAATAAGACTAACTATGCATGCAAAAATGAAAACTATTTAATTCCTAAGAAAGAACTCGAAAGACAAAACTATTGAAAATGAGAGGATGAGGGGCCATTTGCTTGTAATCAAACCAGCTATTTATAGAATTCCCATTCACCCAAAGGTAACTCCAACTAGGACTCTTTTACCATTAAACAATGGAGAAACACTATTACAGGGAACCAAAATCATAAATACAAGCAAAAACGGATGAGAAAGTTGGTAAAGATAAAAAATCACGCAAGTCGCGATTAAAGGAGCATGCTTTGAAAACGCGTGAAGGACCACCGCCCTTAGCAGGGTGGTGGTTACAGGACCGCTGCCCCGCCGGTAACGGTCACGAGACCGCCGCCAGAAGGGCGGTGGTTTCGTCATGAAGAAAAAATGCAATGGAAAAGAGGGGAAAACAGAAAATAAAAGCACGTGGAGGCCGAGAGGGGCATGTGGGATGTTAACGTACACTTGGAGAGATTTTTCGAATCCTAAACACCTTGCGAGGAGACTCAGTATCATCATTGGGGCATATGTAACATTGTTCGGTGGTACTGTACCCTACAATTTTGGGTACGTATAGTTACCAATTTTTATGTCACGTCTATGGATAGAAAGACAATTGAATATTATAATTCTTACTTATATATTAATATTTTGATTAAAATAAGGAAACTGAAAATACATTTTTGTAACCATCTTAAGAGGCTATTTAAGGAACTCTCCCTTCCATTTGAAAGGGGTTGGATTCGATGTTTTGTAATGAGAAAAGATTGAGTTATTAATCAATACATAAGTTCTTTCCTTTCCCCCGAGTTCTATCTACTTACTCTCCATATTTATCTGGATTTCATGAATCATTATATTTGTGAATAGGAAACTTTGTGTTCTCATAGTTGATGTTATCTTTAGAACTTTGCATCTACTGATTTAATGTCATGTATTCATATATATGGTTTAATCTTTACCTTTCATGCAAAGCATAAGTAAGATGTTCCTCCGATATATATATATATATCTAAAAATGTTTTTATCTTTCCCTCTCGCATATTATTAATTCATCGAAATCATTTATTTTTATTGATATATCTTGTGAAATTAATATATTTGAAACATCGAATCCTCATCTTGATTAAATAATTTGTACATTTGTAAATAGGTAGTTTCTTCTTGTGTTCGATAAGGAACCTCTCCCATAAAGAGGAGGGAGTGATGTCTCCTGAATGTTTCTTGTTCTCAAGTATAAATCTAATAACCAACACTATCATATCCTCCTTATCACCTACTTCAACCATTCCATGAGGCTTGACCACCTCACCTATATCTATTCCATGCTTTCCTATCATACCATCCATAGAATCTATAATTAGGTTCTTCCTCCCACTCTCTTACACATATTAATTGTTGTGGTTACATCCACACCACCTTCTTCCTTCACCCCAACTTCATCATTTGAGGAATTCTTAAAATCACTTTACCTTGCAATGACCTCAAATGTTCCTTTCATGTCATCAACATAATCCCCTTAATCCCCACTTATGTAGATTTCCTTAGACAAAGGTTGTTTCATGTACCCAACCAACCATAGCCTTACCATCTGAATCCCTAGTTAAGGTTATCGAAACTCCCCGAGGATGCATCCTCACATACAAAATATTTAATCCTGCTTAGAGTTAAACCATCTAATAAAAAATCATCTGTTTGAAAATCATGAAATTTTCAGCCCGCAAATCTGAGACCATTCAACATTAAAATACAAAACAATATCAACACCGAATTCAAATCACCAAAACATTAGTACATTTTTGTTTTACCCCAAACATCCAAAATATATCACAAGGAATTTTCTAGCACTCTAGTTGGATCATATACATGAATATTCCAACACTTACCGCAAACCTCTGGAATCACACTTCCTCCCATCAAGACCTTTGAATCGAAAGGAAAGAAACCTTTATGGTTAAATTCCAACCTTATGTTCAGATTTAATCATACCCACTGGGCACATAATGAGCATTATAGAGCTCTCCAACCCATTATTCATAAACTCATTAAAGAGGGAACAATTTTCTTTGACTGAGTCAGTCCGTTCCTTTCACATCTAGTTTGACATTTACTATTTCACCTTCGGGAGATGACTCATCCAAAGTGATGGTCCTCTATTTCTCTTTAATGCGATCGATAACCACTCGATCCCAAATCAACCTTTAAATCAAAATTCAAGACCTTCATCACCATTCCTCCTCCTAAGGAGTTGACCACATCATCAAAACCAAAGGTTTCTGTTTTAGCAACTCCTAAGCCTATTGAACAAAGTATCGTTAGACAACTTCATCAAGCCCCGCTTAAGATGTCACTCTATGAGATCATTCAGAGCTTGCCACATCATAGAAATTATCTTATTGAAGCCCTTAGAGTGCATTCTAACATCTGATGATGAATCTCATCCCTTCGCATCTCTCGTAGGAGGACTCACTGCTTTTGTTACTATATCATTTGATGAAACTGAAAATAGGACATCTAGTGAAAGGACATGACCTTCCACTCTTTATTATGGTAAGGATCAATGATACGTTCCTTTTTCAGTCCACGATCGATAGTGGGGCGAGCTTTATTATCATTCCTTCACATACTTTCAAAAACTTAAGATCCCAAAGGAATATGTCACTCATACACCCATGGTTCTTCATGCTTTTAGCAATGCCATCACTCCTCCCTATTTGGTGAGAAGCTCATGCATGAGATATTCTACATAATTTATGGAGATTCCAATATAATGTTCTCCTTAGATGATTATGGACATGTGTCATGCCTTGCGTCCCCTCTACACTCCATCATTCCCTCAAATATGAGCATGAGGGAAATATTATCACGCTTTCTTGAGATGATCCTCCCTTACAAGGATAGAACATGACCTATAAAAAAATGATTTACTCATTCCTTATGATTCATCTACACCATCCACTAGCTCATCCATTCCCTCATCCAAACTCCCTAAAAAGACTCCCTAGATAACGTAATGGAAAAACTTATGATGGGGGAGTATGCCTTCTCACACTCAACACCCTTACCACTCCTCACCATATCAATAGACCCGATAAGGCACCTATGTACCAACCGAATGCCGAAGAATTTATTCCTTTCAGTCCACCACACCTTTGCACCAATCTTATTTATGGTGGTTTTTATACCCATTCTTTTCACATAGATGATATTCCACATGCCAAAACTTATACTAGTGGCTTTATCTTTCTCAACAACCCATATGTTTCTATACCAATGTCCATCATTGCACCTAGAAATGATTCAACCTAGGTCATTATGAACACAACTCACATGGCCTTATTCCTAATCAATGTAGAAAAATTTAAGACAAGTTTGGGTTAGGATACCAGGAGTAGTCCCCTAACCCCATTCCACCATTTGAGATACTCATGGACATGCCTTCTACATATTTTTTGGTTTTGGAAGATGTGGACATACCACTTCTACCTTCTCCATCCTTTCTAACCCTCTAGGACATGGACATATTTTATTAGTCTTCCCCATCTCTTATAACTCTTGAAGACATGAAAATGTATTCTCTACAAATTCTTGAAGACATGGAAATGGATGACACCATTTCTATTGCTTCTGAATTTTTTTAGTCTCCCCATAACTTTGGGACCAGTCACCTATTAGTGTGACAATCAGATTAGGTCCTTGCACTTTTCCATCCAGAGATGTTAGAGGAAGATTATTCTACCATTGACATCCTTCAATGTGTTGATGAAGATGTCGGTACTCCCGCATGGGGGAAGAAGATAAATATCATTAGAAGACCTTACCATCTCGACTCGCCTTCTCTTTGTAATGAAGCCACTATTGATTTCAACATCGGAACTCCTCAAGCACCTCACATTCTCAAAGTGGGCCAATCCCTTTGTCCACATGAGGTATAATATTTCACCACATTCGCCTCTCTTCATATCCAAGTATTTGCAAGGTCATATTCGGACATTCTAGGTCTTGAACCCTCTATTGTCATCCACAATATCGTAACCTATCCCAATGCTAAATAGTTAAAGCATAAGCTTCACCACATGCACCCTCACATTTCCCTCCTTGTTAAAGAGGAGTTCCAATGCCTTCTATCTGATAATTTCATCATGCCCATTAACTATCCTTAATGGGTTTCTAATATTGTCCCCATCACTAAAGCATTGGGAAAGATACACATATGCACTGATTTTGGGATCTTAATCTCTCTTTCCCAAAGGATGACTTCCCTCTTCCGAACATTGATCAACTTTTGGATCTTACCATAGGTCATGAGATTATTTCTCTCATGGATGGTTTCTCTGGTTATAATCAAATTCTCATCACACCAGAAGATTAACACAAAACCTCCTTCATTACTCCTTAGGGGACCTTTTACTATCACGTTATGCACTTTGGTTTAAATAATGTCGGTGCTATTTATCAGCGAGCCATGACTTATATATTTTATGATATCATATAAAAAACCATAAAAGACTATGTTGATGATCTTTTAGGAAAATCTAAGCATCGACATGACCATATTTCCATTCTTGAAGTCCTTTTCAAGTGCCTCATTCACTTTTGTCTTCATCTTAATCCATCCAAGTGTGTATTTGGAGTCTTAATTGGCAAAATCCTTAGATTTATCATTTCTATTAGGGGCATCAAAGTTGACCCCACAAAAATTAAGGCAATCATTGAAATTCCTCCTCCTTCCAATCTTAAGCAACTTCACATCCTTTAATTCCGCCTTCGTTGCTTCATCTCATAACTCTCAAATCATTGTCAACCCTTTCATCACCTCCTTTGCAAGGAAATTGAATTTGATTGGGATCACAATTGTCAAAAGGATTTTTATGAGATTAAACAATATCTCTTGTCTCCACCAGTTCTCACACCTCCACGTGAGGGGGAGCCATTTTACTTGTACATTTCCACCACCAATCATGCCTTAGGAGCCATGTTAGCACATCGTGATGACCAAAACCATGAGAAGGTTGTTTATTACATCATTCACACCCTTCATGACTGTGAGACCCATTACACTAAGCTGAAAAGATGTGTTGCGCTCTCTTCTTTGATACTTCTAAAATTTGACATTACCTTCTTAATCATAAGACATATGTCATTACTAGCTTTCATCTTCTTAAAACATTACATTCTAATCCATACCATAATGATTGTATCACTCGGTGGCTCATGCTCATGATTGAGTTTGACCTTGAGTTCATTTCTCAAAAATCCATTAAGGGCTAGGCTATTACCAACTAGTTAACAAGCCCCTCTTCCTAGTACACATTTACCTCATGAGAAATTTCCAGATGAATCCATTAATTAGTTTCATCATGAGTATGACACTCTTAAATTTACTCTATCCTTTGATGGCTCAAAATGCCAACAAGGGGGAGGTTATGGCGTCTTCTCGCTTCCTCCATGCAAAACTCCTATTCCCCTTGCATATAAACTCAATTTTGAGTGTACAAACAACATGATAGAATATGAGGCTCCCATATTGGGTCTTGGAACTATTGTCTTTTTAGGTGTTGAAATTATTGACATCTATGAATATTCTGGACTTATAATCAAACAAGTCACATGTGAGTATCAATGTAAGAATGAAACTCTTCAAAAATATCGTGATATTTTTCATCTTCTTCTTGAAGCTTTTGATTCCTACACCATCCAAGTTGTCCCCGATTGACCAATTTCTTTGTTGATATAATGACATCTCTCACATATCTCATCCCATGGACAACAGAGGATTCCAAGCTTCCTGTCATTGTTCATCGCCGTGATTGGAATTTCCATGAATTACCTCAGGTTAATCTTATTGAATCTAATTCAGCAGACCTTTGGTATTCTCAAATATTTTATTTTCTATCCGAATCCATCCTTCTGTTGATCTATCCAAAATAACTAAGAGGTCTTTTCTTTTAAGACGCTCACCAATATATCATCCTTAGTGGAATTTTTATAAATGCATATTTGATAGTGTTCTTATTCAATGTCTTAAATCCCATGAAGCCTCTTGAGCCATCTAAGAAGTCCACGATGGTATTTATGGTGGAAAATTTTGTGGCTTATCCATTTCTAAGCACGTTATTCATCTTGGCTATTAATGGACTTCCCTCAATGATGATTTCGTGAGTATGTTAAGAAATATGAAAAATGTCAAAATAATCCAATCTTATTTTTATTCCTAGTAGAGTTCTCGCACTGTCTCATAACCTTTGGCCCTTTTGACGATGGGGCCTTGATCTTATTGGTCTTATTAATCTTTGTTCATCACAAAAGACATCACTATATCATCACTACACCCGAGTATTTCACTAAATGGGTGGAAGAAATCCCACTCACCTTAACTAAATCTGGCCCAATCATTAATTTTATTTATAAACACATTATCTGTTGCTTCTTGGTGTTGTAGACACTAAAATTAGGTCACACTCCCCTTTTGTCCCTCGACAAATAAGCACCCTTTGTTACATTTACCTAGCCATAACGCCCCTTCACCCCACTAATATTAATTTAATAAATTTAATTAAATTAATGCATTATGCTCACTATATTTATTATTTAAATATATTATTTAAATAATATCCACACATGCAATTCACTTAGACACCTCACCAAGCCAACTCAACCCAAATCCTATTCTTAGCAAGTCCCCGTAACTAACTAACACTTACCCAAACCCTAACAATCAATCCTACATTCCTTTAACCACATTCCCAAGATGCTCACAAGAGGCTCCCAGTCTAATCCATGGGATAATGACATGAGATCCAAGGAAATCAAGAGGATCTCCCTAGTTTTAGTAAACCTAGGAAATCCCGCTTGACCAACGCTTGTCGGTTACCCTAACCGTCAAGCCGGATAATCCGACCGCCTACCATCGGTTACCCCCTTTAACCCCAAAACAACCTTATTCTCAAGGTTGGAAGTTGGAAGCAAGTTGGTAAAACTTTGAGAGAAAGTTAACGAACAAGAATACATCTCGAGAGATAACGCATCTTCGAGAGGGCCAATTCCAAGAAAACTCACATCCAAGGAGGGAGATTAAGCATCTTCTCCCGCATGCCCATCCTAGCCATGATCTGGATCTATTCGAGTAAAAGGAGTGTACATGTAGCCCATGCAAAATATTTTCTTCAGTTGGTGATCACTTGCAGCCTTCAAAGTCATCATCAGCACCTCCATCTCTCACACACAGACATTCAAGAACAAAATCCAAGTACAACATCATACTTTCCTAGTTATTTCATTTCTTCATTATTTTATCATCCATTGTTTATCTTGCTCCCTATTGACCTTCTCCATATTTTCACCTCTGTATACCCATTGAAACCTCACAAAAGCCCACTCCAATCACCTAATACCTCGTCGCGACTAACCCAAGTCTTTTGTGCAATCACAAAAGAGACCCCAGCTATTCTATGACATTTCTAGATCTGACAGTAACTGGCATCGGTTACACCTAACCACCGTCGATCACCCCTGACCGACACCGGTCTTTGTGTTTTCCCACACAACCCTTAATAGAGACCTACCCACCTAATTTTATCTCACCCTCTTTCACTTGTGATCTACCCGAGACCTCTGCCAAACCTGCAGAACCTAGAACCAATCATTTGACCTTTGGATTCTATTCTAGCTTAGCCTATTAGATTAGATCTATTTCTTATTGTGTTTTTAAGTGAGATACCTAAATCATTTTAAAATAACAATAGGATTTACTTTGTTTACAGCATTGAATTGTTTAAAACAATGGACTGACAACCGTCTAGGAAGTATCACACTTCCCGGATCTAGCACATGCTAGGCAGTTCACTGCCCATATTATTTAATTCCTTTTGGTGGTCTCACGACCAGCTATGGATTCGAGAAGTCATACGCACGCAACAACCCATCAATTAACATTTGAACAGTATTCCTCCTATGCCTTACCCTATCTATTTCATCAACGCTTCTAAGAAACAATCTAAGAAAAAGGTGAAACATTTTTGCACACCTGTGGGACCCATCCTGCTTCCTTACATTTCATTCATTCCTAGGAAAAATTTATGTGTTTTTTTCTCTTCTAAAAATCATACACACTAATTTTCTTCTTTGGTAATCCTCCTCTCCTTTTTATTTTCTCTAAAGGAAACTTTTCTTTTGGTGTAATTAAAAAGAATCATTTCTTCATGTTTTCTCGCATTCTAATGAAAGAGCATCCCTCTTCCTATTCATCTTATAGTGTTATCCAATTTCACATTTTCGATTTGGGTTTTAAAATCATTGCATTTCATTCTAATTTTTTGCATTAGCTCACATTAATTGAGGGCAACCTATATGCTTTGAAGTCATTACCAAATGATGGTCGATAAATGAATCATAGAAAAGAACTTCTATCCTTTTATCTTTCTCTACATCTTACCAAACCTCATAAATATTCAAAATACATACATTCTTAAACAACAAACTTACTCGAAGAATTTGTAGGTGATCACATGATCACGGCATAGTGGGCACCTAGTCCTCTCGCTCTATCATGGCATACTTTAGAGCGAAGCCTCGCCCCCACTATAACATACCAAACCTCACCTTTAGATCTCCTTCTTTGTAGGAAGCCATCCTCACCAAAAACTCTATTTCACAATTCATGTGTCAATCCCTAAATAGCATAAGCTACACAAACATAATGGAAAAGGCACTCCTAGGATCACATTTTCTTATTTTTTTCTTGGTTTGCATTTTGAGGTGAGAGATCACGTTCATCACTTTTTCTTGTTCATCCTTGCATGCTCCTCATCATAGCTGGTGTATTCCAGCTTCACCTGAGTGTGCCTAGGCCATATCATCATCATTCCTAGAATTCTGGGTCTGATTCTACATCGATTTTAATTCACAAGCACTTTCTTCCATCGTTGTTTCAAATTTCACAATAACCATCATTGGTTACCTCTGACCACCATCGGTTATACCCAACCAACGTCGGTTCCAAGTCCTTTTGTTAACCTACTCAAAAGGACATTTTTACTTCACTTTCTTCCACTTTTCACAGTCTCTGTCACTGTCATCATTCTCATTGACATTTTAAACATCCTCAGATTTGGCATACCTGTCATATTTTACCTTCTGCCTCGTTGTTTACTCACTATCTATTTTCTACAGTGACCGCACCAGCTTATACCTTACCTAATGCATCGGTTTTCCTAAACGTCATCGATTATCCTGTTTCACATTCCAGCCATCATTTGGTCCTTTATCCACTTTTTATCACTAGATTCACCTTTTCCTGCTGTTACGTGTATCATTTACGTAAAAGTAGCCCTACCTAATCGATCGGTTCACATGTCAGCCACCAAGACAAGTAAACACCTTGTATTTCACGCTAGTTGTCAACCACTCCCACCTAGTCCTTCACCACCTTCTATTTTATCACCAGCCATGGATCCCATCCAACCTACTACTATCACTACCGAAGATGAGGATTTTTCATGACTCCTTGACTAGAACCCTGTCTTTGCAATTTTACCTTTCCCACTCATCCACTAATATGCCTTAGGTCGGTTGATGTATGGCATGCCCGTATCTATCCCCCGACTCTTGCACCCACTTCCACATCGGCCCCATCTCGGTTCTCCGTGTTGCCCGCATCCACTTTACCCCCTGGGCGTTTCACGCTTAGGTTCTCGTACCCACTATGATCACACGCTTGTTACCTCGTGGCACCAATTACATCCACCATACCCTCGACAAATAACCCAAACACAACCTCATCCACCCCTAATGTCTCATACATACATGTAGCTACATTTCCACCTCCAAAGATCAATGACCCCTACCCCATTTCGTAATGTGGTTCTTTCCATTTCACAATCATTAGTCCCTATTTCCACTAGGGTTATTATGACCCTTCCACCCCCATATACATACTACCAATAACCTCCTTTATTTCATCCATTATTAATTCCAGGTACGTACTCCCTATTTCACTACCTTCTTCTCCACAACATTATGTGGCAGCCCCATACACTAGAGGGCCACCCCTATTATACACCCAAAACCAACCTCCTCACGTTACAGGAGGTATCCAATCATCACAACCCACTAATGACCTAAGTAAATCGATGTTGGAAAAGATGCAGACATTAGAGGCATCAATTTATGGCTCCCGCAACACTCTCACCTACAATGATATTTGAAATGAGCCTATTCGCCATCCATTCCTATCCGCTCATACCTTGTGCATTGGGAAATGCCTAAATTCAATCGCTTCAATAGCAAAGAAGATCCTAGTAACATTTCATGCGGTCATTCAAACACAAGTGTTATCTCGATCGCTCATGATGATGCCTTACTTTTGAGAACTTTTCCCATGTCCCTCACTAGACTGCATTAGATTGGTATAGTGGGTTACCTAAACACTCTATATTCTCATTTAATCAGTAGCCCAAGCCTTCTTAGACCATTTCTCTATCAATATCATCAAGAACGTTACCATGACCAATCTATATTCCACACATCAAGTATGAGGATGAATCCATCGTAGATTTTGTCGCCACCGACATAGCCTGATCAATCAACTTATCTTCCAACTACCGCAAATTGAACTCATCGAGCTCTTCACACGAGATTGTGTTAGACATATCTCCTTGACCTTGCAGGACCAAACCTTTCAAACATTTGACGAGGAATTTACTATGGCACGAAAGTTAGAGATTCGGGCCATCAAAGAGAAAAAGATCCAATTACAAAATAATAATTCGGCATTCAAGTCAAATGATACCTCTTCCTCTTCCAAACCACAAACCACTTATTCAAAAGCTAAGGGCATCGTTAACGCAGTGGTACTCAAGGCCGCCCCACTCATCCGTTGAATCAGGCTACACCCTCATCTAATCTCTCACCTGTCTAGGCTTTTCAATTTAGACGAGAGCAGCAAAAATATAACCCAATTGGGGAACCTTACTCTTATGTATTAGAAACACTTATCAAAGTTGGAGCCATCACCATTCCACCTATAAAACAACACACTTTGGTTTTGAGCTCTGCTCGCCCCATGCCCGCATGGTATAAAGAACATGATTTCTATAACTATCATTGAGTAAAGGGTCATAGTGATGGCAACTACATCACTTTTAAGAATATTGTCCAATAAATTCTCGATAAAGGTGAGTTAACTATGGATAATCCCAATACCACCCCCACCCAAAATCTACAAATCTTCAAAAACCATTTCCCAATCATGCCCTTTCATCCAATCAAACCGGTGAGACATAAACTCACAATACTCATACCCGTGAGGTTCATGTTATCTTTAACGAGGTACCTATCACCTCTCAATTACCTCACATCCCATCCATAGAGGAAATCCTAGCCCAAAATCCTCCTTCCACATTGAACCTACCTTCCTTGTTCCTTCACCAACATAGAACACTTTTCATCTCCTTCATCACCTACGGAGGGGTCTTCCACTAACATCAAGACCATCTCACCCCGACTTCTCTACTTAGAGAAACTTTACCTACCGTGCCTCCTCCACCTATAGAGGAGCTCCCATTACCTCCTCCACCCATAAAGGAGCACCCATTACCTCCTCCACCCATGTGGAGCACCCATCTGTTCTCTCCACTTATAGAGGAGCTCCCATCATCTCCTCCACCCATCATAGACTAGGTTGAGATACATTTGCCTCTCAGCGAACATTCTCCATCTACTACCCAAAACCCAACAGACCTACTTTCAGCTCTCTTACCCACGGAAGCTGAAGTTGGCCAATTCCCCATCTCTAAGATGCATTTTATGGGAATTCTTATTAGATCCTCACCAACTCCACCTACGGCACGCCCGCTTCTCACATTTGGCTGATCACTTAGATTATGTGGATAGGGCTTTACTATGGGGGCGCCTCTTACTCCCTGTCTCAACACAGATGTAGAGATCCCTTGTTGATACCTCCACTATCTACCCAAACACATTTCACCCATCAAACCAAATACAACCACTCTTTGTCACAACCCCTTTCACGGTACACTATTAGATTCACACCACACCCTTACCCATAACCCGACCTACATCTAAACCCAAACCCACACCCACAACATTTGCCTCAACTAAACCTATTACCACTTTAGGGGTCACCCCGACCACCAGCCTTACTCATCCACCAATTAAACTGGATTTAGCTACATCCTCCAATGTCAAAACCACACCTACTCCGACACCCAAACCAAAGAAACAAACTCATTGACCTCATACCCCTACCGCACCAATCACACCCGCACTTGTCCCGTCTACCTTAAAACCTCAGTTATCCAACATGGTCAAGCACCCTTCACCCATCCATAAACCAATAACACAACAACCCATTCCTTCCTCACAAACCTCTAACCTACCTAGGCACACAACATGACTTACACCCACACCTGCGCAGCTCTCTTTACCACCAATACCTCCAATACCCTCGCCTATTGCTTCACTACCCACTACACTTCAGTCATTTTCCGTCACAACCCAAGTACGACTGCATCACCAACCTTCACAAGACTCCCCATTATCCCCATGGGTAACTCACCCTCTTCCTCCATCTACTTTTCCTTCTAGACCTCAGTACATCCACCTAACCTTTACCCAAGAAGGTGCAACCCAAAAATAAAAACCCACTACCCCAAAATAAGGTAGTCAAAACTACCACACACCCTCCTACCCATCCAACTACCGTACCCTACCCAAACAAACACAAATGATACCTAAAACCACATCGGCACCTAAAACCATAACTCGACCTGCTTTCTACTCTTCCAATAATAGTTCCTTGAAAATCAACCACACCTACACCCAAACCCACGTTCACTTCCCATTGTGATCCACTAACAGTGGTCCTATGCCAAAATTTTAACCAACCTCCTCGATACTTCGTAATCATATTACCGCCACTGCACCTTATGACCCCCTCAAACCCAAGCCAAAAGGGTTTTATGATACTAAAATTTGTGCATACCATCATGTGCCAAGGCATGATGTGGAGAGTTACAAGGCCTTGAAAACCATCCTTATCCAATTTTGTCCACCGTAAAACAAATTTGATGACGATGACCTTCTCGACGAGGATCCCGCTTCACCAACACCCATCCCCAAACTACCCACTCAACAACCACAACCTCCACCCTCACAACTTCTAGAGCCACACCCAAGATTTGAAATTAATATGGTTCACATCGAGAACTAGCCACGCCACCACCCAAATGTCATTACGCCCAACTAACCTCACAGGTTTTTCCTCCTCCGATAGGTTTTTTCCCGTTGTGTCATTATACCGCTCACCCTACACCTTCTCCACTTGCCAACTTCCCTCAAATCAACATGATACATGTCACTACACATGTGTGTAAGGGAAAAGAAAAGGAAATCGATCCACCAACCAATCCTATACCCATCATACCACTTGTACCCATTCCAAAATAACTATCCACGGCCCCACGTACTCCATTTCTAACGGCATCACACATCTCACCATGCTCAAACAATTACACCACCCTCAAAATGGTCTCTCGACGTACTCCAAAATCAGTAAGGTATCAGCTGTAAATAGGTTGTAACAAGTTCCCAATGATGATACAAGTCTCCTTGCAAGGTGTTCGGGATCCGGAAAAGCCCTCGAGTATGCGTTAACATCCCGTATGCCCCGCTTATCCCCTCGCCCTTTGTTTTCCCCTTTTCCTCTTTCCTTGGCCTCTTGACCTTCGGATGAAACCGCCACCCAGGCAGCGGTCTCATTACCGCCACTCTCGAATAGGGCGGCGGTCTCAGTGTACCGCCACCGCTTCGCAGCGGCGGTCCTCGTGTGCATTTTCCAGAACACTCTTTTGACGTGACTCGCGTGAAATATCACGCTTCACCAGCTTTTCTTGCCGACTTGAGCATGCATTAATGTTTTTGGTCCCCGAAATGTTGTTTTTCCTTTGTTTATTGTTTAGGAGTTCAATTTGGTTTTGGTTCTTGGATGCTTGAATTCCTATAAATGCATGGTTTGTGCACATGCAAATGGTCTGGAGTTTTTGGTCTGAGTTTGGATGAAGAATTTGAGCTGGAGCTTTGGTCACCATTTTTTCTTGTTAGAGTCTTCTGATTTTTAGTGTTTTGGTTAGCTTGCTTAGGACTGATAGCATAGTTTATTTCGTACTTGGTTAGTATTGCTCAGCTGTTGGTAAGCCACAGACCCATCTTGTGCAGGCAGTGTTGTTGTTCCACCCAATCCGGTTAGAAGCTTGCCTCTGAATTCCTCTTTGCTGTAGATTTGTTTTACTGTGACTTAGAGTTCTTAGTTCAATTCATTATATACCTGGTTAGTATTATTCAGCTGTTGGTAAGCCACATATCCAACTTGTGCAAGCAGTGTCTTTATTTTGGAATGGAATAGCTTAGGAAGCCATTAAAGTTGCAGGTTTTTCTCTTCGTATAGGATAGTCAAAGGTTCTGGTCGCTTCACGTTGCATGACTCGCAGTAAAATCCCGCTAGGAATCGCATAAGCCAAGCTCGGTAGCATTTCTTGCGCTATCCCTCTCCTACTCACATTCTCGGTCTGCATTCTGAGCTGTCCTTGTCCCAAAATCTACTCCTATCGGTGCTAGCATTACACGCTTTTCTGGATCCAAGTGAACACGAAAGAACGAGAAGATCATACTGAGGGGACGAGATCACATACACCATCGGATTCGCCACTGTTCTGCGGAATCCAGGTTTTACATTTCAAAGTTCTAGTCAGATTCATATCAAATAGAGTAGTTAATCGCTTTATTTCATTTCATTCTATTCTCGACATTGCCAAGGAAGCTATGGGGATTGATAGTTTCTGAGAAACTATGATTCACTCCTCACTTCTGAGGTAGGATCGAGAATCTTGCCGGTAGATTAGACAAACTGTTTTATTTAGAATAATTCTATAAATCACACAGAAAATAACCACACTCGGTTATCTTGTCTATTTTAAATTATTGCTTAGCTATTATTTCTAGATACGCTTAAAATAGTTTTCTTTCCTTAAAATTATTAAATATTTCATAGAAAAATAAGAGTTATATGTAGTTAGATTTATTTCACTTAGTTAGAATTTGTTTCATCACAGTTAGATTGCATTTTGTTTCGTATGACAATCACGGGACCTCAAGAGCCTGTGAATATATATTTGAGCTAATCGTGCCTCAACCAAACCTAGTCACAAAGAATAGTTGACATAGACCAAAATCTCAGATACAAGTATTCCGAACAACCACAGATTTACAAATCGATCGCCTACGCTTTAAGAGGATTAAACATAGAAGACGACCAAGCACATGCGTTTTGGTCAAGTCAGCCAAACTACAGATTACTCTAGAAAACATCCACATGACTGTAGAGGGGCTCGAAAGAGAACAAACATTCGGGTGCGATCCTCTAGTTCCACAGCCAGACGCTGGAGACACCCTCGTAGATATAGATACCAGCTTAAGAATCCAGGTTGCGAGAACGTCTGTAAGGTATTCTGAGAAGATTACACAACTATTGGTTCTAAACATAGAAGCTGAGAAAGCATACGATTACTGGATACTAGGGATTAGAACTTGATCTCGCGTATGACCATAACAGGACCGCAACAACCAAGAGTCTACGGTTGTGATCCACAGATCCCACAGCCCAACGAATCCACAAGTCAGTTAGATATAGACACTGGCCTACGCACACTAGTATTTCAGTCCACCCCACTTCCACCTATCATCATCGAACAACTGTCCTTACTAGATATAGCGGCTAACGAAGCTAGGGAATTCTGGACTAGGCCAGAAAATCGTCCATAGAATCGATTGTATTCATCATCCACTATATGACCTTATTAGAGATATACACGAAACAATCCGAGGTCACTTTCCACGTATTCCGCAACCCATAGATCGAATCACGCCAAAGCTCGATATTGATTGGAGCCTTCGAGCGGTCATCCTCGCCGATCGATCTATCACACCACCTGTTAGAAGGGCCTTCTTTGCCTTAGATTCGCAAATTCCACTAGTGCGTGTCGAAGACATTAGATTGCCTAACTAGTGTCTCTCGCATATTCCATCCCCACCGGCTGTCTCGCACGACCTGGGAGGTCGGGTACGCGGAAGGGTCACTTGTAGATTCTCACGCTTGCCTATCGCTTCCGGCGTATAAAATTGGTGAACCCGACGTGAAACAAACAATTATTTCACCTTCTCTTTGAGAAGTTTTCAAATCTTCTCTCATCCACCTTCGCTCCTTCCCATTATTCTCGCGGTATTCATATACCCCCGAATATGTCGGGATTCGACGCATATGGCACTCCTCCGGGTGTTGAGGCATACTACGCCCAACAATAGGGAATCATCACCCTCACTCTCAAGATGGGGTGACAACTATTCAACTAATCAACTTGTCAACACAAACCCCAAGAATCGATATAGTTTGTCTTTTCAAACCGAGGAGTTAGATCAACCCCTCGAACCCAACAAACAGTAACCTTCAGTTCCAACAATATGACGCTTTACAGTGAGAATCTGTTCATCTCCTCAAATGTTACTCGCACCACAAATTGGTAGGCAATCGATCCATACCGGTCTTAGATGATGGATAATCAACACGTTTTCCTAGAGTGAACAACGCTCCTGGGAATGTACCCATCTATAGGAGGTTTACAAATACAACCCGAAATCTCTTTTCAAGAAAATACCTCTATGCCACTGCATACAGGAAATATTCTGGGAGAAACTTGGCAAAATAGCGATCAGTTTATGACAGGATATCACGTACCTTTACAACACCAAGGTATACAACAAACGCCGCTCAGGAAAAGTACCGTGGCTTCACCAAATGAAGTCATTTCAACGTTAGTAGAAAGAGTGAGAGGGTTAGAACTGCTCAAGCAAGTCAAAATTCTCTGCTCATACAAACAGAAGTTCCAATCCTCCATACCACTCGTCGTAGATCTCTCTTACGGGAGTAGGCACTTTAGGCATGCCTCCTCAATATCCACAAAGAAACGCCAACAAGGCCTATCATCTCTAACACTACTCCTCCTGCCTAGTGTCGAATCAGCCCTTCTCGACAATACCCCGTCCTATTTAAACATGTACTCTAAATCACCACAAGGAGATGTGTTCTCCTCTCCTGGTATGTTTGCTCCAACGCAGGGACCTCCCTATGCCCCTGCCAACGCGTACGCTGCACCGTATCAACAACCTATCCCACCACTCCCTCAGCAAACACCATCAATGGTCGAAAGCTATGCGATAGGGACATATTCAGAATATCTAAAGGAACCCTTAGATTTCACCATACGAAGCGTCATGCTTCCAAGACCTCTCCCTGATTTTCCCAAGTTCAAGGGTGAAGGAGATCCAAACGCACATATCAAAGCTTACGCCATGTACCCATACGAGAATTACTCCTCGGGATGGGGTCATGCTTGCTAAAATATTCCCAAAACACTCGGAGGGCATTGCTCTCGATTGGTATTATAGAATACCTAAGGCTTCCATACATTCATTTAAACAACTCGTGTCAGAGTTCATCAAAGCCTTCGACATGAACAAACTACTGAGAACAGGAATCAGGGAATTCTTGCATATCAAACAAGAACACAATGAATCTGTCGCTCATTTCATCCAGAGGTGGCGATAATTTTATTCATCGTGCAAGTGCTCCAAACATGGATCAGATGGAACTATGCGATTTATTCCTTCATTCTCTCAGCAGAGAAGTGAAGGAAGAAGTCCAGAAGTTCCCACTGAGGACTTATGATGAAGTACTTGAGAGTGCTCTACGAATAGACCAGCAGCATAGATAGTGGTCGTAAGACGTATGGAGAAAACGAGAGGTTAATCACCTCCACTCAAAGTACTACAACTACCACAAACGCCAATCAAGGACCAAAATCCTTAACAAAAATCGTGGGGTAACAACGGATGGGGTAACCGACCAGCCCAAGAGGGTAAATGTTGTTAATACTCCGTCACAAACAAACAACCAAACAAACAACAACTTTACCCCAATGGTCAATACAAAGGGATTTTAACCATCCACAACAACAACAACAACAACGGAGAAATCCCATACAAGGGCTAAGCCAAAACTCATTTGGTTACCAAAACCAAAGTCAAAACCAAAAACAACAATTCCAAAACTTTGGTCCTAATAGCAACAGCTTGATTGGAATTTTAGGCCACAATACTCACCAAACCAACAAAACGGGAATTATAATCCCAATTCTTATTGTGGTTTCCATAAATTCATGGTCACGACACTAGAACGCGCCGTGACTACAATAAATTTATGCAACGCTTTTCCGTAAGAACAAACACAGCTTCTTCACGACTTGTTTTTGCAGATCCCATCTCATCATCACCAAATACTCTCGCAGGGGCGCTTTCTCCTCGTAATGCTCCCTCAAGATCTTTAATGATCCGCTCCCAAAGCATGACAAAGCAATAGGCTGAATCCAACCTAACAAACAAAGGTGCAAGACGGAAACAATGACCATGAAGCCTCGACTTCATTAAATCTGCACCGCCCACGCTGGGAGCTCAACCGAGACCTAAGATAGTCGGGCTTGGTAGAATTAGACGCTGAACTACCTATCGAAGCTATAACGAGAACACGAGAGTATTTCTCTCAACCAAGCCCAAGTCATCTGCCAGAGGCAGATAAGAGTCAGCAAATAGTTGAAAAACCCATCGGTGCGTATGATTTAATTAGTGACCTAACAAAGACCTTCTCACACATTTCATTTTTGGACTTACTAAAGAACTCTCCCCCTCATCATGTAGAGCTGCTTCTTTAGAAGCATTAGGTCTAGGCCATCTAATTAACATCACTCCACCTCCCAAAACACAAGTAAATCACGTAGATTTTGATATCCACCCTCCGGGGCAGCCAGACAAGGATGTCGAATTCATCTTCGAAATAAGTAAAATGCCCACAGATGCTGAGATCACACGCCGAGGTGACCCAGCCTTACACTTGCAAGTGTGGGTTTATAATAACTATGTAAAACGAGCAATGGTTGACGATGGGGCTGCAATTAACATAGTCCCTTTCTTTTCCTCCAAAACTGGATATGGAGAAACAAATTTTTCCACTACACGAAATACCTTGAGAGGCTATGATAGCCTTAAAGCCACTTCGATAGGAACTATAATACTGCTACCACCTTAGGGCCCAAAACCATCTTGACTGAGTTTTACATTATAGATCGGAAACTAACTATAATATGATCCTCTACGACCTCGATACATCGAATGAAGGCAATCCCTTCCACGCTATTTCAAGAAGTAAGATTCTTGCATCCGGGAAAGGTATTTGTAGCCAAAGGCGATCCAAAACCTTTCGATTTGCACCTAGCTGATTTAAAGAAAAGACCAGGTGCACACTCAATTTGAGCCGCTAACAAACCAACTTAATAAACCCTCCGACCCAAAGCCGTAGGAAAAGTTGATACCTACAACGGATCTCAAACTACCAAAGATAGCCAAAACAACTCCAACCCCTAAAGGTAAAACTAAAGAAACAAGATTATTAGGGACTACTGCGAAAATTGTTGAATTGATAGAACAAGATTCACCAATGTTCTTACCATTCGATTCAGTAGGCATAGGATTTTCCCTAGGTGTTGGTTCCTTACCGGCAGAGGATCTCTGTATGATAGAAGTAGAGTGTGCAAATGGCGCATGCCCCAACATCTACACTCCCGCTAAGTATTGACTCTCCATTTCGATGGAGCTAAATGTCGTTATGGAGCGGGGTAGGTATAATTTTACTTCGCCCGAGGAGAAGGTCCTCCCATTCTCATTTAAGTTAAACTTTGAATGCACAAACAATGGCGCCGAGTACGAAGCCCTCCTCCTTGCCTCACCTTAGCCAAGAATTGGTATTAATAACATCGTAGTCTTGGGAGACTCGTAATTAGTAACAAACCAAGTTTCAAGTATATGAAACTAAAGCCGAACATTTACAACTCTACAAAAACGTCAGTATTAGATTTAAGCAAGGCGTTTAAATTCATATCCATCAAGTGATCCTGCAAGAGAAAAATCTTCTCACCGATTCAATAAGAACCTCGCATCACGCTTTTACTCCAAGCAATGAGCTAGAAGATACTCACTTCACAATATCCATTCGTGACGAGCCATTAATAAAAACAATGACAAATCCTCTTTTGAGCGGAAGTGAATCTACCGTCCCTGACCATGTTGGAAATGATGCGGCTACTTTGGATTATTTAAATGCCTATGCAACATTACATCTCTCCTATCACATGCTAGATTTATCCTCGATCCCACATTCGCCTCTCCTACTTCGAAATCCCTAACGGATCTTCCGTCACAAAGGAACCTAACATATACGCAATAGAAAATGGGGATGATTTAGATTTACCTCCAAAGACTACTCGAGTTCAAGAGGGTAACGCCTCTTTAATCGAAGAAACAATCGATGTCAACATCGGGACAAGATGAACCAAGAATATTGAAACTAGGTTCTTCGCCGACACCCTTAAGAAGTGGAAATACATACTCGTGTTCTCAAAGAACATCGTAAGGCGTTTGCATTTAATTACAAGGAGATGACAGAGTCGCACCCTACATCATGGTACACAACCTCACACTAGATCGATGCAAAGCCAATTAAAAAAATCAAGGCCCATGAAACCCAAAGTAGCTCTCATGGTAAAAGAGGAAGTAATAAAACTCCTTCAGGTAGGTTTTATCAAGCCAGTTGACTACTCCCAATGGGTATCTAATATCGTTCCCGTTCTCAAGAAGAACGGAAAGATATGCATTTGCATAGATTTCTGAGACATCAACAAAGCGTGTCCTAAAGACGATTTCCCATTACCATCCATAGACGTTATTGTTGATGCAACAACTGGTTTTGAACTTTTTTCTCTCATGGATGGATTCTCGTGATACAATCAAATCAGAATATTTGAGCAAGCTCAAGCTAAAACCACGTTTATAACTCCTCGGGGAACCTATTGCTATGCTATTATGCCATTCGGTCTTAAGAACGCCGGCATACGCACTCAGTGGGCCATGACATACATATTTCATGATCTAATTCATAAAATCGTGGAATCTTACATAGATGACTTATCAAGCTAAGGCCAAAAAGCGCTGTGACCATCCCGAAGTACTCCGCATCATTCTTTCACGCCTAATAGAATACGGAGTCACGCTAAACCTAGAGAAATGCGTCTTTGGTGTAACAGAGGAAAGCTCCTAGGTTACATCATATCGCCTCAAGGGATCGATGTTGATCCAACCAAAATTCGGGCTGTCCTCGAAATGGTCCCACCTTCGAGTGAATCTGGAATCAGATCATTTCTCAGGAAGCTGGGTGCAATCCGGAGATTCATCCCGGACTTAAGCTTTGCTATTCATCCAATCAACAATTTACTCAAGAAAGACTATAGCATTGATTGGACCAAGATCGCAACGCCTAAGCTTTCAACGCAGCTTAAACGCTTTTTTGTCACCACCTACGCTAATGCCACCTAAGCCGGATCACCCGTTAATCCTATATTCGCGAGCTACCAATGTCTCGCTGGCTCACGTATGTTGGCCTTTTCAAGAAGACGATGACAAGAGAGAACGTGTGATTTATTTCATTAGCCGAACACGCCGACTATGAAACACGCTATACACAAGCAGAGAGAGAATGTCTTGCCATATTCTTTTGCTACTAAACGTCTAAGACATTACATGTCAATCAAGAAACAAAGGTCATGCTAAAGACAGATTTAGTTTTTGGTCTGAGTTTGGATGAAGAATTTGAGCTGGAGCTTTGGTCACCATTTTTTCTTGTTAGAGTCTTCTGATTTTTAGTGTTTTGGTTAGCTTGCTTAGGACTGATAGCATAGTTTATTTCGTACTTGGTTAGTATTGCTCAGCTGTTGGTAAGCCATAGACCCATCTTGTGCAGGCAGTGCTGTTGTTCCACCCAATCCGGTTAGAAGCTTGCCTCTGAATTCCTCTTTTTGTCAGAGATTTGTTTTACTGTGACTTAGAGTTCTTAGTTCAATTCATTATATACCTGGTTAGTATTATTCAGCTGTTGGTAAGCCACATATCCAACTTGTGCAAGCAGTGTCTTTATTTTGGAACGGAATAGCTTAGGAAGCCATTAAAGTTGCAGGTTTTGCTCTTCGTATAGGATAGTCAAAGGTTCTGGTCGCTTCACGTTGCATGACTCGCAAAGAAAATCCCGCTAGGAATTACATAAGCCAAGCTCGGACTCTTGTGTTATCCTCTCCTACTCGCATTCTCGCCTCGCATTCCGAGCCGTCCTTGTCCCAAAATCTATTCCTATCGGTGCTAGCATTACATGCTTTTCTGGATCCAAGTGAACACGAAAGAACGAGAAGATCATACTGAGGGGACGAGATCACATACACCATCGGATTCGCCACGTTTCGCGGAATCCAGGTTTTACATTTCAAAGTTCTAGTCATATTCATATCAAATAGAGTAGTTAATCACTTTATTTCATTTCATTCTATTCTCGACATTTCCAAGGAAGCTGTGGGGATTGATAGTTTCGAGAAACTATGATTCACTCCTCACTTCGAGGTAGGATCGAGAATCTTGTTGCAGATTAGACAAACCTGCTTTTATTTAGAATAATTCTATAAATCGCACAGGTAAATAACCACACTCGGTTATCTTGTCTGTTTTAAATTATTGCTTAGCTATTATTTCTAGATACGCTTAAAATAGTTTGCCTTCCTTAAAATTATTAAATATTTCATAGAAAAATAAAAGTTATATGTAGTTAGATTTATTTCACTTAGTTAGAATTTGTTTCATCACGCTTAGATTGCATTTTGTTTCAGATGACAATCACGGGACCTCAAGAGCCTGTGGAATATATATTTGAGCTAATCGTGCCTCAACCAAACCTAGTCACAGCAATAATAGTTGACATAGACCAAAATCTCAGGATACAAGTATTCCGAACAACCACAGATTTACAACTGATCAGTTCACAGTTAAGAGGATTAAACATAGAAGACGACCAAGCACATGTGTTTTGGTCAAGTCAGCCAAACTACAGATTACTCTAGAAAACATCCACATGATCAGAGAGGGCTCGAAAGAGAACAAACATTCGGGTGCGATCCTCTAGTTCCACAGCCAGACGCTGGAGACACCCTCGTAGATATAGATACCAGCTTAAGAATCCAGGTTGTGAGAACGTCTGTAAGGTATTCTGAGAAGATTGCACAACTATTGGTTCTAAACATAGAAGCTGAGAAAGCATACGATTATCGATAAGTAGGGATTAGAACTTGATCTCGCGTATGACCATAACAGACCGTAACAACCAAGAGTCTACGGTTGTGATCCACAGATCCCACAGCCCAACGAATCCACAAGTCAGTTAGATATAGACACTGGCCTATGCACACTAGTATTTCAGTCCACCCCACTTCCACCTATCATCATCAAACAATTGTCCTTACTAGATATAATGCAAATTCACGAAGCTATGGAATTCTAGACTAGTCCGTAAAATCATCCATAGAATCGATTGTATTCATCATCCACTATATGACCTTATCGTGAGATATACACGAAACAATCCCGTGTCATTTTCCACGTATTCCATGAACCCATAGATCGAATCACGCCGAGCTCGATATTGATTGAGCCTTCGAGCGGTCATCCTCGCCGATCGATCTATCACACCACCCAAGTTAGAAGGGCCTTCTTTGCCTTAGATTCGCAAATTCCACTAGTGCATGTCGAAGACATTAGACTTCCTAACTAGTTTGTCTCGCATATTCCATCCCCACCGCTTTCTCGGCACGACCTCGGGAGGTCGGGTGCGCGAAAGGGTCACTAGAGATTCTCACGCTGCTTTGTCACTTTTCCGCGTACGAGTCTCCTCTCAAAATGTCCCTATATGACCTCATTCAAACCTTGGAATCCCATCGCTGCCGTCATGGAGGTCCTTCAATCTATTGATGTTTTACCCAATGACCCTACACCCATAGCCTCCATTATCACACCTCATCATGTAGCCTCTCTCACCAAATTACCACATTCATCCTCACCTCACCTTATTCACCAAGCGGCCTCCTTAGATTCTTATAGGAAGAGATCATGCCATACCAAAATGATGACCTGCACTCCATCCCTCTTCATCTCTGTCCACATTGATGACATACAGTACACCGTGTGGTGATTGATGGAGTCACTAGCATTAACATCGAGTTCATCCCATGCTTTCTCAAACGCGCATACCTGAAAATTGCATGCATAAACATCTCGGTCATGTTGTGTTCATTCAATGATGCTATCACTTCCACACTAGACACTATCATCCTTCACGCTTCACGTGGCCCCGTCATCGTCTAGAATTGTTTTATGTTTTGGAGGGGAAATTCTAGTATAGCTTGTTACTTGGTAGACCGTGGATCCATGTCATGGGTTTTGTTCCTTCCACTTTACATCGCTGTGTAAAATTTGAACACAAAGGACACACTTATACCATTCCAAATGAACCATCACCTTTCAAAACATACAACATGCTATACTCGACCCAATGATGTGCTCATACCTATCAAGCCATCTACCTCCGCAACCAATACCGCTTCACCTACACCTTCGCCTACCAAGACAACCGCTACTTCTACTACACATACTACCTCCATTCCTACCACTACTATAACCTCCACGGCTGCCCAATTATCTTCCCAATTCGTTAACTCCAACTCTACATTGACCTCTCGATACATTATCCATACAAGCTACCTACATACCGACTACCGATACCTTGGAAGGTGGTTTTCAACGTCTCACTCTAGGGGAGTACAACCTATATAGTGTCAACACATTCCTTACTCCGCACGAGTATGGAAGCCTTCACCAACACCTCGCTTATGATCACCATATAGGAGAATTCCTCCTTTATGGTCCTCCTCATCTTCGTACTAGTCTCACCTATGGGGGACTTGATACTACCACTTACACACCTGAACCACCATCAAAACCCCACCCATTTTCCACTAACTTCCAATCACTTACCAATCACCATTTCTCCCGCACCTTCATCCACCACCGCATGGGAAGGGTTTTGGTTTTTTTTATGAGCAAGGCCACCATACAATTACTCCATGTACCACTGCAAACATAATGACCATAGTGGTATCAACTTCCCCAAACCTCCTACCAAACAGGCCCGCTTTTAACTCATTGAAGACCCTAGCCCCCCTCCACCTTCATCTTTATCACTACCTTCACCCGCTCCACCTTCATCAACACCTTCACCGACGGAGTCGATGGATCCCGGATCTATCCCTCCTAACTTTTTTTTTCATAAACACCATTTCCTTGGGGCCTTTGACTTATCAACGTGAAGGAAAGGCCCCTTCCACCCTTCTATTCCTATATCCTAAGATGATCGATGATGACACACCTACAATTAACGTCATTCAATGTCAAGATGATGAATCCATACTCACCTACCTTGGTGTAGAATACTCATATATTCATCGATCGTTACCATCTAAGATGCAAACCATGTTGAATGAATCAACTATCGAGATCAACATTCATACTCAGGATGACCCACACATCCTAAAGATCGGACAATATTTAGATGCTGCTGAACAGAAGCCATCACTTCTTTTCTTTGAGATCATAACCACACTTTTGCTTGGTCTTATGTAGACATGCCCGGTATTGACCCCACCATAGTGGTCCACAATATCGTAATTGTTCCCGATGCCAAACCTATCAAACAAAAGCTGAGGAAAATGCACCCTCGCATTGCTCTTCTCGTCAAAGAAGAATTTCAACGCCTTCTTTTTGTTTCCTTCATCTTACCCATTAATTAACCTCATTGGATTTCTAAATTGTCCCCATTACTTAAAGCAACAAAGGGACTCTCAGATTTGCACGGACTTCCATGACCTCAACCTCTCCTCGTCCAAAATATGACTTTCCTTGCCCAAGATTGATCAACTAGTTGACCTTACCGGTGGTCATGAGATGCTCTCACTCATGGATGGATTCTCGGGTTATAACCAAATTTTTCTTGCCCTAGAAGATCAACACAAAATCGCATTTATTACCCCTTGGGAACCTTTTTACTATCGAGTCATGCCTTTTGACCTTAAAAATGTAGGTGCTACATATCGGTGCTATGACTTACATCTTCCATGATATCATGCATCACATATTGAAGATTATGTGGATGATCTCTTAGCCAAATCTAAATGTTGTCTTGAGCACCTCGTCATCCTCGAAACCATCTTTGATCACCTCATTAAATATCATAAGACTTCAACCTAAAAAGTGCATCTTTGCAGCTTCTCTCAGAAAGCTCTATGGATTTATTGTTTCCCTCTATGGTATAGAAGTTGACCCTACTAAATTCAAGGCCATTCTAGAAATTCCTCCACCGACTAACCTTACACAAATCCGTAGCAGCTGCAAGGTAAATTGTAGTCCATTCACTGCTTCATCTCACAATTATCTCGATCGGTGTCAACCATTTCATCATCTTCTTAGGAAGGATATCTCCTTTAAATGGGATGATGACACCAAAGCTTTTGAGGCCCTAAAACAATACCTTCTCCAACCACCCATACTCATTCCACCTAAAGACGATCAACCTTTTTACCTATACATATCAGCTACCGATCATTCCTTAGGAGCCATGCTCACTCATCGCGATGAACAACACAAGGAGCATGTGGTTTATTACATAAGCTGTACTCTTTTAGACTATGAAACCCGATACAACCATCCAGAAAATATTTGCTTAGCCTTATTTTTCATTGCCACCAAACTCCGCCATTACCTACTCAACCACAAAACTTATGTCGTGACCAACACCAATTCCTTACACTTCATGTACGCCAAACCTTATCAAAATCAGCTCACCACATGATGGCTTATGCTTTTAGCTAACCTTAACCTTGAATTCATTCACCAAAATTCAATCAAGGGCCAAGCCATAGCCACCAAACCGGGTAATGCACCTATTCTTTGGGATCAAACCTCTAATTTTGACTTTCTTGATGAGTCAATTACTACCCTTTCCTGGACAAACCCTTACCAAATGACACTAATTTTTGATAGTTCCAAGTGTCAATGCGGGGTCGGGCCGGTGTTATCCTCATTCCTATGGATGGGGAGACCATGCATTTGTCTTTAAAACTAGACTTTGAATGCACTAACAATATTGTCGAGTATGAAGTGCTCGGTCCTCGGTCTCTAAGCCACATATGCCCTAGATGTCAAATAAATCAACATCTTTGGTGATTCACAATTGGTCGTAAACCAAGTCAATGGTATGTACCAATGTCATAATGAGATACTTCAAAAGTATAAACATCATGTAGACATACTTTTGACCACCTTTGATCATTACACCCTTCAAACCATCCCACGTTCAACCAACAAATTTATAGATACCATGGCCTGCTTAGCTTCCCAAATACCTGCTTCCCCTGCCGATTCCAAAATATTTGTCACCATACAACACCTCCATTCACCTTCTTATTTACCTCATGATGTTTACTCAATTGGAAACAACACCCCTGACCCGAGTGACCTTTGGTACAAACAATACTCTAACTACCTTTCCCTCTCCATCTTGCCTCCTAATCTCACCCGTAATGGACAACGTGCCTTCCTTAAAAGAGTCTCCTGCTTTCTTCATTTTGGGGGAATCCTCTATAAGTGCAGATTTGATGGTATTCTCTTACGATGCCTCACAAGTTCTGAAATTTATTATACCATTAAGGAGGTTCATGATGGCATATGTGGAAGTCACTTTAGTGGCCTTGTTATTGCTTAAGCATATTCTTCACCCGGCTATTATCTTGTGCCAACCCTTAACCATGATTGTTGCGATATGCCAAATGTTGTGTGAAATGCCAACAACATTCCAGCCTCCATCATACACCTAGTCATGCCTTACAGGTCACTCGTGACCTTTGGCCTTTCTCTCAATGGGGTTTGATCTTGTCGGAGAAATCAATCCTCATTCTTCCCAATGCCATCAATGGATCATAATTGCTACTCAATACTACACAAAATGGGTGGAGGCCATACCACTCATCTCCAAAAAGCCAAGAAGATATGTGAGTTCATTAACCATCACATCATTTGTCACTTTGGTGTCTCTCATCGCCTCCTCACCGATAATGGAAAACAATTCAAAAAAACATTGCAAAAAAATTTGTGATGCCTTCGACATTCAACTTAGTTTCTCATCACCTTATTACCCACAAACCAACGGCTAAGCTGAATCCACTAATAAAACCATCAAAAAATTCTCAAGAAAGTAGTTGACGATCTTCGGAAAGGATTGGTATACACACATTCCTTTTTCCCTATGGGCATACCGCACTATTATTCGCACTTCCACCGTGGCCACACCCTTTTCATTGGTCTACGGTATAGGGGCTGTTCCGCTCTCAAAGTCCAGATCCCCTCACTCCACATTTATCTCCATGACATGCTTATCGATGATGACTTTCGTTAGGACCACTTAGTACAACTAGAGTTATTAGATGAACTTCGTTTTAATGCTTTGGATCACCTCCAAGTTTACCAACAACATATCAAATGTGCTTATGAAAACGTGTTCATTTAACGAAACTTCCAAGTCGGTGACCTTGTCTTGAAAGAAAATCAACACGTAACTAAAGCGAAAAAGTAAATGGGACAAATTTTATCCTAATTGGCTTAGACCATACATCGTAACTCATACCTATGGATCATGTGCCTATCTTTTATCCTCACTTGATAGTAAACCCAAACCCGAGCCCCTTAACGCATTGCATCTTCAACCATTCTATTGTTGACTTGTTGTCCTACCTCATCCTTTGTCTCTTTACAAGCTCATCCCTTGAGCACCATCCACTCCATACACCTCCCCAATGATTAAGCAAGAATCATGTGAGTACCGTGCACTTGTTATCTTCTCTTGCATATGTGTACTATGGCAAAGGCACAAAGCATGATTCTCATGGATACTTTTCGTCTACCTATAGATGATATCCCATGGTTATTCCACCTTTCCTTTTCAACAATAATCTTATCCTCCACCTTGGTCTTATCCATGATTTCAAAACCTCACATGGGACCAAACTCCTTGAGTCAAACTTCTAATAAAGAAGATGACTCCCTCAAAAGGACATCTTCCTCTTGAAAAAATTGCTACTATAAATAGACTTCTCCCTCAAAGGACAGCTATGTGAAGCTCAAAAAAAAATGAGAGAAACCAAAGCTTCCCGCATCGATTAGCTTCATGAACACCTCAAGGATTACCATATTATTTATCCCATATAGACTTCCTGCATTGATCAGTCTATCTCAACAAAAAACTTTTTAGTCATGGACTTGCCCATTGTGACCTAGGACCTCTTGCCCAAAATCCCTTGTCACTCAGAACATATACAATTAATTACCTTTCACTCACCTTACCATTTCCACTCTCATTGTCTCAATTGCCTCAAGGGACAAACTTGAACTTTAGACATTTGGTTCTTGTTTCGGTTCTTGTGTTCATCACTCCCTCCAAGGTATGATCTACTCGGTATGATCCTATCAAATTAGGTGGCTTTATTTCCCCCTTCTTATCTTTTCACCATATTTGTTTACATATTGATTACCTTATATAGGACTTAGTACTCGACACTTACCTTTGGTACTTGCCTTCACCTACATCATTTTACCTATAATATACCCATGCCTATTTAACCTAAACCCACAACATGCCCACAAACCTAGAACCTCATTTTCATATTCTTCCCTTGCTCATGGGAGAAATACATCGGCCTCGAGGTCCTTTTCACCAGACTATGTAGGAAGTACTCCGAGGGCATGGGGCCATGAGGTTAGCTCGGCTAATTCCATACCCTAAACCAGCCATCATCAACCATGCCTAAACTTACCATTTACATCACATTTTACTTAGTTCCCCTTTTATAACAAAATTAGAAATTAAGCCACATACATAACAAGTTGCTTACTACAACATACATTTATTACACCTATCATCTCTATCATCACTATGCATAGATTATACAACATTTCACCTATGACCCACAATATCATTCATTGCCAAAATAGTGAATCATAAGTAAACCTACTTTCAATTCAACCATGCCTAACACCTGACTCAATCCATGCCTATAACCTAACTCAATCCATGCCTAAAACCTGACTCAACCATGCCTATAACCTGACTCGATCCATGCCTAAACCGACCTGACTCCATCATGCCTAACTCACCTAATTTCCATTCATATCAAAATAACAACTCAAAATCTCATCAACATATCAACAAGTCAAATCATAACATGTATCTCATAAATCAATAAATATATAAATCAAAATACATGCCTATCTCATCATGGCCATCATCTCAAAAATTTCAGCACGCAGGCTGATATATAATACAAAATGTCATTAACACGCAGGCCAGTCTCATATATACACAAAGAATGAAACACTCGATACAAAAATATTCAAGCACGTAGGCTTCGGTATATATGCTCATAATATACAAAACTCACTCAGTACATCCTCACTTTCTTTGACACATAGGCCGGCATGTGATCAAAATATAAAAACTCTTCGCACACAGGTTGGCATATCTATCCACAATAATCACTCGTATACATAAAAAAATCGGGTGGCCGTGTATCAAACATCTCGTTAGATGTCCTCCATTTCGTGCCCCTACACCCTCGGCCTCCTATGCCCTTACTGCACATCACCTCACTTTGGTCTCTGTGCCGGTGGCCTCTCCCTAATCGTGCCTCGAGCTCTCTACCTCCTTTGCTCTCCACACTATGTGTGCAAGATCTCGTCTTCTCACTAGACTCTGTTGTGCCTTGTACTCTTCGTATGAGAGGAAGTCTATCCCGGATTCCATAAGCTGGTCTTGATAATATATCACCTCACCTGGGCATCCCATAACTTAGCTATAGGCACGGTTTGTGGTGGCCCCATAGGTCTCACCCATGTACTCGCCTTGCCAACCTATGAAGTCGGGACCAGCTCCTCGCACTGGTGGTGGTGTCCTTGTCCCTATGCCTATATCTAGGCCTGTAAGGCCCCAATCTATGTCTCGGGGTTGTGGCCAATTGGCCCTCGTAATCCTACTTCACTGAGCTAGTAAGGTGGCCACCTGACCATCTCTGTCTCCATCTCCTCCATCACCTCCACCCTCTCCCTCTCGTCATCGGGGCCTCTGTAGATCGCCACTGTGCTCGTAGCTTTGCTACCCCTACCTTTGACCCTCTAGCTATGTCTACATTATGCCTATCTATGTGATCGGTTGTCGCCACCTACCCCTCGTAGGGCGTCTCTCTACACCGTAATGGTAGCTAAGTCGCTACCCCGATCTTGGTGGTATGGCTCAGTAATCGCGCCACCCAACACTCGCTTATACTTCTATCTGTGCATCCGGTGTCATCAATCCACTGATCCACTGGCTGCTCCTCCTCTCCCGTAGGTAGTGAAGGTTGTGCTAGAAGTAAGGACCTCTCCACGTCATCTCTCTCGATACTTATGGGAAGGGCGGCGGAATATCTGTAAAACCCGAACTACCGCCGACCTTTTCTACCAGATCATCTCATCCTCTCTCGGCATATCAAACTTGTATCCACCTCTCTAACCGGAGCTCGAGATAGCTCCTCATGCATATGCCTATATGAGGGAATCCCACATATGGCCTCCGGATAATGTCCACTCCGATCACCCCTACAACAACTACCGAAAATGGGCCACATCGTATGTCGGCCTATATGACCTCCACTCTCTCTGCAATCGCACCCATCTCTGTGTTGCAACTCGCACACATATCGGTGGGAATGTATCTTCTCGGGCATCCCTATAGGTCAAACATGCACAGACTATGTGCTCGTAGGCTCAACAAGTGTAGTATAAATGTACAACACAGCCGAACTCGCGCAACCGCCCGTACGTCCACAACTCTCTATATAGCTACACCAAGAATGTTGGTGCCCAGGTGAAGTGTGTCTCATGCACCATCATATCATGGAGCACCCCCTCGGTGATCGGGAAAGCATCCACCCTACATTGGGCGGTGCATGTGCAGCACACCGCTCCTCATCAATAAAACTACTATCCTTGTCTCATCCGAATGGGCTAGGTACATCTCGCCATAGCTTAAAATGGCGCTATGGAATCTTGGCTCCACCACCCCTCGCCAAATACTTGTCCCAATCATCTCCTTTGAGGCCTCGGAGGAGATAGAGTACACCTGGGCCCCCAATATGGGTAACCTCAGAATCCGGAACACATCCTCCAGGGTGATAGTCATCTCACCCATCGGAAGGTGGAATGTGTTGGTCATGGAGTCCCATCTATCGATGAGCACGACCATCAAACTAGGCTACCAAACAGCATGTCGATTGGCGCCAAATACCACTCAAGCCCACTGCCTCCACGTGTTGTAGCTCCAAAGGGGTCGCTAAGCCGCGCAATGTCACCAGTAGCGGTGGAACCCTGTCTCGCATATGTAACTGTGATCTCCCTACATCCAATCCAAAGCACAACATTAATCTACCTTTACCATGACCATATTCATCACTTATTATTACCCACCACCCTATTTTTTACCCTAACCATCTCAACCACCTAACCTACATCATTTTTTGGACCCTTTTGCCTAAAATTTTGACCAGTGTCGGTTCATCCTAATCGACTCCGGTCACCCTTAAATGGCATCGGTCACCTATTTGGTGACCGATACTGGTTCAACTATACCACCATGGTTACCACATAATCGCATCGGTCACCTATTAGGTGACCAATCTTGGTTCTATCCAACCGATGTCAAGCTAAGCTTGACCAATGGCGGTCATTGTCGTAGAAAAATCTGCGACTTCCCAAACCCCCCTTTTTCTAAAACCCTCCCACCTGTCCCTTTTACCCCACCTACAATGACCTACACTACCCCAAAACCCCTACCCACCCCACCTATCCAATTTACTACCACCCCCTCTTTCTTTTTCCCGTTATTCCCCTCCATACCCAATTTAACTTTTTCCCACCCACAACATACAAAAAACCCACCAAACCCTATAGATAACAACTATTACAACCTCTAATCTATCTAGATTCACAATGTAGAGTTAGGCGCTTACCTCATCATCATGCACTGCCGCTTATCTCTCGTGGTACATCTAGTTGATATGTCGGTGGCCTACCCGATCCCTCTCAGCCTCTACCATCCTTTAACCAATCACCTCTCTCGCCCTGATCCTGTGGCCCCGCTACTCACCAACCCAATCCTCATCAAATCACACTTTGCCCAGCTCATTTTCCCATTCCATCTGGACACTTTTCTTAAAAATTCTCTTTTCTCTGTCATTTTCTCCCTTCAACCAATAACAAATGAATAACAAAACTCACAAATTTTTGTTTTTATACAAACCCCAACCTAACCGATGTCGGTTCCCATAGACTGACATCGGTCTCATGCCCTACCTCACTCGTCATCAATTTTCCTATACTTGACGTCGCTTATCCATGACCACCGTCACCAACCTAACCCACACATTACCCCTACTTTACCATTTTACTCCACCCTTCACCTTGCCATTTTACCGCACCCTTTACCTTGCTCCTTTACCCCATCCACCCTTTACCCAACCCATTACCTTACCTTTCCTGACCTCATCATTTACTACCTCCATTTTTCCTTTGGGGACTCATTATTTTACCACTACCTTGTCCTTACATGTGCCGCGACCTAGATATTATGACTGACCATCGCTAGTGACCTTTGAGCTCATGTGTTTGCTATACCTTGTGGCACTATTACTTGTGTTGTTGACCTAATGACCTTACCTAGCCTATTATTGTGTGACCGTTTATCTTGACCCTACCTTTGGTGTACCCGAGCATACCTAAATGTTCCCGCACCTAACCTATGTTGTGTTTTCTAACCATATCCTATACCTTGATACCGATTCACTTCAACCTTGTTCAAATAAACCTATTAACCTTAGACGATGTATATTTTTCCTACTCTTCAACCTAGTAGCGTGATGTAGTTTATACGAGTGCGTGTATTTGATCACAGCTACTACATGTGACCCTAGCCCATTACCTAGATATCCCGAGTAGACCTTTCACTCTTTTCCCCTATACCCACTTGCCTTTTCCTCACATTTACCTTTTATTAAACCACTCACCACTTCACTCTACCTCGTCGATTCTTGCTTTGACGGGATCACCTTCACCCAAGTCCTTTGTGCAACCACATCTTATTGTTGTTAGCGTCACTTACTAATACAAGCTACGCAAAAAAAAAGCGGAAAAATGTAGACACTAAAATTAGGTGACACTCCCCTTTTTCCTCGACAAATAAGCACCCTTTGTTACATTTACCTAGCCATAACCCCCTTCACCCCACTAATATTAATTTAATTAATTTAATTAAATTAATGCATTATCCTCACTATATTTATTATTTAAATATCTTATTTAAATAATATCCACACATGCAGTTCACTTAGACACCTCACCAAGCCAACTCAACCTAAAACCTATTCTTAGCAAGTCCCCATAACTAACTAAGACTTACCCAAACCCTAAAAATCAATCCCTACATTCCCTCTAACCACATTCCCGCATGCTCACAAGAGGCTCCTAGTATAATCCACAGGATAAAAACATGAGATCCAAGGAAATTAGGAGGATCTCCCTAGTTTTAGTAAACCTAGGAAATCCCGTCTTGACCAATGTTAGTTACCCCTAATCATCACCGCTTAATCCGGACCGCCATCGATTACCCCCTTTTAACACCAAAACAACCTTATTCTAAAGGTTGAAGTTAGAAGCAAGTTGGTAAAAATTTGAGAGAAAGTTGACAAACAAGAATACATCTCGGAGAGATAATGCATCTTGAGAGGGCCAATTCCAGTGAAAACTCACATCCAAGGAGGGAGATTCGAAGCATCTTCTCCTACATAGCCATCCCAACCATGATCTCGATCTATCCGAGAAAAGAGGAGTGTACATGTAACCCATACAAAATATTTTCTTCGCTTGGTGACCACTTGTAGCCTTCAAACTCATCATCAACACCTCCATCTCTCACACATAGACATTCGAACGAAATCCAAGTACAACATCATAATTTCCTAGTTATTTCATTTCTTCATTATTTTATCATCCATTGTTTATCTTGCTCCCTATTGACCTTCTCCATATTTTCACCTCTGTATACCCATTGAAACCTCACAAAATCCCACTCTAGTCACCTAATACCTCATCCCGACCAACCCAAGTCTTTTGTGCAATCACAAAAGAGACCCCAACCTATTCTGTGACATTTCCAAATCGACAAGAATCGCATTGGTTACACATAACCGTCGCTCGGTCACCCTTGACCGACACCAGTCTCTATGTTTTCCCACACAGCCCTTAACAGAGACCTACCCACCTAATTTTATCTCACCCTCTTTCCCCTGTGATCTACCGAGACCTCTCGCCAAATCTGCGCAAACCAGAACCAATCATTTGACCTTTGATTCTATTCTAGCTTAGCTTTATGAGATTAGATCTATTTCTTATTGTGTTTTTAAGTGAGATACCTAAATCATTTTAAAATAAAAATAGGATTTACTTTGTTTACAACATTGAATTTTTTAAAATAGTGGACTAACATCCATCTAGGAAGTATCACACTTCTCGGATCTAGCACATGCTAGGTAGTTCACTGCCCATATTGTTTAATTCCTTCAAGTGGTCTTTTTTTCATTATAGGTAGTTCCTCCTAGCCAAAGAAAAGCTCTCGGGATCAGCCGTGTGGATTCGTAAGTCATACATGCACAACAACCCATCAACCTACATTTAAATAAGTATTCCTCCTACGCCCATTACCCTATCTATTTCATCAACACTTCTAAGAAACGATCTAAGAAAAAGGTGAAACAGTGTTTCCCATAAACGCTTTATGGACAACGAAAAAGTCCTTTAAAAATAAGGAGCTCAAGAAAAATTGTAACACATTCAACATCCAACTCAACTTCTCTTCCCCATATTATCCCCAAACTAATGACCAATCCGAAGCTATAAATAAAACCCTTTGAAATATTCTTTCCAAAACAATTGATCAATCAAGTCATAATTGGCATCTCCAACTTCCTTTTTTCCTTTGGGCCTATCATACTAGCATCCATACCTCCACAAGGGGTATGCCTTTTCTCTTGTTTATGGTTCTAAATTTTTCCTTCCTCTTGAAGTTAAAATTCCATCTTTGCATGTGTCCCTTTACAACTTCATCTCTAATGAAGACTATCATCAAGATTGTCTAGCACAACTCAATATGTTAGATAAACGTCACCTTTTCGATCTTGAACACCATCATGTTTATCAGGAGCACATTAAACATGCTTACAATAAGAACCTTAAGGAACATGACTTTAATGTTAGTGACCTCATCCTCAAAGAAAATTAGAATGTCACTACTCTAGAAAGGAGCCAACATGGAAATTTTTCCCCTAACTGGATTGGACCATACATTATTACACACAAGTATGGGTCGGGAGCCTATCATTTGGCCTCCCTTGATGGTAAACCAGAAGTGGAACCACTTAATGCATTACACTTGTGACCATTCTATTGTTAGCACATTTACCAATGTTCCCTTAGTCATATTCTTGGATCATTCCTCCATCTCATCCCTTTCCATCTCTCATCATGATGATTTAGAACTATGTGGTCTTCCGTCACTTCCTATATGTGACCTTAAATATGGGCACCATGGATCTTCCCATAGCATATTCCTTATGGATAGGTTTTCCCCTTTAGTGATAACTCTGCAATCATTACATCCATCACCCTCTTATTTACCTATTGGAACCATGCAAAGAGTCTAAGGGTGTCTCTTGTACATTCATTTTCCCTCCTAAGTGGTCTACTTAGCTAGTCCCAACTCTCCCCATGTAAAATCAAAATTCATGGATGCTTAAATCAAAATTAAATTTATCAAAAATAGGATGATCCCTTAAAGGATAGTTGTTCATGCAAAAAAAAAAGAAAAGAAAAAAAAGAAAAGAAAAAAAAAAGAAAAGAAAAATGTAAATCAAAATCAAAATCAAATAAATAGACTCGATCATATGTTATTATTTCTATATATATTGTATAAAGTAGACCATACCCTTGAAATATGGCTACTCCTTATGGAATTTTATGGCTTCCCACATTGATCAACCTTCCATTTTTATTAGCATCCTAAGAAAGCTTCACGTATTGATCAACTTTCTTTTAGCAGACTTCCCGCATTGATCAGTTTGCTCTCTCCCCTTCCTAGAGCCAGGGCATAGTTTTCGGTGACACTGATTTTGGAGAACCCTCTTTCCTATGTACAAGTTACATCTCAAACCCCTTTTTTCATGTCAAAATTAGGTTTATGAGATCATTTCATCCATTGCTTTCTCATGATCTTTGAAATGACTAACTATCGTTGGTTATTTTCTAACATCTTCTTTGGTCACATGTGCCTTGCATTACTGGATCCCCTCCTTGTTTACCTCCAATGCAGTTGGAGGCATATTTTCCTCACACATTCTTTGATATGATGTGGATACATTTATATCTATAGGTCATTATCGTTAAGGTTGTGTCTTTAACTATTCTCTCTTTCTCATCCTAAGACCCATTGGGCCATACATATTTCCCCTTTGGGACACTCCTCTTAATCATTCATTTCTTTAAGTCCATATCTCATCTTTCCCTTTGGGAATTTCTATTACAATATAAAAATCACCTCTTTTTTGGGCATACATTCCTTTTTCCAAAGTCCACATTTGTGGCCATATTTATTTTCCCATGTGGGAATTTTACTCCAATCCCCCCTAAGTCCACTTATGTGGCCATACTTACTCTTCATTCAGGATTTTTTCACATTCCTATTTAACCTGTGCATAAATTCCATCTTGCGGCCATACCTTTCCCCACTTGGGGCATATTTCATTTCGCCATCTCAGCCATACTTCTCCTTTGGAGCATATTACTTCATCACTCACTTTTTTATCATTTTATCTTCTTGGCCATTTTTTGCGTCCCATTTGGGAACCATAAAATTCATCCCTTTCTCTTAAGGACGTATAATTTTTTTCTCAATTCCTCTTGTATGAAGGATTTTGAATACCCTTTCACATATAGTTACACATATTTTGATGACTTACCTATGACCCATTGGTCATCCTAGCTTGCATCCATACTACAATGATCTTCACCCACTCATTGGTCCATAGAACGTTGTATCCCATCTCCATTGAGACCATAATTTTCCTTTATCGATGTGATATTGGAGTCACCGCCATATTTTTTATTCATATTGCGATCCTTTTTTCCCTAGGGCATATTGCCTTGGTAATCATTTTACCCATTCTTTCTTCACCCACCCACCCTTCATCATCTACCTTTTTCAAACACGTCATCAATTTCCTTTGACATCATTGATCCCCCATTTGAGGGGGAGCTCATCATCAATATTTTTATCAATCCTCATCCAAATCTCATTGTTTTTGTCTCATGGCTTGCTATATCTCAAACCACATAATAAAAGGGATAAAATGCGAGACAACTAAATTTGGTATCTATCCCTCAATCACCTACGTGCACATATTTATTTTATTCATCCCCCTTATTTAATCAAATGCCCTCTTTAAATTTAATTAATCCATCACCTTTAAATCCTATTTAATTAAAATCAATTAATTAATTAATTAATCCTCATCCATGCCCTAACCATCTTTCCATTTTGGAATGCTTTCATTCTAAATCTACATCCATTATTTTCCCTACACTTTTTCTAACATATCTCCACCGCTAACTCACTTACACATCATCCCTAAACAATCTCTTCCCGCATAATGATTTAAATAATTCATCCAACTCCTAAAAAAAGAAATCACGCCAAAATTAGAAAAATCCTCCCATTGTGGAATCTTTTCCCGTAATTGGTGGTGACCCAACCCAGTCACCATCGATCCTATAAAGCTAATTGATTTATTTCTATTCCCATCAAATGCATGCAAATTCCCAAGATTTTTTGTGAGCTACAAACAATCTCTCATCCCTGAACATTCCGAATCCATTATAGACCTCTCAAACCTTCTTGTAATGTGTATGCATCAATCGTGATCAGTCTTCATGAGATCATTATCATTTTGTATTGATTTAGTCATATTTTACCATATTATCTTTGAATTTCTTGTATATAATCTCTTACAAGTTTTGAACAACAACAATAGTTCTTCATCTTAGTCATCAACCTCCTTTGTCAAAATCATACTTACAGGTTCCTCTTTTGAATTTCATTTCCTCGGCTTTATCCAACTCTGCATGCATAGCCACCATCGACCTCGATAGATCACCATTAACTTGGCCTTCTTAAATATTTTCTTTATTTTCCAGAATCTTCTCCCATCTCTGTATGAGCCCTGTGCCCTTCCTTTACATTCTCTGATGCTCATCCAGCCTTCCTGTTACATTAAAATCATCATGTTCTGTACCCAATCACTCATCGACCATGGTCTTAGTTTTCAATCCTTCCCTTTAATCCTTTTTTTCTATCATTTTCCTAGTTTTTATCCTTTAGACCTCCTCTGCAGGTTGAATCGAGCATCTCCAGACTTCTACAGCTTCTATAATGCACTCAAATCTTACACATCGCATATTTCTCTAACACTCATAAACCAGGTCTTCCATGTCATTGTCGACCTGCTCTACGCTCGCTGCAGGTTGCCATCAACCTAGACTAGGTACATTTAATTTTCAGTTATTTTGATTAGATCAATATCTAAATCAATTATAATTATTTTAGACTCGGTAATTATTTCAATTTCAGCATATTATCAGTTTATATTGCTTTTGTTTAACAACATGGGTTGACATCCACCGAGGAAGATAACACTTCTCGGTCCACTTTGTCGGGGGAAACCCATGCCCAATCCATCTAATCCATATAATTTTCATTCTTATTTGTAGGTTTCATCTGATTTGAAGCAATAAGGATCCATTATCCATCTTGCACTGTATCACATCGTATCCGAGGTAACATAAACCCTCCAATATTTCTAAGTTTTCTAGTTTCTATAGTAGTAGTGTAGACATCTAAAATGTCGACATGGTTAAATATGATTAACATGTCCCATAAATATCCCATCATCATCCATATAATAATTAATCACAAGATTAATTATTATTATTTAATCCATTTTATCATATTTCCCCTTTATCATTTTATCCTAACATTCCATTATTAATCCTTTTAAATCATTATTATATCTCATTTCATCCTTTTAATTCATTAATCTCATTAATCCATTATTATATCATATTATCCTATTTTAAATCCTTCATTAACATTTATAGGAATTTAATATTCCTACATCTCACCTACCACCTACCCTACACATCCCTACACCTAGCCTTTCCATCAAATCTCATCATTAATTATCCTAATCACATCATTTAACCTAATCTAATCCTAATCATGTGCACATCCTCACCTCTAAATCTAGAAGCTTCTCCATCTTTCCCTCTCATTTTTAAATATTCAAATATTATACTCTTCTATTAAATTAAAAATTTAATAAAATATCCACACAAAATCTAGAACCCTCCACATCTAGAAATCTCTACACAAATCCAATCTTCTCATCAAATTTCAACCATTGGATTCAATCCAACATGGATTAATCCTCACCATCCAATTTTCCACTTCTCAACTATAAATTGAGCTCTCCTCCTCCATGAGAGCTAGCTAGTAAGAAAGTTAACAAATATTTTTTATTTTTATCACTCAATCAATTTATCATCCATCTATAATTTATCATCATATAATCATTCATCAATCATCAAGGGGAGGTCTTGTCCAAGTGCACCCACGTCAAAATATAAAGCAAAAAAATACAATCCAACATTGAGAACACATCCAATCATCAAAGAAGGAGAATTCTACTTGTAGGTAAGTACAGGTATATTGTTTTCTCCTCTCTTTTCATCTAGCTCTATCTGAGGTAGCAATTAGAAGTGTTAGAATAGGAATCAAATTTGTTTTTTTTCTTGTTGGCATTTTGCACTAACACCATATTTTTTTCTACATTTTTGGACCCACCATGGGGATTACCCACCTAAATTTTGATTGAAATTAGTAGCATTAGGTACTTATAATGAGCTGCCAAAACTTTTGATGTTTTTAGTGAGATTTACACTCAAAATTATTTTTCATGTTTGTGTCGTATCGGCATATAGCCCAAAATAGTGCATTTATCACTGTAGCAAAAGCACATTTATCTAGAAAAATTTGGTTCTTTCTATGTAGGAAAACATTTCAATGCATTTGTGGTGTTGTTGCACATTTAAACCCTATATTAGCGCATTTATCTAACTTTGGCTTGTATGTTTTATATTTTACCGCATTTGATCTAACATTTTTCATGTGTAAGAAATTAGTGTTCTTACCTCTTTATTAGCATGTTTATACATATTATTGGTGCATTCACTTACTATTTTAGTGCATTCATACTAAAAATCATCGGTGCAAGGTTCATCTGCTTATTGGTGGATTTATCGAGTCTTCAACGCATTTATTTACGGTTTCAAATTGTTTTTCACCTTTGTTGTAACATGTTTATTTTACCGATTTCTTGCAGGGTTTTACTATTTTTTTAATGGCTTTGTTAAACCTTTCCGCGCATATACATCCTAAAACAACGTGTTTGAATTCTAACGCTATTTTTGTGTAGGTTTTATACTACAACGCATATATCATGTTATAGCACGTATAACTCCGTATTTATGCATTTAGTAGAATAATATATTTTGGCTTCAAACTTATTTATAACTCCTATATTTATCTTTTTACTGTATTTTCTGGAAACTAATATTCTATTTTTGTAAGAAAATTATAGAAACAAGGGGAAACTCTTTCGATTTTTCCACTTGATCAAAATAATACATATATCACCTAATGTTTGTGGTTGCATAGGATATTAAAACACACCAAGGCTATTAACCCTTTGTCTTGCATTCCAAAAATTCCAAGTGCATTATGGTTTTTATTAGAACTAATAATACTTTTTTGCAGTAGCACTGGATAGTCCAAGTGTATTGGGGTTTTTCTAAAAACTACTAATCCTTTGTCTTACAAAATTTAACAATCCAAGTACATTGGGTTTTTTATTAAAACTACTAACCTTTTTGTCTTGCAGATTTCCCTAGTCAAAGACCCCCATTCCAATAACTCATTTTGATTAAATTTGTGTGTTGTCCTTTTTGTACTTTGTGTGCTTGTTTGTTTAAACCTAAAGGTGACACTGCGTATACTCTCCTCTCGCGTCCTAAGATAATCTTGAGGATCAAAATCAAATTATCTTTCCTTCCCTTTTTATTTTTGTAGGGGGTAACGTGACGTGGAAGTGACATCCACGCACTTACCATAGTCCTAGGGGTCTCGTGACCATGGGCTTCATCTCCACACACGTAGACACACCCCATGTTCTAGCGGGGTATATAAATTCAAGGACAACTGTCATTATTGGCTAAGCATCTATGTGTTTTAAGTGTGACATGAAGAGAGGGGTTTCCACATCCCAATAGCTAGGACTTATAAAAAAACTTTCCAAAAGGATTTGGGCCCCATGTACCGTAAGGTATATAGAGGATGTCCCTAAAGAGCTCATTTATCCTATACTAGGTAGCCTTTGGCTAGAACCAATCTATAGTGTAGGAGAAGGAACCACCGAAGATTACTCACTAGCTGATCACGAATTGATGTAAAGGTGGGCCAACTTAGTGAGTGCAACTATTGTGTGTGGTATTGAAAGAAAGCTATAGCTTGTGTTACACACCCACTTGACTAGATAGGTTGTTTGTTACGTGGGTGTCGCTTGTTTACATATCATTTTTACCACACAATAATCAACTAATTAAACATTAATCAAACAATCAAATTGACCCCTACATCCAAACAAAATCAAACACAATCTATGTATCTAACTATCCAAATCTTATCCCCTTTCCTAATCCATTCCATCTAGATCTAATCCTGTCTTACCTACATCTTATCCAAACATTTCATCCTCATCATGGCTCCCATAAAATTCAAATTCCCCACCCATCAACCTTTACCTTCCCAGGTTTGATCAAAACACCCGTATTACTATCCAATCTTTAAAAAAATTATGAGACTCACATACTTTATCCAACAGTCCCATAATCCATCCCAAGTTGATCCCACCATCCTCATAACCATCTAATATTTCAACCAACAAATTCTTGACCTCTAGTCACGCCTTAACCAAACATCTTCTAAACCAGCCCCCTCACATCTAATTATGATAGTGAGGACCTTATTGACATCAACTGAGATGATCCCCATCTACAAAACCAATCAAACCTAATCATAAATCCACATCTTCCAACATCCCTAACCATCCTCCTTTCTCACACACACCTAATTACATCGATTTTGATCAACTCCAATAATTCCCTCCATCAATAAAGATCTCCTTTTTTAGCTTTACCAAACTTTAACTAACTATATTTCATCCACCACATCAACTTCTATAAAAATATAAACCAAAATCTAAATATAAACATCCCAAATCACCACCACCATCTAATGACCTTCTTTTAAAATTTTATAACCTATCATTTGATCTTAATCCTTCATCACCATTATCCACCCCAATATCCCCCATCAACCAATCTAATCCCAAAATCCCTACCATCAAAACATATCATAACGTACCTTATACATACCCATCCACATCCAATCAAGATCAAACCAAACCAAAATCCTTATCCCCTAAATCACACCTTAGTCCTAAATCCTCATCATCCCAACCTCATCCCATGGACTTTCTCCTAGATAGTCCCAAGTCCCCTCCTTTAACATCTACTTTGGCTCCTACGCCTCCATCACCTACATCCAACCCCATCCCATTTAATGTGACTCCTAAGTCACCCATATCCTCTTCATCCCCTAATCATACTTCATCCAACATGCCCCCACGCCACCTTTATCATCTCTATCCACATCTAATAAATCTAACCATAATCGATCCAATCCCAAACTAGCCAATGTGAATCCTTAAGTCACCCTCATATCCTATTTCTAATCTTAATTTCCCCATCCTCCAATCATATCACATCCAAAATGATTCCTAAATCTACACAATTTCACAAATCCAATGTGGTTTCCTTACCACTCCCCTCTACCTCAACATCACCTATATTCAACTCAACTCCTCGTCAAAATTTATTTTGTCATTTAAATCCACACAATTGATCTCTCCCAAATCCAACCAATCTAACATATCATTTTCATCCACATCTACCTTATCCATTCCATCCAAAATCAAACCATCTAATCCTACAAAACCAACCCTACACAATCCACCTCTCCCAAATCAACCAAACCCAATCCCAAGCCAAAATCCACTACCAATCCAAAACCAAACCAGCCTCCTAAATCCCGCAAGGCTAATATTCCATCCAAATCCCAACCATATAATCCACATCTTAAACCTACATCCAAATCCAATCAATCCTCTCCTATCCTACCCACTCCTACACATATCCTACCTAACCCACCCTTATTACCCACACCATCTCTCTTAGTAACCCTAATCGAATTCACCTCCTTAGGTGAATCCTTGAATACAATATTCCATCATCTTAAAACCCTTAACATGATCACTAAACCACCCATCAAACATCATGATCCTAACCTTCCCAAACCATATTGTTATATGGACCATTATTATTGTGACTTCCACTACACATATGGACATTCAACCAATCATTGCATGCAATTTAGGTCTTATGTCCAAAATCTCATTAACCAAGGAATTATTATCCTTGTACCTCTCTATCCACCACCTTTCCATCCTAACCCTATCTCTAACAATTTTTCATCATCCAAACCCCGGACTAAACCCAAACATCATCAGCCATCTAAATATCATCATCAATCTAAACATCCCTCTTTGACTAAAAATAAAAACTGTAATCCTCAATCCAAACATCCTCACTAACCAAAAATTAACACGAACGTCACCCCCATCCTTCGTTAAATATGGTCCCTTAGTGGATGAGAAAATAAAAAATATCCCCCAATCTAATGGTAACCACATGACATCATCCACACCATCCACTTCATATCATATATCCTAAAATATGTTCGTTAATATGAAACATCGAAGCAGAGGCTTAGGCATCCATGAACAAGCATTCACAAACCTATTTCTCTTCATCAAAATCAAGACGTTAAGGCTTGGGCTATAAACCTCACACTAAAAATACCCAATCATAACCTTATCCTACCAATTCTCTTGATCATCATATCAATCCATCTACCAATCCCCAATCCTCTAATCCCCCTATACATCCCAAACACCTAAAATAGGATTGAGCATTTAGGTTTTCTTTTTCATGCAGATCTTTTTTTCTTCCCACCCATCATCCTTCCATCCAACACCTACATCCCTTTGCATTTAATCCATTCTTATACTCACATCCATTAATATCCTCTATCATCCATTCATTTGAACATTTGATCATTTTTATCACACATGATGTAATTCATTAGTAACTATTACACTTGTGTGACCTTGGTCTATCCTTACTATCAACATCTAAGAATGATCATATCTTAGAGATCCAATCACTTAATCACACATCTTAATCAACTTGTGGTGAATACCCTTGGGTGCATCTTATGACACTCTAGCCAATGTCATCACCACACTCATCTCCATCCCCCCATCAAGCCACTTGTGATTCTTAACCCCTAGAGGTCTTAAGAGAGTGGATAAAAATATCAAATATCAAAAATCAAAAATCATATCAAAAATAAAAATATCTAATAAAATCCACCTCAAGACTCTCTCTAGGGGTGTTTCCAGAACTTTAGCGAGGCTATGGACACCTCGATGGTAGTAGATAATTTTTTTGACAAGAATCGATGTATCTCGGTTGGGGATATGGATGCCCGATGGCTAGTAGCGAAGCAATTCCTGGTTTAACCTTCCATTCACCTTTCATTAACCTACTTAACTTAATCACTCCTAAACATTTGGCTAGTTTATTTTTACATCCTATCTATTGATTCTTCACTACAAGCCATAATTAACTATTACAATATCACACATGTTGATCTCAAAGAGATGTCACGCTTGTATGTTTCTAACTATGGCTTAGACCTTGGTAACACTCTTATCTTATTCCTACTTTTATCTTACACCATGTTCTTCTAAGCTCATATTTTTTTCATCATTCATTACAAACAATCCATCCCTTGCATACACATCCTTTCATATCCATCATCTGTGGGCAATCAAGGATCCTATTACTTTATCCTATCCACTCCCCTATTTTCGCCTCTTCTTTTCTTCCTTTAACCCATCATCATTATGACTGGGAAAATTTATAATCTGTTGGGGGCACCATCCCTTAATTTTTCCACACGCTTGGGGGTACACCACACTTATCACTAAATCCTCCCATAGCTAGTGGTAAATTTTATCCCCCATCTTATCATATATCCTTAAATCTATCTCCCATCCCACACCCCAACCAATCACTTAACCAATACCTATCCCAAATCAATCCTCATCCACCCCATTATCTTATCAAATCTATCCCATTTTCCTCAAATCATCATCCATCATCCCACCCTTGGGGGTCCATCTTATCTAATCCTCTCGCATCCTACCTTATCCAATTAACTAAGTCATCACCTAGTCCCATATCCTACCTCATCACATCCCTCATCCTATCAAACCTCCTTTATCTTATCCAATTGACCCCTTTATCCCGCATACCTTATCCTATCCAAAACCATACCTTTAGCCCTAATCCCTATCCACATCTCCCTTCGGACTTATAGGATAAATTCACCTCCTTTCAACCCCCATCCCTATCACATCTTCATCCCACCACATCTAAACTATCTTAAAAATCTAAAAGAATTAAAAAAAAATCAATAAAAATAAACAACGTACATAAAATCTTATACACTTTTACATACATTTGTGTGTGTGTTTGTTCACTTGTTTATCTATTTCCTATATTTGCATCATCTTTTGGTCGATGATATGAGGTTGCGTTTTCTTTTATTTTAGAACTTCGTAGATGATATGAGGCCATTTTTGTTTTTCCAGGTCCAATGATATGAGGATCCTCATTTTAATATGTCTAATGATATGAGGATAAGGGGAATCTAGCAATTAAAACATCGTGGTATTTATACCATTGATGCATATTACTTTATACCACATCTTAATAAACTTGGTAATGGTGATAATTGTGGGAAATTTATGATAGCACCACCCCTTTCAATCATCACTTAGCTTAATCATCATCACCTTATCCAACCAACCCTTCATCAATCATCTAATATCTAATCATCAAATATTATTCATCTAATCAATATTTCCGATAATTTCAATCAATACTATCAATTCCTATCATCAAAACATTTTCACATCCAATATCTAACATCTAAATCCTTATCCTTGACCAGGGACAACAAAACATCCAAAATCCAACCATCAAACATCCTCCCTAAGTTCCTCGGGGCATCCAAAAATTCAAAATCTTACTATCCAACAACATCATAAATCCAAAATATTGTGATCCAAAAGCATCTAATATCCAAACATCCAAAATATAAACCCCTTTACTGGGGCACCCAAAATCAAAACATCATGCACCCTTGTCATATATCAATGACTGGGGCCTTCTATAGTTAACATCCTCTCATCATATCACCCTCTCATTTTTTCGAGTGGTTACCCGCATCATTCCTCCCTGCCTACACAATCGAGGGGGCATCATTTCACCACCCTACCATCTTATCTTCTTTTCTTTAAACTATCATTGCTCCACAATAACACTTCAAAGAGGGGGAAAATGTAGACATCTAAAATGTTGACATGGTTAAATATGATTAACATGTCCCACAAATATCCCATCATCATCCATATAATAATTAATCGCAAGATTAATTATTATTATTTAATCCATTTTATCATATTTCCCCCTTTATCATTTTATCCTAACATTCCATTATTAATCCTTTTAAATCATTATTATATCTCGTTTCATTCTTTTAATTCATTCATCTCATTAATCCATTACTATAACATATTATCCTATTTTAGATCCTTCATTAACATTTATAGGAATTTAATATTCCTACATCTCACCTACCACCTACCCTACACATCCCTACACCTAGCCTTTCCATCAAATATCATCATTAATTATCCTAATCACATCATTTAACCTAATCTAATCCTAATCATGTGCACATCCTCACCTCTAAATCTAGAGGCTTCTAAATCTAGAAGCTTCTCCATCTTTCCCTCTCATTTTTAAATATTCAAATATTCTACACTCTTCTATTAAATTAAAAATTCAATAAAATATCCACACAAAATCTAGAACCCTCCACATCTAGAAATATCTACACAAATCCAATCTCAACCATTGGATTCAATCCAACATGGATTAATCCTCACCATCCAATTTTCTACTTCTCAACTATAAATTGAGATCTCCTCCATGAGAGCTATCTAGTAAGAAATTTAGAAAATATTACTTATTTTTATCACTCAATAAATATATCATCCATCTATAATGTATCATCATATAATCAATCATCAATCATCAATCATCAATCATCAATCATCAAGCAATATTCATCAATCATCAAGGGAGGTGTTGTCCAAGTGCATCCACAACAAAATCTGAAGCAAACAACTACAATCCAACATCAAGAGCACATCCAATCATCAAAGAAGGAGAATTCTACTTGTAGGTAAGTACATGTATATTTTTTCTCCTCTCTTTTCATCTAGCTCTATCTGAGGTAGCAATTAGAAGTGTTAGAATAGGAATCAATTTTTTTGTTTCTTGTTGGCATTTTACACTAACACCATATTTTTTTCTACAACTAGTGCATTAATCTCATTAAGAACAAGAAACTTGGTAAATAATTTATTGAGAAGTAAAAGAAACTCTAGTGATAAGTCAGGTTTGGGGTTCAATTAAGAATAAAAGAAGGATGAGAACTATTCTTATCCAAGTCAAGAGTCTCCTAAAGCCAAGAAAAATTTGAAAGGAAAATAAGTCATGAAAGATGATGATGTTTCAAGCAAGGAAACTTTTGGTTCAAGAGATGATCAGATGAAGAACAATATGAGGTCATGATCAATAAGAAATCACAATGCATCAAGGTATGAGAGAAATTTTAGTGGATATTGTTATAGTTGCAATGATTTTGGGCATAGAGAAAAGGAGTGTAAAATATTTGTCAAGGATGATCACCCATGGAGGGAAAATAGAGATGATTAGTCAAAGAACACCACATCTTACAACTGTCATGAGAAGGGAAAAATATCAATATATTGTCTTCAATATCCATCAAGACAAAAATGGAGGAATGAAAGTGTAAATGATGTTGTGTGTTTTAATTTAATCAAGTTGGAAATATTGCTAGGTTTTTCTATCAGAGTCTACCTAGACAAAGTTGGAGAGATGGAGTGTCTCAAGGTAAGATTCCTATTACTTGTTTCAAATGTAGTAATGTTGGTCATATTTCAAGATATTGTAGATGGAGAAAATATAGCTATAAGAGAAAGAAAGATGTTAGGTTTGATCATGGTGAGAAGCCTAAATGTTCTAATGAGCCAAATTCTCAAAGGGTATGTTTTTTTCTCAAGAATATTATCGTGGAGAATGATAGAGAATAAAAGACTCAACATATAAAGAAGTTGATGCAAGATCTTGGTGTCCTCTCTCATGAGGATTTGGGTTCTTTTCTCTGTTAAGACACAACCAGGTGTATAGGTGCCTCCATTAGGATTCATGGAGTCATCCTCCTATGTGATTGAAGTATGAGAAGGTATGGTTGGTTTTCATAAGTTAGTTTGGTCTTAGTCAAGATATACATGATTTTTATCTTGCTATTATGAAAATTCTTTATCTTGTTCCAAATAAAATTTTCGTAAACTAGTGTAATTTTGTCTAGTGGTCTTTCTTGTGATCATGGATAAATCATTTTGAGTGTCTTGCTACATTTTTCCTGAGATCATAAAATGTTGTATTTGTATAGTTGTTGATCCATCTTGTTTGGGAATTAATAAAAGTTTTATGTAGCCTATATTTTGTCACCAACAACCCAAGGTGCGCTAGCATATCACTCATCCTACACCGATTACTCACCCAAAGCATGCAAGGGTACCTAGTTTCTCTTTATGTCATCTCATTCCATAAGTTAACATGATTATACAAATATTCTAGATCCATGACATATAATCAAGTATATTACATTGTACAAACCATATCTAGATGTTAACCATTAAGCATGAATAATCAAATAAGAACCAAGGTTAACTTTACCATGTAAGAACCATTGATAAATGTGTCAATAATCAATATCCATCTCAGTAAAGATCCATTATATTAATTTCTATAAAAATTGAAGCTGTTACATACATAATAATGTCACCATGAGTCATGTGTGCATACAAACCAACAACATAACTATGTTACAAAATTGATCATTTAAACCATGAAAATAAATACATATTTATAGGGGCGAGGAATTTCCTTCACCACCCATGAACCTTTCAAAATATACTACATTCTAATAATATCCATGCACATTTACTTGATAACTAAAAAAACATGCAAGCTCGCTTATTAATAGATTATCTAATAATACAACAACAGTCTAATCCCATTAATAACCTCAAAACTATGCATGGTGCTTGATCTTATACTTGTTTTAAATATCCTTTACATGCTTTCCATGTCTTTTCCAAAATGTTCTCTACATTCCATGTCCAAAATTAGCCCCGTGCTACAAAACGGCTAAGTCCTAACTTTTTTCTTTGTTGGGAAAGCTTTGTTTCATTGTGTTCCCGTGTGTACTCACTTGCCCTACTTCCGCGTGCCCAATCCTTATGTGCCTTCAGTACTTAGGTTATATTTTATCAGCCCAACATTTTATTACCTACATATATGGTTCAAAGTGTGCTCTTGGTCAATTATTCAAAGTCCATTTAATAGAATCCAAGCCATAAGTAAAGGCCTATGAACTATCAATATTGGTAAAATTTTATTTTTTTGAGGTCGCAAGCTTCATAGAAGTCTTTGGCATATTCAGTTCTAGGAAATGTAGAGGTTTTCTTGTCACGATGTCTCATGAATGATTCCATTGTGTAAGCCTTCAAAAAGTGATATCTGAGATTGAAAGGAGATTTGTCGTGGAGCTAGATTATTTTGATCTATTTCTTTAGGTCTTCATCGTAAGAAAATTTTCATAAAGGGGAGCTTGTATAATTGAAGTATAGTGAAATGTTGTAGAAATATTTCTTTTATGATCTAAGTTAGTTGAGGACAAAATAGAGATTGGATTGTGATTCATATGTTGTATCATGACATTTTGAATATTCTATGGTGAAGAAATATTTCAATTCATATCGGTTATAATGTAGCCATGTGAAGGAATGCATATGCTATCTCAAAATTTGTTGATGTTGTGAAGATGGTTACAGGAGGTTATTAAGGATGTTAGACTCATGAAGTACAAGTCATTCATTTTAAATTATGACTTGATCGCACCATGGAGGGAATGGGAATTGATACTTTTAGGTATGCTAGGGAATTGTATGAGTCTACATGGTGTATCCTTAGGTCTTGATTCATGTTTGAGGTGTATCAAGAGTGTTTTTACTTTATAGATATTGTAAGGAGAAATTCATAGTACTCGCCTAGTATATTAAAGTGCAATGGATGTGTTTCTCGGTTGATGAATATTACTTCAAAGTTGTATATGGGTAATTGAGGTATGTAGATAAGTTCCAAACAGAGATATAAAGTGACAAGGAGGTATGCATCGTCACTCGGGTCTTGAATGAAGGGTTGAAGATTGATAAATGTCTCTAAAATTTATAAAAACGCATCAAGGGTTAAGGTATGACTCTGTGTTGTTTCAATACCTAAAAGGGTAGAAGAGTTGTAAAGATAAGAATTCCCTATTCTGAATATTCATGATTTTTTGCATGAATTCATGAGTTAAGGGGAGATTAATGATTCACTATCCCTAGGATATGAAGCAAAAATGTTACATAGCTAGTATAGTTGGATAAATGCATCATGGCAGATGTCAATACAAATTTGACAAAGTTTAGTTAGGAAATGGTGAGCTATAGGTCTTTAGAGGATCTTTGAAGGAGGGGAAGTTGTTTTTATCATCAAGAAGTTTTTTTAGGTATCGAGAAGGCCTAGTAAGATTAAATGATGAATGTAAACATGTATAATTAGAAGGGGAAATTTTCATGAGCTCTTATATATATGATAGCAAGAAATGGAGGTAAAAACACCAAGTACTATTTTAGATCATGTGAAGTTATGGGTGACCCATTTCTAGTGTATACGCTTGAGGTAAGAGATCATATTTTTGTGTTTTCAGTTAGAGGATGACAATGTGTACCCAGAGGGAGTAATAAGGAAGTGTTTCATGTGATGAGTAAATATCCAGAGCAATAATTTTTATACAAAAATGGTATAAAAGGATGCTTCAGGGATCTAGGTGCTAAAGTTACTAATAGTCCACATATGGGAAAAACTAGGTATGTGAGAAAGTTATCAACTGAGATAGATTAAGAAGAATTCAAGAATTATGCTTTGTGATGTTTTATACTACTAATCATAATTTTTTGCATGATAATTTGTGATATTCTTCTTCTCATGGGAGCTACAATTCTCAAATATTATGAAGAAGATAAAAACAAAGTCAAGGAAGGAGAAACAGTATATGTGCTTGTATGAATATTTTGGTTGATTTTTCCAATCAAAATTTGATCCTAAAAAGCTAAATAATATCAAAAATTTATTCTCATGTATGTAATTTTTCATTAATGTAAAAGAGGGAGAAGAACTAGGTTGTTTTCCATCAATGAAAAAGGGGGAGATTGTTGGCATGAGTGAGTTAGTGTTGTCATTGATGTAAAAGGTGAATGCACATTAATGACAAAGGTGTATGAGGTATAAGAGTACTAGAGGATGTTTGTAATGATGTTGTTAAGGGAAAAACATTTTTGGTATGCTTGCAAGGATGAAGAAAGTGAGAATGGATTGGCCTAGTAGGTCTAATCATGACACCTAGTCAGTATAGATGACACTACATGGTGAAGAGAGTTATGTGGTGACTTGAGGAGCATGGTAAAAGCATGGATACCATGAGAATATTGTGTGGAAGCACTCATATAGGTTCAAAGGATGGTTAAAAGGTGAAAGCATGGTTTGCATGTGCTCATCTTGACCTAGTCTAGGTGCTTGAAGACATAATGAGGCATGATCATCAAGTGAAAAGCTATGTGAGCCCATGAGGGCATGCAGGTGAGTGATACATGATGTATAAAGTTTTTATGGCTTTTTAAAGAGGTTTCAAGTAAAGGTATGGTATTTATCTATTTGTTCTAGGTTAAAGCTAGACCTAATTCTAGTGTTTGGTGGCCTATTGGTGCATGATAGTCACTTGTATAAGTGGGTGAGCCCTTGGAGACAATTAGAAAGGTATTTTATACTATATTCAACATGTAGAGGTAGTTTTTAGTGGTTTTATGCATGGTTGTTGTGTTATTTCACTTGGTTATGACCTAAACTAGGCAAAACCCTAAGGCTTAGTCATGCAAGTCATAGTGTTTGAAGATATTGAGAGATATTTTTGAGCAAGTGAGTATTGGAGATGTTAGTAGAGGTCATCTTGGTGATATGTAACAAAATACGGGCTGGTGTGAAGAATATTTTACAAGATATGTGTTTCACCGGATTATTTCAAATTTAATGAAACAGATAGAGGGTGATAGGCCAAGGAGGAATACATGTTTGTGATGTTAGTTGAAGGTTGTGTGTACGTCCTGACTTCCTGATCCAATGTTGATTGTGAATACTTCCTTTTGGCTAGGAGGAACTACCTGTAAAGTGCAAAACAATACCACCAGATAGAGTTAAACACAACAATGAGTGGACTTCCTAGCAGATGCTAGATCCGGAAGCATGGTGCTTCCTAAACAGGCTTGTCAGTCCACTTTTATATAACAATATTAATGTTATTCAAAATAAACATGAAATAAAAATCTTATTTGAATTGAAACGATTTAGGTACCTCATGAAAAATGAATAAGAAGGGTCAAGTAAAAAGGTGATTGAGGTCAAAATGGGTTAGGTGATGGACTGGTGTTGGGTTTTAGGTCTAGTATAGGCTTCTGGTGAGATTTGGTAAAGGCTACAAATGATTCTAGGTAGTTTGGAAGTGGGCATTAGGTTGTTGTCCTGAGTTGGGTTTCCGATACGTAGACCGAAGTTGGTTAGGCATGACTAATGACGGTTAAGAGAAAAGTGACGATGGTTAGGGTGACCATCATTAGTAGATGTAGAATAGTAGAAACTCAATAAACTTTGTTTCTAGATTTTCTCTATGATTACTAAAAGAATGGAAGAAGAATTGTTATATTTGTAAACATGCTTTAAGGGAATGCGCAGAGAGATGTCTAGGGGTCAAATATTAGGAACTAGAAAGTTGTGGGTGGTTGGGTGGATGGATTGATAGGAAGGTAGGGATGGTGGTATGCAAAGGAGAGTAGGATCTAAAAAACATAGATAAAGAAACTCGATCTAAGTAAGTATAGAATTATGCATATCAAAACAAACTTACTTGTATTTTCAAGGCTTGGTGGTTGGATGATGGTGATGGTTTATTTGTGAAACCGTGGTCGAGTGTCGTGGTAGTGCTCGGATGTTACCATGAATGTCAATACCTTCATATCAGTCTTGTTGTAGGTGTAGACACCAAAACCGGATGACACTCCCTTGGCCCCTTTCGAATAACCAACTTACACACATTCACCTAGCCATGAACTTTATACCCTACATTAGTATTAATTTAATTATTTACAATTAAATTAATACCCATCCTCACCCCATTATTAATTTAATTAATTTAATTAAATGGATGCACACCTCACCTAGACACCTCACCATAGACTTATTCATAGCATGTTTCCATAAATGAATAAGACTTAGTTCAACCCTAAAACCAAAAGCCTATTATTCCTCTAACCACCTTCCCACTCATAAAAACATAACGTTCATTCTGATCCACAAATAAATGAATGGACCTAACCTAAATGATGGAGATATGTCATTTTTAGTAAACCTAGGGAATCCCACCTTAACCGACATTGGTCATCCCAAAACTGACGTTGGTCAACTAGGAACCATTGTTGGTTACCATTTATTCACCTTGGTAACCTTGTTTGTTGGTTGGCACATTCTCGAGATCGTGAGAGACAAGAAGAGAGATACATGCAAGTAGAACCAGAGTCTTTTTGTACCTACAGACATCCATAGCCAACACCAAGATAGATAAAGAGGTATTGCACTCACGGTGACATTCGGGAAGCACCACTATGACACCAAGATCCATCCCACCAACCAATCATCATCACCACATAGCCATTGGACTCAGTAACACCAGTAAGTACACTTTTTCCAAAGATCATCTATTTCTACTTTAGTCTATTGGGTCCTTCTATTGTTGTTATCAGTTTCCTACTTGCATTCCCTTTTCCCCTACCATTTACTTGTCTATAAACCCAACCATTCCTCCACCCACACCATAAAACCACCCATACCCGACCTCTACATATTTTTGAGGGTTCCTAAGATCCTCATATATCTTGTTATGCCCTCTCGTCATCTCTACCTAACCTCAGCTCAAACCCCATTAACAAATCTTATTGAATCTTATCAACCTGACTATACCGATGCGGTTTACACCTCACCGTCATCGTTCTACCTAACTGTGATTGGTCATACCTCGACGACGTTAGTCTCTATGTTTGCCAACACTATGTAAACCAGCAACCACCCACCTATCAAAAATAACCCAAACACCTCACCCAACCCTCCTAAGACCCCATGCATCGTGTCCTGCTGCACCCGACCAACCCGTAACCTAATCAAGACCTTGACCTGCATATTTTTAATATTTAATTGGATTGAAACTTTGATAGTGATCTGAGGTACCCAAATCAGAATACTAGCACTATATTTGTTTATGTATGTATTTCAGTTATTTCATATTTATTTTATAAAATAGTGGATTGACAGCCTTCTAGGGAGTATCACACTTCCCGGATCTAGCATACACTAGGTAGTCCATTGTCCTATATTGTTTAACTCTTCTTTGGTGGTCTTGTTTTCTATTTTAGGTAGTTCCTCCTAGCCAAAAGGAATCTCTCACAATCAGCATTAGATCGAGAAGTCGAACACACACATCAACCTCCAAACCAACATAATAGGTATTCCTCCTTGGCCCTTACCCTTATTTGTTTCATCACATTCTAATAACATAAAGAAAATGGTGAAACATTTTGGCATGCCCGGTGGGACCCATCTAGGGTTCCTTGCATTTTTCTTCATTCCTAGGTAAAGATGGTGTGTTTTTTTACTTTCTAAATGTATTCACACTACATTTATTTCCCGTGTAATCCTCTCTTATTATAATTTTCTAAAACAACATCTATTTTTTGGTGCTTAAAACGAACCATTTCTTCTTTCTTGCATTTGCATAAGTAGTTAAATAACATGTTCCTACTTGTTCATCATTTTCTTCATCGAAAATAATTTTCTGATTTGTGTTGAGTTAAGGAGCTCAATTACTTTAGTTTAGCATGCATTGAAACTTACTTGAAAAATACAATAAGCGTCGCTACGGTTAGGGGAACCGACATCAATCACCTAGGACCGATGCGGTAAGGTATGACCGGCATCATCCAGAAAGGGAGGAACCGGCAATAGTTAGAGTTAACCGATGTCGGTTACTTGTGCAAGGATGTTTAAATTAACTCTCGGGAATTAGATCAATTATTAGCATTAAAGTATTTCTATTTATTGTAATTTCATGTCTAAGTTCCCTAAGTCTATAAATTACTATATAAGAATAAAAGCTAGGTTTTAGTAGTAAGAAGTAAGATGATTAAAAAGAATTAGAAAAACTTACAAAAGTTGGTGAGAGAGAAAATTTTTGGTGATGAAGCAAAATCTTGATAAAAAGAAATTATTGTACATCCGAGAGGTGTGGAAGGTTGTAAATCTTCATTGTATATCTTGTTAAAGCTTTGGATAATAGATTGCTTTTTTCTTGGTGGACGTAGCCCACAATGAGTGAACAATGTTAAATTTGGTGTTGATTTATGTCTATTGTTTTGTATATTTATTCGTAGAATATCCAATTTTATTTGCATGTCTACTTAGATCGATATATTGTCTGTGTAACTAGTGTGCTAACCCTAACAACTAGTATCGATATTTGTTTGAAGGTTTTTTTGTTAACATATTTACTCACAGAGGGTTTTCTAATTGAGTGGGACCTACAACAATGACAAGAAAACAAATACAAGGTAGAGAAATTTGACGACTAAAATTATCAATTATGGAAGATGCAGATTGAGTATTATCTTTATCAAAGATATTTGTATTTAATGTTGGATGAGAAGTCTATACCTACAAAGATGACTGACGAAGAATGGAATATTCTTGATAGAAAGGCTTTGGGATCTATAAGATTGAGCCTGGCAGCATCCGTGGCTTCCAATATTATAGAAGTGACTTCTATGGTAGAGTTAATGAAATCTCTTTCTAATTTATATGAAAAACCTAGTGCTTCAAATAAATTTTATTTGATGAAGAAACTATTTAGTTCTAAGATGCATAAAGGTGGATCTACATCTAGTCATTTGAAGGATTTCGATCTATTGAAATAAGTTAAAATTGGTTTCTATACCATTTGATGATGAAGTAAAAGTATTTTTATTCTTATGTTCTTGTCCCGATAGTTGGGATAAATCGGTAATGGTTGTTATTAATACAACATCTCGTAATAATATTTTCAAGTTTGATGATGTGGTTAGTATAATCTTGAATGAAGAAATTCACAGGAAGAGTACGAGGAATCATCATCCTGGAAATGTTTTCAATGTAGAAAGTAGGGGTAGGTAGAAGGAGAGATCAAATATTAGAGTAATGGGAAATCAAAGTCAAGGGATAATAGATCTAAATCCGTAAGTAAGTGAATTACTTGTTAGAAATGTGGAAAGAAAGGACATGCAAAGAAATATTGTTGGTCAAAGGACAAAGAAACTCAACACCCATACAAAGGTAAAGAAGCAAATATTGCTGCATCATAGGTAATGAAAGATGCTCTTATTCTTTCTTTAGATAGTAGAATTGAATCAAGGGTTTTAGATTTAGGAGCTTCTTTCCATGCAACCCCGATAAGGGTTATTTCAGAAATTATGTCCAGGGCAATTTTGGACATGTTTATTTGGGTGATGATGAAATTTGTAGTATTACTGGTAAAGGGGAAGCTCATCTAAAATTGTAGAGTTTAAATACATGGGTATTAAAATATGTGAGGAATGTGCCAAGCCTTAGGAGGAATCTTATTTCGCAAGGAAACTAGGTGAATCAAGTTACATGGTTACTTTTACAGAGTCTCTTGAAAGCCACCAAGGGTACTTTTGTTGTGGCAAGAAATAAGAAGGTAGGAATGTTATATTTATCTACCCGTATTACTAATTCATTTTCTCGTATTATCTACTTTGGATTCGTATGCATGCATGTGGCATGACTGGTCGGTCATATGAGTCAAAAAGGAATGCAAATCTTAAAGGCTAAGGGTAAGTTATTAGATTTAAAAGATTTAGATCTCGATTTCGTGAGCATTTTATCTTTGGAAAGAAAAATAGAGTGATATTTCTCAAAGTTGGGGAAACTAAGAAGGAGTGAAAATTGGAGCTTGTACACTCGTATATGTGGGGACCAAATTTGTATCTTCTCATGGAGGATCCTAGTATTATGTTACTTTCATTGATGATGCTACAAGAAAAGTACATGTTTATTGTATTAAATGTAAATCGGTGTTTTTGATACTTTTAAAAGATGGAAAGCCCTTATTGAGAATGAATCAAATTATAAGTTAAAGTTTCTTAGATTTGACAATGGTGGTGAATACTTTTTTGTAGAAAGTATTTCAATGATTATTGTTCAATGAATGTGATACATAGAGAAAGAACGGTTTCAAGAACACCACAGGAGAATGGTGTTGCAGAAAGAATGAATAGGACAATCATGGAACATGCTAGAAGTATGAGGATACATTTTGGATTTTCCTTGTAGTTTTGGGTAGAAGCAATTGATACAACAGTTTATTTGATTAACCACGGGCCTTCAAGTTCAATAGATGGAGGAATACTAGAGGAAGCTTGGACCAGAAAAGAGGGAGATTTTTTTTTCTTAAATTTTTTGGTTTAGAATCTTTTGTGCATGTTGATAAGGAAAATAGGAAAAAGTTGGATGTAAAATCCAAGAGATGCACTTTCATTGGTTATGGATCTGGTGATTTCGGTTTCCATTTTTGGGATTTAGAGAATTCTAAAATTATTAGGAGTCATGATATTAAATGAAATGAAAAGAGAATGTACAAGGATCAAATTTTGGTACCCAAGGATGAACTAGTTGAGAAGTTTGTGAATGAAAATGAACTCTCAGATTTAAAAGAATTACCAACAGGTTACACAAAGAATTAGTGTCGATTGACCGACGACACCACGATCGGAGACTAGTATCGGTTAAAAAGGATCAAAACCAACATCGGTTAGTAGAACCGACGTCGGTTAGAGGTGACCAACGCTGGTCACATCGTTAGATTTGGATAGGAATGTGTAGGATGTCTAGATTGAGCCTCTAGTACCCCAAACTCTTGTGAAAAGGTCACAAAGGGTAAGTAAACTTCAAGAAATATTTAGACCTTCTCTATTTTATTTATTGTTGACCGATAATGGTCAACTAGAGAGCTTTGAAGAAGTAATATAGGATAAGACTCACATTCAAAGGTGGTAAGCATGGCTCCGGATGAGGAGATGGACTCCTTGGAATAGAACCGGACTTGGGATTTGGTTAAGTTGTCGGCAGGTAAAAGAACATTGCAGTAACAAGTGGGTTTATAGGATTAAGGAAGAAGAGGGTGAGCAGAAAAGGTATAAGGCAAGGTTTGTAGTAAAGGTATTTTCATAGAAAACAAGTATTGATTTTGGTGAAATATTTTCTCGTATTGTTAATATGACCTATATTCATAATGTATTGATTTTAGTTGTAGTACAAGATTTGCAGCTAGAGAAACTAGATGTGAAGACAGATTTCCTTCATGGTGATTTGGATGAAGAGATTTATATGCATCACCACTTGGATATGAAGTCAAGGGTAAGGAGAAACTAGTGTGAAGGTTGAAAAAAATCTATATGGGCTCAAGCAAGCTCCAAGGTAATGGTACATGAGGTTTGACAGCTTTTATGCATGAGCATGTTTACTTGAGTCCGACCATTGTGTTTATTTCAAGAAGCTTGAAAATGGGAGCTATATTATTTTTTTATTGTATGTGGATGATATGCTTATTGCAAGATATAGTATGCAAGACATTAGTGAGCTTTACAAACCTAGCTCACACATTTGCTATGAAGGATTTAGGAGCTGCAAAAGAATCCTAGGCATGTAAATACATAGAGACAGGAAAAACAGAATTTTTATTTGTCTCGGAGGATTATATCTACAAGTCATTAGAAAGTTTCAACTTGCGTAATGAAAAACCTATTAGTACACCTATGGCTGGACACTTTAAATTAAGTAAAGATCGGTTCCTTCATTACATGAGGAGGTCAAATACATGACATGAGTGTCATATGCTTCAGCAATTGGAAATCTAATGTATGCTATAGTTTTTCCCAACACAGGGTAGTGGGACTTGTGAGAAGATATATGGCTAATCAAGGTAAAGAGAATTGGAAAGTAGTCCAATTGATACTTAGGTATTTGAAAGGGACATCTAGCATGCATTTATGCTATGGAGGTTTGGATATTTCATTACGTGGCTATGTTGATTCGGATATGGCTAGAGATATTGATGGTAGGAGGAGCACTAATTGATATATTTTCATAATAGGTGGAATGACAGCTTAGTTGGATTTCAAGATTACCAAAGGTTATGGCTTTGTCTACTATAGAGGCAGAGTATGTATGTCAGAGCTACAGAGGCTAGCAAGGAGATGATATGGATGAGTAGGTTCATAGAAGAGTTAGGAAATGAGAAAGGTGATTGTAAATGTTCAAAGTGACAGCTAGAGTGTAATTTATTTGGCAAAGAACTCAGCATTTCATTTGAGAACGAAAAACATCTAGTTGATGTATCACTTCATATGGCGGTATTGGAGGATGGACAGCTTCAATCTGGAAAATATTCATACGATCAAGATCCCTATGGATATGCTAATGAAGCCATTAACGAAAGTGAAGTTAGAGATACACTCCACTTCTATTGGTCTTCAAGTTTGAGACTTGAAGAGGAAGAAACAAAGCTAAGGAAGGATCCAAGAATGAAATTGTATAAGTATGGTGTAGTAATTAATCTCCAAGTGGGAGATTGTTGAGTTGTGGAGCTCAATTACTTCAGTTTAGCATGTAATGGAAACTTGCTGGAAAATACAAAGAACCATCATCGGCTAAGGGGGAACCGACATCGACACCAAGGACATGCTAGTGGTCGTGTATGACCAAAATCGGCTAGAAATGGATGAACTATCAACACTAAAATTTTCCTCCATAATTTCTATTTCATTAATGTATGTATTAGGAATAGGATGTTGTTAAGTATAATTAGTAAGCGTTTGATAGAAGATAATGGCGCCACAAGACGGTGCGGTGTCGCCAATAATGTGGAGTACGGTAATAGTCAAAGTACAATAGGAATGTTAGAAAAGTAAATATTTGTCGTAAGTGGTCCGGTAATGTTAAAATGTCAAAGTTTGGGTAATTAGAAAGTAGGGTCTACATGATTAGGAATTAGAAATATTATATTGGTAATAAGGACAATGAGTGAGGTCATAAATATTTTGTGTATTTTATTTGTAAAAGTCTAAAAATGTGGAACCCATGTAAAATGATAAGGTTTATCTTATCTTAAAAGATAAGCTTACATGTATAGATAAGAGTTAAGGTATGGAATATGATTCGTCAGAGTGGATTTCTTATCCTATCTTAGAGATAAGATGGATAAGCTTGTAAGTTCTATAAATAGAGAGGCCACCCCCCTCATTTAGCATAGAAAGAAGTAGTGAGAAATATTGTAGGAAGTGCGCGAAGGAAGCCATCGAGTTAAAGGTGTGTTGAAGAAGTCATTAAGAGGTGTAATTGTAATGTTTCTCCCATAGTCTTGTGAAAGGAAAGTGAAGTCAATAACACTTGAAGTACCTCATGGGTGAGATTGTAACAATTTCATGTTAATATTATAATTTACTTTGATATTTCAGATTTGTCATCATTTCGCCTTATCATAGTCGATGGTATTATTTTGTTATGTTGTTGTTTTGATTCCAGTTTACATCCACCAAACTAAAGGCATGTGCATTAGTAAATAATCATAAGCACAAGGAGTTCCTATGAAGAATTATCATAGTGCCGGAATGGTGATGACATTTTGGTTCCGTTCTTTGGACCATTCCTCGTTGGTGGATTTTCTGGAGAGATATTCCCACTTAGTCAAAAATTAATTGGAGGGTAACCTTATTTTTACTCATAATATAGTAGTTACCATGGTAAAGTCATTTTGCCGTGAATAGTAATTACCATGATAAAGTCATTTTTTTTGTGAATAGTATTTATCACAAGAAAGTCACTTTTTACCGTGAATAGTATTTACCGCAAAGAACTTCACTTTTTACCGTGAATAGTGTTTACCACAAGAAAGTCGGCTTTTACCGCATGATAAGTCAAGTTTTACCATAGTTACCGTGGTCATTTCTTGTTTCTTCGTAGAAAGGTGTAAAGTCACTTTCTATTGCAGTGATTCCAATTATTTTTGCACATAAGTCTTGTTGATTGTACTTGTGGGTTGGTATTTTACTAAGGTGGTTACTTTTGAAAATGGGGAAGATTCCTGTTTTTCAGCCCAATCTAATGAAGATGCTTCCTCTTTCATTCAAGAGTTTAAATGATCTTGTATTTGTAATGGCCTCATAAGAAGGGAACAATGGACTGAGTTTTTTCCTACCTTTTTGGATGGTTCAACACTTAGGTGGTTTGAAACACTAGGTGATAATGTGAAAAATTCATGGGATTTATTAAGCGAAAGTTTTCTTTAAGAATTTGCTGAACAACGAGATATGCGAGATCTCATGATTGATATCACAAAGCTAACCCAAGGAGAGAAGGAGAAGATAAGGGATTATCATGCTCGTGTTCTGTGAGCTAAGGAGGAAGCTCGATGCCCGGATCCGGAAGGAAGGATTAGCGGATGGGTTGATGAATGGCGTGGATAATCTCCTATGTAAGCATTTCATTCTTGGGATGAAGCCGAGATCGACAACGAGTGAAGTATGACCGCCCGGCTACCATTGAACAAGAAAAGGAGATTGCAAGAAGGCGGGAAGAAATCATGGAAGAGGAGCCCAAAGAAATTGTTGCTAAAGTAGAGCCTACACCAAAGCACCTTTTGGTCCGTAATACACAACCACTCCCGGTGAGCACAAATATTTCTCCTAGTACATCTACTGAGTATGAAGATCTACTCAAAAAGATGGGTCAGTTAACTATTAATCTTCTTCAAGGAAAAGAATTTAGTTCTCAGGGAGGAGATAGAGGTCCAAAAAGAAATATTTTTGAAGTTGTATGTTATGGTTGTTATAAATGTGGTCATTATAAGTATAATTGTCCGGATAGAGCTTCTACATCTGGTAAAGGAGATAATGATAAAGGAAAATCACCTGTGAATTCTTTTGATGTAGTAGATAAGAGCAGAAATAATGAAGTAGATGTGTTTGTAACAAAAATAAAGAAAGAAAAAGATAATCAAGATGGAAATGATCCTAAGAAGATGAAAGGAGAAACTAGTAAGAAACATATGAGAAGAAAGTTGGGTGTGCGGGTTTTCGATTTCACAGGGGCAAGACCATACTCCATCTTGGAAGATCTGTCCAAAAGGCTGCGAATATTACATATGGTCAACTCTTGGCTATGTCTTTGGAGAGAGGCGGGAGCTGCGAAGTGGACTCAATGATCGACGAAGAAAGGAGGTTGAGGTCCCTGCTTTGGAGGCGCAGGTAGATCCCTATGCTCCACAAGCCGAGGTATTATGTAATGGTATTTCAATTCATGATGTCTCGGTTGATGGAGGTGCTACAATTAATGTAATGACCGAGTCTCAGTAATGAATATGTTGGGCTTAAAAATGGATCGCCCTTCAACACTTATGTTAAGGTCATTAAATAAGGGAAAAACTAAACCAAGGTGTAGTTTCAAATGTGGCAATATCTCATATGGGTGTTGTATGTGTGGTAGAATTTCGGGTGATGAAAAATGGTATCACATGCACCCAATGTTGTTGGGAAGACCATGGCTAAGGAGAGTTCATGCAAGGAACTACCGGAATGAAGGTTTCATCACACTTGGACATGGTAGAGAGAGGGTGAAGATAAATGTGATCCCTCGGCATCATAAAGAGAACACTGTGGATTCAAGTGATGAAACGATGATTGGACATCCTCTCGATTAATCTAGTACCGAAGTGAAGTGGACACCGAAGATGAAGAAAGTGAGGTTGATTTTTCAGTCATGGATATTCTTCCAGTCACACCAACTCATGACCCCATAAAATTATCTCAAGAAGAAGTTGATGATCGTCTCCAAAAATAAAGATTGGTGATGCATGATGGAGAGTGAGAATGAATCCTACCTCCAGGCTCTTTCGAAGGTACATACACCTATTCACTTTTGATTACAAGGAACTCCATCAAGTAAGTTGGGTAGAACATTCTATTGAGTGGTAGATGGTGCTAAGCCCATAAAGCAAATGCCATATAGAATGAATCCTAATTTGTCCAAGACGTAAAAGAAGAAATAGATAAGTTGCTTGATGCAGATTCATATTTGTTGTGGAGAATTAAGAATGGGTTTCTCTCTTGTGATCTCAATAAAAAAGAATGGGAAGCTACGCATTTGTGTTGATTACGGAAGCTCAATAAGGCAACAAAGAAGGATCATTACCCTCTTCCATTTTCAGATCGGATCTTGACGAAGTAGGCGCCAGAGTGCTATAGTTTTCTTTGATGGATATAGCTGCTACAACCAAGTTCATATAGCAGAGAAAGATCAGTCAAGACCACGTTCACCACTCCTTGGGGAATGTTTTCTTATAGAGTTATGCCTTTTGGGTTGTGTAATGCTCCAAAGAATATTCCAGCGTTTGATGAATAGGTGTTTGAACCCTACATCGGGACCTTCATCGAGTATTTCGGATGATTTTTGCATCTATGGGAGCAAGTTCGACCACTGCGCACTAAATGGAGACAAAGATTTCAAAGGTTAGATGAAGCACAAGCCTCACTAAACCCTACAAAGTGTGTTTTTGGATGTTCTAAAGGTGTTTTGTTAGGGCATGTTGTATCCAGAGATGGTATTGAGTGCGATCCTGATAAAGTTTCAAAATCAAAGATTTACCATTTCCTCTTAATAGAAGTAAGTTGAGATCATTTTTAGGCCATGTGGGTTACTATAGAAGGTTCATCAAGAATTTCTCAAAGATTGCACAGCCACTAACCCAGTTCTTGAAGAAGGATGTTACTTATGAACCAGGAAATAAGGCGCATGAAGCTTTTGGAAAATTGAAGGAAGCCCTGGTGTCTTCACCTGTTTTGAAGAATCCAGATTGGAGCAAGCCATTCATTGTGTACACTGATGCCTCAGATGCAGCACTAGGAAGTACTTTGAGCCAAAAGGATGAAAATGGGAATGAACATCTAATTTACTTTGGGAGAGCATAAAATGAGCAAAAGTTGAGATAAATTATACCAGAATCGAAAAGAGGCTCGCTATCATTTTTGCTATAAAGAAGTTTAGAAATTACTTGCTAGGTAGAAATTTATAGTTGTAACAGATCATCGCTCAAATATATTGTCAATAAGCCTAACCCATCGGGAGGATAGCAAGATGCATAATTTTGCTACAATAATTTGAATTTGATATTATAGATAGGCCAGGAAAGAAGCATGTCAATGCAGATGCACTCTCTCGATCCTATGATGGTTTAGGATCATTTTGTGATGATGATGATTTTCCCGATGCAGTATTGTTCTCCCTTGACACAATCCCTAGTGAATACATAGATATTTGGAATTATCTAAATGAATTCAAGTTTCCTGATGGTGCCAATGCAAAGACTAAGAGAAAGATTACTCAATCCGATGCGTCCATATTATATTCGTATGGAGCATTATTTCGAATAGGACCGATGGACGATAAGAGGGCGATTGGACGTGATCAAGGAAAGGAGCTGCTAGAAGAATTCCACAATGGTGCATGTGGAGGGAACTTCTCTGACAACTTACAACAAGAAGGATCTTGGATGCGAGTTATCACCGCCCACTCTTTTTAAAGATTGTTATAATTATTGTAAGACATGTGATATTTGTCAAACACATGGTAACCGTAAGACTTCATCACTCCATTATGTCCTATTCTTCCACTTGGTCCCTTTGAAAAGTGGGGAATAGACATTGTAGGTCCACTTCCAACTACATCACGCCAAAATAAGTATATTGTAGTTTCCACAGATTATTTAACCAAGTGGGTTGAAGCTAGGCCATCAAAACAGCTTCCATGGATGAAGTGGCAAGGTTCATATATGAACGCATTGTCACCAAATTTGGTTGTCCATTAGAAATTGTAACGCATCAAGGAAGCCACTTCATTAATGAGGTGATAGAATCCCTAGTCAATAAGTTTTCTATTAAGCATGTGAACGCAACAACATACAAGCCAAGCACAAATGGATAGGTGGAACGAACAAATTTTGTCTTGTGTCAAATTCTAGCAAAGATGCGCCTTGCACAGGTACATAAATGGGATAAAAGGATTCATGCAGCATTGTGGGCATATAGGGCAACATCAAAGTCAGCAACAGGATACTCCCCATTTTAGTTGGCCTATGGCATTGATCCAATTCTTCCTATTGAGTTTGATATTCCCACTGTGAGAGTTATGAAAAATGAAAGGATGGATGAAAGTGATTCAGTAAAAGAAAGGTTGGTACATCTTCATTTGCTAGAGGAAATGAGGGAAATAGCAAAGGATACAAGCCATAAGAAGAAAATGAAGCAGAAGGAATACTTTGATCAAAATATCTCGATGGTCTCCATTTCATGTGAATGACTTGGTCCTAGTGTATGATTCCGATACACAAAAAAGAAGACAGAGAAAATTTCTTCCAAAATGGATGGGGCCCTACAAAATAGCAGCTGTGCATGAAAATGGTATGTACCGACTGGAGGAATTGGATGGCACTCCCATTACGAAATGGGTCAACCACGACAAGTTGAAGATTTTCCAAGCACCAAAATAGTCTACTCCGAGGATGGAGTAGAAGCTAGGAAGGGGGAAGATGTCGACACTAAAATTTTCCTCCATAATTTATATTTCATTAATGTATGTATTAGGAATAGGATGTTGTTAAGTATAATTAGTAGTAGCGTTTGATAGAAGATAACGGCGTCCACAAGATACGGTGTCGCCAATAATGTGGAGTACGGTAATAGTCAAAGTACAATAGGAATGTTGTAAAAAGTAAATATTTGTCGTAAGTGGTCCGGTAATGTTAAAATGTCAAAGTTTGGGTAATTAGAGAAGTAGGGTCTACATGATTAGGAATTAGAAATATTATATTGGTAATAAGGACAAGGAGTGAGGTCATAAATATTTTGTGTATTTTATTTGTAAAAGTCTAAAAATGTGGAACCCATGTAAAATGATAAGGTTTATCTTATCTTAAAAGATAAGATTACATGTACGATAAGAGTTAAGGTATGGAATATGATTCGTCAAAGTGGATTTCTTATCCTATCTTAGAGATAAGATGGATAAGCTCAGTAAGTTCTATAAATAGAGAGGCCACCCCCTCATTTAGCATAGAAAGAAGTAGTGAGAAATATTGTAGGAAGTGCGCGAAGGAAGCCATCGCTTAAAGGTGTGTTGAAGAAGCCATTAAGAGGTGTAATTGTAAAGTTTCTCCCATAGTCTTGGTGAAAGGCAAGTGAAGTCAATAACACTTGAAGTACCTCATGGATGAGATTGTAACAATTTCATGTTAATATTATAATTTACTTTGATATTTCAGATTTGTCATCATTTCGTCTTATCATAGTCGATGGTATTATTTTGTTATGTTGTTGTTTTGTTTCCAGATTACATCCACCAAACTAAAGGTCAGTGCATTAGTAAATAATCATAGCACGAGGAGTTCCCAGGTGAAGAATTATCATAGTGCCGAGTTGGTGATGACAGAACCAGCAATGGTTATGGCTAACCGGCGTCAGTTACCTATGTGAGGATGTTTTAATTAACTCTTAGGAATTACATCTATTTTTAGCATTAAATTGTTTCTATTGATTGTAATTGCATGGCTAAGTTCCCTATGTCTATAAATGGGTGTATAAGCATAAAATATAGGGTTTAGAAATAAGAAGTAAGATGATTAACGAGGATTAGAAAGAACTTGCAAAATTTACTAAGAGAGAAAATTCTTGGTGATGAAGCAAAATCTTGATAGAAAGAAAGTATTGTACATCCGAGAGCTGTGGAAGGTTGTAGAATCTTCATTGTATATATTTTCAAAGCTTTGGATAATAGATTGGTTTATTTCTTGGTGGACGTAGCCCACACTAGGTGAACCACATTAAATCGGTGTTGATTTATGTCTCTTGTTTTATATATTTCTTCCGTAGAATATCCACTTTTATTTGCATGTATGCTTAGATTTGATATATTATCTCATACAAATCAACCCATGTGCTAACCCCAACAATTTGGGTTTAAAATCAGTTGCATTTCATCCTTGTATGCTACATTTAGCTCACATTAAAATGAGGGAAACCTATATAGACAAAGTCATGCCCACTCATGGTTGACATAAAGAATCATAGGAAAGCACTATCTTTCTTATTCTTCTACCAAACTACACAAAATTGAAAAATACACATCTTGTTAAACATCTCACCCAAAATAATATATTAATGATCACATGATCAATGGATTGACAGTGGGCACCTAGCTGGTTACTTATTTCAAGTCATTACCTCAGAGGACGATCCGCCCTTGCCATAAAATAACCTCAAATCTCTCCTTTTAGATCTCCTTATTTGTAGGAAACCTTCCTCACCAAAAAACTCTACTCTAAATTCATGAGTCAGTCTTCTAAATAGCATAAGCTCAACACATTAAAATCACTTGTTGGATACATGTTTTTAGCATTTGATTGATGTGCGTTTTGAGGTGTGAGGATACGTTTCTCCATTTTCCTTTATTTTGCCTTGCACACTCCACAATCACAGTTGGAGTATTCTGACTTCTTCTGAGTGTGTTAGGACCTCATCATATCATCTCCATACTTCTAGGTTGATCATTCATCTGATCTCAATTCACAACAATCTATTTTTCTACATTCCTCAAATTTTCACAGTAACCGACATCAGTTTATCCATTGGTGTCGGTTTACACCTCACCGTCATCGGTTCTTTCGAACCATCATTAGTTCTGTCTGTTAGTTAGCTTATCGAAAGGACACCTATTTCATCTTCTTTACTATTTAGAGTTTTTTTGAGTCTCTGTACTCTCTGTATTCTGATAAATAGTCATCATATAGCTTACCTATCTGACATTCATCAATTTTTTTGCCTTGTTTGGTAAAATTGTTCTTTTCTTACAATAATCGACCCTAAGGTTACCCCTAAACTGTCATCAGTCATTCTTAACCGCAGGCGTCGGTTACCACTGTGGCTTGATTCTCAACTGATACATTTCCCAAATCCACCTACAAATACCTATTTTTCTCATTCCTACTACTTTATGTGTCATCTACAAGATACAACATAACCTAGTATGCATTCTTTCCCATGGTGTTGACTCGTAACCAAGCTAACACTCTTATATTCCACTCGAGTCATCAACCACTCCCACCTAGGCCTTCACCACCTTCAGTCTTGTCACCTATGGATCTAACCCTACCTACCACTATTTCCACGGTGATGAGGAGTTTGCATGACTCCTCGATTAGGATCTCTCACCTTACAATTATACCTTTCCCACTCTTTCACCTAGGATTCCTCAAGAAAATTGATATATGGAATTCTCGTATCCATCTCTCCTTCACTTATCCCCTCTTCAGCGTCATCCCCTACTAATGCGGTGTTACCTTCACCTTCTTTACCCCCATTGGTTTCGTAGTTAGGCCCCATACCCACTATGACAGATGCATCTGCAACATCAGTCACACCTATAGTATTTGTTGTTCCTTCATTGACCACCCATACCATAACCCCATCCACGCCCATTATCTCATAGATACCAATTACGACACAACCACCCATGGTGTCGGTGACCCCTACCCCATTCTAGAATCTTTTCCTCTCCATCCTACGAAGATCTTCCCCAATCGTTACTCAAGTCACTACAACCGCCCCACTTATATGTACATATTATCAAAACCCCTATCTCATCCATCATTCATTCCTGGTATATTCCCTTTATGTCATTCCCTATTATAAACCTTCCTATTCGGCATCACCATACACTGGAATTTTTCCCACATCGCATGTTCCGCATCACCAGCCCTCTTATGCCATAGAAGGTGCCCTTCCATCACAACCTATCAATGATGTCATAAAATTAATGATGGAAAGGATACGAAACACTTCAGAAGCATCGGTTTTCGACTCACATAATTCTCTCACCTAAAATGAAATTTGTAATGAGCCCATTCATCCATCCATTCCTATTCATGCATACCCCTGTACATTGGGAAATGCTAAAATTCAAGCTGCTTGAATAGTAAAGAAGACCCGCAACAACGTTTATGGTCTTTCAAACATGGGTGTTACCTAATATCCCATGATGACACTTTACTCCTATGAACCTTCCCAATGTCCCTCACAGGGACCTGCATTAGAATGCTATAGTGGGATACCCATACATTCCATCTACTCATTTAATCAAGTAGCCCAAGCCTTCTTAGACCACTTCTTAATCAATGTTGTTAAGAAAGTCACCATGACTAATCTTTACTCTACATGACAAGATGATGATGAGTCTATCATCGACTTTGTCACTCGTTAGTGTAACTTAATTAACCAACTCACATTTCAATTACCTCAAAATGAGCTCAAAGAGTTATTTACCTAGGTTTGTGCTAGACACATTTCACCAACCCTACAAAGTGCACCTTCCGCACCTTTGACAAGGAATTCACCATGGCATGAAAATTGGAGGTTTGTGTTATCAAAGAAAAGAAAATTCAAATACGTAACAAGAACATCACGTTCAAATCAAATGATGATTCTTCATCTTTAAAAAGTCCAATGTATTCAAAGACCCAAAACCTATCCACCAGATGGACATCTTGAGTTTCAAGGTTGGAAGAAAATGGACCCTCTTACTCATCAAAGAATGAAGAAACACAACATTTTAATCTCTCTCTCTCCAATACCTTTTCTATTTATTCAACAACGAATTATTTCTCCATAATTGATAGGATGGTAGTCTTAAGAACCTTATTCTTACCGCCACTTTTAAAATCTTGATGTCACTCATAACTTATGATGCCCTCTTTTTATTAATTTTGCACTTAAACCACAAGTGACACTAGTTTCCCTTAGGAGTTTTCCCACAATAATTATAAAAAGCATTCAAGAATTTTCCTTTTATCATCGTGTAAAATCATTTGTCACTTGTCTCTTGCATCACCTTTTGCATGGATATCCTCTTTGCTAATTTTTAGAGTGGACTCTAGTCTTGATTTTCAACCCAAATTCACCAAAAAAACTACATTTCTTCAGATTCCCTAATCACGCCCCATCTTCCCAAAATCTTTAGATAAATTCAACCTTGATATCAATGTCAGGTCCACACTCATATTCATGACATACCAGCTTTCTTTATGCATTAATGTGGGAATCTCTTACCCCCTTCATTCTAGATGAAATTTGGCCCGAGCTACCCTACCTGAAAAGCAAACCCCCTTCTTTTTCTCCTTCAGGGATGATCCCCTGTAGCACTCTACCTTCCACTCATAACCAAAGCATAATCCTCTACTATGGGGATGATGACACTGTCCACTCACTAACCATCACAAGGAGTTCACCTCATTTGGCCCATCGTCTCCTCTACCCATTGTAATAAGGATGTCATGGATATTATTGCCTTTAGTATTACCATTTCCATCATATTTCCATTATTTTGTGGCTTTATATTTCTCTTACCCACAATGTTTGGTAGTTCATGTTCCTGTGGGTGTCAAAAATTTACAACAATTCACATTGATCCACATCGAACTCAATACTTAGGGAAAATACCATTTTCACGCTCGGCATTAATTTCCCATTCACTAAAAGGTCTAAAGATAGATTTACTTTGAAAACATTATTCCTTCCCCATATTAACAAATTTTGAGAAGTAAATGTGGTTTTGACACTGGTCCCACCTCCACAATCACTCAACATACATGGGTTAAAAAACGCAAACACAAAATGACTAGAACACCTTGAAAATATTCATTTCCTTTATCCACAATATTAAAAACACACTTCCCCCAACCCAACATTTCTACAAAAAATATACCCAAATGCCTTCCCAAATAATCATCTCCCTTACCTAAACCCACCAATAAATTTAGTCTATGTCATGCCGACATCAAACCTTACCCACCCACCCATCAAACCAGATTTGGCCACATATTTCCAAATGTCACTAAACTTATTTATGATCCCTAGAGAAGCATCCAAGAACCTTCTAAAGGCCTCAAAATCAACCTACCTCCACACATCTATCATTCACCTACATTTATCCTTTAGGCCTCACTCTATTTTCTAATTCTTTTGCATGCCACTTTTCCATCATTAAACACATGAACGTTGGTGTGGCCTCTTCATCATGAGCCCTCAAATCTTCTAAGATATTTCTAGTAACACCCGCCCACTTGTTTCCTTCTTACCACCCATACCATATACCTTCCATAAAATATCTCCCTTTAAGCCATGATGGATCTCTTCTTCCTTACACTCAACACCTTCTCCCAACCTCTTGGACCTCTCACCTCCTAGCTCAATTCGCCCCCCGTGGGTAATCTTTCATTCCTCTCGTGTTATTTTCCCTCTACATCCCAGTGTGGTGGTGTGAATTTACCTAATCAATGCAACCCTACAGCTAAGAATCATGTAACCTCAAAAAGTACTGAAACCAACTAAACCTTCCAATCATAAACAAAGTATACCCAATAATTATATTCCACAATACCTTACAACTCACCCACATACCAAACTAGTGGACCAACCCATTCCCCCTTTGTAAAGCCTCTTCTCCATAACTCACTGCACTTACCTTTCCCTCGCACTACATCCCATTGTGATAAACATTAGTAGGGTCTTATGCTTGAAAATCTTAACCACTCTCTTAATGACTTTTGTCAATCACATTACCACCTCTCAAGTTTCTCCTCTTAAACCCAAGCCAAAAGGGCATCCCCTTTTATGAGACCTTCAAAGCTTTCCCTATCATTTCCAAGATAGGAATTATCCTATTATTAGAATGCATTATTATAAAAGTTAGATTATAATTATGTTGAGTCTGATATTACAATAGACTTGTTATAATATATTGTTTTAGACTTTATATTATTATAGTAAATAAAATATTACCCGTAAAAATATAAACGGGTAAGTGGTTTGTAAGCTGACTTTCCTATTATTAAAGTATTTTTATGACCATATGACTATTTACTTACCATGTGTATGATATTTTGATACCAATGAATTACAATATCAATTTATATTTCCTTTGTTAATTTGTATTCTCATAAGATTTGACCATTACCACAAAAATAGTTCACTAATTAGTTTAGAGGATTGCTTCATGAATGTTAAAGATATTGAAGGGCTATCTATTTTTTGCTCCCACGGTTGATAATGAGAGATCACGTTTGAGTGAAGAATAAAGTTTTGTGACAAATAATGTTATGTAATAATTTGAATTAGGACGTTTGTTTGTGCATGTGAGTTTATAGATATTTAAATGGAGGATCATTAAGCCACCTGCAAAACTATTGTAGTTTCCATATAATTGTATTGTTCATATGATATAGAGTTATCATAACATTTGCCTTTGGTCTACATGGCTTAATCTGTGTATTACATTTGGTACCAGCATTCTATTTATTTTAATGGAAAGTATTGATTTTGATGGATGATCATGGGCACTTCCACCATTGTTGATTGCCCGATCCATGATTAAATTGTTCATTTGGATTTTATATCCTAATGCATATACGTCTTCTGATCACATTGATTGGTCAATAGACACCCAACAAAAGTGAAATCTTCCAGGAATTGTTTTCTTAAGTGGAGCGAGAATATGTTTGTACGTTTAATCCTTCAGATATATTTCGGAAGGAAGGAAAGAATTATTATTATTTTTATCAAGTTTGGCGCATTCATAGCAATATAAACAAAGACGTTTGCATACAATCATATGCATCTGCATAATAGGCTTCACGTGTACCTCGATTCTATGTGGAAAGATATACATTGAGAGCCGAGTGTACCTGACACTAAACATCCGGGCTATCCAAATACAGGCCCGAGCTCAACGTGTTATAGTAGTCCAACACGTGGCGGCCCGTGTCTTGCAAGTAAAAATGCGTGACATCCGACCAAGGCTAATCCATACGAAGCGGATCTCAAAATCGGGCATGAAGTTCGATTCTCAATCATGAAAGCTTTTTGTTCGTGTAATGAAATCAAATTTGGACTCCATCGGTTTCATTGCCCGTATTGAATTCGCACCTTTCCAACGCATGGTTTGGTTTATAAAAACGGAGCACTCATTGTCGAATATCAAAAAATCATTCTACCATCCACGTTCGAAGCTTCCTCTGTGATTTGATCAAAGTAATAAAACATAAATTGAAAGACTATAGTTTTGTTTAATTTTTTTTTGAAGTCTTTATTTTTAAGAGTTTAGAATTAAAAAATGTGAAGGGCTCATTAGTCATAAGTCTTTTAGGTATGGTCAAATTAATGTTTCATCTCCACGATTTCCAAATTTATCCATCACTTTCAATAAAAAATTTGTGAATCCTCATTTCTCGATTAGGTTATTGTTTATATTCAAATAAATCATTATTGTTGTCCATCCGAGTGAGTCATTTGTAAGAGTTTCGTTGATCCATTTGTAATTCAAAGTCATTTGGTATTGTCAAAAGTCAAATTCAAGAGTCGTTTTTTGTAAGGTGAAGAGGTCATTATAAATTTTGAGTCATTGTTTTTTAAAAGTGTTATTGTTTCATTCATATAGGTGATTTTAGGATGTTTTAAGTTTATCAAGAGTTAGAGTCATCTATTTGTAAAAGTCCAAAATTAAAGAAATTCCGCATTTCAATTTTGGACGCATTTTCACTATGGAATCGCAACGTCCAAATTATGAAGGTATTTTTTGAGCTTCATGATCACATCCAAATGAGTTAAGCACCCATATAATGGAGGAAGGAGGCATCGGAGGAAGGAGGTCGAACAACAACCTCTCGTCAGTCACCAACGACGGGGCCGCACAGAATGATTTGGTGGCATAGGTGTGTAGTGTGAGTATATGATTTTCAGTGTGGTTTCCATTTTCTCAGAGTGCTTCTATTTTTGTGTTCTGTTTTGTTTGGTATTTGATGGATGTTGGAAAGAAAGTTGTGTTGGAGCGCAGATGACTGTCAGTGATCCTCTGACTGACTTGGTCCTCTGACTGCCGTACTTCGTTGGAAGATGGTCAGCTAGAAGAATACGTTCACTAGCATCGAGTGACCATGTGCGTGAAGACCTAACTAGCAAGATCCATTCAGGAGTATGTTCTTCGATGCAGTTTTCTTCTCAGTATCTATATGTGTGGAATTTCACATTGTGGGGGGGAATACATACCAATGTTCCATTCCCATTCTGCACCCAAAATGACTTAGTCAAGGAAAGCTTCCATGCGTTGTGGCGTTTTCTATCTTTGTTCGAGATCGAGTGGCGCGATCAAAGATAGAGACTACAATTAAGAACATTACGATTCTTATAGGAAGTAATGTGAAATTTTTTCAGTATATCTTCTATTGTGTAGTTTTGAGATATGCATGTTGTGTTTCCTACATAATTCCCTGATGTATAAGCATAGTGGTGAGCAGTAGCACCCGAGTAAGTCGGTTCATGGATCTCGAAAGGGTTTGTGGGAGGATCCAGAAAAACCACGAGGTCGGCAGAGTTGATGAGGTTCTTTCACTTCAAGGTTTGTGGTAAGCTGTTTAAAACCATGGAAGAGAGAGCCTTTCTTTTGGATCAAGGTCATGAGTCACAGAGTTGGACATGCCACAGGGGTGAGCATACTGCAGAGGAGTGTGTGGATGTTTTTCTACCATGTTCGCACTAAGGGGGGGAATGTTAGGAATTATTATTAGTGCTCACATTATTATAAAAGTTAGATTATAATTATGTTGAGTTGATATTACAATTGTTATAATATATTGTTTTAACAATATATTATTATAGTGTTTTGTTGTACCCGTAAAGTTATAAACGGGTAAGTGGTTTGTTGACTTTCCTATTTTATAGGAAGTCAGTTCTCCTATGTATATGACTATTTAATAGCCTGTGTATGTAATTCATATAGGCTGAATACAATATCAATTTATATTTCCTTTGTTAATCTGTTGCTGCTCCAAGAATCATGTGTCAGGACATGATGTTGAAAATTGTAAGGCCTTGAAGACCTTTGTCCTTATCCAAATTTTTCCTCCTGAGCACAATTTCAATGATGATGACCTTCTCGATGAGGACCATGCTCCACCTTCACCCGTCACCACACCTCATCATCCTTTAACGATCTAGCAACTAGTATCTTCACCCCCACAACCCTTTTATCCACCCCCAAAATTTGAAATCAACATGATCAACATTGCCACCCACACTCAGAAAGACAAGAGAAAACCAAAGGTGGCTAGCCAATCATCTAACCCTATACCCCACATAAAGCATCTACACCCACACCCAAAGTCACTATTCGAGGTCTGCGTATCCTATTTCCGATGGGGTCACACATCACACAATGTTAAAACAATTACACCAATCCTCCCTCAAAATGTCTTTATATGACCTCATCCAAACCTCTGAGTCACATCACCAAGCCCTCACAGAGGTCCTTTAATCTATTGAGGTTTTACCAAATGAACCCACACCCATAGCCTCAATCATAACCCCTCATCACGTGGCCTCTCTCGCTAAGTTTTCACCTTCCTCTACACCTTCACCTACTTGCCAAGTAGCTTCCCTTAGATTTTCGATGAAGAGATTGCTCCTTCGAGTCCGAGGACACCGATCCCGATATTTTCATCTCCATCCATATCGATAATATACACATACGACGTGTTATGATCAATGGTGGTGCTAGTATTAACATCATCTCTTCCCATGCATACAGCCAAATGTGCATACCTGCCAATTACATGCATGGTAACCCAGTTATGTTGGACTCCTTTAATGATGCCATGACCTTTACCACAGGTACAGTTGTTCTTCATGTCTCACGTAAGTCCCCACACTATCCCGAAACTATTCTACATCCTAAAAGGAGAGTTCCAAAGTATAACTTATTTCTTGTCTAACCTTGGATCTATACCATGGGTTGTGTCCTTCAACTTTACACCACCGCCTCAAATTTGAACACGAGGGACATAACTACACCACTCGACCGACTGACCAATCACCTTTCAAGACCTGTAACATGTTGTACCGGCCTAATGATGTACTTGTCCCATTCAAGAAATCTATCATTACTTCCTGCTTCACCTTCATCCAAAAGCCCTCCACTAAGTCTACCATCACCTCTTCCACATCTAACCTGTTATTCTTACTTCCCGCCACAACCTCTAAATCTAAATCACCTACTTACCAACCATCTAGAGAGTCATTTATCCCCACTACCCACATATCAACTACTGATCCCTTAGTTTTTTTTTTTTTTTTTTAATGGCCCACTCGGAGGAGTATCGCCTATACAATATCAAGTCGTTCTCTCACTGCGAAAGAGTATGCAAACCTGCGTCATCAACCCTAGTTATGACTACCACGTAGGTGAGGTTTTTCTTATGGTCCTCCCCACCTTCATACTAATCGACGTATGGGGAACTTGATATTGCCACTTATTCACCCTAACCTCCATCCCAAACACAACTATTTCATTTGACATATAGTCCCTTACTAACCGCCACTTTACTTGCACTTTCGTTCACCAAAGTGGAAAGGATTTTTCTTCGATGTTTACAAACAAGTCCTCTGCACTTTGTCATCTCCTATAACACCCATAAACACAATGACCATAGTTGCATTGGTTTTGATGCACCACCTCCCAAGAACGTTTGTGTCGACCTCATTCGGAAGAAAATCATTTCCCAACTCTTTCACCCATGTCACCATCTTCACCCACGAGTCCATAGATCATGAATCTATTCCTCTTGTCTTTTTTTTTTTCCATAAACACAATTTTACTTGAACCTCGACCTATCAATGTGATGGCGAGACTCCCTCTTCTCTCCCACTCCTGTATCCCGACATGATCGATAACAATACACCTTCTATTTATGTCGTTCAACGTCTGGATGATGAGTCCATCCTCACCTACCTGGTGTGGACAATTATTATATTCATCGGTCAATACCTTATGAGAAGTAAACCATGTTGAATTAATCGACAATTGAAATCAACATTAACACTCGGGACGACCCACACATTGTAAAGTTACGCCAATCTTTAGATGCTTTCTTGAACATGAAGCTTTCATCTCTTTCCTTCAATACCATAGCAACACTTTTTCTTGGTCCTATTCCGATATGCAGTATCGACCCAAAATCATGGTACACAATATCATAACCATTCCCGATGTTAAACCCATCAAACAAAAGTTGTGGAAAATGCATACTCGCATTTCTCTTCTAGTCAAAGAAGAGCTTGAGCGCCTTCTCTCGGTTTCCTTCATCCTACCCATTGACTATCCCCAATGGATTTATAACATCGTTCCTATCACAAAAGGAAACAAGGGGACTCCACATTTGCATGGACTTCCATGACCTTAACCTAGCTTGTCCCAAAGATGACTTTCCCCTACCAGGCATTGACCAACTAGTTGATCTCACCACTGGCCATGAAATGCTATCACTCATGGATGGTTTCTCGGGTTATAATCAAATATTACTAGCTTAGAAGATCAACACAAGACTACCTTCATCACCCCTTGGGGGAATTTCTTCTATTGGTCATGCCTTTTGGACTTAAAAATGTTGGTGCTACATACCAACAAGCCATGAATTACATCTTCCATGACATCATGCATCACATATTGGAATATTATGTAGATGATCTTCTTGCCAAATCCAAACATTGAAGTGAACACCTGCCCATCCTTAAGGTCATATTTGACCACCTCATTAAGTATTGTGTTTATCTTCAACCAAAGAAGTGCGTCTTTGTAGTACTTTCGGAAAACTCCTTGGTTTCATCATTTCATTACGTGGCATAGAAGTCAATCCTACTACAATCAAAGTTATTCTCAAATGCCTCCATGTACTAATCTCCGTCAACTTTGAAGCCTACAAGGTAAGTTACAATCCATTCATCATTTTATCTCACATCTTTCTAACCACTGTTAACCATTTCATCATCTTCTCAAGAAATACGTGTCATTCAAATGGGATGATGAATGCCATAAATCCTTTGAAGCCTTAAAATAATACCTTCTTCAACCACCAGTGCTCATTCCTCCTAAATATGACCAACCCTTTTTTCTATATATTTCCACCACTAACCATTCTTTAGGTGTCATGCTTTCTCATCATGATGACCAACACCGAGAGCAAGTGGTTTATTACATAAGCCATACCTTTTAGACTATGAAACTAGATATACCCATGCTGAAAAACTCTACCTAGCCTTAGTTTTTGTAGCCACCAAACTCTTCCATTACCTACTCAACCAAAAAACCTTCGTTATTACCAATACTGAACCCTTACACTATATATATGCCAAACCCTATAAACATCAATGTGCCACATGTTATCTTATGCTTCTTGTCGACCTTGACATCAAATTTGTTCATCAAAATTCCATCAAAGTCCAAGCTATTACTCGACCACGTGGCCGACGCCCCCTTTACGGGAATCAAACCTCTAAATTTGATTTCCCAAACAATCCATAGCTACCCTCTCCTTAGACAAACCCACTTACCAAATGACACTCTTCTTCGATGGCTCCAAGTGTCAGCGTGGGGGTGGGGCTGGTGTTATCCTCATTCCTCTTAATAGTGAACCTATGCCTTTGTCTTTCAAACTTGATTTTGAGTATACAAATGATATTTCTGAATAAAAGCACTTGTATTGGGCCTTTAAGCTGCTTATGCCTTGTATTTTAAGTCCATCAATATCTTTGGTGATTCATAATTGGTCGTAAACCAAGTCAATGGTATATATCAGTGTTGTAATTAGATACTTCAAAAGTATAAACATCACGTAGATATAATTTTGACCACCTTTGACCATTATGAACTTCAAACCACCCCACGTTCTACCAATAAATTTGTAGATACCATGGCCTACTTAGCTTCTTAGATACTTGCTTTACATGTTGACTCTAAAATCTTTTTCATAATACAAAGGCTACAATCACCCTCTTATTTACCTCGTGAGGTCTACTCCGTCAGAACCGTGGTACCTAATCCATGTTATCTTTGGTAAAATAAATTTCAGAATATCTTTCCCTTTCCATTCTACCTATTAATCTCACTCATAATGGACAATGTGCCTTTCTTAAAAGTGTCTCTCGTTATGTCATCATGGGTGGTCTTATTTATAAGTGCGCTTCGATATTCTCTTACGATTCCTTACAAGTTCTAAAATTCCCTACACCATTAAGGAAGTCCATGATGGAATTTTTGGTGGTCACTTTAGTGGTTTAGTTGTTGCAAAATGCATTCTTCACCTTGGCTATTATTAGCTAACCTTAAACTGTGATTGTTGTGACTATGTCAAACATTGTGTGAAATGCCACCAACATGCAAATCTCCATCACATTCCTAGTCATGCCTTGTAGGTTGCATGAGACCTTTGGCATTTCTCTCAATAGGGTTTGGATCTTGTCGGTGAGATCAATACCCATTCTTCACAATGCCACCAAAGGATCATAACCACTATTGAATATTAAACTAAATGGGTAGAGGCCATTCCCCTCATTTCTACAAAAATTGAGAAAATATGTGAATTCATCAAACATCATAGATAATGGAAAGCAATTCAAAAAAACCCTACACAAGCTATGTGATGCTTTTGGCATCCAACTTAGGTTCTCATCACCTTACTTACCCACAAACCAATGGCCAAGCGAATTGACCAATAAAAACTTGAACAAAATTCTTATGAAAGTAGTCAACGATATTGGGAAGGATTGGCATATGCACATTCCTTTCACCTTGTGAGCTTATCGCACTAGTATTCACACTTTGACTATTGTCACAACTTTCTCTTTGGTCTATGGTACTGATGTTGTCTTGCCTCTCGAAGTGCATATTCAACCTCTTCGCATCTCACTACAAGACATGCTTAACGATGACGACTTTCACCAAGATCGTTTGGCACAACTTGAGCTATTAGATGAACGTCGTCTCAATGATCTTGACCATATCCAAATCTACCAATAATGTATCAAATGTGCCTATGATAAACATGTTCACGAATGCACTTTTCATCACGAAGAAAATCAACATGTAACCAAAGAGGAGAAAAGTAAGCGGGCATGTTTGCTCCTAATTGGCTTGGACTATATACCATTACCCATGCCTATGGATTAGGTGCTAATCATTTGTCTTCACTTGAAGGTAAATCAAAACCCGAGCCCCTCAATACCTTACATATTCAACCATTTTATTGTTGACATCAAGTTCTATATCAATTTATGTCGGTTGATTTCTTGTCCCTTCGAGCGTTGTCCACCTTCCATATTACCCATTTTGAGGATCCACGACTAAACAAGAATCATGTGATTATCCTGTCACCTTTCACCTTGTCTTCAATATGAGTACCATGGCTCTATTCATAGCATGATTCCCATGGATACTTTTTGTCATCTCCAAGGTGGAATCCCATGGTTGTTCATCACTCAAAACCACCTCTTTCATAGTTGACCTATGTGTACTATGGTTTTGTCCTCCGAACAAGAACCTAATCTTCCTCTATAGTCTTTTCCATGACTTAAATGTCTAAAAAAACTAAAACAAAAAGGGATACAACTCCTTGAGTCAAAATTCCAACAAAATATGACTCCCTCAAAAGGGAAATCTCTTCACTCTATTTCCACCACTATGAATAGACTGCTCCCTTGAAGGACAACTATATAAAGTCATTACAAAAATACAATAAAAATATCCAAGATTCTCGCATCAATCAACTTCGTGAAGACCTCAAGGAGATAATATACTCATCCCATATAGAATTCCCACATCGATCAGTCTATTAAAAAACAAATGAAGAAAATGATGAAATTTTTGTCATGGACTTGCCTATTTTTTGATCCTAGGTTTCTTGCTTAAGTAAACACACATTCATACATGATGTTATGCTAAACCGCCCACTCTCACCTCATTTCCTTTTCATCATAATTTCCTTTTTTCTCAAGGGACTTTCTCGCAAATGTGATATTTCGTGATCATGTGACTTTCTTCATCTTTAATAGTCCATTATGCAATGCCTCTAGGATCTTACGTTCATAATCCCATCTTGGGTATGGTAGACTCATTAGGGTTCTTATCAATTAAGTGGCTCTTTTACCATGTCTTACCATTCTCCTTCTTCATTACTTATTGATTATTCTATACAGGACCGAGATCATCGACACCTATATTTAACATAACTCAACCAAGCCTACGACCTACACTCAACCAAAAATATGACCTACACTTAACCATGCCTATGACCTAAACTCAACCATGCCTATGACCTACACCTAATCATGCATATGACCTACATTCAACCATTCCTAATACCTACAAAATCATTCCTCTACTTCATCATAATCTTCTCTAGCTTATGGGAGAACTACATCGACCGAGGCCCCTTTTCGGGGCTATGTAGAAAGGACGTTGAGGGCATGGGGCCCTCGAGAGGTTAGCTCAACACTCTTTACCCTAACCAATTCCCCTTTCCAGCTTCCCTATTCATATTCTACCATAGTTAGTTTCCATTTTATATTAATAACTAGAAATTAAACAAAACAAGCATCAATTAATACACATTTTTATCACATCATCAAATCACCAATTTATCATTTCATATTTCCACATATAGAAAATATTTGGGAATTTACTCCATAACTTGTTTATGCATCACCATTTTCCCCCATGTTACCCGTAACTTGGAAATTAAATCATGCCTAAGCAAACTCGACTCAATCATGCCTAAACCAACCTATCTCCACCATTCCTAAACCAACTTGACTCCACCATGCCTAAACAACCTAACTCAATCATGCCTAAATCGACCTAACTCCACCATGCCTACACCGGCTCGACTCAATCATGCTTAAACCAACTTTGACTCCACCATAAATAAACCAACCTAACTCAATCATGCCTAAATCGACCTAACTCCACCATGCATACATCAACCTAACTCCACCACACTTAAATTGACCTAACTCAATCATGCCTAAAACAACATAACTCAATCATGCTTAAACCGACCTAAGTCCAACATGCCTAATCCACCTAATTCCCATCACATACACACATAGTAACATAAATTAAAAGCAAATACATCATATATACTATAAATACAATCATATATAAATCGGAAAGTCTGTGTACACATACATGTGTACATGGATACAAATAAATTCCAGTATCTCAAAAATCTCATGTACATCCTCACCATCTCCAGCATACGGGCTGGTGTATATATCAAAAAAATCAATATATAATGCCCATCTATAGTGACTAATCATCACCTCACCTGATATCCTCTGGGCCAGTCTCCCTCCCCCCTCCTCTCGCTCATGTGTGTCGTCTTGCTAGCATCTCACCGCCCATCATAGGCCTCGGTCTAACCTAACCCTCAGAGCTGGCCTCCATGCACTGAAAAGCCTCACCTTGACCTGTCCCGGGCTCGCTAGCCCCCCTGTACTCTCTACACTATGAGTGTGGGACCTAGTCGATCACTCGAAGCCTGTTGTACTCTATACTCAGTATAAGATGGGACATCTATCCCTGCAGCCATCAAGTGATCCTGATAATATCATGCCTCACCCAGGGCATCCCTAAACCTAGCCATAGGTACTATCTATGGTGGTGCATCAGCCTCTAACCCTATCCTACCCGTTTGTAAAATGGAACCCTCACCCTATGCCTGTGTGGGTTCCCGTGTTGTCTTGTCCATGTGCTCCCACGAGCCTATGTAGGTGTTTATGCGCAGTACATGTCCTGTGCTACATAGGCCTATAGGGCTACCACCTATGAATTCAATGTGGAAACCTATGCCTCTAACCCTATTAGTTGTCCTTGTACTATCCCCAACTGTGTGGCCAGAGTCACCACCCCCCTAGGGCATCTCTCCGAACTGTGATGGTCATAAGGTTCGGTGCCTGAGCTCGGTGGTACTTCTCGCAGATTGTGTTGTCCACCACTATTTGTACCTATCAATAACTTTGGCATCATTAATCCATCGGTCTACCACTTGCCCTTCTGCCCATGTAGGCACCGTCGGCTATGGTAGAGGCATAGGCCTCTCCACGTCATCCCTCATGTACTATGGAAATGGTGGAGGTATATACTGGGGAAATCCCAACTGTCTCCTAACCCTATCTATGGTGATCATCTCATGCTCACTAGCATGATGTCCCTCTATCCATCTCACCGGTTGTAATCTATCCATCTTTGTAGCCATTTTTTTGTATGCGAAGGAAATCCAACATAGGGCCTCCAAATGATGTCCATGCAAGAAAACCCCTCTAGTAAACACCTGTAATAGGCTACATCATGTGTAGCCCTAGCAGCTCGGTGCTCTCCAATCGCAAGTACCAATCACTTGTAACCTAGCTACACAAAACCCGTTTGAATTCTTCAAGTCGGGGCATGCCTACTAGATGCACACACACGATGTGATCATACACCCAATAGTGCGTAAGAAGATGGAGCATAGGTTGAACTACCATAATTTCCCATAATTCCATAACTCTCTATCTGATTACACCAAGAAGGTTGGTGCCCAGGAAAATTGGGTCATGTCCTCCATCATATCATGTAGAACCCCCATCAATGATCATGGGAATCTCCCACCCTCTACATTTGGTAGTGTAAAAACAGCACACTACCTCCATCATCAAAACTACTAACCTCATCTCCTCCAGATGGGCTCGGTACATATCTCCATAACTCATGCTTGGCACTATGGAACCTCAACTCCACCAACCCCTCACCAAGAAATGTCAACATCACCTCCTTAGATGCCTATGAGAAAATAAAATACACCTACGTCCCCCCTACTATCTGCAGCCGCAGATCCTACATACATCCTCTAAGGTGATGGTCATCTCACTGTCGGCAAGTTAAATGTGTTGATCGTCGAATCCCATCTCACAATGAGGGTGACCATCAAAATTATCTCTCGGACTACATTTTGGTAGCATCTAACCCCAATCAAGCCTACCTTGGCCATATGTTTCCACTCCTCCACTCGTCGCGCTCCCTACATACTACTACTAATAGGGGAGGAACCTATCACGCATTCGTAACTAGTCCTCACCTACATCCAACAAACCATCACATTATTAAACCTTGACCATACCCACATTCACCCTTGACCCCCTACCTATAACTATTACCCTACCTATTTTCATTCAACAATACCTTCCTCACTCACCCACCCACCCTTACTCATCTCTTGGCCCATTTTTCTCTCAATGCCGACCGGCATCAGTTCTTCTTCTTGCACCGGTCTCCCAAAACTAGCATCGGTCACCCCATCTGTGGTGATGTCGATCTAACTCCCACCGACGTGAGCTAACCCTTGACCAACATCGGTCACCGTCGTGAAGAAAATATTCAAAAACCCTACCCTATTTCTCTCAAAATTCCCCATTTCTCCCTAACTACCCACCCATTCCTACCCAAATCCCCCTCAACCCCTCCCCCTTCTCATTCACCTAATTACACCTTCCTACATTCCTATTTCACCCATTTTTCTTCCCAAATTCAAATTTAATTCCCCCAAACCCACTTCTACCCAAACCTGATTTCTATAAACCAAATCACCTAACTAACAAGGAATGGTATTAAATCTTACCTCATTGTGGTGCCATCTCTGTGGAGACACATCTAGCCACCGCACCGATGGTCTACCCGATCCCTCTCCCTCCTCTGTCATGCTAAATCTACCTCAAATCTCTCCACCAATCAAATAAATACCCCCATCTCGTGGACCCGTCTACCTAGCTCCTCTCACCAATCAGATCTCTCCACCTCAACCAATCATAATGACTGTCCTTTCCTCTCAAAAAGCCCTCGAAAATTCAAATGGATCTGTTGTTTTCTCTAACGGTACAATACAACAATGATTCTGTAAAATATAGAATTTTCATTTTATAAACCCACCCTCGACTTGATCGATGCCTCTCCTCTTTGTGCCCTAGCCAACCGACGTCGGTCATTCTCTAACCAGCATTGGTCCACCCTTGCTAATTAATTTTTTTCCTTGCTAAACTACCTTTTTCCTACCACCATTCATGCCAATGCACTCTTTTATCATCACAAACTCCCATTGAACCAAACCTACAAACCTAACCTACCCCTACATTGTCTTTGGTGCATCTTAGGAGTTATTATTTTACCTATACCTTGGCCTTACCCATGACATTACCTATATAACTTGACCTGAACCCCTTTTTGTGACCTTTGACCCTCCATGCTCATTGTACCTTGCGACGTGGTTACCCATGTTGTTTGGCCTACCGACCTTACCTTGCCTATTTTCATGTTGTTTATCCTAACCTGACCTTTGGTGTACCGGAACATACCTAAACGTTCCTACACTTGACCTCTATTGTGTTTCCATACCATATCCTATACCTTGGATACTGGAATAACTTCAACCTTTTTGGATAGACCTATCGACCTTAGCCAATGTAAATTTTGAAAGCTTCTCACCTTGGTACCATGTCACAGTTTCTAATGTGTGCATATGTTCAACTGCCACTACCTTTGACCCTAACCCATTTACCTGTTTACCTGATTTTCCTTTTTCCTTTACCCAATGTACCCATTGATCCTCATATTCCCACCTCCTCATTTTATCAAACCACTCACCGCTTCCGTCTCTCACCTCATCGGTTCCTAGTTTGAGGGGGGTTACCTTCACCCATGCTTGGGGAAACACCACCCTCACTTACACTCAACACAACCATTTCCTATTTTTGTCAGCATCGCTTACCAATACAAGCCATGTGACAAAAAGGGGAAAAATGTAGACACCAAAATTGGGTCACACTCCCCTTGGTCCCCTTTCAAATAACCAACTTACACACATTCACCTAACCATGAACTTTATACCCCACATTAATATTAATTTAATTATTTACAATTAAATTAATACCCATCCTCACCCCATTATTAATTTAATTACTTTAATTAAATGGATGCACACCTCACCTATACACCTCACCATAGAATTATTCATAGCATGTTTCCATAAATTAATAAGACTTAGTTCAACCGTAAAAACCAAAATCATATTATTCCTCTAACCACCTTCCCACTCATAAAAACATAACATCCATTCTCGATCCATGAATAAATTAATGGACCAAACCCAAATGATGAAGATCTATTATTTTTAGTAAACCTAGGGAATCCGCCTTAACTATCATTATCGTTCATCCCAAAATAGATACCAATCAACTAGGAACCGTGATCCTTTACCATTTATTCACTTTGGTAACCTTGTTTGTTGGTTGGCACATTCGAGATTAGAGAGACGAGAAGAGAGCTGCATGCAAGCAGAACCAGAGTCTTTTCATACCTACAAACATCCATAGCTAGCACCAGGATAGATCCAGAGGTATTGCACTCACAAAGGTGAAATCCCAAGAAGTAGAACTATGGCATCAAGCTCCATTAGACCAACCAATCATCATCACCACATAGCCATTGGACCTGCAACACTAGTAAGTACACTTTTTACCTACATCATCTATTTCTACTTCAATTTATTGGGTCCTTCTATTGTTGTTATCAGTTTCCTACTTGCACTCCCTTTTCCCTACCATTTACTTATGTATAAACCCAACCATTCAACCACCCACACCATAACACCGAGACCTCTAAATATTTACGAGGGTTCCTAAGATCCTTATATATCTTGTTATGACATCTGCATCTCTGCTAACCTCAACTAAAACACCATTAACAAATCTTATTGAATCTTATCATCCCGACTATACCAATGTCTCTGTTTACACCTCACCATCATCGGTTCTACCAACTGTGATCGATCATACCTCGACCGACATTGATCTTTGTGTTTTCCAACACTGTGTAAACCAGCAACCACCCACCTATCAAAAACAACCCAAACACCTCACCCAACCCTGCTAAGACCTTATTTGTGACCTGCAGACCACCTGACCAACCTGCAACCTGACCTAAAGACCTTGACCCACATAGTTTTAATATTTAATCGGATTGACACTGATAGTGATCTGAGGTACCCAAATCAGAATACTAGCACTAGATTTATTTATGTACGTGTTTCAGTTATTTCATATTCATGTTTATAAAATAGTGGATTTACACGCTTCTGGGAGTATCACACTTCTGGATTTAGCATACGCTAGACAATTGACTATCTTATATTGTTTAACTCTTCTTTGGTGGTCTTGTTTTCTATTTCAGGTAGTTCCTCCTAGCCAAAAGGAAGCTCTCATAGTCAACATCGGATCGAGAAGTCAGAACACATGCATCAACCTCCAAACCAACACAACAGGTATTCCTCCTTGGCCCTTACCCTTATCTGTTTCGTCACATCCCAATAACATAAATAAAATGGTGAAACAATCGCTAGGGTTGTTTAGATGCTTGAGAGGGCTCTAGTTTTTGCTTGCATGTGGATCTATTTCTATCTAAACTTGAATTTTTTTCCAACCTCGGAAAAAGGTTTCCCAAATGAATATATGGTAACCAAAGATGGTTAGGGTGATCGGTGTTGTTTTAAGGTTAACCGCGTTGGTTAAGGTGGGAAATCCTAAGTTGCCAAAATAGTAGATCTTGGGTATTATTTTGGCTAGTTCTCGGATTGGTGTGGGTCTAAAATGGTATTTTGTGCATAGATAGCGGGCGTCTTGCTATTAGAGAAAGAATAGGTATGAAATGTTAGGGTTAAACTAAGTCTCGATTAGTTAAGGAAAGTAGAAATTGATTCTTAGTTAAATGGAAACCTGTTTAGAATAGGTCCATGATGAGGTGTAAATTAATTTAATTAAAGTAATTAAATTAATAAAAAAGTGAGGATGGACATTAATTTAATTTTAAGTAGTTAAATTAATGTACATGTGGGGTAAAGGGGTCGTGGTTTATATGAACATGCTATATTAATTGCTCAAAAGGGGGGTCAAGGGGAGTGTGACCCAAATTTGGTGTCTACATTTGCACCTTTTGTCACGTACCTTGTATTGATAAGTGACACTTGACAAAAATAAGAAGTGGTTTCCCCAAGTGGGGTTAAAAGTGAGAGTGACACAAGTGTGGGTGGAGGTGATCCCCTCAAACTAGGAATTGATGAGGTGTAAAACGGAATCGAGTTATTGGTTTGATAAATATGGAAGTGATGAAAAGAAGGTTGGTGGGTATGGGTGTGGAGATTTTCATGGGGGATAAAGGGTAAAGGTTAGATCGGGTAACGAGTTGTGGGAAAGGGTCAAATCGGGTAAAGGGTAATGATAATCAAATGGATGCACATGCATAGACTACGACACGATGCAGGTTGAAGAGCATACAAACTCTACATTGTCCAAGGTTGATACATTTATCCAAACAAGGTTGAATTGATTCGGGTATCAAAGGTATAGGATATCGTCCAAAAACATAATGTACGTTAGGTGCGGGAACATTTAGGTATGTTACTCAAACACTAAAGGTTTGGTTAGGATAAACGACACAACAATAGGCAAGGTATGGTTTGTTAGGATAAAACAACATGGGTAACACCATCACAAGGTATAATGAGAACACAAGTTCAAAGGTCATAAAAGTTTGTTTCGAGTCAAGGTAAATAGGTCATGGCATGGGTAAGGCCAAGGTGTAGGTAAAATGACAAGTCCTAAATACAATAAATTTGATATTTGGGTAGTGTGGGTTTGTGGTTAGGGTGCCATAAGTGTGTGCGGGGTCAAAGGGTATTTGATAATGATGATTTTGATCAAAATGGGTAAAATGGGGTTTAAATGGTAATGGCGGGTGAGAAATGTCGGTTAAAGTGTAACCGAGCGTTGGTTTAGTAGGGCACGACATGACCGATGTCGGTCATGTCAATTTGGGGTTAAAAAAGGAAAATTCCACTTTTTACTGGAATCATTTGTCATTTGCTATTTGTAGAAAATGACAAAGGAGAACATGAGGGCTTGGAAATGACGAGGATGAGGCGAGAGTTGTTTACAAGCCTCTGGTGAGTGATTGGCATTCATTGGTGGGTCTCGAGATCGGTTTGAGTGATTTCATTCGTTGTGAGGTGAGGAGTTGATTTGGTCATGGAAGAGGTGGGAGAGGGGTCGGGTGGGCCACCAAAGCACACTTCCCAAATGTACCACCACATAGATGACACTAAGATGAGGTAGGGTTTGATATGATTCTAGAATTTGGTTAAAAAGTTTTAAATTGTTTGGTTTAAAATTCAAGTGGGATTTAATTTTGAAAATGAGGGTGAAAATAAAGGAAATGATGGGTGGGAAGGTCAAACATAGGGTAAATAGGATTGGGAATGAAGCTAGGATAAGTTTGGGTAGGTTAGAGTAAGGATTTATGTCATTCTATAGGTATTTTGGTAGACGAGTGTGTTTTCAATTTGGGTGTTGCAATAGAGAATAATGTCGGTCTAAGGTTGGCGACGTTAGTTGGTTTTAGCCAGACATTAGTTGGATTTAGGTGACCAAAACGATGAAATTTAACCAATTTCGAGTCATGGAAAATTGGTGACGCTTAAGGTGGTGACATCGGTTAAGGGAATGAGAAATAGGGATAATAAAGGTTAGGTGGGTAGGAAAAATAGGGAGAAAGGGGTAAAATGGAGGTTATATGTAGGAGGTGATGATAAAATGTTAGGCATGGCATAAGAGATAGGTAAGTAGGTGAAAGGAAGTTTATAATGATGATTCGAGATTGTAAAGGGGTATTAGGTGCAGTGGTAGGTGAATCATGTAAATGGGGTGAGTAGGGTTGATGTTGTTGGGTATAGGTTGGGGGTTAATAAATAAGTAAAGGTTGTCGGGTGGTAATAATTTTTGGTTTGGTTGGATGTAGGATAGGGACTAGTTGCGGATGCGGGATAGAGTACCACCTCTATTGCTAGTGATATGGTTGATCGTAACTATGGAGGAGTGGAGTCATGTGACAGAGGATGTTGGTTTGATTGGGATCTAATGTTACTGAGCATGTAGCTTGAGATCACGAGGTTGATAGTCATGCTCATCGATAGATGGGATTCAATAACCAACACTTTCCAATTACTAACAGTGAGATTACGGTCACACGTAGAGGATATATATATATATATATATAGGATCCTACGGCTGCGATAATAGGGGATCCGGTGTATTACATTACTTGAAAGGCATCGGAGGAGCCGATAGTGGTTATTTTGGAGGCGGTGGTGAGTTGAGATACCATAGCATGAGCTTGAGCTATGGAGAAATGTATGTGGCCCATCCTTAGGACATGAGATTGGTTTTTATACTTGATGGAGGCGGTATGTTATTTTCCTTGCTAGATGTGGAGGGTGTGATATTCTCACCAACACTGATGGGGTTCTCCCGAGGACATGATGGAGGAGTGGGTCTAGTTTTCTGGGCACCGACATTCTTGGTGCAGTTTGTATAGAGAGTTGTGGGCCTATAAGAGGTTCCAGAGGTTTAGTTTTGATGTACCTTCCTTCTACTGCTGTTGTTGGGAACATGAGCACATCATATGTGTACATTTATTTGGCTTGACCCAACATGATTGGTACGAGGGATGGCTTGGTCGGGGTTGGTTATAGGAGATGGATACCACTTGGGATAATAACACGGGGTGACTAGGGTTGTACATGATGTGGCATATTACGGGCGAGTGCTAGAGGAATTGTCTCGGGTTGATATTATTTAGATGTCGTATGTCAAATTTCCTTCATACTTGCACATGGTAGTAGATTTGGAGGAGATATAGATGCTTATATGGATAGAGGGGCGTCATGCTAGTGAGTATGAGATGATACATGTGGATAGGGTTGGAGATGGCGGTTTAGGCTGCCATAAGACGTGCCTCCACCGATCCCATAGTATAGGAGAGATAACATGGAGAGACCTATGTCTCCACCATGATCGACTCTAATGACAGTAGGAGGAGCGAGGTGGTGGACATGCATATTGATGATGTCGGGTTCTTGATAGATAGAGGCAATGGTGGGTGGCACAGCTACGGGTGGCTGCACCACCGAGGCCGAGGTAGGCCAGACTTAGCAACCATTATAGTGTGAGAGATACTTTACGGGTCGGTGGCTGCCCTTGAGGCACATATTATAGTGTTACGAGAAGAAGCTCACAGGGGTCGAGGCATAGGTTACCATGTTAAAGGCACATGTGGTAGCTTTATAGACCCCTGTTGTCTGAGGATAGGTGCTCGCATGCTAGGGTACAAATGGAGATAAGGGACATGTAACCACCTTATAAGTGCGAGATAGTAGGTTTGTAGGTCTAGTTGGCCTTTGTACATGCTTAGATTGTGGCCCTACACACCCAAGTCACGGGGAAAACACCACCACAGACTCGTGAAAAGGGTCCCATAGTATAAAGAGGAGGATAGGGTACATAGGTCCATGGTGCAGAGGCCATCGGTAGCAGATAGAGCTCACGAGGTTTCGTGAGACCTGTGGCACCACCTCCGATGGTGCTTAGATAGAGAGGTTTAGGGATACCACAGAGCGAGGGTGTGGTATTACAGGGATAACCTAACAACTCTTTGGGATAAGTGTCCCTTACTTGCTCTTTGAGTACGGGGCACGATTGGTAGCGAGTGAGAGGATGAGCTCTCGCACTCATAGCTTAGAGAGCACCGGGGAAACAATCCCGAGAGATAGGTTTAGGGTGAGGCTATGATTTCATGGAGGCTAGACCCGAGGATGTAGACCAGGAGGGGACTAGACCCAGAGCCCTTGTTGAGGTGAAGAGATTCTTGTAGGGTGGCGAGATAGGCGAGAGAGGAGAGCAGATGAGGCCGGGATGGATATCGGGTAGGGTGATGATTAGTCACAATATATGATCGAGTGTATCATTTTTATATATATTGGCTTGAGTCTGCTGATGATAGTGAGGATGTACATGAGAGTTTTGTGATTTTGATTATTATCTTTTGCCGATGTGTTGAAGATAGTGAGGTTTTATCTGAGATACTTGTATTGATTTTGTACTTGTGTACATATGTATGGATACATAGACTTTTCCAGTTATATAGATGTTTTATTGGATGGATGATATATCTATGTTTTTAATTTCCATTTTTATTGTGTATGTGATGGAAACTAGGTAATTTAGGCATGATGGAGTCGAGGTTATGTAGGCATGATTGAGTCATATATAGGCATGGTTGAGGTAGGTCGGTTAGGAATGGTAGAGTCGGTCGGTCAAGCATGGTTGAGTTAGGTTAGTTAGGCATGGTGGAGTCTAGGTAAGTTAGGTATGGTGGAATCTAGGTTAGTTTAGGCATGATGGAGTTGTGGTTTATAGTTTTGATTTAATTTTTGAGTTATTGATAAATGGTAGGTATGTATGTTTGTATGTTTTAATTTTTCAATTTTTGTGTAAAATGGAAAACTCACTAAGGTAAAATGTGAATAGAAAAATAAAATGAGGGAATTGGTTAGGGTAAAGAGAGGTCAAGCTAACCTCCAGGGCCCCATGCCCTCGAGTTACGCCTACATATCCCGGTGAAAAGGGGCCTCCGGTTGATGTAGTTATCCCATAAGTGAGGGAAGAATACGGTGAGATAGAAGAATGGGTTGGTAGGTTTTAGGAATGATTGATTCTAGGTTATTTAGGTATGGTTGAGTTGAGTTCATTTAGACATGGGTGATTTTTAGGTTGATTTTGGTGAAAGAGGAATTTTTAAAATCTAGGTGTCGATGGTCTAGTTTGTATAGGAAAAACAAGTGATGAAGAAGGTGAATGGCAAGAGGTGACAAAAGGAAACACCTACTTGATAAGAACCATAAAGATTCTATCATACCAAAGATGGGCTTATGAATGTAAGACCCTAAAGGCATCGCATGATTGACTATTCTAAGGTTGAAGAAATTAACATGACTACAAAATTTCACATTTGCAACACGTCCCTTGTGCGGGTATAAAATTAGGATGAAAAGGTGATGAGGTGAAGGAAGGTTGGTTTCAGCATAGCCTAGTGTGAGATAACATGCCTTTGTGTCAAGAGACCCAAGATCAAAATAAAGAGTCCATGATGAAAAACTTATTTTTTTAATTTTGTTTTTTCTATATTAATCGATACGGGAAGTCTATGTGGGATGAGTATAGTATCTCCTTGAGGTCTTCGAGAAGTGATCGATTTGGGAAGCTTCGAATATTTTATTTTATTTTATTTTTATTTTTATTTTTTACAAGAATAGTCTTCTATTTTGATAGACTATATGCGGTATGGTAAGCTTTGCATATCTACCCTTTGAGGGAGAAGTCTATTTATAGTGGCGAGATACGAGAGAAGAGATGTCCATTTGGGGAATCATATTTTTGTTGGAAGTTTGACTCGGGAAGTTTAATCCAATTTTTCTTTTGAAATTATTTTGGTTTTAGACTTTTAGGTCATGGAAAAGACTATAGAGGAAGATTAGACCCTTTTTAGAAGAAAAAAGCTGGAGCATATAGAGGTTAACCATGCTTTAGAGGGGTTTGGAGTGAGGAATGAACATGGGATTCCATCTTGAAAAATATGAAAAGTATCCATGAGAATCATGCCATGAGTAGAGCCGTTGTACTCATATTGAAGATAAGGATGAACAAGTGAAAGGTAATCACATGATTCTTGTTTAATCATTGATCCTTAAAATGGGTAATGTGGAAGGTGTACGGTGCTCAAGTGACGAGTGGTTGATAGAAATAAGGTGATATAGGACTTGATTCAATAATAGAATAGTTAAATATGCAAGGCATTGAGGGGCTCAGTTTGGGTTTACCTTTGAGTGAAGATAAAAGATAAGCACTTGACCCACATGCATGAGTCATGATATACGGTCCAAGCCAATTAGGAGAAAATTTGCCCCATTTACTTTTTTTTCTTTGGTTACATGTTGATTTTCCTTCAGACGAGGTCATCAACTCGGAAGGTTCGTTCATGAACAAGTTTTTATAGGCACATTTGATGCATTTTTGGTAGATTTGGAGATGGTCTAGAGCATTGAGACATCGTTTGTCTATTAACTTGAGTTGTGCCAAATGGTCTGAAAAAATTCATCATTGTTGTGAATGTCTTGGAGTGAGATGCCGAGAGATGGAATTTGGACTTCGAGAGGAAAGAAATACTTTGTACCGTAGACCGAGAGAGAAGGTGTGGCAGCTGTTGAGGTACGAATACTAGTATGGTAAGCCCATGAGGAGAAAGGAATGTGCATGCGCCAATCCTTTCCAGAGTATCATTAACTACTTTCATAAGAATAGTGTTCGGGGTTTTATTGGTTGATTCTTCTTGGCTATTTTTTTAGGGTAGAAGGTAAAGAAAAACTAAGTTGAATACCGAAGGCATCACAAAGTTTTCGTAAGGTTTTGTTTTTGAATTGTTTTCCATTATCAGTGATGAGATGGTGAGGAACACCAAAGTGACAAATAATGTGATGCTTAATGAATTCACATATTTTTTGGCTTTGGTAGAGATGAGAGGGATGACTTCTACCCATTTAGTATAATATTTAGTAGCGATTATAATCCATTGATGGCTTTGTGAAGAATGAGGATTGATTTCTCGATAAGATATAAACCCCATTGAGAGAAAGGCCAACGGTCTTGGGTTACACGTAAGGCATGACTAGGTTTGTGATGAATATTAACATGGTGCTGAAATTTCACACAACATTTAACATAGTCACAATGATCTGGTTGAGGGCTGGCCAATAATAGCCTAGGCAAAGGATGCACTTAGCGATAACTAAACCACTGAAGTGACCTCCAAAAATTCCATCATGAACTTTCTTAATGGTGTAGAGAATTTCAGAATGTGTAAGGCATCGTAAGAGGATACCATTAAAGCCACGTTTATATAGAAGACCACCCATGATGACATAGCGAGAGACACTTTTGAGAAAGGCATTTTGTCCATTACGAGTAAGATCTGGAGGCGAATGGAAAGGAAGGTAGTCGGTGTTGAGCATCAATGTATAACACTTAGCGAAGGCATACAAAAGGTTCATGTAGAAGAACAAATCTCAATCAAATGCGTGGAAGGATCGGGAAGGAATCACATGTAAAGGATAGAGACAAATTCAAGATTTATTCATTTCATGATTGTGGGCTATTTTGGAGATCACGTGCGAGCACACAAAATGGAGAGAGACTTACGCATCATGCACGAGCTATTTGGAGGAACATCTATGAAGATCTTTGCATGGGAGAAAGCTAATAATAATATAATTTCTACTTCCAATTAACTATGAGAGGTCTATTGTTATCATAATTACATGAGATCCTATTATTGTAAAGGTGCATGGCTATTCTCAGCATCACGACCCATTTTGGGATTAGATAAGTGGTGAAGGAAAGTCCCCATCTATATAAATATAGTGTGGGATGTGTAGGAAATATATAGAGAAGTAGTGAGTATTTGTGTGAGATAGATGTATGTAGATTTATGCTATTAGATCTGTATCATGCGCATGAGCGTATAATACTTGTTATTGTAAGAAGATTCTATGTATTCCTATGTTTTAATATAATGGAAGGTATTGACTGAATCAAGATATTAACCCAGATTATATTTTGTTATTGCATGAATGATTTCATCATATTTATCATTTAACTCATGGTTCTTTAAAGATCTATATCTAGAATATGCTCTATGGAATATTTGTGTTATTATGTATCTGCATGCATTAAATATTCATCATGATCCCATCCTACATGAGCAAATCTAAGGAGGGGACTGGTGCCTTTGTGAGCTTTGGGTGAGAACTCAGTCTAGGATGAGTGATGTGTCAGCATGCCAGGGTTATTCTTGGTGAATTCTAGGCTGCATCATTGGTTCCATTGCATTGAGACCTCTTTTTAGTTGTTATTAGGATGGTTCGTAATAAAGACATACCAGTTGACCCTAACAATTTTGAGGATTGGATTAAAGATCTAGAAGAATAGTACGCATGAAGGTTTAGCACTAGATTTGAGTTCGATGCATGCACATGGGTGGAATAAAACCTTTACAACTATTTATATGAGAGCTTCTTTGTTATATTTCCGATGAAAATTATGCAGTGGATTATTGCTTATGCATCTAAGAGGAATTGGAGGTATCACACACTTGTTTGGATGCGGGGAATAATTTCATACCCTTTATGATGTTGATCTTATTTAGAATCGCACTTTGTGGATACATGTTTCAATGGTGTTTTGAACAAATATATCTTACGATTACTCAATTTCCACATATACGTTCCCAGAGGTAGCTAAATTCCATTTTTGCGTTATCCTGAGAGGAACTTACTTTCAGTATTTCGATGATGATCAAGATCCACGATGGTAACCCCGCACTTGGAATAAAAACCTTTGGATAGCTAAACCCCACCACATGCGGGGGGGGAGAGAGATTAGTGAAAGATGGCATACCTAGTGGCAAAAAGGTAGAGAGAAGAGAGGTGGCTTAAGTATAATGAGGAACGTGAGAGGGAGATAGAGAAGAAACGTGATATTTTGGAGTGGATGGCGCTACGGAGAGAGATGGCTCGTGAAGGGTTTGTAACTCACATAGGAGGCATGGAGTTGGAGCATCATGATCTCCCCCATTTGGGAAATCATGAAAGGGAACCCTTCTTAGCATCTCATGGGAGTGCACTAGCGAGAAATTACCTAGGCCATGGGTACACATCTCAATCTGCACGAAACCTCTCCCTTACACTTGGTTTTCCAAAATTTAGTACAAACAGATAGTCAACACACTAGTTTTGGTAGTAGGAGAGAAGGAGTAATTCGGGTAGCAAATCACTATGACATGACATGAAAAAAATTCATTATTGTTTGGGGTACCTTTTCAGAACATTATCCACACGAATGTGAGCACGTAGAATGTTGGACTCACTTCGGGAGTGACACTACCTCCTAGATGGTAGGGGTTCACTACGAGTGCTACTATTGGGACACGAGGGAAGTACCTCTTCTAGTCGGTTCTTAGCTACGGATGGAGGATCAGGTGGTATAGGTGGCTCTAGTTCTAGTGGATCGGGTGGTTCTAGAGGTAGAGGTAACACATGAGGTTTTGGATTAGGTGGGTAGGGTCTCAGCACTAGCCTTATAATATTTACATGGAAATGTTACTTCGTCTTCTAAAATATAGGGGCATAGAGGATATTGTTGAACATGTACACATGTGTGAAATATTGTGGCACACAAAGGGGATCAAAGCATATGAGCGTAGAGAAAGCCGTTTTCCACTACATTACAAAGACACACACACACAGTTGGTATAGGAATTTTTAACTTTGATTAGACTTGCATATACTATGCAAAGCATTGAAATATGCTTTCCTTAAGGATTCTCACATCCACGAGTTCGAGAAGAAGAGCATTAGTGCACTCAAGGACATCAAGAAATGCACCAATAAAAGTGGAAAGGAGTATGATGCCTATTTCAAGACTTTGTTATCTAAGCCTTCCTATGATATTCATGCAATTCATCACACACATGGTTTGTTGGGTGTTTGATCACACAATTTTGAAGGGTAGTGTCACATAAAACATACACTAATCCATGCAAGGCAATTGAATCAACTTTGCACACCGAGGTAGTTAGGAACATAGAAACTCGGGTTAGTCCATTCTTGGAGGCTTAGATTACCGCTATGGCCAAAAAGTTGGAAAAACTATCTGCAAATTCAGCCCATGAGACACACACTTTGGGATTTGGTGTACAAATTATGAAGTAGTACGGCACACCAAGGATAGTTTTCCTCATCTTTCAAAGACGTTCATTACTACCAGGTGTGAGATATGTCATTTGAACCATGTTTCAAAGCACTTCCCATTATTCACAAGCAATACGAAAAAATGTATCTTTCTATTGTAAACTATTTCAGTCCACGAATCATTATACTAAAGATTACATGTTGATTGGTCAGATCCATGATGACATAGACATTGGTGTGTGACGAGAAAGGGGTATTGGATAACTCAAAAGGAAAAATTGAGCATTAGGATCAAAATCAAGCGCACTATGATTGAAATGAAGGGTGCTTTGAAGGAGGTCAACGCAGAGGTCGAGGATTTCAAGGAGGATATGGAGGTCGTGGAATGTGTTACACATGTGGATCTCCTAACCACTACAAGCATGAATGTCATTAGAATATTACATGTTCTTTTTGTGGGAAGAATCACATCTATGAGGAATTCCTAGACTTATATGAGAATATTAGTAAGAAACATAAACATGAAAACAAAGGTGCGGGGATAGCTAGGATACAACATGTTGTGGTAAATAAATGGATGAAAATTTTTAAACTGGAACTTGAAGGATTACTGTAAATATTACTACATGTGTTGAAGCTGCGCATGCTAGAGAGGCATTACTACTGAAGTCCACTATTACCAAGGTAGAAGTTATGCACACAAGACATCAAGATCTCGGTACATCGAAGGAGATTTATCAAGAGACCATGGAAGTACTTAGGAACCTTTAGGGTGAAATATAATGTTTGAAGGAGTGATCCCGGAAGATGGAACAAAAGAAGGCAACATAGACGGTTTAATCATACATTGATGATCTGAAATAAATATGTAAGATGCTACGCTAGGTGAATATCATTCCATTACTAGGCAATTTTATAAAGGGGAATACTCTGAATGCGGGCATTGAGAATGTTTGGAAGACTTTGTATGTGATGTAGCCTAGAACTTACTCGATAACACCTAGTCACACTTTGGCACATCACTAAGCCTAGGCCGAGTGCTCACCGAGAGCGCGCAAAAGGTACCGAGATCCCTCTTTAGGGTTGCTTTGTAATAGGATGTTAACATGATGAAGGAAGAAACATATAGATTCATGACTAATACATCATTCTACAATGCATTCTATCCTCATATCTATGAAAGAAAAATCTTAAACAAGAATCATGATTGAATTAATAACATGTACTACTCAATTACACAAGAATGACACTTAGATTCAACCAATATCTTCCATCTATTAATAATATAGAAGCTCCTTACAGTATTTTCAATATCAATATGCGTATGGAGCTGATACAATAATTCAGTCATACGCGTATATTATCTATTACACATGCATACATCTAGCTCTCTATAATACCCTCTATCTAATATGTAACTAACATCATATATATAGTGTGGGGATTTCCCTTCACCGCTTATCTATTCCGAAATAGGTCACATGCTATTAATAGCCACACGTCGTTTGCGATCATAGCCACACATGCAAGTGCACTATCTATAGTTCTCTTGCAATTAAGCGAAGTGTCAATTCTATTCACATCTTGTCGTCATGCATAGATGCTTGAACCACTTCTTCAAATATAGACAATGCATGGTGCACACATTTCTACATCGTTGATGTGGTCCATGAAGCCATCTTCCAAAATAGGTCTTCATGCCCAAAATCAGCTAAGTATTGAAATCTAAACTTGCCTTTTGCACGCGAGTCCTTCCTATCCTTCCGCACCCTTGGTTCCGGTCCTTCTATGCTTTGCGTAGAATCCTTGTGTGATCTTAAACAAGCATTATTTGTTCAACATTACCCGACACTAATCTCATTTTCATCCCAACAATGTGTATATCCAAAAATTGAAGGAAAGAATAAGAATGAAAGAATGTGGATAATTAAAGAATTTTTATGAGGTTATTAGGCAACCTCCTCTGTATCAATTTGCAATATCAACTCTATATACTCCTCCTTTATTTTGGTTTCTAACACATGCCGGTCGGTAAGTGCTTGCTCTACCTTTTTTGGGATGTCCACGAGAATGGATTCTAACTCATCCCTTATGATCTCTCCTTTCTGATTTTGCGGAACCAACACAACATTAGACATTGATGTCAGTCTTCTTTCCAAAATGTCCATCTTCTATGTAATCACTTTCCAAGCTCTTTCAAACAAGTCTTGCGCTACTATCGGGCCTCACACTTCTATTTAACCATTAACAACCTTTCCACGTGGCCCAATGTCTCATCTTTCATCACTTTCTAGACCTCGTTATTCTCTTTGAGGGTCTTGATGTTGATAAGCACCTCTGGAGTTGTGCATACATTTAAAGCTTGGTCTACTTTCTTCAATAATTCTTGTAATGCTTGCAATAACCCTTCATAAGATGCAATTTTTCTCATCACAAATGCTTTCTCTCAATCAACATCTTGTTCAAAGTGTTTCAACGCTTGCATACACAGAGTTTTATCTTCAAGTACGAAGTCCACCAACTTTCCCACATAGTGTATCGCTGAAGGAAATGTCCAGTGGTACCTTGGGCTCTAAGTGTGACCTTGCTTTGATTACATTGTCTCCAATCTCCTTTGTGATGCTTATGAACACCTCATTCTTCTTCTGTGTGAATTCTCTTTCCTATGTTATGTGTGTTATCTCTGTGTCCTTTGTCTTCAAATCTTCACGCAACAATTTCATTGTGGCAGCCTGTCCCATGTTTCTTCTAGCCACCTTAGTGGAAACTTTCACTAGTTCATTGTTGACCTACTCATCTAACGTGAAAATAGGCTTTACTTATCATGTGTCTATCTTGAGCCACCTTCTTGATCACCTTGAAATGTAGGAATCTTCTCACACATCAAATTCGGGCTCATCCATGTGGGTGTGCATTGACCATGATAGTTGCTTCCTAGTGAACAAAGTTGCCATATCCTCATCCATCAAATCCTAGCTGAATAAATCCTTCTATGCTATTGTGCTCTGGAAGCGGGCGTGGAAATTTTTTCATACATCTTCTCGCATACCCCATGGTTAGTGGAATGTGCTCTCCACTTTTCCTTCTAGACCCTTGCTACTTAGGAACTTTAGCCTCCAAATTTGGGACTTACGTCTCCATGTCATGAACACCTTATGTAGTTGTACCTTCTGGCCTTTTCTCTTCCTCTTCTTTTTCCTTTCATGCCTCACCTTATTCTTTTGAGTCCTCTCGGAAGTGTAGGATAATTAGTCATGCTCTCTTAAACTCTCTTCTTCCTCCTCACTCAACATCATCTTCCTCCTCTACGCGGTCACCTCCTTCTTTGGAGAGATTCTGCATGATTTGTACATAGTGGTTGGAGTAGCACCTTGGGTCCCTGTTCTCCCGAATACCCTTTTAAACTTGTGCTCCCCTTGGACTACATTCAAGTCCTCTTCATCCCCCTCTTGTGGATGAGGTGGAGTAACGACTTACGCTTAGCTTCACCCCCGACTTATAGGATGTCTCCTACCCCTATGCTCCAAACCACCACTATCTTTGCGCTCCTTCTCCTCATCCCGCACTTAAATTGGCTCTGTGGGCTTAGGCGCTAGGATTTTCTCCACCGTATGCTTTCCCTTTGGTGGTCTTTGGAAGTGTGAACTCACCTTCCACATATTTGTTACTCTCCATTTTGGCTTTAGTCTGAAGATACACCAATGTTTCCCCACATTTTCTATAGCAAAGCTTATTGCTTTAATATTCGAGAACCTCTAAAATGATTCTCTCTATATAAGTGCTTACCCGGGATATACATACTTCTTCCTCAATGTATGGTAGTCGCAATCTACCTTATCTACATTGAAGACTAGTCGGCATGTGTCTATAAATCTATGAACAAATGCTTGAAAATACCTTACAGTGAATGCGTAAGGCAACTTGCACCAAGGGCTCCAGACTCCATCTTTCATTGGGAAGCACATGATGTAGAAATGCTGATATACAACAAACTAAACTTGTTTCCCTACCACTGTTGGTAGGTCCTTTGGGATGCGACGCTCTTCCCCAAAAGGCTACACTTGAGCCTGTCATACCACTTCTCTGCCCACTTCTTTACATCATCTATCATGGCCCCCTTGTATAGGTATTTTTGAATCTTTTAGTGGGGACTTGTTCTCCACGGGGTATTCACATACTTTCTCCTTTGGTCCAAGCTGGTACTCCGATCTCTACGAATACCATGATAACAAAAGCAGTCCCAAAGTTGATCTTCCCTCCTGTGTGCGCTTCTTTGACTATTTTCTCTACTATATAGCTTACAATGTTGTAGATTGTCCTTTTTAACATATTACCCACCACATGTAACCACATGGTATTCACCTATGACCACCATCCCGATCATTCAACTTGGTAACAAGGTGTGTTGCAGCTTATACAATCTGGACAGATTATTTAATTTATCTATGTCCATTTCGTGCGGGCCCTTCAAGTACCCCAACTCATGTTTGGTCTTTACAATCATAGCTTTATCTACAAGGTCACCTTTTATGTCTTCTTATGCGGCCTTCAGACCTATAACTGATGAGACTAGCGCATATGAAATTATAACTCTACATCCGAAAAGTAGAAGAAGTCTTCGTGTACCCTGCTCATGAGCCACTGATACAAGGGCTCATACTTCCTAAAATATAAAAGCTCATATAACTGGTAGACCCCAATTCTCTTCAGGAGCTTCTCACCTACATCATCATACACTGGCATATCATTCGCCGTGCACTTGTTCATTCTAGCAGTGAGCAAGGAATCAAGCTCCTTGTTCTCTAAAGTCCTGTGATTATATTCACTCACTTTTATCTTTCTGATGGGTGAATCCCATTCTTGTTTGATGATGACACCTTTTGGGTATTACATCTTTGAAAAATGGATTTTGAGTGCCATCTCTTCTTCCTCAATGACTACCTTCTTCTTTCCTTTTACTGCTATTGCAGATGCCTTCTTTGGTGCCATTTTTACCTTACAAATGTCTCCTCTTCAACTCTATAACTCTACGAGTCAACCCTAGCTCAATTCAATTATTCCCTAGGTGGAAACCTTGTAACCTAACTCTTTTATGTCTCCTACTTCACTCAAACTCTTCACCACCAGGAAGCAAGATTTTTGTCACACAGATCTGGTTGTCACTCTTGGTTTCACACCCTTCGCACCTTAACTCGATCACTCAACTCTTCACACTTGGCTCTTTCTTCAAATTCTCTTATTTACAATAGTAAAAATGAATTTGCATCCCATCCTTATATAAAATTTTCAAATTTTGATGCATTTAATGCTCCTTCACCTATCAAATATCCCCTCATTCATTGACCAAATTTGTTTGTTTCACGTAGTACATCTTCTCCCCCGCTTATAACCTTCTAAGTACGCCTTCCTACCCTCTCGGTCACGAATTCTCTTCATCACATGCTCCTACACCCAAGTACCTTGTCATTGTACCTTATCTTGGTAACTAACATGGCCTCCACTTACCTTGTGTTATACTATTCGTTTATTTATCTCCATCATTGGTCATTTTTTGAGAAGAAATATTCTTTTACTTAAAGCACACATGTAGTAGCTAATTCCTTTCACCTTTCAAATCCCACATTCTTTTTCTTGGAAAACTACAACCATCCCACATTAAAAGTATGTGCAGTCCTCTGTGCATAAACATTATTCATATAATAATTAGCTTTAGGAATGCAAGCGTGCTTATTACACAAGAACAACAACTAAATTAACAAAGCATATCGACAATGAAGAAAATACATTAAGGAAATACATAATTGAAAACCAAAACTAAATGGCAATACTACGTTATTACAAAAACCAAGAAGACTTATTTATAGTAGGGCTTCACCTACTCTTGTTAAAGTAATCTGGATAGCCATGTTCCATCAAGTGATTCTAGCTAGTAGGCACTGATTAAAGTATAGAAGTGATAACATACGGTTCCAACCAATATACTTTGAGCTTTCCTCAATGGCACAAGAACTTTGAGTCATAAATAAGTACCATTTGTCCAATCTCAAACTTCTTATCCCTTATATTTCTCTCATGCCATGCCTTTTGCCTATCCTTTTCCCGATTCTCGACTCCATCGTGCTTTATGGATTGTCGCTCATCCAATTGAATCATATTTTCAGCACATTCCTCTAAATCTTGTTCATCAGCTAGACCTCTAGTGTGCATAATGCACAAAGAAGGTAACATAAATTATATAGGGAGAATAGCTTCATGTGCAAACACTAACTAAAATGGAGTGGCTTTGTTCAATCTCTTGTAAGTTGTTCTATATGTCTAAAGAACAACGATACTTTGTCATCCCAATCCTTTATTCCAACATCACATATATTTTTTCAAAGTCTAGCTCAAAATCTTGTTGAAGTCCTCGGTAGTTCCATTTTCCTGCAGATGATAAGGTGTAGTTTTATGGTGTGCAACCATAAACTCATCTAATAGGATCTGGATTATCTCATTCAAAATATGTGTACCTCGATCACTTATTAAGCTTAAGGGACATCCATATCTTGTAAGAACATTATCCCACGAAATCTAGCTGTTGTAGCTTTTGTCTGAGTCTTTGGTAGGTGCTGTACTTACGCCCACCGCGTGAGATAATCTGTGTAAGTAATGATATAGCACGATCCGATCTCCTGCGCAAGGTTGGCGAAATAGGTCCTACAAAATCAATGGCCCATTTCTCAAATGGTTCATCATTAATGTCGATCTCAAAGGAATCTCATCTCTTTTCCCTAGTTTTCCTAGGTGTTGACAATGATCACACACCTTAGAATAGTCGTTAAAGTCTTTATACAATGTATCCCACCATAATCTAGCAATTAAGATCTTCTCGAAAGCAATCAACTCACTGCATAATGGCCTTGTGTAATATCACCATGAGATTTTTCCACGATATCCTTACACTCATGATCTAACACACAACATCATAATACTTCATCTCTTCCTAGCTTGTAAAGGTCACCACTGATTAACATAAACGGTGTCGCGCATATAGCAAGTTGCTTCTTTTCTAATGTTTTTATTCCTTCTCGTGCCATACTTGTTTTTAGAAAGATAACAATGTCTTCTAATTCCACAGGCACATGTTGTAACCTATATAACTTACATCCGACCTTGTCTCTTTAATTGTCTATGCATCCTCTCCCACAATTGATTCTAGATAAATGGTCTCAGGTCCAAATTGATTTTCCCGACTTCACCAACACCGTGAAGTCAAACTCTTGAAATAGGAGCACTCATCTGCATATGTGCCCTTGTAAGACAGGTTTGTTTACCAGGTACTTCAATTCCATGTGATCCGTATAATTCACAAATGGTGTTATTGCTAAAGCATCTTGTCCGAAACTTGTACAATGCATAGATCATTGACAAAGCTTCGTGCTCTATAGTTGTATAATTCCATTCAACAGAGTTAGCTTCCTACTAGTAAAAAAAAAAAAATATGATCTATAATACCTTTGCCATGTTGAGCTAACGTAGTGCGAATGGCCATACGAAGCTTCCACATGCACATGAAATAGTTTATCCCATGATGGAAAGCGCATAATGGGTGCGGTAGTAAGTTTCTCTTTTAATATCTAAAATACACGTTGTTGTGGTTCTCCTTAATAGAATGTACATTTCCCCTTCGATAATTCTTCCAAGGGTGTAGCAATCTGGCATACCCTTTGATGAATTTTCTATAATAACTGTATGACCTAAAAATCTGCACACCTCACTTTGACCGGTAGGTGCTTCCAAGCCAAAATGACTGCAACCTTGGTGGATCAACTAGCAAACCTTCCTTCTGATTATATGTCCTAACAAGATCCCAAATGGCATAGAAAATATGCACTTCTTGATATTCAAAGAGAAACTCAATTTTCTACATCGTTCAAACATTAAGCACAGATTGTCACAATGATCTTTCACAAGCCCATATATTGTCCAATCATCCGGGTAGACCTGTAAGAAGTTGTGAATAAAATATTTGAATTCCTGAAAAACTATGCATGAGAATACAACATGCGTGTTTTCAATCTAAAAGGCACCACATATAGGTAAAACTTCCCCATTCAGTAGTAAATGTTGTCTTTTCTTGATCCTCCCGAGCGATCCTAACACGATGATACTGGAAAATCCATCTCAGTGAAAGAAAATATTTCACACCCTACAACTCCTTGTAGTATTTCCTTAGTGAATGAAGTAGGAATGGATCGTGAAGCATGCAAAGACATTCAGCTCCTTGTAGCCCACACATATCCTAATCCGTCCATCCTTTTTTATACACGATCACCATTGGGCTAACCCATTCGACTCATCGAGGGGTTTGATGATTCTAGATTTCAATATTTTATCAATTTCTTCTTTTACCTTTTCACACAAATTAGGATTCATTCTTTAAGGTCTCTTTCTAATTGTCCTTCTACCGTCCTTAAGTTTGATCTTCATTTCCCCCGAATTGATTCATGCACGCCTTTAAGTTCATGATATCCTCGAGGTAATAAGTCTTGATAATCCCTGAGTAACTCAATTATGTTTTCTACCTCTGAGTCTAACCAGTAATCTCTAAATATGGTCTCCTTAGGTGTAGCCTCCAAACGTATATTCACCTTCTTTGTCTTCATGGTTTTATGGTAGGCACACATATCCTTTTCTGCATTGTCCAAGACCTTGTGCACCCCGTGTGAATGTTCAATATCTAGGTTCTCAACTTCCTTGTCATCCACGATGTAAACCATCTTTCCTTTCTCTTTCTTAAGGAAAGTGCGTTCAAGTAGTATGGATTCTATTTCTTCTCCCTTTTCAAAACATGCTCCGAACTCTACCTCACCAAACAATTCCTTAATATTCTCTTCTACTTTTACACTATCTCCCATAGTTAAGTGCTTGAAAAATTTTAATTCCTCTGCTATAGGAGGTTTAGTCGAGAAGTAGTCAAAAGTATGGATCATACCTACAGTCAAATCTTGCCAGTTTCCAGTTTCTCGATGTAGTTCTGCATATACATACCAAGCGCGTGCGCATCCTTGTACCATAAAATAAAATCTATGTACCTAGAGTGAGGATGGTAATGGTTCTTGTCCTACTATCCAATCTCTCTCACACTACTTGAATGTGATTTTAAACTTTTTGATCACCATGATAAGTGTATATTTGCATAGGTGCATTGTTCCTTATAAACCTAGTAGACAAAGCTATTCCAATCTCTTCCCAGTTTATAAGATTATCTCTGTGGACTACCCACCAGTATGCTACTATCCCACGTAGTGTATATACTAACATATCCCTCCTCTTAATTTGATTTGTCCACTATTTTTCCATGGCCTTGAAATGCAGGAGATCTTCGCCCTTTTGTATACCAAGGTATTGTGTTGCTTATCCTTTGAATTTAATAAACTCCATTATTACACGCAACTACGCTTTTCCCTCGCGCCCTACTAATTCATATGTACCATGAGCCCAATTTTCACAACCAATACTCATATTATCACTAATAGAATGAGAATCCTCCCACTATAGGATGCCTTCTTTGGATGGATCATTGACCTCACGGGTCTGAATAATGTGTACATAGACTCTGTTTAATTCCTCCTCACTTAGAGGCTCAACATAGGGTGTAGAATTCCCATCTATCAAGGGTATCACAACCCTTTCATCCATGTTGTCAAAGCTGATATACCCCTTATTGAATCTCAAGTCGGCATTATTCGCATAACACCAAGGGCATCCAGCGGATGGAAAATTGTCATCTTACTGCAAGTGCTAATACGTCAAAATCCCTAGTAAACTTGGCCCCTTTTATAGTTATAGATGCATCTTTCAAGAATCCTATGGGAGTGTCCTTAGTCTGATTTTCCATAAACAACACATTAGATGATGGCTATAATAGAGGCCTCCCCATTTGTACCCATGCATCTAATGTTAGCACATTTACTTCCACACTTGTATCAATCGTATGTTACTCAACATCCACCCATCCACAACAACATTCAGAGTAATTTCTTTGTTATAGTCAATGTTATCAGGGGAAGATTTGCATGTAGAATCTGTCGTCTAGTCTCAAGAATTACGTGTGGAGTGTTCCCTTTTAACCAACTTCCTAATAGTGGAATAATTTTCTCCTGGCACAACATCTTACACACCTCTCACAGATCATCGATATCAGTTTGGAATGTCTCTGATGCTTTCTTTTACTCCTTTAGGTATTGTATCTCACCCTGAAGATTCCTTGGAACTTCCATGGTATCTTGGTAAATGTCTTTCGATGAGCGGGATATAGGTACCTCACATGCAAAACCTCCTCCTTGGTGATCGTAGGCTTCTGGTGCAATGCCTCTCTCATGTGTGTTTCTTCAACGCATGTGTATTAATCTTCACTATCAATTCCTTAGGTCCTTATGCTATCTTGGGCATCCACTAATCTTCTACCACATGCTTGATTCTAACCATCCTGGTGCCTTTGATTTATTTCTTATGCTACTTATTCGGATGCTCATATAAGTCTAGAAACTCTTCATAGCTATGGCTCTTTCCACGAAATAACATGAAATATTACTCGAGGACATTCACACCTATAGTGGTTAGGAGATCCACACGTATAACATGCTCCATGAGGGAGCTCACCTCTTCATCCACCATGGCCTCGTCCTCCATATGCACCATAATATCCACGTCCCCTTCTATGACCTCCTTCAAAACACCCCTCATTCTTGTCATAGCATGTTTGATTATGATCCCAATCTTTTGGTTCTCATTCCTACCTTTGGAATTATCTCATTACTGATTTTTGTCGTACTCGATGTCTATATCATCTTGGATCGACCAATCAGCCGCAATCCTCGCATTATCATAGGTTGTGGACCTAGAAATCTTACAAAAACATGATACATTCTTCCTTATCACGCATTGTAACAAAGGACAAAGGTGACTAGCATCATGATTCAAATGGAAAATCTCACGGTCTAATAATAATGAGTGTATAGATCTCATGTGGCATAAAGAACTATCCTTGGTGTGACCTTCCACTTCACAATCTGTACACCAAATTCCTGAGCACATTTCATGGGATGAATTTGCTAATAACTTCTCTAACTACTTTGTCATAGCTGTAATATGTGCCTCTAAAAATGGACTAATTCCAGTGTCAATGCTCCCAATCGCCACAACATGCAAAGCTACTTCCATTGCTTCACGTGGATCGGGTGTATGTCTTATGTGATAGTGGCCTTCTAAAAGGTGTAATCAACCCTCCAATGAACCATTGTGCATGTTGTCTAGCATGAATATCATAAGAAAGCTTAGATAGAAGTGTCTTAAAATGAGCATCATACTTGCATACACTCTCGGTAGTGCCTTGCTTGATATTCTTAAGTGCACTTATACTCTTCTTCTTAAACTCAAGGATATGGAACTCTTTTAAGAAAGCATCCCTCAATGTTGCATAATCCACACAAGTTTGATTAAGTTCAAACTTCCTATACCAGATGTGTACGCGCCCTGTAATGTAGTGGCGAATCGACTTGAATTTTGCTCGGTAGCTATGATCCTGTAGCGTGCCACAGATTTCACACATATGCACATGTTCACATCATCTTCTATACCTCTATATTCTCGAAAGATGAAGAGACATCTCCATCTAGATATTTTTGGTTGTTTTGGACCTTGACCACCTGATCCAAAACCTCTTGTGTTCCCTCTACCTCCAAAACCACCGGACCCACTAGAACTATAACCACCTATACCTCCATATCTACCACATGTAGTTGGAATATGTCCTGTAGATGTACTCCCCTCTACTCCAATAGTAGTATTATACTTGTACCCTACAATATGTGAGGTATTTCCACTTCCAGGTGAATCCAACATTATGCGTGCTCACATTATAGGTGCATGATGTGCTTAAGAATGCTCCTCTAAATGACATTGAAGCCTTCATCCTACCATTGATGTACTTGATCCACGACTTACTCCTGCTTTCCTTCTTCCTAAGTTAGTTTTACAGTTACTTGTCGTACTAGATATCTTGAAAACCAAATGTAAAGGCTAGGTCACCAAGTGGAGTAAGATTCATGCCTATGGCCCATGTAGTCTCACGATGGCACACTTACATGTGAGGCCGAGAAGGGATCTCTATCATGCTTTCTAACTTGGGGAGTTCACGATACTCTAGCTCCACGTCTTCTACATTAGCTATAAATCCTTCACGAGGCATCTCTCTCCTCCATGCCATACTCTCTGCAATGGAACATTGCTTCTCTATCTCCCTCTCATGCACCTCATTATACTTAAGCCACCTTTCCTCTCTCTATTTCTTTGCCACTAGGTATGCCATCTTAAACCAAACCTGTACCTTCCCTCACGCGTGGTGAAGTTTAGTTAGCCATCGGTTTACTCTCCAGTTTGAAGTTACCATTAAGATCTTCATCTCAAGTGGAATACCATGCAAATATGTTCTTCTTAGATACCGAAAAAACTTGAATTCAGCTACCTCTGGGTAAGAGTATGTCGAAATTGAATATTCCATAATATAACTGTTTAGAACACCACGAGACCACGTATCCACCGCGCGAGTTCGGATCGGATCGAATCATAAAGGGCATGAAATTCTTCCTATGTCTAGACAAATGCGTGATACCTCTAATTCCATCTGCGATGCATAAAGCATAAAGCCACTCGTATAGTTCTACTAGAAAGATAGTGAAAATGCTCTCATATAATTTTTCATATAGGTTCTGTTTCTACCCAAGTGTGTGTGTTAAACTCAAATCCACTGCTGAACCGTTGCGCATATTCTTCCTCCATATCATGTATCCATTCCTCAATACTTACTAGAGTTAACCGGTATGTCTTCATCGCAAACCATCCTCAAAACAACTGAAAAAGATGTCCCTGAAACAGAACCAATGATGTAGCCTAGAATTTACCAGATAACACCGTAGTCACGCTGGCACATCACTTAGCCTAGACCGAACACTCACACGAAGCATGTAAAGGTCCTGTGTCCCTCTTTAGGGTTGATGTAACATGATGTTAACATGATGAAGGAAGAAAGATATATATTCATGACTAATCCATCATTCTACAATGCATTATCCTCGAGATCTATGAAAGAACAAGCTTAAACAATAATAATGATTGAATTAATAACATGTACTACTCAATTACATAGAATGACACTTAGATTCAGCGAATGTCGTCCATCTATTAATAATATATAATCTCCTTATAGTATTTTCAATAACAATGCACGTATAAAAACCGATACTGATAATTGAACATATGTATATTATGTATTACACATACATACATCCACTCTCTATAATACCCTTTATCTACTATGCAACTAACACCATATATATATGTTGGGACTTTCCCTTCATCGCTTATCTATTCTAGAAATATTTCATATGATTTTAATAGCCACACACTATTTATAATCATAACCACACATCTGAAGTGTGCTATCTATAGTTCTCTTGCAGTTAACTAAAGTGTCAATTCTATTCTCGGCTTATCTCCATGCATAGACACTTGACCATTTCTCTAAATATAGATAATTCATGATGCGCACATCTCTACATCGTTGATGTGGTCTCATACCATCTTCCAAAATAGGTCTTCATGCCCAAAATCGGCTAAGTCTTGAAATCAACTTTCCTTACATTTATTAGCTAATTTTGACTTTGCAAAATTATAAAAAAATTAAAAATGAAAATTTTGAAAATTTTCAAAAGTGTTACTTTGCGTGGTTCATTGCCCTCATCGCAATCATCTCATTTTTGTGATCGTTTTGGTCTTCATTTCATCCTTTTCAGGCAAGAACTCTTCCCGCCAGGCTTTAAATCACGTTAAAATACATTAAAATTAATTAATTAATATTTAATTAATTAATCGCTCCTTGTTTGATAAAATTAACTTTTAAATAACTTGAGAGTATTTAATTAAATAAATATTAATTAAAAGTTCATTCGACAAATTTTTATTTCAGGGAAGTAAGCTTACGCTTCCAACTGCCAGAATGCCAATTTGGCTTCCCAAACCCGGATTTCCCCTTTCCTGGCAATCTTCTTCAAATTTCCCACACATGGGATTTTCTCCACCAATTTCCAAATCATGGATTGGCTAACGGGAAAGAAATTCCCTAATTTCCCACATGGGGAAATTGAATGGGGATTGCCAACCCACTTTTCCATTCCCATTGGCAATTGGCCATTGCTTTCCCCATTTTCCTTGGCACTTAAGTCCACTACCCAGGAAGAGAGGAAGTTGGATTAATCCTCATAAATTCCTCCGTCAAACTTGTTGGAAAAATTCGTGTGAAGCTTTTCTTCTTATTTCTTCTGAAGGACATAATATTTTGTCATATCCCACAATACAACACACGCAAGTCAAGAAAATTTCTTTGTTTCAAAACAATAGAGATCTCCATGCATTGAAGAAAGCAGTATTCAACGCAGGTTTTTCACCAAGCAGCAGACCACACATTGACAGGGAAAGAGCAACATTTTTAAGAATAGTTTAAAAAAAATCCCACACCCAAGCCAGGCAGGCCGTGTGGAGAGAGGAAGGAGTTTTCCATGCCAAGGGGGAAGAAGGAGAACTCCACGTAGAAATTTTAGAACAGCTCACAACAAGAAGACAAAACATTCCTTCTCACGCATTGGAGGAGGTGCCAAGAGAAAGGAGGACAGTCCAGGAGGTTTCAAAACAAAGAAAGAATATAAATATTAAAAAAATATATATTTCACGCGCCAAAGTGAAGGAAGGATACCACGCATTGGCAGGAGGAAAAGAAGGACAAAAAATTCATTTGAATGTCAAAGAATATCTCCACGCTAGGAAAAGAGAAGCCACACCTTGGGGGAAAAAGATAGGAAATAATATTTCACACAAGTTAGAAGAAATTCCCACGCCTTCACTAGGAGTTCTCTAGGAATCACGGGCCCACGCATCATTAAGGAAGATTGTTCACGGTCCAAAATAAGATCACCATGCATGCAAAAGCACTCAAAGAAAATTAAATATAGTTAGAATAGTCATGTAGTCTCAAAGACGGGTCCACGTGGAGGAGGAAATTTTCCTAAAAAAAGAATAAAATTGTTTTGTTGTTTTCTTTCACATCAAAAGCCACGCGAGGAGGAAGAAAGAAAACAAAGTATAAATGAGAGGAATTTGTTTTGTTTTATTAGGATCCCACGCATTGGGCGGAGAAAAGATAATTTTCACCTTGGGGAGAGAAATAAAGAAGTCGTGCCCACTGAAGGAGAATCCACGTGCCTAGGAGAAGTTTTCAATAAAACAAAAATTTAAAAATTCCTTTCCACGCGTGAGGAAAAGAGGAACAGTTTTAAAACAAAAAAACTTAAAACAAGTCATGCACCAACAAAGGAGAATCCATGCACATTTTGAAAAGGCAAAGAAATAAAATCAAGCAAATTCTCACACAGGGAGAGAGAGAAAGAACAAGCCGCCAAGGAAAGGAGACCACCACTCGCCAGGGAAAAGCAAAACTAGTTTGTGGTTATTTCCCATGCATTTGCAAAAATAAGACAAACAACCCAAGAAATACAAATCATTTCCACACATTTGCAGAACAAAATATCTTCCACGCATTCACAAAATCAGGAGTCTTCCAACGCAAAAAATCAGTAGTTCATGCAACCAAGGTGAATTAAAAAAAAGATTAAATTGATCCATGAAATATTAAAATCGGGAGATTTTAATTAAAATAAATAAATAAATATCATTGTTGTCGCCAGATTTGAAACTCGTGCCTAGTCTCGATATGTTTGTATTGACATTTAAAAAAAAATTGTAATTCGGGATAATTATTATTATTATTTTTAAAATAATAATAATAATAATATTATAACGGAAAATATTTTTCTTGCATCGACAAGGTTTTGAGACCGAGACCCATCCCAGTTGCATTGTTTGGTGTTCCTAAGTCACTTTTCTGTCAAATTCATAATGGCCGAAAAAAATCCAAATCAGTGCGGATCGAGGAAGCCATTAGAGAAATCTAACAAATCCGCCTGAAATATGAATTCCAAGGAATTATCCCTCCTAGTTCCATTAAGTCAGCATATGACAACATCACTGATACAAATCTAGGTCACATCAACATGCAACAGTTTTGCGAGCGGGTGAAAACTGAAGGCAAAACCATTTTCTTAGATAGACTTTACCATAGTGGTCTACCCCAAGCAGCAACATTTCCTATCTCGGTGCAGTGTCCAGAATTGGTTATTGCTTGTGTAGAGCATTATGACCCTGAGAGATGAGGAATTTTTAAAGATAATCATGAGCCTTTCCTCTTAATCACACTAGAACACATTGAGGAGTTGCTCAAAGATACCCGACTTTCCCGAGAATGCGGATATCACTCGCCAATCAGCACAAGAATTCTAGGATGAAGAACCCCTGAGATGGAGCAAGATGGTTAACAACAACTAGTTAGTAACCAAGAGACCTCGAATTGATAGGCTTCCCAAAGAACTATACCGCGTTGAGTTCATGGAAGAAATTGGGGACATGATTACTCTCCTAAGTTGAGTTTTCGGTCTACCTTCTGCTAGGATTTTCCACCCATGGATGTACCAGTTTATCTGTATCATCCTAGCCAAGAAAAAGTTTTTGGATTGGGCCACCTAAATCAATAACACCCTTCACAAACAATTGATAGAAGTTAAGATGACTGGATGCTTCTACATGACATCGTATTTGACTTATGCGGTAGCAAGAAGAAAGCTATTTTCGGGACTTGAAACGAGAGGAGTCATGGGGCCGTCAAACAATGTTTTTCATTATTACCCTCAACTCAGTTTCAAAAATAGTTCTCATCATTTTAGAAGAGTCAACGATGCATTCACCTTCCACGTGATCCGAACTGAATCAGAATACTGAGGAAAGGTTTTCTAAAGAAGCCATGAGTGTCATTTCCCAATGGGGAACCTGGTTTATTCAATTTTCATCTTTTTCCTACATTCACGTGAGTGGTTTTGCTGGTACCCCGTGGAAACTTCCTAAGTACATCAGTGACAGATGGGCATTAATGGAGCTGGCACGACAATTATTCCAAGTTCACTGCCTTCTTAGTGACAAGCATCATTCAAGAATTCATTTCCCAATTCAAATTGGGGAATACCAATGTCCAAATATTTTCAATGCATAGCTCATGGAAAAATATTTCGCTCTCATAACCATCCATCCATATGTGAAGAGAGCCCAGTTTGATATCAATGGATATATGCAAAATATTCTGGGGGAAAAGTACCAACATAATCCTACCATGGAAGATTTTTGGGCTGCTTGTTCGGATGAACATGAGGTAAGAAGACGGAGTACTCTCACCTAACACTTGCTCAGATCAAGGCCTTCCACATCAAGAGTCTTGATTCATTCATAAATGATGATGAGGATGTCATCGATCCCTCATATGATGTCGTTGCCTTTACCCCATTGCCTCGAATCGACTGGACCAAGAGAGATGAATTTTCTCTTGATGGCAAGAACCAACCAATTATTGAAAGAAGCATATCTTGGTATGACAGAGAACTTGCCAAATTGCAATCAATTCCAAATCACATTTCAGGATCACAAAAATTACCAATCCCATTAGACCAAATTATCTTCTCGATCAAACTCATTACCATCCAATCATACACAACAAGCAAGAAAAGAGTGGTTGCCAAAATCCACTTCGCCAAGTAACGTGTCACAAGGAGAGAGATCCAAAGATCCTAACCCCAAAGAAGGAAGAGAGTGTGTGTCTAGATTTTCTACCTTGAGTAGAGATTCTTCTACCCACATCATTAATAGTGCTCAGAAGCTGGTAGCAAATGATCCTCAGCCATGCTTCAAACAAGCATCCACTCAAGTGTAGGTAATTCAAATATCAAACACTTCAGAGCATGTAGTTCATGAAGGGATTTTCCAAAATCTCATGAATAATCAGGAAGTGGATATTGAGGTTTTTCCTCTTCAAATCAAGGTTGTAGATAGGATTCAAGAAGGATCTCATGATGTCGGAAATAATGAGAATATTGATTCAAGCTCCATAGGATTTTGTATGCTGAAATAGTGAATGATACTCCTTCCTGGGTTGATTCCAAAGTAAAGAAAAGGAAGAGAGTTGTCAAGCCAATTGACATTGATTTTGATGCCCTTTTCAAACTTTCGAATGACACCATTCCTAAGAATCCTAAGGTTATTTCTCAAATAATGGTGGATAATGATGGAAACAAATTTACAGACCTTTCCATTCCACAAGTGGATAAGGAGCGCGATGCTATGACGCCTGCCGACTATGAAGTTTCCAGACTGGGACTTGGAAGATCTACATTAGAAAGTGACATGGCGATGGCTCAAGATTCAATTGATATTGTGCTAAAGAGACTAGAGAAATACAAGTCTCAAAACTCTCACCAAGGCCGAAAAGAATCGGTTGGTGGGATATGTTCATATTTTGATAAATCCCATATCATCCACCTTCCTAGTACCTGATGCAGTGGCTGCCCTAGATGAAGATACTCTCAATTTTTCAAAGGAAATAAACACATTGGGCCATGTCACTAAAACTTGGCTTTCAGAGATTCTCATTTCGTGGCGAGGAACGATCAAGACCGCGGTTAAGCTTCATGAAGATGTCAGTGCGTATCTTGATCCAATTCTTTCTTTCAAAGAAAATTTTGTTTCTACTATATCAAATTTGGATGAGATATTGCCCAGTTTACAGGAGATGACAAGTATGGAATCTTCAGTTTTAGCTATTGAAGGAATTCTTGAATTTGAACATCGAGGGACACGTTTTCTTTGGTGTCTACATCTCAAATCAAGAAAATGCTTCTCGAGGATTCTATGATCCATTATGAAAGCATGTGCAATGAAGCCTTCACTTCACTCTCCTTGATTTAGGAATTCATGGCTGAGATTCCTTGTAACCTCGTAAATGAGCATAATCAAAGGTGTTCATCGGAGCAGGTGGAAGAACAATTTTCACAATTGTTTAAGGACATGTACACTCCCGCCAACAATTTCTCGTCAGTTTCCATGGAGCGGTGCATCAAATTAAAGAACTTATTTGAGAATACTCAATCCAAAATTGTTAATTTAAATGATATGCCAAGTAGAATTCTTGAATTGTAGATATTTTGTGAGGCTATTCTTTGACCAAGTGAACCTCCGGAAGAAGAAAAGATCTTTGGAACTTTAGCAAGGTTTAGATCCTTTCAACTGGCAAAAGCGGCAGATCCTAATTTCACCGGTGGTGCAAGGAGTTGATTTTATTGGTATCTAATGAAGTGGGAGAGTCCATTTCTCATAAGCTTGAGATAGGCGGACCCCATTTCAATGGATAAGGCACTGGTTATTATTGTATATTTTAAAAGGTGTTGTTATTTTTTTTGAAACAATGGATATTTTAGGTAATTTCTATTTTTGGGTTATCTTTAATAAAGTTGTTGAAAAATTAAAAAGTCACTTAAGTGCCTTATTTAATGATCATGTAAAACCCTAACTACTTTGTAACCAACTTTTGGGTTATAAAAGGAAGTGAGGGGCTCAACAAAGGGTGAATTTGAGAGAGGAGAAGAAAATACTTTTGTGCAAGCTTTGTTTCAGGAAGAAACTTTGTGTTCTTTTGTGAAAAACATTTTGAGTTAATGAAATACGAACTTTGTGTCTCATTCATTGTCTCTTGTAACATTTGATGTTCTTATGTTCATTAGATGTTAGGTGTTTGAATCTTGCATGCAAATATTATCTTTGATCTTATTGTCAACATTATTAATTAGTTGTTCTAGTTCACAGTGATCAAGCTCTGATTATCTACTTGCTCATGTGTGTTCCCTTTTACATGTTCTTGTTTGGCTAACTCAAACTCTGTTTTATTTGTGTTAGTTATTCATCTTTCCTCTTCATGCAATATTAGGCTCTGTGTTTACCTAACTCTTGCATGTTCTTTTAGTTCATTCCATTTCACTCCTTTCCTTCATTCCATTCCATCTCCTTCATTCACTTTTCTTTCCATTGATGTTCCAAAACACCCCCCACATACAATTTTGAATGTATAGATGTAAATATAGTTTTGGTTTTCAATAAAGGAAGCCTCACCTTCATTGAGGAGGGACTTCATTCCCACATTGTTGCATGTCATTTGCATGTGTGCAAATCCATATGCTAACACCTTCCACGTGCGGTTCCTTCCTGTCCTTCCGCGCCCTTGGATTTGGGCCGTCTATCCCATGTGGACTTCTTGTGTGATCTTAGACAAGTATAATTTGATCAACAACATGTCAATCTTCCCCCTCATAGTTTGGATTATCACAAGGAGATGAATTTGAATGTTGTTATGGATGGATGGATTTTGAGCAATATATTGATTGAAACAGTGTGAAATTTAATGTTCTTACTTTAGATGCATGGGTAAAGATGGGGAGACCACCATTGCAAAGCATCATCAAATGTGTTGTTCATGGATAATTGAACCAAGGCCACTCCCATCAGATTTTTGAAAGATGCATCCATTACTATACATGGATCCAAGTTCACTAGGGAATAGTAGGTGTCTTTGGGCTATTAAAATATTGGCTAAGTACAAGAAGGTGCATGGGCGTGCAAGGCCTATTTGAAGAAGGGTGTACAAGGAGAAAGCACACAGGATAGGGTTTTAGGAGGGTTTTAGTAGAACCAGTGGCACACGTGCAAGGAAGATAAAAGATCATGGGACTTAGCCATATTTACCATAATAGGTAGAACACGAGGAAATCATGACCGGACTATGCATGCAAAGTGGAGAAGGTGCCATCTTGGAAACTTGGTGCCCACGGAAGAAATATACCTTGCAATAGAAGATTCCAAATGGTCATCATGGAAAAGCATGGAGATCTCACATCTGAAGAAGAATGCTCCCATGGAGGACCACTTGGACACATGGAAAGTGATCTACAACTTCAGAAAGGAATAGCAGTGCTTGATAAGTCTATATATATGAGCACTGGTAGAAGAAAAAGACACACATGGAGAGACCGAGAATCGACGAGAGGCAAAGCCATGTAGGAATACTATGAGATCTCCATGGGTTGGGTTTAGAGGATTTGTAGGAGTATGTTGTATCGGGGATGGGTTGAACATTTTTTCTTTGTACTTTTATGAAGGGCCTAAGTCTAGTTCCAATGCATGACATTGGTTTGCACTATCATATGGATTTGTAATTGCCTCGCTTAATGTAATGTGGTTATCAACATGTTTAATGTGAATATATGTGTCGTTCGTTCTAATTACATATGTATGAATCGATTATATATATATCATATGAGTGGGTCTAAACCCCTATGCATATATTTTTCACATGATTCGATCTATGTTCGTAATGCTTTTCTTATATGAATGATTGTTCGGAAGTTGTTACGAGCTATAAGATGGATGTATGGTTCCTTTCAATCTATTCACTTAAGTTTCTCTCACAAATAATGCATTCTCACACAAATCACATAAAGGAGGGACTCGATTCCCATGCATGCCTCGGGTGAGCACCCAACAATGATAGATAGGCTAACGCATGGGATTTCCTTGTTCTTTGAGAGGGAATAAAAATGACTACATCTTGGTTTCATTGCAGGACCTCTTTTAAATTTGTTTGTGAGAAATTTCATGCATCTCTATCTTTTTGATGTGTAATGACAGATTGTCTGACTCTAGAAAGTGTTAAAATGTGGTTCAAGAGAACAGAGGACGTGTTTGCTCAAAGATTCAACAATCGACCTGAGTTCAATGCATGTGGATGGGTAGAAGAGAACCTATACCATGAGTTGTATGAGATATGATTTTACTACTTCTTAGTAGAGCCATATGAATGGATCTAAGCATACGCATCCGGATCAAGATGGTTCTATAGATCGTGCGTGTGGACCCAAGATAACTATCGAGAGGCTCCAGGATGCAGATTTGACTTGGACGTGTGATATCGATCAGGGTGGAAGGGAGTGCTAGCTTGCTTAAATTTTAGAATAATACATTTTGATATATTATTTCCCAGAAGTTGTTGAGTTCAAGTTTACGAGGGATCCTGAGGGTCATTTTTGAGTGTTATTCCTCTAGCTATGAATATCTTGGTCATTAATTTAAGTTTATAAGCATTCCCATGGTTGGCTAATCTACTCTAAGAATTAGGTGAGGAAGCTAGGGGTGGAGGAAGATGGCGAACATTACAAATGAAAAGGAAAGGGAGGAGAGATGGATCAAGTATAGTGAAGCTCATAAAAGGGAGATAACTAGACAATGTGATGTTGTAATTATGATGTATCTATGAGGGAATACGTTGCAAGAGGGTGTTAAAGTTCATGTGGAGGATGTGGATCCTGCAGTTATTCTACCCCATCTTGGCAAGCACGGAGAGGCCCTTTCGACTTTCGATGATAGTTTGTCACATGTAGAAAGGAGAGACATCGACGTGCATCTGAACCCACTTGGTGACCAACCCCTGTGCTTGGTTTTCCAAATCAAAGGAGTATTGATAACCCAGTTGGTATTAGTGGGAGTGACCGATCGACACCCAGGAGGTATAATTTTTCATTTGGGACATCCATGGCTACACATACCATCCCGATGTTTGGAGGAATTTTTGGGAAAAGTATAAGTACGGAAGGTTTAGGAAACACATCTGGGAGTGGAGTGGGATACACTTACTCGTAATGGAGAAATATCACAAGCTGTTGGTACTTAGTTTAATGGGACATTGGGGACACTAGGCGTGACCACTTTAGGCCCATTTCTAGTTACGGGAGGATCTGGAGGTGGAACTAGTGGATTTGGAGGAAAATGACCTGTTGGATCTAGTGGATCTAGTAGAGGGAACACTAGAGGGAACCAAGGATATTGATTAGGAGGACATGGGCCTCAGCCACCTCCTTAGGTGTTTTGTGAAATTTCTGTACATTTTCCATATTACTAGGGTATAGAGGATGTTGCGGAACATGTGCACAAGTGTGAATTTCTATGGCACGTGAAGGGGATCACTACCCTAAAGTGGAAGGTAAGTCAATTTTCAACAACGTTGCAAGGATGCACATATAACTAGTATAGGAAGTACAACCCCTATCAGATGGTGGTATACTACACCACATTGAAACATTCCTTCCTAGCATAGTTCCATATATTGGAGTTTGGGTAGAAAAGCATCAACGCTTTGAAGGAGATCCAGCAGGGGATGACAGAGAGTGTGCGGGAGTATGATGGACAGGTTTAAGACTCTCATGTCAAAATTTTAATATGACATTAACCCTTCACAATATGCTCAATGGTTTTTTAGAGGGTTGATCACTCCATTTAGGAGGGAATTGTCCCATAAAAATTTACTAACTGCATGAGGCTCTAGAGGTTGACTTACATGTTGAAGTAGTTGGGAGCATTGATACTGGTGTGAGCCCTTTTCGGAGGCTCAAATTAGTGCCATGGCCAAATAGTTAGAGACATTTTCTACAAACTCTACACATGAGACTCGTAGTGGTATTTGGTGTGTGGATTGTGAAGTAGAGGGGCATGCCATGGATAGTTTCCCTCGGAAGATAGTACGCACCATAGCGGTAGATTGTGAAATTTTCATAGGGACCATGATGTGAGTAGATGCCCTTGTTGCAGCGCATAATTTTGAATAATGTGTCTTGCTACTGTAAGATATACACCTCTATGACCCATGATACTAAGGAATGTAGACTTATTGACCAGATCCATGAGGCCATTAATCATGGTGTGCACTAGACCAGCCTTATCATTGGTTCTAAAGAATATGATAATCGTTATGAAGGATGTATGCATGGAGGGGCGCATGGGAGAGGTTCTCACGAGAGGATTTTGTGGTCACAAGTAACTACAAAGGAGGAAGAAGTGAGTTCCCACGAGGAACCTATTATAACTATGGATCTACTGAGAACATTACAGTGCGAGTGTCCACATTTATTGCGGTGCTCGTAGTGCGGGAAAATCCATAAGTATTAGGAGTACCCTAATTTTTTGAGCACTTGATCCAACAACACCGAGAAGGACAAGGGCGATGGGAGGGTGAGTATAAAGAATTCGACACACGGTGGATGCCTAGAGTGGTGCGTGAGTCGGGGTTAGAACTCATTACTAGTGAAAATATGAGCGAGAGGCTAAGCATGCCAAATAATTACCAAGGAAAAATACTCTAGTCTCAAGAGAAGAAGTGGTGCATGGGAAGTATTTGGACCCTTCCCACTAGAAGGAAGTATATCAAGAGAAAATGGATGTCATTTAGAGTTTACAAGGATGAATCCAGATTGTCTAAAGGAGCACTAGGAAACACGAGCAAAGAAGGAATGTTGAGGCTCTGCAGAAGGACCTAGATGAGGTCAAGGAAGTGTGCAAGATGTTAAGGAAAGAGAATATTATTCCCTTGCTAGGAGAATGGTTGTGGGAGAAGATGTCATTCGCTGAAGTGGAGCATGAAAGGCGAGGTGTTGCATACAAGCCTCCTCCCCATGGCCTTGACTATGAAAAAGAAATCACAAAATGCAATTGTGGATGGTTGGCTTCTAAGCAACATATTTATTGACACAAAAGTAGAATTCAATGTTCTTACATTGGATGTCCGAGATCAAATGGGAAGGACCGCATTACAGCCATCTTCAAATGTGTTGTATATGGAAAACAAAAATAATTCAATGCCCATTGGATTATTAAAGGATGCGTGATTACCATTCGGGGGTGAAGTTTCTTGGAGACTTTGAAGTCTTTATGCTTCTTGAGGAAGACAATTTTTAGTATTACTTGGGTGCCCATGGTGCTATAAGAACAATGCTTTGACTCGAGGTTCAAAAATGGATATATCATTTTTGAGAACAAGGAAGAATGGTTAATCATCCATCGATGGATGGGAATTTGGTGCCTTACACTTGAACCTTTAAGAGAAGAGATCCTTGATAAAATTTATGTGTGCTCCATCAGAGACCTGGAGATAATTCACCCTATAGAAGGAGTTATCCAATTTTAGGATTCCTGGGCCTCAGTGAATGATACCACAAGCATGGCATGTGACAATTGGGTGCATGGGACCTATGAGTTAATTGGGTGAAAATTGATGGGGTATGTAACAAAAGTGACCAAAGTGTGCTCACTCAAGCACCTAGGAGGAAATAAGTTACCAAGTTACTCGAAGGGGCATATCCTGAAATTTTTATGGGACATGGAAGCTCGATGGAAAAATAAGTACGAAAGAAGAGGGATGATAATTTATAGCCTACTTAGAAATACAACACGATGGTGGGTTACACATCGGAGAGCCTCCGGGTGGCATGATGTAAGAATCACGTTCTCTATAATGTATTCTAGGAGCAATGTGCCCACATCATTCAAGACTACCATGGTAAAGAGACTATTTCATTTCATATCCAAGCATGTGAGAAGGCCTAGATAGGAGGCACAAAAGCTTTGTCACCATCTTTATGGATACATAAGCTATATTCCACACTACAAGGTTGTGTGTGTGTGTGGTATATCCATTCGAAACATGCTGATAGACAAGAAATTGGTACGAGCTAAAGCAATCGATCTCATCCAAGATTTTGAATATTAGAGCACAAATCCATCAGTGGATAAGGCATTGTAAGTAATCAAGCACCTTACGATGGGGGATAGTGCCATGGTAGAAGACATGCTACTAGATTTTCTAGGTGAGCCTAGTTTAGAGGCACGGTTCGGTGAGGACAAGTTGGAGGAGATTCGGTTTGAGAAAACATGCATAGAAAAGGAAAAAGGAAATATGGTTTATGTCATAGATGGAGAGGAAATGGAGATTGTAGATGTTGACCACTTTATAGGTGCACGCACAATGTTATAGATAGCACTTGATGAAAGGACATGTGCTTACCACGAGCCCTTAAAAATGAAGGAGGTTAACATTGGGTCGAGGCGGAACCCAAGGAAGAAATCATTGGATAATATTGGTCGGAAAAGGAGGTCTCAAAGATCATTGATCATTACTTGAATTCTAGGATTTATTATCTCGCGGGTATCATAAAATCAAGGGCATCCACCATTCCTTGGGGAGATGAATATCAAGTTGAAGGAATGTTTGCACCGGATCTGAAAGAGGCCATACTTGGAGGAATCCAAAATTTTGAACGGGTCAAGGAGGAGATAGACAAAATGATAGTGTCAGGTATCATTGAAGTTGTGGAAGAATCAAAATGGATAATCCCAATGGTCATCAACATCAAAAAGGATGGAAGGATTAGGATCTATGTTGACTATAGGGACCTGAATGTAGTATGTGTCATTGATCCCTTCCCTACCCCATTTACTAAAGAAATATTAGAGGGAGTGGCCGGGTGCAAAGTCTACTCCTTCATGGATGGGTTCTCAGGGTACCACTAGGTGCGGATTGCAAAGGAAGACCAGAGAAAGAAATTTTTTTCCACTGAATGGGGAAGTTTTTCCTATATGGTCATGCCTTTTAGATTGAAGAATGCACCTATTGTGTTCTCATGCATTATAGTGCAATCCTTTCAGGACTTCATCCATAAATTTCTTTAGGTCTATTTGGATGATTGGACTATGTATGGTCTAGTCAAGGACCATTGTGATAACTTAAGACTAATGTTTGAAAGGTGTTGACATTTGAGGATATCCCTCAACATCAAGAAGTGTGCCTTTTCTACCCCATTTGGAACCTTATTGGGACATATCATATGCGAAGGGGATTAGTAGTAGATCCCGCCAAGGTTGTAGCCATCGTGGGTTTAGGGGATCCTACTAGCCAAAGCATCGTGCGTAGATTCCTTGGGCATACGAGTTACTATAGGAAGTTCATCAACGGATATGCCAATATTTTTACATCATTAGAGTTACTTAAACACAAGAGTGCCTTTCATTGGGAAAAGGTGTAGAAAGGGAATTCAACACTCAAGGATAGGCTTGTCACAAAAACTATTATCCATTTCCCCATTTGGAATAAACCTTTCCATGTTCATATGGATGCCTCATGGGCAGTGACCGTTAGAGTAAGACTCGGCATAACCTAGTGAATGGATTATTAACCATCCCTTGTGCTTTGCAAGCATTAATTTAACATCAACATAACAAAATTACACAACTACTAGGTGTGAAACACTATCCATGATCTACGCATTGCACAAGTTTACTTAAATATCTACTCGGTGACACCATTTGTATTCTACACAAACCACATAACATTAAAATACTTATTAAACAAGCCCATTTTGCAAGGGTGCATATGTTGATGGGTCTTGCTATTCCAAGAATTTGAGTTCGCAGTGGTTGTCAAGCCAAGAAAGAGTAATTATGGGCCCAATCACTTGTCTAGAATTGAATTAGGAGAGGATGTACAAAGCATTGAGGATACCATGTCAGACGCACAACTATTTAGGTTACGGCATGCACCCTTATACTTAGAGGATATTGCGGTGTTTCTCAAAATAGGTATGGCACCGAGAAGGGATGAAAGAATTAGAGAGGAAGTAGTTATCCATATGCGTCGCACCCTACATGTTGGTTAGTGGTGATTTGTATAAAGTAGGACATGATGAAGTGTTATACTGGTGCATGCTAGAACATGAGCACTAGCTATTATGGAGGAGGTGCATAGAGGAAGGGCATCGATACTCATGTATGGTCTATCTGTCATAGGAATATCCTGAATGAACCCAAATTGTCGCGCGCACGCGATCTAGAGGAATCCTCTCGTACTCACCCGGCTGTGCCACTGCGATCCACCTCAATCGCTCTACACCCCTCAACTCCTCGGCTATGTGCTCTGTCACCATATAGTTCCCGTCGGCCTCCAACAAATATCTCTGCAACCGTCACCATCTCCCATACATCATAATACTCGATGTCATCTATCACGGCACGGGATCTCGCTTGTTCTTTTGCATCCGGACCCATCGCTCCGAATCCCAACCTTTGCACTCTTGTCTCTCCCGACTCAATGGGTCGGCCTATTGACGCACACAAACAATATGCTCATAGGCCCAACAATGTAGTAAGTACAAACAATCCAGATGTCGTCCCCGTGTTTTCGCTTGCATGCCCATAAACCCCTATATAACTCTGCCAGATATGCGGGTGCCCATGCGAATGTCACACTCATTTCTATCATTTCCCAAATCATAATAATCAATGCTTTGGGAAATCTTCCACCTTCCACCCTCGGCGATGCATAATACCCCACCACTATCATTAATAGCACGGCCAACCTTGTTTCCTCAGGCTGTGTTGCATACATTGTACCATACGTAAATGATAAACCTCGCTGTGTCAAATCTCGTGCAGCGTCCCCAAATACTCTTTTGTTATCGTTGCTCGCCCCAGCTGGGAAACTTTGATATCTTGTTTTTCCTATCATTCGGAGTCTCAAAATACGGAACACATCTTCCAAAGTCACTAGTCATCTCCCCTGTTGGTAAATAGAAGGTATTCTTTTCTGATTCCATCTCTCAATCAATGCCTGCAACATAGCATGGTTACGCGTGATTCTTGAATAATAGCGGATTCCACTTAACACCAACCGATTTATCAATGCCCATTCATTTGGTGTTACATCCGCTCGGATTAAGTGACAATAGCACGCGCATTAAGATCATTCATCCTTAACCTTGTTTCTACCTGCATACATCAAAACGACACATAATTATTCAAAAGAACAAATCTCTATGGGTTTTTTCTCAAAATCTGGAAACCCTTATAGTAATCGATAGCGGTTATGCATAACCGATACCGGTTTGCTAACCGATACCGGTTACTTATAAACGATACCGGTCACTGTAAAAATATACCTACCCTGCTTCAAACATACACCTTCGATATTTATGAAGCCCGTTTACTCCTATTTCTACCTAAAAACATACAAGCCCACCTGTTATCCCGCCCCATAAAGCACTCATACCATCCCCAACCCTTTCCTATCACCTTTTTCTAATATTTACCCACTTACACTTCTTTCATACTATTTACAAACACATGCACGAATCAAATTACAACCAAACAATTTACCTCTCCTGGATCGTACGCTTGAGAAAGGGGCGGAACATGTCTTCCCCTCGTCCCTGCTTCTGGATGCTTCTCCTCGTTCACCATGTTCACCACCCTCTTCAAATATAACTTGTCTTTCTGCCTTCGAATCTCAGCCCACGCTCACTTCACCTGTCTCTTTCCTCCTTATCACTCAAATTCTTTCATGCAATTACCTGTAGCAGTTGTCAAACAGTGTCGCATTCGCATATTTAACGTGTTTCATGACTCTAAAAATAAGAATGCTAAAAATAAGAACTTAAGTTGCCAACCCAGCAGTTCTATTTTTAGGAAAATCATTCTTGAATAACCGATATCGGTTACATAACCGATACCGGTCATATAGCTACCGACATCGGTTACATAACCGATATCGGTCACGCCCAACCTGTTGTTTAAACCTAAGCCTTTTCTTCATTTTTTTGCAAATTTTTGTGGCGCCCGTCCCTTTTTCCTGCATGCACAACACCATTATCCATATTTTTCATTAAATCCACATCTCATTACAATTTCATCAATATCATCTATCTACATTACAAAAACAAACAAGCCATCAACAATCGATATTAAAAACCATCAATTTATACACCATTTGGATCCAACTTAACAGCTACATACATTCAATTTCACAAAACCAAAACATACAACATTTCATAATATAACATGTCAATTAAACTCATCATTTATATCTATATACATCCCATCAACAAAAGACATCAACATCATTAATATATAACACCATGTGAATCACACTCATCATATATCACATATCACAAACCATCGACAAAACATTTAACGCTTTTTACGCACAAAGCATGTGGGTCAAAACGTTATATCTATATATATACAAAGTTTCAAAATACAATGTGCCTGCATGATCGGGGCCTCTCAGTGCTCTCATAATACAACAAAGCCAAGCACGCAGCCGCAATAACTATCAATAATCTTGACTCGGCTCGCAGGCCGGTATCAACTGTCAACCTTTGTACTATTTCTCAGCCGAGGCAGTATATACAATAAATGAATGAATGAATAAATAAATACATCATATCTAGGCATGCGAGCCTCTCTAACCATAGCCGGTTCGCAGACCAGGTGCCCATATCCAATGAACCAATACAAAATGTGCAGGGACCCTCGGCTCTCTCCACCGCCCTCCCTCTGCTGCTGCGCCTGGTCCCTGTGCCTCTCGCCTCCGCCTATCACAAACCCACCGGCCGTGGCTGCACCTCCACGAGATCTCGGCTTTGAGAGGTCTCGCTCTATGTGCCGCATATGGTGATAATCAGCCCGTACCATCAAGAACATCCCGATAGTACCGGACCTCCGCTCTAGCCTCCATATAACGATCTCGAGCCACCGTAGGTGCTGGGCTGGTCCTCCTACTCCTACCAATGCCCCCGTGCTGTCTTTGGTGCTTTCTTTGGTGGTGCTGTGGTAGGCTCTTTGATACTGTGCACTGCGGATGTGCTGCAGTCACACGGTGGTGCCGCTATGCCGTATTACATGCAGTGCTGGTACTGTACTGCATTAGTGTGGTACTGTCAAGTCTTTACACAGACTGAGCACAGGCTAGCCTGCCTATAAGACACCTATACGTACTGTGTGCAGTAGAAGCTACCCCCGTAATAATCACATGCACTGCCCTCTAAGCTGGTCCTCTCTCGCTCTAACAGCCTTTAAGTCATTTGTACATGCGGGCTGTGCTATCCTCGCATCTCTCTCTCCGCCCACCAAACCAAAAATGCACCCGCACTCCAAAGATCATCTACAGTGTCATCTGCAGCCTCTCAAAGAACCCAATCTGGATCCACGGGGGCGCTGTGGTGCGGCGGGGGGTCTCTACATCATCCCTCCGATCGAGGGAAGCGAGGGGGCTCATCCTGTCGTAGCCCCATCTGCCTGCGTACCCTCTCCAGGGGTATCCTCTCATACTCTCCCGGCCTCCATCCCGCTATCTAGAATGTGTACTGGATCCACTACAACTGTCCTCGGGCTCCTCCGTGAGGGTGATGACCTCTATACGGTCTCCATACAATATCTGCCGCTGTCAGGCCCTCTAATAAATGCCGGTAATAAGTAACGTCTCACCCTGCAAGCACTGCTCGTGGCTGACCCACGACCCCCAACCACCTCTGAAAGCCGTATCTATAGATGACCTGTGGCCCTGGCTGCTGAGGTAGCCCTACTGGTCTAATGCATATGATATGCTCATATGCCCAACAATGTAGCAAAAACGTCGAGCAGATCCCGAATCGCCTCATCCGTGATAGCCCCATAGCTCTCGGTACAACTGCACCAGGTATACTGGTGCCCAAGCATAACAGGTATGCTCCTCGACCATCTCATGTAAGACCCCCATAAGTGCCCGTGGAAAGCGGCCTCCCTCTGAGTCCGGGAGGGCGAAACAGTGATCCTAATCATCATCGCATGGCAAGCCGTGTCTCATGGTGGTGGGCACGGTACATATCCCGTACGCGATGCTCGCGCTGTGATAGGTCGATGCGCGCCGCATCCCCAAAACTCGTAGGATGCTATCCATGGCGGTCTGCGTCCACTGAAAGATGCGCATCTCCCTCAATCGGCAATCGAAGGATGCGATACACATCCTCCAATGTGATAGTCATCTCCCGGTCGGAGATGGAACACATTGGTTGATGGATCCCATCTCTCGATGAGGGCGACCATAAAACTATGATCCTGCCGATCGCTTCACATCTGCCATGGACTCACCGAGTCCCACCTCGCGCATGATACCCTAGTGTGCTGTGGACACGTGTGGCCACATCCGGCTCAACAGTGGGGGCATCCTGTCCCGCATCGTCAGCTGGTGACGTGCCTGCAAAACCAACCCACTACATTAGCCCTACTTTTTCACAACATCTACTTTACCTCTCTATATCCCCTTTCTTATCCACCTAACCACAACCCGACTCCATACCACACGTCTACGCCCATCTATCTTCCCCTAAAAACTTCTACGCTATTCCCCCTCCCTCTTCACACCCAAACAAACAACCCACACCATACTCAAATGACCCAAACCATGCCCAAATACCTTAACCACATCTAAAAACTTAAAACAACAACACAACCCAAACAATACCACAACACCCCCACCACAACCCAAACCATACCCAAACCACATCCAAAAACTCAAAAACAAAATCACAACCCACACCAACAAATTGACATAAACCTAAGTCAGGACCGCACCTATACTGAAACACCCAAACAATACCACAACACCCCCACCCCAACCCAAACCATACCCAAATCACCACCAAAAACTCAAAAACAACAACATAACCTAAACCAACAAAAATAGCTAAAAATCACTAAGGACCGGTACCGGTCACCCATAACCGACCGCGGTCCCCTTCCCACCGACGCCGGTCCACGACCGACCAAATACACCGCCACCCATGAATGCCCGCCTTTTCCAAAACAATAAAGAACCGATGCCGATCGCTTAGCGGCCACGCATCGGTCGCTGTAAATTTCCGGAGCCGAACCCCGCGCGCCCCCCCAACTACATTTTTTCCTATTTCTACCAATTTACCCACCCAAATACCCTAAAAACCTACCCACCCTACCGCCTTGACCTATTTAACCCATCTACCCTCTCCCTTTTTCAAATCATTTCCATTTCTTAATTATTTTCTCAAAATGTACATTCCTACCCAAAATCCCAAATATAGCATAATGCAATAAAATGCACACAATGAGGGGTTTCGAACCTACCCGTACGACGACACGTCGTCGTGGTGGGATGGGTGGTGGTGGTCCAGGTGGTCCAACCCCTCCTGCTCCTCCTGGCTGTGCCATAGCTCCACCTCTCCTCTGCTGGGTCCTCCACCAATCAACTGCTGCCTCCTCCTCACACGGGCCCACTCACTCACTCACTCCTCCACTCCAATAGCGCCACCTCGTGCAGACAAATGCACTAATCTCAATAATCCACCTCGGACCACTCAAATTGGTTTTCAAATTGCAAATCGTGACAATGATAGTATAGTATTTTTCTTTTTATAGGTTTTGACCTATAACCGATATCTCGGTTATATTGTGCCTAAGAACCGTATCGGTCACCTAACCGATATCGGTCATAGACAATCGATATCGGTTTTATCTCACCTCTACCCCAATTTGCCCTTATTTCCTAATAGCCCTTTACTGAACATCACCAATTTCCACCTTCGTTGTGAACCCTTTGTTAACTCCATTTGGCCCGACCAAAGGCCGTCACCTATCATTTGGCCCGACCAAAGGCCGTCACTATCATTTGGCCCGACCTAGGCCGTAACCTATCATTTGCCCGACCCAAGGCCAGAACCTACCATTTGGCCCGACCCAAGGCCGAAACCAACCAATCGGTCCGACCCAAGGCCGAAACCAACCTATTCGGCCCGACCCAAGGCCGCAACCAACTATTTGGCGCCCGACCCAAGGCCGCCCAACCTATTTGGCCCGACCCACGGCGCGACCAACCTATTCGGTCACCCAAGGTCTGCACCAACCTATTTGGCCCGACCCACGGCCGCGGCCAACCTATTTGGCCCGACGCAAGGCCATAACCAACCTATTTGGCCCGACCCAAGGCCGCAACCAACCTATTCGGTCCGGCCCAAGGCGCGACCAACCTATTTGCCCGACCACGGCCGCAACCAACCTATTTGGCCCAACCCAAGGCCGTAACAACCTATTTAGCCCGATCCAGGCCGTAACCAACCTATTTGGCCCGACCCAAAGGTCAGAACCTACCATTTGGCCCGACCCACGGCCGCACCAACCCATTTGGCCCGACCCAAGGCACATTTCAACCATTTGGCCCAACCTACGGCGCGCACCAATTAAATACCATACCCACCATCAACGTTTTATTTTATCCATCTACCCAAAGAGCCTTTTGTTCAATCCAGCAAGACGTGTTCGTGTTTTAGCATGATTATGGTCCTTGACTTGATCGTCGACCAACTTTGCCTGAGACCTGACCGTGACGTTTATCTCAACCAAACCAACCATTTGAGTACTTTGCCGAACATGCCTAAACGTTCTCTGTACCTTACCCGCGTTATATACCACGGAGCTACTTCCTATGCCTTGGATACCGGGATTATATCACCCTTGTTTGGATAAACTATCGACCTTTGCCCATGCATTGCTTGTTTGCTCTTGAATCATATACCCCGTCGCATTTCTGCATTTCAACGTGCGTCTCGCTTCTTTGGACCTACCTCACCATTATCTCCACACCATTTACCCTTTATCAACCCTATCCCCGATTTCACGCTACCTCAATCTGCGTGATAGATTTGAGGGGATTACCTATACCCTTAACGAGGGTAACCACTTCTTATTATTGTCTCAGCGAGCTTTACAAAACAAACTACACGACAATAAAGGGGCTAATGTAGACACCAAATTTGTGTCTTACGACCCCTTGTGACCCGCATCGCATTTCGTAACCTAACCTCACCACCTAAACCTTACACAATTATTTATTAATTACCTTATAATTAATAAATCCACATCACTCATACCTGCCACCTCATATCGCCACCTCATCATGACCTAGTCTTAACCTAAACTAACTTAATTAGGACCTATAACTTGGTCCAATTCCACACCTATGACTAATTACTCCTCATCCGCACCTAAAACCAACTTCATAATGACTTGACCAAGCCCGCTACCAATCCCTAAGAAAAGGAGGAAAGCCGGCTATTTTACCAAAAATAGCCTACTTTGACCTGACCGATACCGGTTCTACTACTCCATGGCCGTCGGTTGCGTAACCGCCATCGGTTCCTCGTAAATGACCACTTCCACCAAAAATAAAGGATCAATTTCATTTTTGATCGGAGAAGGAGAAACCATCGAGAGGATCCAGATTTTGCTTAGCGAGCGAGACAAGTGAAGAAACAAGAAGAGATTACAGAGAGAAGGACATCAAGCCCAAGGCTGCAATCCGAATAACTAAATCCCAAGTAACACTCATCCGAGCATCAGAAGAGGAAACCGCATCCAACTTGGGTCCTGTCTTCATCATCACAATCCTGAAACTTGCATCTGCATTAGGGGCAAGTAAGTAGTATGTTATATGTTTCTAAGCACCATTTTCTTGAGCTTTGTTGAGTAATAGTAATCATAAGTTTATTCCTAGATCTACTACCAGCCACTACTGCACTTAACCTTCACCCACACACCCTGATATTGCCCAGAAGGCCATTTTACCACACTCTGAGTCTTCCCTATCCTCCCATCATTCCCCTCAGCCATCCCCCAATCTCAATAACCCCACAATCACCTTGCAACCAATCTCTACCCAGAAGCACCTAGATTCACTGACCCTACCGGTGTCGATTATCCTATACCGGCAGCGGTTCTCTAACCGTGGTCGGTTACCCAGTGACCGCCGTCGGTCACTGTGACTTATACCCCAAAACCCTTTTGCTCACCTATTTTCCACCTAACAACCCCAAATCCAGCCTGGTTTATCCCTATAACTCAACCTGAACATATCAACGACCAGTAACCGAACAAACAACGTGACGCTTTATTATTGATAGTTTAGTTTCTATTGCTTTGTAACGAGATACCTAAATCGTGATTTTGCAATAGCTTTCTTTATTATCATTTGTGTTAAATCGTATTAAAAGGGGAACTGACCACCTTCGAAAGGAAGTTTTTATATTTCCTGGGCCTAAGGCAGATCCCTCATTTATTGTCTAACTCAAATCTGGTGGTCTTGTATTCTTACTTGCAGGTAGTCCTTCCAAGACAAAAAGGAGTTCTTCGCAGTCGATCTGATCTTTCTCTACGGTATGCGCACACCATCTCAACATTCAATAGGTATTCCTCCTAGCCCTAACCCTTATCTGTTTCTCAAAGGAATGATAGGATAGAAGCAAGTCTATTCTGCAGAGCCGAAACATTCCGTGTGAAACATTTTGGCACGCCCGGTGGGACCCATTTCGGGTTTCTGTTTCTCTTGCTTATTTTCATTTTAGGAAGCATACTTGCTGTTGCTGTTTTTGTTATATATTTAGTAAAGAATTTGTCTTGCTTTCCTAGTTTCGCATTAGTGAAAGTCATCTCATTTGCTTCATCGAATATCATTTTCGATTTGGGTTTAAAACACGTGCATTACATTCTTGCTTGTTGTTTTCAATTCTAGTGAACATAGACTAAGTAACAGGTCGTACACGTGGGGGTGATTTCCACGGTATTGACAGGAAATTAATCTTACTTTCACTGCACAACACATACCGAATCACTTCACAATTAACACAACAGACTCAAAACATCCCCCTTTTCTGCGGTATTCCTCTGCCCGATTGAGGTAACCTTATAAGCCAAAACAAACTTGACATTTCCCCTAAGTCTTTTGTTTAGGATTGACATCATTCCGCATCTAAAGGCATAAGCCCACAATAATTAAAATTAACCCTAGGGTTAGTCTCTGGATTTGCGTGTGCATCTTGTTTGTTTTCGATTCTTTTCTCATTATACACTGTCTTCTGTGATTACCTTAGAACAATTTGATAAATATACTGAGCGTTGTTAACAATCAAATCAGCAGCTTCTTATATTTTCTTATAGCAGATCTTCTTGCACCGACATCGGTTAATCGACCGACATCGGTTATCGACCGATATCGATTCTCGTCTTTTCAGCTTCTGACAAAACCAAGAACCTACCAATTTCACCCGATTTCACAGTCTGATCATTTTGCATTCGACAGATTGAAACCCTCTATGTGAACTCCTGTCCATGGTTGTTATCACTCGAAAGCAAGCCGCCGCCATGGTTTCACATGCTTGCTCTGTTCCTTTGCCTGAATCACCCCCTTCACATTCTGTGGGGAATCCTACGGATACCAGCGAGGTTCCTAAAATTCCTGTGGGAGATAAAGAATTTGCCAAATTTCTGATGCTAATCCTAGCACTGTACAATACTATTTGTCTCATGCCCTTGACCGTACACCCGACGGTCAACTCCTTGTTGGCATGCCTATCAGTATAGCTGCTCATTTAGCCCCTTCTCCGCCTGATAACTCCGCTTTGCCTTCCGCATCCTTAGTCCCGTCGTCTACCTCAGCAGCTTCAGGGGTCCATACGGCACAGATTGGCTTTCCTTTGGTTAATCTTGGGCCCAACATGTCATTACCACCGACTGCTCCTACCTCGTCTCTCTTGCAGACTGTTCCGTTCATGACTTGCTCTCTGCCACCTATCCACACGAGCTTTCCTTCTCAAGCTCCGCCCACCTTTTCATTTCCACACACATATCCGGTAACCTCAATAGCTTATATAGGACATCCTTATTCGGTTGCCTCAACACAGCCGTCCTCCATACCTTATCAACATTTAACCCCACCATTGTCTAGCGGTGGCCCTTGGCCCAATTTGCCTCCGTTTACCACAACCACACCATCATCTCATCCAACTACTGATTTAATTAAACAAATGATGGACAAAATGCAAAACCTGAGGCTTGCTTTGAAGTCGTAGCGCCTTGACATACGAGCAAGTTTTTCGGAGCCTCTCCACCCTTCGATCCCCCTTCATTCATATCCTCCTCAATGGGAATTACCAAAATTTACCCGTTTTAACAATGAAGGAGGACCTCAACAACACTTGCGATCATTTAGACATGCTTGCTATCGATTGCTCATGACGACGCTTTACTACTCCGCACCTTTCCCATGTCCTTATCGGACCCGCTTTGAAGTGGTACAGTGCTTTAACCCAAAGACTCAATCTTCTCTTTTAACTAAATAGCCCAATCTTTCTTGGATCATTTCTCCATTAACATTGCCAAGAAAGTATCTATCATGACCTTCTATGCCATCCGACAATTTGAAGACGAATCCATCACAAATTTCGTTGGACGATGGCGGGCCTTATCAAAAACTTACGTATGCCTTACCTCGGGCCGAACTTATCGAACTATTTACACGGACTGCACTAAGCACATCTCTCCTACCCTCCAAATTCAAACTTTCGTACATTTGACGAGGCCTTTACTATGGCTCGAAAATTAGAGATTCGAGCCTTAGAGGAAGAGAAATTTCAGTTGCACAGTAACAAAACCCCACTTTCCGAACCCAAGATTCCACCAACAAACTTAACACCACCAATCCTCACCCATCAACTACTTGAAATCAAAAGGGGCCGTGCACGCGATGGTCAAATCCCAACCACCGCCTAATACCCCGCCCAAAACCACCTATAAGTATAAAGCAGAGCCCATCAACTACACTCCCTTGGGAGAAACATATGGTGTGATATTGGAAAAATTGCTCAAAGCAGAGCCATTACCTTACCTCTTATTAAACCTCATTCCGGGTTTGATTCCACTCGTGCCATACCTTCTGTACAAAGAAAATGACTTCAGAATCTTCCACCGCGTGAAGGGACACGATCATGAGAACTGCAAGATGTTGAAAAACATAGTGCAGAAATGGTTGATTGAGGGATATAGCCCTTGATAATCCTAACGCCCCTGCTAACCGAAATTTGAAAATATTCAACAAACCATTCCCGAATCATTCTTCTAACAGTAATCTAAACCAAGATATCTTAGCCGAAGAGAGTGTTCATGAGATCCATGCAGTCTTCGATTCCCAGCCAAAGACCTCTATCGAACAAATTCTGAATCAAACCTCTTCACTAACGCAGGAAACCGAACCCCCTTCCTCACCATCAAGACAAACTGAAATCCTTGCTGTTCCTTTACCCATCAAGGAATTAACTACCTAGAGTTCCCTTCTCACAAATGAGCCTTCTTACACCATGTCCTTGCAAGACTGTGAGCGGATGTTATCTAATTTATCTATTTCCCAAACGTCTCCTTCTACCATTCTTGTTGTACAAGAGGAAGGCTCGCCACTTCTTTTGTCATCCTTAGACGAGAAACCTCTTGAACCGACATCACCACATTCTTTAAACATGACAGATCCTCTCAAACACGCCCTCCTACCTATTAGTCCTTCATCACCTAAATATTTTCAGCAACCGGTTGACCTCTTAATGCCCATTGATACAGTGCCTCATATACCCCTTGTATCACACCCACAGTGGACCGGAATCACAACCCACCTTTCTTCCATACAAAAGTTCCTATTCACACGTGAGGACTGTCATTCCACAGAAGATAGATAGGTTCTATGGGAACGTTTGAGTACGCCATATTCTACTCAAATGCAAATGACCGATCCTGATGCCTCTACCATATACCCGAAGTGTTTACAGAAGCTTAAAATGCCCATGTCCTCATCTTCACCCCCCTCATCTCTACCAAATACCTCATCCACTTCTATTAACTTAGCCAAATCTTCCCCTATGCTTGGGACCTTACCCATACCTAGTCTAACACACCCACCTAAGCGGCTTGATTTATCTAAAAATAAAGCCATCCATCCCATTAGGAGACAGAATCAATCTCCTCAACCTATGCCTCTATCACAATTAAAACCATCATCGTCACACCTACCTTCCATATTTGGACCCCATCCCTCTACCTTACATCAATATATCATACCTCCTGCGTTTTCTTTAAAGCGACCTACGCCTTCTGCACCCATACAGAAATCCAAGGGTATAAAGAACACCGTCACCCCGCGTATCCTATCCACCTATCAACCCTAAACAAATTCCATCATCAAAAGATTTGTTTTGGTCACTCCTATTTCCCGTGGTTGTTTTCTGATACCACATCATCTGTGGCCTCATCATCCAACATAGCTTCTACGTCAAAGAAACCACGGTTAGGTAAAACCCATTATCAAAACTCCTTGGCTAAACCACCCCCCATACAAACCAACCACACCACGTCATCACCAGAATCGACCCAGTCAATAGCCTCATTTTCCTTTGACTTTGACCCACTCAAAGGGTCTTACGCCAAAATCCTTGCTATGTTGGTGGAGAATGCGACTATTTCCCTACCCCCACTTAGACCTTATGATCCATCTAAATCTCGACCTATAGGTTACGATGAGTCTAAAATCTGCGCTTACCACCGCACACCAGGACATGACGTGGGGATGCAAAGCATTGAAAACCATACTTCGCTCAATCACCTCTCTCGGATAGAAAAGTTAAGAAAGACAACTTACGAAGAGAGAGACCTTTAGCTTCAATTCCCTCTCCTATACCACCTGTCCCCGCCTCACCAAGATCTTTCATTATTACAGCCCCACCTCTCGAAAACCATGACCTATCCCTACCGTCTTCCTCCTCTCGTGTTCACGAGATCAATATGATTAGTGTTGCCACTCGAGGGCAGAAAAACAATGGGAAAGTGAAAGAAAACACACCCGTGGCATCTCTTTCTCCGTCAACCATCCCGATTGCACCACCACCTAAAGTGGTTATTCGCGGACCCGCCTATCCCGTCTCTAATGGCATTTCCCACCGAACTATGATCAAACAGCTTCACCAATCACCCGTAAAAATGACATTGTATGATCTCATTCAGACTTCTGAATCTCATCGACAAGCTCTCGTTGAGATCCTTCAAGGGATAGAGGTTTTACCTAATGAAACCTTGCCTGTTACCTCTATTCTAACGCCCAATCATGTTGCTTCGCTCACCAAACAATCTATCTCCCCAACCACTTCGTCTCTCGTATAAAGCCATTCTTTGTCGGTTTCTCAAGATGAAATTATCGAATTTGGTGTCAAGATCCCGACCACCGCTCTTTTCATCTCGCCGCGTACGCCGGGATATTCGGTGCACGTCGTGTTATGATTGACGGGGGCGCTAGCCTAAACATCATCTCTTCAAAATCCTTCCAACAAATGAATATCCCTTCTAGTTGCATGTGTGCCAACCCCATCATGTTGTGATCATTCAATGATGCTATTACTTCTACTTTAGGCACCGTGATCCTTAACATTCGTGTAGGACCACGTACTTTACCCGAACTCTTCTATGTCCTTGAGGGAGAGTTCCAATACAATATGTTGTTAGGCCGCCCTTGGATCCGGCTATGGGATGCGTTCCTCCACCTTACATAGATGCATAAAATTTGAGTTTGAGGGAAGTCCTACACTCGTAAAATCTAATCCTCCCCTTGAAAACTTGCAATATGTTGTATCGCCCTAATGATGTACTTGTACCAGTCAAGACACCCGTTCATCCAACCCAGCCATCTACTTCCGACGCACCTACACCTTCAACCAATGAAACCGCTGTTACAAATATTACTTCCTTTCCCGCAGATAACATCCCAACCTCCGACCCCTTAGTAGATGTTTTTCAACGCCTTACGCTGTTGGGGGAGTACCGCTATATAACGTTAGTTATTTCCATACCCAGCAGAGTACGGACGATACATGCACATCCCACCTACGACCGTCGCGTGGGGGAGGTAATCTCTTACGGACCACCCCATTGCCGCACCAACCTAACGTATGGGGGTGTTGACGCATCCTCCATTACCCTTGAACCTCCTCTTGGTGTGGTTCCCTTCCAATCCGATTTTCAATACTTGACAAATCGTCGTTTCGCCCTCACCTTCTTGACTCGCTGTGCTTGGAAAGGCTTTGGTTTTGGTCTTTATGAACAAGGCCGACATACACTCATTCCCGTGACTACACGCAAACACAATGATCGCAGTGGTCTCGGTTTTCCTGAAACACCTACACAGAGACACCTCATGTCAGTTGTATCATGGAAGAAGACGACGTCACCCCTACCAAACCATCATCACCCACTTTGCCATCATCACCCACAGAGTCGATAGACCCTGAATCTATCCCTCCCAACTTTTTTTTTTTTTCTTTCATAAATGCTATCAAACTTAGTTTCTCATCGCCTTACTATCCGCAGCCCAATGGTCGAAAGCTAAATCTTCTAATAAAACCCTAACCAAAATCCTCATGAAAGTTGTCAATGAGTCCTAAGAAATTGGCACGATCACATTCCCTTTGCCCTTTGGGCTTATCGTACTAGCATTCGTGACTTCTCCACTAATGCCACACCATTTTCTTTGGTATATGGTACCGAGGTGTCTTGCCTCTCTAAGTACAAATACCCTCCTCGTGGATATCTCTTCAGATATTCTCACCAACGATGATTTCCGCCAAGAGCGGTTAGCCCAATTAGAGCTTCTTAACGAGCGTCATCTTACGGCTCTTGATCACCTTCAAATCTACCAAAAACGCATCAAGCGTGCTTATGATAAACGGCTTCATGAGCGTACTTTTAAGGTTGGCGATCTTGTCCTCAAAGAGAATCAACATGTAACCAAACTAGAAAAGAGTAAACGTGGAAAATTTTCTCCTAATTGGATTGGGCCTTACATTATCAAATCACACTTATGGATCGGCACTTATCATTTATCTTCGCTTAATGGTAAACTCCGAGCCTCGAGCCCCTTAATGCCTTGCATCTTCGACCATTCTACTGTTGAAATTAGTGTTATATCACTGCTTATCTACCTTACGCTCGTCCCTTGAGCTCATTTACCACCGCATACACTTTGTTTCTTACATCTCAAAATCCAATCAAGCTCACATGGTTTGATTATCACCTCCCCTTAAAAGATGCCTTCCCCTTTTTAGTCTAGTCCATGACTTCAAAGTATCAAAATGACACATTCTTAATTACACACTTATGGGATTTTCTTGAGTCAAACTTCTTACAAAAAAACTAGATGCTTCATGCCCAACGGACATCTAGACCTCTAACTTATACAATAGACTGCTCCCTTGAAGGACAGCTATATGCCAAACTATTGCTCTTATTATATATAGACTGCTCCCCCGAAGGACAGCTATACATAAACACTGCATCTGCTACTATAAATAGACTGCTCCCTTGAAGGACAGCTATACACAGTTAGCCTTTATTAGAAGCTTCTCGCATTGATCAGCTTCATGAAGACCTCAAGAACAACAAACTACGTATCCCATGTAGACTTCCCGCATCGATCAGTCTATATCCAGAAAAAAAAAAAAAGCAGTACTTCAAAGCACTTTTGAGTCATGGACTTGTCTATTTAGGTTTGGTTTTCTTTTGTCAGAATCATCATCTTATAATAAGTTCTCTGCACCCTCGCCCACATCAACCACCTCACCTCACCATTTGTCAAAACAACAAAACTCAAGGGACGTGATGTATATCCGATATATTGTGATTATACCACTCTTTTCACCTATCGACTTCTCGCCATGCAAGGGATTCAAGCTCATCCTACATTAATATGTGGTTTGTTTAGCTCTTCTCAATTACGGGACACTCTTTCCTCTTTTGCTCGGCTCTAGGATTGTGTGTTGACCTTAATCGAGACACGATTCCCTATTGCTTAAGTATGCTAACTTTCGCTTCACCCATACCTACACTAACAACATTACCCTACCAACACCAACAACATTACCCTACCAACATCAAATTTTTACCAACCAACAACATTGCCTAACCACAACCAAATTGCTCGAATTCACCTCTCCCCCGATCCTAAGGGAGAACTACATCGGTCCTCGAGGCCCTTCCTTCCTTTGTGCAATGGGCTATGTAGGCAGCACTTAAGGAGACATGGGGTCTCCCAAGGTTAGCTCGACCATCCCCTACCATACCCTATCATGTGTTATAAATATAAATATTTTTGTGTATTTCTATTTTGACAACGTTCCTCTTTATCCTTTTTCAAAACAAACAAAAACAACATCCAAAACACAACCATTCTTATTATTATCATCACTCAAAACCACATACATATTTAGTTTTATTTTAGATGTTAACCAAATACATCTTCTCTATCATCGACTCGCAGGTCGGCATCCTTATTTATTCTAATATTCCTATAAAATCCACTTAGACTCTTGCACCTCCTCCCAAATCAGGTGGTGATCATGATCGTCGATGCCTCTCAGCTGGCCTCTCCATCCTCAAAGGTGCCACTGCCATTGGTTCCTCCCATTGATCCGCCAACATCTCCTGTAACATACGAATACGTCCTCTCGCGTGGAGGAATCTTGCCTCCAGTCTCTCCACTCGTAACTGTGAAGCCTCTAACAATCCCATTGTCTCATTCACTCGTGTTTGAAGTCAAGCAGCCAAATCCTGCGCAGACGATCTCTCTCCGCTGTAATCACAGCTATGTCAGGGCACTCATGTGCACCTCGCAGCTCTGCTACCCACCATACTCTATAGGCCTCCGTCGTTCCCACATCCATAACCCTACGATCGGCTGCTATCTCTTCTCGGTCCTTCGGAGGTGTGGGTAGGGAGGTGAGAATGTTGCCTCGGCATCGATCCTCATGTATGGTCTATATGTCATAGGAATATCTGAACAAATCCAAATTGTCATCGCACGCGATCTAGAGGAATCCTCTCGTACTCACCCTACCATGCCCTACGATCCACCTCAATCACTCTACACCCCTCAACTCCTCGGCCTATGTTCTCTGTCACCATATAGTTCCCGTGACGGCCTCCAACAAATATCCACAACCGTCACCATCTCCCATACCGTCTATAATACTCGATGTCATCTATCACGGCACTCGATCTCACTTCTTGCTCGCCTGCAGACCCATCGTCTGAATCCCAACCTTTGCACTCTGTCTCTCCCGACTCAATGGGTTGGCCTATTGACGCACAAAAAAATATGCTCATAGGCCCAACAATGTAGTAAGTACAAACAATCCAAAGTGTCGCCCTGTGTTTTCGCTTGCATGCCCATAAACCCCTATATAACTCTGTCAGGATATGCGGGTGCCCATGCGAATGTCACGCTCATTTCTATCATTTCCCAAATCACACTCATCAATGCTTTGGGAAATATTCCACCTTCCGCCTCGGCAATGCATAATACCCCACCGCTATAATTAATAGCACGGCAACCTTGTTTCCTCGGGGTGTGTTGCATACATTGTACCATACGTAAATGATAAACCTTGCAGTGTCAAATCTCGTGCAAATGGCGTCCCCAAATCATTTGTTATTATCGCTGCCCGCCTGCGATGGGCAACACCTGATATCTTTTTTTCCTATCGTTGGGAGTCTCAAAATACTTAACACATCTTCCAAAGTCACCGCATCTCCCTGTTGGTAAATAGAAGGTATTCTTTTCTCGGATTCCATCTCTCAATCAACGCCAACATAGCATGGTTACGCGCGATTCTTGAATAATAGTGGATTCCACTTAACCCCAACCGATTTATCAATGCCCATTCAGTAAATTGGTGTTACATCCGCTCGGATTCGTGACAACAACACTTTGCACAAGATTATTCATCCTTAACCTTGTTTCTACCGCATACATCAAAACGACACATAATTATTCAAAAGAACAAATCTCTATGGGTTTTTTCTCAAAATCTGGAAACCCTTACAGTAACCGATAGCGGTTATGCATAACCGATACCGGTTTGCTAACCGATACCGGTTACTTATAAACGATACCGGTCACTGTCAAAATATACCTACCCTGCTTCAAACATACACCTTCGATATTTATGAAGCCCGTTTACTCCTATTTCTACCTAAAACGCATGTGCCCACCTGTTATCCCGCCCGTAGCACTCATACCATCCCCAACCCTTGCCTATCACCTTTTTTTCTAATCTTTACCCACTTACACTTCTTTCATACTATTTACAAACACATGCAAGAATCAAATTACAACCAAACAATTTACCTCTCCTGGATACGCTGACTTGGGGCGGAACATGTCTTCCCCTCGTCCCCTGCCTCGCTGGATGCTTCTCCTCGTTCAACCATGTTCACCACCCTCTTCAAATATAACTTGTCTTTCGCGCTTCGAATCTCAGCCCACGCTCACTTCACTGTCTCTTTCCTCCTTATCACTCAAATTCTTTTATGCAATTACTCAGCAGCTTGTCAAACAAAGTGTCGCATTCACATATTTAACGTGTTTCATGACTCAAAATAAGAATGCTAAAAATAAGAACTTAAGTCACAACCCAGTAGCTTCTATTTTTAGGAAAATCATTCTTGAATAGCCGATATCGGTTACATAATCGATACGGTCATATAGCTACCGACATCGGTTACATATAACCGAGATCACTCCACGCCAACCCGTTGTTTAAACCTAAGCCTTTTCTTCATTTTTTTGCAAATTTTTGTGGCGCCTGTCCTTTTTCTGCATGCACAACACCATTATCCATATTTTTTATTAAATCCACATCTCATTACAATTTCATCAATATCATCTATCTACATTACAAAAACAAACAAGCCATCAACAACCGATATTAAAAACCATCAATTTATACACCATTTGATCCAACTTAACAATGTACCTACATACATTCAATTTCACAAAACCAAAACATACAACATTTCATAATATAACATGTCAATTAAACTCATCATTTATATCTATATACATCCCATCAACAAAAGACATCAACATCATTAATATATAACACCATGTGAATCACACTCATCATATATCACATATCACAAACCATCGACAAAACATTTAACGCTTTTTACGCACGCATGTGGGTCAAAACGTTATATCTATATATATACAAAGTTTCAAAATACAATGTGCCCTCATGACGGGCCTCTCGTGCTCTCATAATACAACAAAGCCGGCATGCAGCCGTAATAACTATCAATAATCTCGACTTGGTTCGCAGGCCGGTATCAACTGCATAACCTATACTCGGCTCGCAGTCAGGCTGGTATATACAATAAATGAATGAATGAATGAATAAATACATCATATCTAGGCATGCAGGCCTCTCTCAACCATAGCCGGTTCCTTCACGGACCGGTGCCCATATCCAATGAACCAATACAAAATGTGCAGGGACCCTCGCCTCTCTCTCCACCCCTCTGCGCCCGTCTACTCTTTGGTCCTCTGTGCCGCCTCTCGCCTCCCGCCTCGTCACGGACCACTCCACCGGCCGTGGCTGCACTCTCCTCGAGATCTCTCGGCTCCGAGAGGTATCTTCTATGTGCCGCATATATGGTGATAATCAGCCCCGTGCACTATCAAGAACATCCCGATAGTACGGGCCTCCGCTCTAGCCTCCATATAATGATCTCGAGCCACCGTAGGTCTGGGCCGGGTCCCTCGACTCCTACTACCAATGCCCCCGTACTGCTGTCACCGGTGCCGCTGGTGGTGCTGTGGGTCAATGTTGGTACTGTGACCTACGGATGTGCCGGTGCCGCGCCGGGTCAAGCCACTCTTCACTGTGTCTGCTCATCGTGCTGCGCTGTGGCCGGTACTGTACTGCATTGGTGGTACTGGTACCTGTCTTCTGCTACACAGTACTCAGCTGGCTAGCTGCCCTCGTAAGACACCTATTCTTTTGCAGCCAGCAGAGCAAGCTTACCCTGTAATAAATGTACTCCCTCCGAGCTGGTCCCTCTCGCTCTAACAAATGCCGCTAAGTCCATGGCTTTGTGCGGGCTGTGCTATCCTCGCAGCTCTCTCTCCGGCCCACCAAACCAAAAATGCACTGTGCACCCAACATCATCTACAGTGTCATCGGCAGGCCTCTCAGCAACCCAATCTGGATCCACGGGCTGTGGGTGTGGCGGTGAGTGGGGCCTCTACATCATCCTCCGGTACCGAGGGAAGTGAGGGCTCATCCTGCTCATAGCCCCATCTGCTGCATTACCCTCTCAGAGGAGTATCCTCTCATACTCTCCCGGCCTCTGTCCCGCTATCCAGAATGTGTACTGGATCCACTGCAACTATCCTCGGGCTCCTCCGTGAGGGTGATGACCTCTATACGGTCTCCATACAATATCTCGCGCCGTATCAGCCCTCTAACAAATGCCAAATAAGTAATGTCTCACCCTGCAAAACCGCTCGTGGCTGACCCATGACCCCCAACCACCTCTGAAAGCCGTATCTATAGATGACCTGTGGCCCTGGCTTCTGAGGTAGCCCTACTGTCTAATGCATATGATATGCTCATATGCCCAACAATGTAGCAAAAAACGCCGAGCAGATCCCGAATCACCTCATCCGGTGATAGCCCCATAGCTCTTTGCAGACAACCGCACTGTATACTGGTGCCCAAGCATAATAGGTATGCTCCTCGACCATCTCATGTAAGACCCCCATAAGTGCCTGTGGAAAGCAGCCTCCCTCTGAGTCCGGGAGGGTGAAACAGGTGATCCCGATCATCATCAGCACGGCAAGCCGTGTCTCATGGCGGTGGGCACGGTACATATCCTCGTACGCGATGCTCACGCCTGTGATAGGTCAGATGGCATGGCCGCATCCCCAAAACTCAGTGGATGCTTTGTCCATGGCGTTCTGTGTCCACCTTAAAGACCGCTCTCCCTCAATCGGCAGTCGAAGGATGCGATACACATCCTCCAATGTGATAGTCATCTCCCCAGTCGGGAGATGGAACACATTGGTCACCGGATCCCATCTCTCGATGAGGGCGACCATCAAACTATGATCCTGCCGATCTCTCTCAGATGCACTGGACTCCGCCGAGTCCCACCTCGCGCATGATACCCCGGTGCAGCTGCGGAGACACGTGTGGCCGCATCTCGGCTCAACAGCTGGGGGCATCTCGTCCCCGCATCGTCACCGGGCAGACGTGCCTCGCAAAACCAACCCACTACATTAGCCCTACTCTTTATCACAACATCTACTTTACCTCTCTATATCCCCTTTCTTATCCACCTAACCACAACCCGACTCCATACCACACGTCTACGCCCATCTATCTTCCCCTAAAACTTCTACGCTATTTCCCCTCCCTCTTCACACCCAAACAAACAACCCACACCATACTCAAATGACCCAAACCATGCCCAAATACCTTAACCACATCTAAAAACTTAAAACAACAACACAACCCAAACAATACCACAACACCCCCACCCCAACACAAACCATACCCAAATCACCACCAAAACTCAAAAACAAAATCACAACCCACACCAACAAATTGACATAAACCTAAGTCAGGACCGCACCTATACTGAAACACCCAAACAATACCACAACACCCCCACCCCAACCCAAACCATACCCAAATCACCACCAAAAACTCAAAAACAACAACATAACCTAAACCAACAAAAATAGCTAAAAATCACTAAGGACCGGTACCGGTCACCCATAACCGACCGCGGTCCCCTTCCCACCGACGCCGGTCCATGACCGACCGACACCGGCCACCCACAACGCCCGCCTTTTCCAAAAAAATTAGCAACCGATGCCGGTCGCTTAGCGACCGACATCGGTCGCTGTAAATTTCCGGAGCCGAACCCGCGCGCCCCCCCCGACTACATTTTTTCCTATTTCGACCAATTTACCCACCCAAATACCCTAAAACCTACCCACCCTCATCCGTTGACCTATTTAACCCATCTACCCTCTCCTTTTTCAAAATCATTTCCATTTCTTAATTATTTTCTCCAAAATGTACTTTCTACCCAAAATCCCAAATATAGCATAATACAATAAAATGCACACAATGAGGGGTTTCGAATCTACATTCGTCGACGACACGCTGCCGTGGTGGGATGGGTGGTGGTGGTCCAGTGGTCCAACCTCTCCTACTCCTCCCGGTTGTGCCATAGCTCCACCTCTCCTCTCCGGGTCCTCCACCAATCAATCGCTGCCTCCTCCTCACACGGGCCCACTCACAACTCACTCCTCCACTCCAACAAGTGCCACCTCACCGATACAAATGCACTAATCTCAATAATCCACCTCGGACCACTCAAATTGGTTTTCAAATTGCAAGCTGTGACAATGACTCGGCCGTATTTTTTTTTTATAGGTTTTGACCTATAACCGATATTTCCGGTTATATTGTGCTTAAGAACCGATTATCGGTCCACCTAACCGATATCGGTCATAGACAATCGATATCGGTTTTATCTCACCTCTACCCCAATTTCGGACCTTATTTCCTAATAGCCCTTTCTACCAACATTGCCAATTTCCACCTTCGTTGACAACCCTTTGTTAACTCCATTTCGCCCGACCAAAGGCCGTCACTCTATCATTCGGCCGACCAAAGGCCGTCACCTATCATTTACCCCCGACCCAAGGCCGTAACCTATCATTTGGCCCGACCCAAGGCCATAACCTACCATTTGGCCCGACCCAAGGCCGAAACCAACCTATTCGGTCCGATCCAAGGCCGAAACCAACCTATTCGGTCCGACCCAAGGTCGCAACCAACCTATTTGGCCCGACTCAAGGCCGCAACCAACCTATTCGCCCGACTCAAGGCCGCAACCAACCTATTTGGTCCCACCTCGCGCATGATACCCCGGGAAGTCAGTGCCGTGGACACGTGTGGCCAGCATCCGGCTCAACAAAGGGGGGCATCCTCGTCCCGCATCGTCACCGGGCCGACGTGCCTGCAAAACCAACCCACTACATTAGCCCTACTCTTTATCACAACATCTACTTTACCTCTCTATATCCCCTTTCTTATCCACCGAACCACAACACGACTCCATACCACACGTCTACGCCCATCTATCTTCCCCTAAAACTTCTACGCTATTCCCCTCCCTCTTCACACCCAAACAACCAACCCACACCATACTCAAATGACCCAAACCATGCCCAAATACCTTAACCACATCTAAAAACTTAAAACAACAACACAACCCAAACAATACCACAACACCCCCACCCCAACCCAAACCATACCCAAATCACCACCAAAACTCAAAAACAAAATCACAACCCACACCAACAAATTGACATAAACCTAAGTCAGACCGCACCTATACTTTGAAACACCCAAACAATACCACAACACCCCCACCCCAACCCAAACCATACCCAAATCACCACCAAAACTCAAAAACAACAACATACCCTAAACCAACAAAAATAGCTAAAAATCACTAAGGACCGGTACCGGTCACCCATAACCGACCGCGGTCCCCTTCCCACCGACGCCGGTCCACGACCGACCGACACCGGCCACCCACAATGCCCGCCGCCTTTCAAAACAATAAGCAACCGATGCCGATCGCATGCAGCGACCGACATCATTGCCGTCAGAAATTTCCGAGCCGAACCCCACGCGCCCCGACTACATTTTTTTCCTATTTCTGCCAATTTACCCACCCAAATACCCTAAAAACCTACCCACCCTACCGCCTTGACCTATTTAACCCATCTACCCTCTCCCCTTTTTCAAAATCATTTCCATTTCTTAATTATTTTCTCAAAATGTACATTCCTACCCAAAATCCAAAATATAGCATAATACAATAAAATGCACACAATGAGGGGTTTCGAACCTACCGTTTACGACACGTCGTGCGGTGGTGGGATGGGTGGTGGTGGTCCAGTGGTCCAACCTCTCCTGCTCCTCCCGGGCCGTGCCATAGCTCCACCTCTCCTCTCGCTGGGTCCTCCACCAATCAATCGCTGCCTCCTCACTCACGCCCACTCACAACTCACTCCTCCACTCCAACAAGGTGCCACCTCACCGACAAATGCACTAATCTCAATAATCCACCTCGAGACCACTCAAATTGGTTTTCAAATTGTAATCGTGACAATGATCGCCGTATTTTTCTTTTTATAGGTTTTTGACCTATAACCGATATCTCAGGTTATATTGTGCCTAAGGAACCGTATTTGGTCCACCTAACCGATATCGGTCATGACAATCGATATCGGTTTTTATCTCACCTCTACCCCAATTTATTCGCCCTTATTTCCTAATAGCCCTTTCTACCAACATCACCAATTTCCACCTTCGTTGACAACCCTTTGTTAACTCCATTTGGCCCACCAAAGGCCGCACCTATCATTTGGCCCGACCAAAGGCCGTCGCCTATCATTTGGCTCCGACCCAAGGCCGTAACCTATCATTTGCCCGACCAAGGCCGTAACCTACCATTTGGCCCGACCCAAGGCCGAAACCAACCAATTCGGTCCGACCCAAGGCCGAAACCAACCTATTCGGCCCGACCCAAGGCCGCAACCAACCTATTCGCCCGACCCACGGCGCAACCAACCTATTCGGTCCGACCCAAGGCTGCAACTAACCTATTTGCCCGACCCACGGCCGCAACCAACCTATTTGCCCGACCCAAGGCCATAACCAACCTATTTGCCCGACCCAAGGCCGCAACCAACCTATTCATCGACCCAAGGCCATTTGAACCAACCTATTTGGCCCGACCCACGGCGCAACCAACCTATTTGGCCCTACCCAAGGCAGTAACCAACCTATTTAGCCCCACCCAAGGCCGTAACCAACCTATTTGGCCCGACCCAAGGTCAGAATCCTACCATTTGGCCCGATCCACGGCCGCAACCAACCCATTTGGCCCGACCCAAGGCCGCACCTAACCATTCGCGCCCGACCTACTTACCGCACAATTAAATACCATACCCACCATCAACGCTTTATTTTATCCATCCACCCAAGTAGCCTTTGTTCAATCCAGTATGCACGTGTTCGTGTTTTAGCATGATTATGGTCCTCGACTTGATCTGTCGACCAACTTTGCCTGACCTGAGACCGTGACGCTTATCTCAACCAAACCAACCATTCGCACCGCCGAACATGCCTAAATGTTCTGTATGCACTTACCTCGTTATATACCCCGGAGCTACTTCCTATGCCTTGATACCAGGATTATATCACCCTTGTTTGGATAAACTATCGACCTTTGCCCATGCATTGCTTGTTTGCTCTTCAAATCATATACCCTGGTCACACTACGCATTTCAACGTGCGTCTCGCTTCTTCGGACCTACCTCACCATTATCTCCACACCATTTACCCTTTATCAACCCTATCCCCGATTTCACGCTACCTCAATGCAGCGATAGATTTGAGGGATTACCTATACCCTTAACAGGGTAACCACTTCTTATTATTGTCCGTGCAGCTTTACAAAACAAACTACACGACAATAAGGGCTAATGTAGACACTCAAATTTGTGTCTTACGACCCTCGTGACCCGCATCGCATTTCGCAACCTAACCTCACCACCTAAACCTTACACAATTATTTATTAATTACCTTATAATTAATAAATCCACATCACCATACCTGCCACCTCATATCGCCACCTCATCATGACCTAGTCTTAACCCTAAACTAACTTAATTAGGACCTATAACTTGGTCCAATTCCACACCTATGACTAATTACTCCTCATCCGCACCTAAAACCAACTTCATAATGACTTGACCAAGCCCGCTACCAATCTCTAAGAAAAGGAGGGAAAGTCGCTATTTTACCAAAAATAGCCTCGCTTTGACTCGACCGATACCGGTTCTACTCGACCGCCGTCGGTTGCAGAATCGCCATCTGCCTCTGTAAATGACCACTTCCAACCAAAAACAAAGGATCGGAATTTCATTTTTGATCGGGAGAAGGAGAAACCATCGAGAGAATCCAGATTTTGCTTGGCCGAGCAGAGACAAGTGAAGAAACAAGAAGAGATTGCAGAGAAGGACATCAAGCCCAAGACTGCAACTGAATAACCAGAGCCCAGTAACACTCATCCGAGCATCAGAAGAGGAAACTGCATCCAACTTGGGTCCTGTCTTCATCATCACAGTCCTGAAACTTGCATCTGCATCAGGGGCAAGTAAGTAGTATGTTATATGTTTCTAAGCACCATTTTCTTGAGCCTGTTGATTAATAGTAATCATAAGTTTATTCCTAGATCTACTACCAGCCACTACTGCACTTAACCTTCACCCACACACCCTGATATTTCCCAGAAGGCCATTTTACCACACTCTGAGTCTTCCCTATCCTCCCATCATTCCCCTCAGCCATCCCCCAATCTCAATAACCCCACAATCACCTTGCAACCAATCTCTACCCAGAAGCACCTAGATTACTGACCCTACCGGTGTCGATTATCCTATACCGGCAGCGGTTCTCTAACCGTGGTCGGTTACCCAGTGATGCCGCCGGTCACTATGACTTATACCCCAAAACCCTTTTGCTCACCTATTTGCCACCTAACAACCCCAAATCCAGCCTGGTTTATCCCTATAACTCAACCTGAACGTATCAACGACCAGTAACCGAACAAACAACGTGACGCTTTATTATTGATAGTTTAGTTTCTATTGCTTTGTAACGAGATACCTAAATCGTGATTTTGCAATAGCTTTCTTTATTATCATTTGTGTTAAATTGTATTAAAAAGGAACTCACCACCTTCGAAAGGAAGTTTTTATATTTCCCCGGGCCTAAGGCATCCCTCATTTATTGTCTAACTCAAATCTAGTGGTCTTGTATTCTTACTTGCAGATAGTCCTTCCAAGACAAAAAGGAGTTCTTCGCATCGATCCGATCTTTCTCTCTACGGTGCGCGCACACCATCTCAACATTCAACAGTATTCCTCCTAGCCCTAACCCTTATCCTGCTTCTCAAAGGAATGATAGGATAGAAGCAAGTCTATTCTCACAGAGCCAAACATTCCGTGTGAAACAATTGTTGAGAAGCGGCGACGCCTGTGGAAGAACTATTCCAGTTAGGGTTTGGTTCTAGGGCATGGTGTAGGAGGGTTCCTTCGCAAGGTTGTGAATTAAGGTTGGATAAAGTGGTATAAAAGAGCAAGGAAAAGACACTTGAAGTGATAACCTCTAGTTAGGGTTTGGCTACTAGGTCATGGTGTAGGAGGGTTCCTTCAAGGTTGTGAATTAAGGTTGGATAAAGTGGTATAAAAGAGCAAGGAAAAGACACTTGAAGTGATAACCTACCTAGAAGGATGACACCAAATAAAACAACCATCTCACCTAAATAGTAAAAGGGAAAGGGCAAGGGGAAGAAAATAAATTCCATCGCAAGAACAAATGAAGAGTGGTACGTAGAGATACAATACCCAGATGGGGTATTGCTAGGAAAAGAATGGGAATCTCATTTGTGGAAGATGACTGTAAGTGACTATAATCACCACACCAGCATGACAGAAAAATAAATGGCTTTGGATTTGGTTCACCCAACAAACAAGAGGACACTAGAAGGCATGCCCATCTACAGTGATGAAGTAAAGGTTAAATTGGAGAAGGTAGGGTTACTACAACTTTATGAATTACCCTACTTTAAAAACCTAGAGTGCCTCTACCAATGGCTAATGGTGTGTGTTCATGAAGACCATTTTTATTTCACAGTTACAAGATGCGCATAACTCCCTAGTTAATTTCCAAGTTCATAGGCCTTATCTATGAAGGGGATAACATTGATGATGACCTAAGTGATAAGGAGGCCATCAAGGAAATAGTTGTTGCATATGACTATAAGAAAGGATCATGATACTTTGACATCGCAGAGATCCCTTACCCCGTGATGAGGATGGTTGTGTGCTTGGTAACCAAGATCAATGACCAAGAGAGATGGACTCAAGTGAACAAGGCATGGTTGAATGTATGCGGAAAATATCTGAGGGGACCATCTACAACTTGTCTACTTTCATCACGGATGAAATCATTAGCCAGTGTGTAAGAAGGCGAGAAGATACTATTTGGCAATGTCCTCCTCACAATTGTTTTCTCGAAATCAAAGTGCCCGATGGGCCAAAAAGGTTTGTTTGGGAGTACCTAGAAGAGGATCCCTCACCCATGAAGCGGTTTGTGAAATATACTTGCGAGACCATGACAGCCACTCACAAGGAATGCTTAGAAAAGTGGTACAAGTGCATGAGGGACGCATTCAGGGAAGAATGGAGGATTCTAGAGTAGTTACCCATGCTCGTGAAAGGAGAGGTAAAATTTGTAGTATATCAACACTTCTACATTGACAAATTTAGGTTGACAGATGAAAACATGGGCCCTTGGTGCAAGCTCCTTCTCTATTACCGTGGAATACTTCCAAGCCAGGGGTGAATAGGTTTAAAGATTCCAAGAGACTAAGGTTTGACCTTAGTGAGGTGGATCAAGACCATAGAGAGCTGCGCAGAAGTTAGTTTACCCCAAGAAGCATGCATATGTGGAGAGATATGTCTCCCACGAGATATAGATGATGAATCTAGTAACATTGCCAATCGCTGGAAGGGTTACAGAAAGGATATACCTTCACATAAAGACAAAATTTTAAAAGGGCGCATACTTGGAAAATTATGTATCCATCCCTAAAGACCCCTTAAGAAGAAATAATCCCACTCCAAAGAAGAGGGAAAGAGAATAGGTGCAGAAATCCCCAAGTGTTTAGGCTACACAAATGCGGTAAGCGCACTTGAGACAAGTGCTAAGCCCAAGACTTCCTATGCACAGAGAAAGAATTCCTCATTGAAATCAAATACTCTAGAGGAAGAAGCGTCGAGCACAAAGAACCCATCACCCAAGAGAGGTCACCAGAGGAGGAGGAGAAGGAAGTAGAATCTACCAAGAAGTAAAAGGTGATAGAAGAAAATGATTCAGAGGATACAGAGAGCTTGGAGGCCTATAGAGGTGAGAGAGATGATGATGATGAAGATGAACCAGGAGGCAAGGACCATCCTATCTATGAAGTACATGACTTGGAGGAGGAAGGAGAGGAAGAAGAAAATGAGTACATCTTTTTCAAGAGGAAGAATGACAAGGAAGAAGAAGATACTCAGGACAAGGGGGTAAGCGAGGAAGTTACAAAGAACAAAGGACCCCAAGCCTCACTAAGGAACATATAGATGAGGCTGCGGAGAAAGAAGTAGCAAAGATCATTGAAGACCTAGTAGAGCAAGAGATGGAATGTAGCGCAGACCTGGTGATGAAGGAAGCAAAGGAGGAAAGCATAGAAAATGAATATGGCAGCATGGGAGGGGATCCCGCTTTGCTTGTGAACTTTCCTAAGGTCACACACACTAGTAGAAAAATCACGAGGGCATCACAGTTCAAAGTATGGGCTATATTGATGATCCGAACAAGGTGTTGCATGCACACTTTCAAAGCACCATACCAACAGAGAAAATCTTGGCTATGGCATCATTTGATGAGGAAGGTGCATACCCTCGGATGAGGAAAATTATTTCTTGGGCATTTGAGTCCCACATCGATGAACTCGAATTTGAAGTAAGCCAAGAGGAAATAATGAAGGTACCGGAGTCAAAAGGTGACAACCCCTTGGTAAATGCTCATGGCTATCGACGAGAAAATATTCAAGGTGTTGAACAAGGTTTCAAATCAAAGTAGAGGCTAGACTCTTTGGGAGGAATGATAGGGTGAAGTTCCTACAGAGGTAGAAGTGGAGAAGAAGGAAGAGGAGCTAGAGTAAATAACCAAGGACCTAAATCTGGAAGAGTTAATCAGCGCGTAGATAAGGTGTGATTTGAAATAAAATAAGGAAAGGTTGTGCGAGGTATACAAGAAATTAGAGATGATCAAAAATTCCATTTTCTTGAAGCATCTAGATTTAACGCCACCAGTGTAGAAGTATGGAACCACCATGGAGTTTCTAGAGGACTTGACCCGCTTTCTCACGATGGAAAGATGACCACTATCCTTGGAGTCTGCAGAGGAGGCATCAACACAAATAAAAGGAGGACAAGATGAAGGTTTTGGAAATTATTTCCCAATACAAGAAAGTCATCACGATGTGAAAGATGTCACCCAATTCACTAAGGCCACTTATGACAATCGCACTGGCTTTGATAGAGATAGAGTGGCGAGCATTCTGGTCGCCACCTATGAAGAAGAGCTCAAGGATTTCCAGGAGAAGAACAAGGGGAATAGGGTGGGACGTGAAAAATTATAGCTAAGGTTGAGAAGAAATCAAAGGCTATTGAGACCTTATGGGGCTCAATCAAAAATTGGCTGAAAGAGTTATATCCCCAGATCACTCGAAGGATGGACACGCTCGAGGATTTGGGCAAACAGTTGGAGGGGATCATGGAAATGATGAATACCCAAGGAGAAGGGCTAATCTTTGAAGAGGTGAGCTCCCTAGTTGGTGAAATTTTTCAACAGGAACAAAGCGAGGTCAATACCTAGAATAATTTGTAGGCATACTTGACAAAATATTTCCCTCTCGTCTTGTAGAAATAATCATAGTTTCCCCATTATTTTATTCTTCCCCAAATTCTTCATTCCTTTATTCTTTTTCCAAACTATTCAAGGACATTTATTCTTTATTCTTTGAGAAGGTGTTCCTAAGGGTGGAGAATAGGCATAGTGTGGGGTGATGTTAGGACCCTAAAATATTGGCTAAGTATAAGAAGGCACATGGGTGCACAAGGCCTATTTGAAGAAGGGCATGTAAGGATAAAGCACGTAGGATAGGGTTTTAGGAGGGTTTTAATAGAATGAATGACACGCGTGCAAGGAAGAGAAAAGACCTTGGGACTTAGCCATATTTGGCATATTGAGAAGAACATAAGGAAAGCATGACCCGACTATGCATGCAAAGTGGATAAGGTGTCATCCTGGCAACTTGGTGCCCATGGAAGGAATATACCTTATGATAGAAGATTCTAGAAGGTCATCATGAAAAAGGATGGAGAGATAGTATTTGAAGAAGCATGCTCCCATGGATAACCACTTAGCACATGGAAAGTGATCTACAACTTTAGAAAGGCATGGCGGTGCTTGATAAGGCTATATATATTAGCACCCGGTAGAAGAAAAAGACACACATGGAGAGACCGAGAATCAAAGAGAGGAAAAGCCATGCAAGAATATTGTGAGATCTCCATAGGTTGGGTTTAGAGGATCTATAGGAGTATGTTGTATCAAGGGGATGGATTGAACATATTTTCATTGTACTATGAAGGGCCTAAGACCATTTCGATGCATTACATTGGTATGCACTATCATATGGATCTGTGATTGCCTCGCTTAATGTAATGTGGTTATCAACATGCTTAATGTGAATATATGTGTGCTTCCAATTCTACTTACATCTATATGGATCAGTTATATATATATATTTCATATGATTGGGTGTAGACCCATGTGCATATCTTTTTTATTATGATTCATATCTATATTATGTAATGCTTTTCTTATATGAATGAACACACTTTGGTCTAGAAGTCGTTATGAGCTCTAAGATGAATGTATGGTTCTTTTCCAATCTTTTCACTTAATTTTCTGTCATAAATAATGCATTTTCACACAACTCACATAAAGGAGAGACTTGATGCCCGTGCATGCCTCGGGTGAGCACCCAGATCCCACCGGGTGATAAGTCGGCGTGTATGGGATTTCCTTGTTCTTTGAGAGGGCATAAAAATGAATACAAGATGTTAGCACTTGTAGAGGTAGATATCTTCCCAAATTTACTTGGGCGCAATGGTGCTAAGAAAATAATTCTAATCTCCAATTCAATAAGGGATATATCAGCTTTGAGAACAAGGATGAAATAGTTAGTATCCCTTTGACGGATGGGAAGTTTGTGCTTTGTATGTTGATCCATTGAGTGAGGAAGACATGCATGGAATCTATATATGCACCATTCGGGACCTAGAGGTACTCAAGCCATCCAAGGAAGGGATTTTGTAGTGGGAAGATTAACAAATGGGCTAGGTATACTACAAGTGTTGCTTGTGATAACTGGGCACATGGTACTTATGAGATGGTTGGGCATGAGGTAAGGAGTGCTCTTGCAAGGAAGAGAACTATTTTCTGCATTAGGTGCATAAGTCACAACTTTTTACCTTAGTACACTAGAGAAGGGGATCCTAAAACATTCCCCGCTCACCATAGAGGAATAGTGGAAAATTTAGGAAGAACGAAGAAATATGTTAGTATACATACTTTGCAGATGTAAGCATGGGGGTGGGTGGTTCATAGGGACATTCTAATGGAATGGAGAGAAATCTATATTTCTTTGACCACTCAATTTTCACAAAGTAATGTACCAAATAAAATCATCACTTATCATGGTAATGCACATGTTCGCACCATATTCATCGGTTTGAGAGACTCGATATAAAGGCATGAAGCTTTACCACCTTCACTATGGGTGCATAAGTTCTATTACACATTGTGTGGTTCTCGCACATGCTTGGTATGTATATGCGTAACTCCATAAATAGAATGGGAATTAGTTGTATTTGATTACAGGAATGACTTAGACATTTGATTAATTTTCTACAAAGCCTCCAATGGAAGAAGCATTGAGGGTTATAAAGTGCATAACTATGGGAGATGGTGTAAAGACAGAAGAACTCATTCAGGATTTATTTGGTGAGACAAACTCAAAAGTGCATTTTGATGAGATAGAGGAGACTGATACTGTATTACTTCAACTGTGATTTCCTTGAGAAAGAAAAGGACAAGCTTTTTTATCTCGTAGGTGATGAGGAAGTGGAAGATCTGGATATAGATCATTCATCAGGGACGCGCGAGGTTTTGGATAGTGAAGATAAGACTACGCGTGCGTACCATGAACCTATGAAGACAAAGAAAGTAAATATTGGCATGGATGTTGAACCAAAGGAGGCCATAATAGGGGATTATTGGTCTAACTGTGAAGTGGCAAAGATCATTGAGTTACTACGATATTTTCAAGACTTATTCCCAAGAGGATACCATGAGTTACAAGGCATGCATGAATCCTTAGGAGAAATGAAGATCAATATTAAAGAAGGTGTGCACCCCATCAAGAAGAGACCCTATAGAATGAATCCTAACCTGTGGGTAAATTTAAGGAAGAAATTGACAAGATATTGAAGTGTGGCATCATCAAGCCTTTACAGGAATTGGAATGGGTTAGTCCCATGGTTATCAGTATAAAGAAATATGGAAGGATTAGAACTTGTGTGGATTATAGAGAGTTGAATGTTGCATGTGTCATTGATCATTTTCCTACACCCTTCACAGAAGAAATATAAGAGGAATTCGCAAGGAGTGAGATCTATTATTTAATGATGGATTCTCTGGGTATCATCAAGTTCGGATTGCATAGGAAGATCAAGAAAAAAATTCACCACCGAATGGGGATTTTTTTGCGCATATACTATGAAATCCTTTGTTTAAAAAATGCACTGTTGTATTTTTATGCATAGTTGTTCAAGCATTCTAGGATTTTATTCATATTTTCTTGCAGGTTTACTTGGACGACTAGACGGTGTATGGACTTGTTAAGGATCATTGTGAAAATTTTCCCCTAATGTTTGAACGATGTTGGAAGCCATGCATCTCTTTGAATATCAAGAATTATGTGTTTGTTACACCCTTTACAACCTTGTTAGGGCATATCATCTGTAAGGAGGGTTTGTTGGTGGATCCAGCTAAGGTTGCAGATAGCTATTGTGGACCGGTGGAGCCTACCAGGTGAGCGAGGTACATAGAGTTTTTGGTCACACATGATATTATACAAATTTTATTAAAGGATATGCTAAGATTTTCGCACCATTATAAGAGTTACTCAAAGGAAAAGGGATATTTTATTGGGGAGAACCGTAGTAGCGTGTATTTAAGGCACTAAAAGAAAGACTTACTACAATGCCTATTCTACACTTTCCCTCATGGGATCAACTATTTCATGTGCATGTGGATTCCTCTAGCTCACCATTAGCGTGGTGTTAGGTCAACCCCGAGAAGGTATTGTAGATCATCCTATCTATTTTCTAGTAGAAACTTGACTTTTGAGCAAAACTATACAACAACAAAGCGTGAAGCCTTGTCGATGATTTACACGCTACATAAATTCGATAATATTTGTTAGCAACACCTTTTGTGTTTTATAATAATTATATGGCATTAAAATACTTAGTAAACAATCCCGCCTCTACATGGGCATATATGTCGTTGGTGCTCTTATTCTAGGAATTTGACTTCACAAATAGTAAAACCAGTAAAAGTAATTATGACCTTGATCATTTATCAAGGATTCAATCGAGAGAGGATGAGAAGACAATTGAAGATACCATGCCGGATGCACAAACAGTATAAATTACAACGCACACCTTTAGAGTTATTGTATATTTTTCTATTTCTATGTACAGGGCACTGGCACTTAAGGTATGAAAGACTTGGAAAAGAAACATCTTATAATTTGTGCAGCACCCTTTATGTTGATCAGTGGTGATTTATACAAATTAGGCAGAGATGAAGTACTACGTAGGTGTGTACTGGATCATGAGCGCACATATATTATGGAAGAGGCTCATGGTGGTATTGTAGGTGGGCACTATGTAGGTGATGCCACTGCACGTAATATTCTATTCACTAGATTATAGTGGGAGACCTTGTATAAATATTGTAAAGCATATTATAAGTCATGTGATCACTTTTAGCACCTTGGAAAACTAGGGAAACAAGATGAGATGTCATTAAGGCATATTATTAGTCCAGAGCCATTTGATAAATGGGCTATCGAATTTGTGGGTCCTATTTCACCACCACACATAGAACTAGATCACGCTACATAATTACTTGCATGCATTATATTACAAGGTGGGAAGAAGTATCTCTTACCAAGGACTATAAAAAACTAAGAGCTAGGTTTCTATGGGAAAATGTTCTTATAAGGTATGGATGCCCATTAAGTTTAATAAGTGATAGGGGTGCACATTTCTTGAATGAGACAATTAGGATATTGTTAGATGAATGTATGATTACAAGATAACACCCTATCATCCTCAGGAAAATGGAACTACCGAGGCCTTCAACAAAATTTTGAGCTAGACCTTGACAAAGATGTGTGATAACTAAGGCAAGATTTGGATGATAAATTTTTCATAGTCTATGGGTGTATATAACAACATACAAGTGGTTGAACAAAACCGCACCTTTTCATTGGTGTTTGGCATAGAAGTAATTCTTCCTATGGAATTCATGTTACCTTCTTTGTGTATTGTGTGTGCTAGATTTCCACCGATGAACAAGCATTGGAAGAAAGGATTGATATATTGATTAAATTGATGAGAGGTGAGCCATAGAATGTTGGTGTCAAAAGAATGAAAAATCTAGGTAGAAAGCATGGAATGAAAGGAACATCATGGATAAGAAAGAGGTTAGATAGATGTTGATCCTTTGTGATTCAAAATTTTTGTGCCATCCAAGAAAGCTTAAAGTTCAAGTGTTGGGATCATATCTTATCACTCACATTCTTGAATCAAGTGCATGTCGCTTAGTAACGCTTGATGTAGTAAGGATGAATCCCTTTTATAAATAATTCTTCTTGGTGTTTTTAATAAGGAAATATTTCCATTTAGCATAGGTTTCCCTTTATGCATTTTATTTAATGTATTTCCTTCATCGTTGTTATAAGCTTTGTCAATTTAGTTTGGTGTTTTGTGTAATAAGAACATTTGCGCACTTTGGAAGCTAATTACAATTTTTAGTATTTTTATGCACAAAGGACTACACATACCATTTGTGTGGCATGGTTGTTACTTGTTATTCATAATTGGGTACATTTGAGAACAAGTTGTTACATGTGCTGAAATAAGAAGGAGATTGCTTCCACAAGGTGACCATAGATGGATTTAAATGAAGAAAGAGTATAATGCAAGGTAAGTAGGGGTTGTGAAGACTACAAGTGGAAGGCATAGTAATGAGGTACTCAAGCACATGGAAGTGCGCTAAAGATAAGTCTGTAGCTAGAAGGGATGAGGGTGCGCTATAAGTTTATAGTTTGGGCGCAAGATGTACCACGTGGAAATTATGAAATTGGTCAATGATTGAGAGAATTATTGGTAGGTGAAGGATCAATAAATGCACTCAAAATTTGAAAATATATATAAGGATGGGATGCGAGTTCATTCTTACCATTGTAATTCTAAGAATTTTAAAATTGCTAAGTGTAAATGAGCTAAGTGAATCATGTTGAGGTGTGAAGAGTGTGAAACCAAATGTGGAGAGAATATTTGTGCACAGTGGAGAAGCTCAGCACCCCCATTAGTGAAGGGTTTGAGTTAGGAAGACGTATTAGGAAAGAGCTAGGGCACGCATTTCCGTTAGGGCATGAAGATTTGAGCTACGCTTTTGACTTACTCGTGACAGAGGATAGCAAAGAGATATTTTCAAATAGTGCCAAAGAAAGCACTGTAGCATTCAAAAATGGAAGAAGAAGGTCAAAAATGGAACAAAAATGGAATTCCCACATCCGTAAGTGTAAGATCAATGATTACAACCATCGCACATCGATAACAAGAAGGAGCTAGATGCGTTGTTGAGCATGAAGACAAATAAGTGCACAACCAAAGACATGCCATTGTATGATGACGCTTGGGGAGAATTTGTTAAAATAGATCAGATTTTACCAAATTGTATGAGTTTTCATACTTCAGAAATATGAACCATTGTACCAGTGGTTAATGACCGAGTCCATAACAACTTTTTCTACTTCATCGGATGGACGGTTAGAATCATAACCATCTTGATTGTAACATTGAAAGGATTGAAAAGTATGGGAGTAGATATAGATAGTTATCTAACCGATAAGGCCACAATCTTGGAGACAAGGAAGGAGCTAGGATATACCAAGGGTCCACGCGACATGGAAATTGATAAATTGAAGAAGTGCCGAGTGGTACATGTAGCTTCCCATCTGGTAACAAAGTTGAATGACCAAGAGTGGTGGTCACAGTGAATACAATGTGGCTACACATTACAAGGAAAATGTCCCAAGGATTTATTTACAACATCGCGGGTTACATAGCAGAGATAATCAATGAAGAAGCATGCATAGGTGACATAATTATTTTTGGTGCTATTTTATTATCTTTGGTGTTTATGGATATTGGAGTTCCCGATGGGCTAGAGATTAAGATATGGGAGTATCCCATGGAGAACAAGTCACTAGCAGAAAGATTCTATAAATACTTATGTGAAGGGACCATTGGTGGACCATTTAAACAGAGAGTGGAGATGTGGTATGACAGACTCCACATGAAATTTGAAGAGAAGCGGCACGTACCTAAGGAGTTACCTTTAGTGGTGGGTAAGGTAGTCCAGCTTTTGGTCTACAAACATTTTCAGCATCGCGCAATTTGTGATGAAGGATGGAACTTGGAGCCCTTGGTGCAAACTATCATATCCCTTCATAAAGCACACTACTTCTAGGAATTAGTTCACCGTTTCAAATATTCATGCCACCTAAACTTCATTGCAGATAAGGTGGATTGTGATTACAACACTCTGAGAAAAACATATGCATATCCCAGATGGGCTACCTACATTGAAAGGATTATCTCGGATGTTATAAGCATGAATCCTGTAAGCTTGGTAGTTGGATACATTAGAGAAAAACTTATGTATATTCAATTCAAGCCCAAGATGGAGAGAAATAAATATGTGGAGAATGAGATCACGATCTCAAGGCCACCTAAGGGTAAGCATATACTAGAGAATATGCTATCCCCTAAGCCAACATAAATGATAATAGTGGATGAGGAAGAAGAGCATGAAGATAGTGGTGGCTTAGAGCATAGAGGTGAAGGAAACCCAATGATAGAATGGAGGTTGAGTGTGCAAGTACCCCACCGCAAGCACAAGGAGAAGAAGAATAAGATGACTTAGGGATAAAGCAAAGATCAGGGAGAACGTAGTTTTAAGAGGGTATTCAAGAGGACAAGGACCTAAGGCACTTTGGAACTCCATGGCAAGTAAGAATATCCACTTGACTCTCTCCTCGTAAAGATACACGAGAGAAGACAAGGAGAAAGTTGAAACTGAATGAAGAAGTGGAAGAGCATTCAGAGAGCATGCCTAACACCCTAGTACAACTAGAGGATGTGGAAGAGCCAAAGGACGAAGAAAATAAGGATGGAGAAGGAGGAGTAAAAGAGGTAGAAGGGGCGAATAAGAAACCACTTAGGACATAGCAAAAGAAGCTCCAAATCTTGGTGCTCAAGTTCCTAATGGGCCAAGATTGAAAAGAAAAAGTGGGGAGTATATTGCACCTACCATGGGCTAAGCTAAGGACATGAGAAAAATTATCCATGCCCATTTATAAAGCACAGTGGGCCTTAAGGAATTGTATGGATGGGAGATGATGGATGAGGACATGGCCACCATGTGCAAAAGAAAACAAATATCTTGGTCAATGCAGACACATATGAATGAGAAATATTTCGACGTATGTGAAGAGTCTTGCATGTCACGAAGATTGAATAAGGAACCTCGGACCAAACACATAATGGTAAAGCCTATTGTTATGTCGATGAACAAGTAAGTAATTCCTTGGTGAAGGTATCTACAGAGGTGGCAAGGAGGAATGTGGATAAAGCTACAACTATTAGGGCACTAAAAGAATAAATCAAGGCCAAAGATGTAGAGATAGTGTGCCTACAATAAGAGAAGGACTTAGAGCAGAAGAAGAACAATGCTTTCATCACCATGGTAGAGGAAATTGGAGACCATGTCCTGAAAGCAAGACCACATTTGGAGTCCAAGGTACCTAAAAGGTTTCCTTTGGTGATGCACTACGTACATACCTTGGCCGACTTAGTGCTTGAGGATGGACCCATTAGAATTCCAGCACCCAAAGATCCAACGCAGAAGCAGAGAGAGTAATAGCTTTAGTGGTAAGAAATATTTCATCTTATGAGGGACTTTTGCAAACCTTGCAAGAAGAACTGAAGAAAGAAGACCAAGCATTGAATATTTGTGCAGCTCTAGAAGTAGTTATATGAACTAGAACCATGGTGGAAGACAATGAAGTCCTGAAATCCATGAATAATGATATATTGGGCTGCATAGAACGGTTAGTGCTAGTGAATAAGAAGCACTAATCCCTTACAGATGCGCAAGAACCGCATAAGGAGAGATTTGATGAGCTAGGGAAACTTATAACACAAAACATGGGCCTGTTGCTGGAGGGAAGAATGACTGAAATGTCCAGCATTGTGATGGTCCTAGAGAATGAGAAGGAAGGAATAACACAATATGAGTTAGATTTAATTATATCGTATATTCCGAGAGAAGGTGGAGGCAATGCTCAATGATTGGAAAATTTTAGAGGCTGAAATAAAGGAGGAATATCTAGAATTGATTCTTCCTGTAGAGGAAGAAGGCGTTGTTGAGTAAATAATTATTTTGTATAGAAAATTCTTTACATTCTTCCATTCATATTCTTTCTTATTCTTTGAACATTCAAAGACAACCATTTTTGGGGCAGCAATGTAGTTTTTCGTGGGGTAATCTTGAGCAAACAATGTATAACACTTAGCAGAGGGAATACGAAGTTTCGTGTGGAAGAACAAAGAGAATTTAAAGGCACGAAAGGATCAAGAAGGAATCATGCACCAATGAAAGATATAGATTCAGGACTTAGCCATTTTCATGATTGTGGGCTATTTTTGGAGATAATGTGTAGAGCACACAAACTGGATAAAAAATTTGCGCGTCACGCATGAACTATTTTTCGAGTAACGCCTACGAAGTGATTTTTATGGGAGAAAGCTAATAATAATAGAATTACTACTTCTAGTTAACTATGAGAGGTCTATTGTTATCATACTTGCATGAGAGCCTATTATTGTAAAGGCGCATGGCTATTCTAAACATGCAACCTATTTTAGGATTAGATAAGCAAGTGAAGGGAAAGTCCCCATCCATATAAATATAGTGTGGGTTGTGTAGGAAATTTATAGTGAAGTAGTGAGTATGAGTGTGAGATAAATGTATGCGAGAGTTATGTTGTCATATATATCATGCGCATGAGCGTATAATACTGTATTGTAAGAAGCTTATGTGTATTCTTGTGTTTTAATATAATGGAGGGTATTGAATGAATCAATATATTAACCATGATTATAGTTTTTAATGCATGAATTATTTTATCATGTTTATCATTTTACTCATGGTTATTTAAAGATCTAGATCTAGAATAAGCTCTATGGAATATCTGTGTCATTGTGTATCTACATGCATTAAATCTTCATCATGATCTCGTCTGCACGAGTAACTCTAAGGAGGGGTCCAGTACACTGCGCGCTTTAGGTGAGCACTCGGCCTAGGCCGAGTGATGTGCCAACATTCCCGGTTATTCTTGGTGAATTCTAGGTCGCATCACCAAAGAAACTACTTATACCAAAGTAAATAAGAAGGTTATTTTAACCATTGTACTATGACAAAGATTTTGGAATCGGAGGGAAAAGTAGGTATCCGAGATGCAAGACAGGAGCCATGGTATCTCGTAAAATCGTTAGTGGAACGTGGAGTGGTTTGAAGTTCATAGCGAGTCAAAGGTAGTCAAAAGTATGTTGACATGATGTTTATACTTTTGAAGTATTTCATTACAATACTCGATATACCATTGACTTGGTTTATGACCAATTAGGGAATCACCAAAGATATTAATTGATTTAATATATAAGGTGATGGAGGCTTAAAGACCTAATATGAGTGCTTCATATTCGAAATATTATTAGTGCAATCAAAATCTAGTTTGAATGATAATGGCATGGGTTAAATGTCAAGAGTAATGAGGATAACACCCACACCACCCCCACATTGACATTGTAACCATAAAAGAATAAGTTCATCCGTAAATGGTATCATCCAAAGAGAGGGTAGCAATGGATTCATCCAGAAAATCAAAGTTAGAGGATTGATTTCTGGAGAGAGGTGCATCTCTGCAAGCTAGTCAGCGATGGTTTTACCTTTGATATATTTTTGATGAATGTGTTGGTGCTCGTTTTGACCTCTCACCATTTTACACTAATTTTACTTTGATTTGCATGTTATGAAATGTTTTATTTCTTGGTGTGGATTATTTGAAATATTTTACCTCCATTTGAATGCATTTATTTGTTTGCAGAATCCATTGTCATGTCCCTCCTTGAAGAATTCTATGAGTTTGCCCTATTTTTTCCCTAATTTCTTCAAAATCCATGGGATTTTCCATTTTTCCTATTTTTCCTTGACCATGGAAGCTCGAGAATGATCAATTTATGCCTTTGAAAATCCAAATCCATGGTCAAAAGATGCTCAGAACCATGATCCACTTGGTTTTGTTTCAAAAAAATTCATCCTGAGCGAAAAATCGAGTTCTGGGCATGAATGGTGAATTTATGTGTTTTTGATAGTTTGACGAGTCTTTTCCCATTAAATTTATTCCTCAGTGTTTAGTGGTCACGTGGCTTCCTTTGGTTGGTCAAGGGATGACAGGTGAATGCTTTAACTTATAGATTTTTGTTTTCTTGGCAAAACGCAAATTTGGTCCCGTAGCCTCCTCAAATCTGATTGGTTCTTTTGGTGCTTACGTGGATTCTTCCAATTGGATGGGAGTGGTGCATTTGTTTTTGAACTTGTTATTTTTGGCTACTTTGGCAAAAAGTTTGAACTTGCCCCTGCAGCCCCCGCCAGTGATTTGATTAAAGGAAAAGTTCAAGTGGCAGGGAAAAATTCTTACCTTGATCCCGAAGAAGGACACTTAACAAAGTTAAAGGTGGAGATACGGGCCTTCAGTGGAAAGTTGGATGTTTTTCCATTTTGACAGAATGGAGTAAAATTATAAAATGGAAGTGCACCCTACCAAATCATGTTTGAACCCTTAAGGTTTTTTGAAGATGCACCAGAGGACACTTGGAGGCCTCCGCTCACTTTGCTTTTTCTTGGACTTTTCAACGGCCAAAGGAGATTTCCTCGGATCCCGACAATTGGCACCTTCTCGCTGAGCTTCAAACCTTCAAAAAAAAATTCAGGGCTGGAACACGTGGTGAGCCCACGCTCGTTGAGTCTTAAACTTGGGCACCATTTTGAAGAAGCACTAGGAGGACACTTGGAGGCCTCTGCTCACCGTTGTGCACTTTGTTTAGACTTTTCAATGACCAAGAGGAGATGGCCTTGAACCCTAAAACTTGGCACCTTCACTAAGCTTCGAACCTTTAAACAAATTTTTCCATTCCAAGACATGTGGTGAGCCCGCGCTCATTCAATGTCTCAACTTTAGGACCATCTCAAGATGCGCCATTATGACACGTGGGAGTTTGAAAAATCAAAAGGGGTAGGGAAGTAGACCATCGAGGGAAATTTAGAAAATTTTCCTCTTATTCTCAAAAAGGGTTAAGATATCAAAATGGCCTACAAGCCCGACAAAGGATCACCAAAGTTTTTTTCAAGTCAAAAGGGTGGGGGTAGACCATTGAGGACAACTTAGAATTTTTTTCCTCTTAGCATCAAAAGGATTAAAACATCAAAAATGGACCACAAGCCCTGATAGAGGAAGGGTCAAAGCTTGCTCCATTCAATGGTGGAGGTGTGGACTCTCGAGGAAATTTGGAAATTTGTCCTTTTGGGGAAAAAGGAGCTAAAAGCTTAAAAAGGAAGTGTGGTTCCACCGGGACGCACATCGTGGGCATTTCTCAAGGGCGGAGGCTACATGGGGAAAACTTGGAAATTTGTGCTTTTCCAAAAAGAGCTGAAATGGAAGAATTTGGCCATGGTTCCTTTGGGAACCACCTATGGAAACATGTTAGGCTCATTTCTCAAAGGCAGAGGTGCGGAATAAAATGTGAAAAAAATTCATTTCTTCAAAAGTTTGTGAAAAGTCGGAGGAAGCCCCGGGCCCATTTTAAGTTGAATCTCCCACGTGGATGAACCAAATTCAAAGTGAAGATCAATGGAAGCTGTGTGTCTAAATCTGATTTTCCCCCCATCTTTGCTAAAATCTCCTAGAAGTGCGAGTCTTCATGATTTCTTGGTATTTTCTACACGCCAAACAGAGAGGCGAGTTAAATTTAATATCTTAGTTTTTTGGGGAATATTAGGAGGCATCTTTTTCCATTAAAATGGTCTGACTATCAAGCTCGATCAAATTTTCCATTGTTCTTCACCTGAGCATGCAAGGAGCTAGATTTGATAGATTATGGGAGAAAGTGGTTGGAAAATGGAAGGAAGATGACCTACCATAAGGAGTTAAATGCGGAGATTTTCAAAGAGCTCGCCCCGAGCTCATGAAAACTTTTGCAGATCTCGATTCTCGGGAATCGTGATCATGATCATGGCAAGCATTGGTGCACTCAATGTTTGGATTTTTGGGGAAAAGAGGCTCTATTGTAAATGTTATAAATGGCACAAATTTTTCATGTAAATGGTTGGAGTGTTAGGGGTCGACTGATTTTTCTAATAGAAAGCTTGATAGAGCCCATCCTTTTTGAGAAGTTGTTTGAGAAGCTTGTATATCTCTTTTATATCAAATCTGATCGTGTCAAGGTGGTTACGAGTGTACAGCCATTGACAAGCTTTGAGATTTTTCTAGAAAATTTTCCCTGCTGATAAATTTGGTTAGATTCGAGTTATTCTGTGTTGTCTTGAGAAAAATGTGTATGTTTTATCTCTGAATGTATGCAAGTAGTTTTTCTTGTTTCTGTTGCAATCTTGTATTAAAATCTAATTCAATCACATAGGTCTCAATCCTTGTGACATTTTAGTGGCATCTACAATTTCATTTCTCAGGAGAGTGTTCATCTGGAAGTGAAATGAAGGTTTTAAAATCAATTTTCTTTCATTTGTTTGACAGAGATTGTCTGTAATCCTTTGGGTGTACCTTAGGCGTGATTTGGCTTAGATCTTGATGCTTTGTTGGGTTCTCTAACTCAAGCCTTCATGTTAGAATCTTGTAGGTTGTGTGAAAAAGTGCTAATCTTGGCCTCCATTGAAGCACATATTCTCAGTTGAACAAACATTTTAGCTATTCTATGGTATTTTGTTGGTCTAACCTTCCATTTTGTAAGATTTCTCAAGAACCTGCGAATCAAGTTCATCCTGCCTCACCTCCCACCAAAACATTTATTTAAAAAAACCAATCCTACCTATACTACCCCTATTTTTCATGTGTGTATGCAAATGCATAATCTCTGTTACCAAAACATGCATAAACAATCAGGATTTCAAATGTTTTTAGTAGCCTGAACCTTTCCTAGAGAATATCTCCACTATCTGAGTGAGTGACAACTTGAGAGTTAGATTTTTTTGCATTGATCATATTTTTCCATGATCTCCTTAATAACTTCGTTAGGAAGGATATATCCATCTCCTCCACTAACAACATGCTACAAAAGGGTCCTCTCACCCCGGTTGAAAATCCAAAACCATAAAGTAGTGAAGATAGATCAAATCCTCTTGAGGGTGCTATCCATTTCTCCACATCTGAGTGACAAAAGGCCAGTTAGATCCTATCCCTAGCTACAAAATGACTCATTTCGATCTATTATGTCCCTAATATTCCTATCAATACTTGTGATGCTGCTCAAGATTTGAGGGAGAATAAATTTGGGTACTAACACCCGAGTGGTGCCATTGCTTGGGATTATTTTGAATTACTAGGAACTAGTTTCCATCGCCAAGACTAATGTGTTAACTTAGTGCCGAGTTCATATCTATTCGGCCCGTCAACAATGCTTGTGCATCAAGCTTTCCAGTACATTGTGATTACAGATTCATAGTTATACCCGGTAAGAATTTCTTGTATGCTCTAAGTGTCGAAATCTTGTTTCAATATCATCCTGTGTTCGGGCCTGTAAGAAGTTTCAAGTTACAAGTGTTGTATGCAAATTTTCCAGTCTCTACAATTTTTGCACTAGTATTCACTGATAAATTTTGGTAAAGGAAGGTCAGATCTTTCATTTCCAGTTTCTAGTGCTAACAGACATTTGACAGATCATATTTTAGTGCATTTACACAACTAAGGTGGAAATCCTTAGTGGCGACTCCTGTTGATTTGGTTTTGATAAGGACCAGTGTCTCAAAACTCTGTCAAAGTAAGATTTGTTACTAATATTTGTAAAGCTAGAAGGAATAAGATATTTCTTTGCTAGGGATCCTACTAGGACATTGTTTCCAGAGTTAGGAAAAGCAAATTCGAAGGAAGAAGATCCTGAAGAGTTGTGGGAAATCGAGAGACAAGAAGAGGGATCTCCATTGATGAAAGTGATCGGCCTATCATTAAATACTGTTATTCAAGTGATTCGAATCATGTAGCCTCTTTGTGGAATTGAATTCTCAAGCTAGAGAGGGGCCTTCATTTAATTTTAAAAAATTTCCTCTCATTACCATGCCCGTCTTTTCAAAATTTGATAGGGATTTCTAAGAAACAAGGCCTTTAGGGGATATCCGTTTTGAAAGTTATACTTTGTGTTCCAAAGACCCTCTCGCCCCTTATCAATTTGTCACCCATCCAGATTACCTCCTCGAATCAATATAGCTCATCCCCCACCAAACCTTTATTTTTGTAAACACCTTTGGACCTATAAATTTTGTGGGGATGACTAGTTATCCAAAAGTAGTTACTCAAGATGTAAGGAACAAACTACCAAAGTTCCAAGGAAACAATGCTATAACGATGATCAACATTTAAAGATTTTTATCAATATGATGGAAGAATTTGAGATTGAACATGAAGATGTATATATCAAGATTTTTATCAATATGATAGAAGAATTTGAGATTGAACATGAAGATGTATATATCAAGATATTTATCCGTACCTTGGAAGAAGATTCCGAGGGAATGGTACAAAGCTTTTCCAGATAACTCTATTGATTCTTGGACCGAGATGAATAAGGCCTTTAGATTGTAGTATGGTGATAGGAATAACCCTAAGTTTCTTCTATCGAAACTTGAAAATATCAAGAAAAATCCTAATGATTCAATGAGTACATGATTTCAACACAAGGTTCAATAATACTTTGAGAAGATTTCCTGTTAACTTGAGAGCATGTGATGAGTCATGTTTGATCAAATATTTTGATGCATTTGATAAAAAGGTTGCATACAACCTAAGGGACAAGAACCCTACCAATTTGAGGTAGGCCTTCATTAAGGCTTTGAAAATTAAAAACAACATCAAGGAAAATGGAAATCCTCCAAAAGGGAGGGTGTAAATCTGGTTAATCCGAAAAACCTCAAGCAAGTAAGGTTGTTGATCTGGAGCAAGTTGTAAAAGCTTTGGTATGGGTTTTCAAAGAAATTTCCTACAAACCGGCTCGGGATGAGAAAGGAATTAGGCAGAGATCACAAGATTTGCAAAAGCAACAAGGTAAGACAGGTTTATAAATCACCAAATATCTTATGACAGAGGTAAGGTACAAGTTGGATTTGGAAATAGAGAGTCCCATGCTAGGGAAAACAGAATGGTACTTGATCCTTTGGCTGCCGTAGAGTTACATTTTGTGGAAGAGACAGATGTCATTGATTAGTGTAACACATGTTTCATGCCCCATGCTCCATGTGGGGTAGACCAGCAAGAAGTTGAGGAAGCAACAAATGATGAAATTGATGATGATGCCTACATCATGGGAGATCCCTACAATATTTCCAAGTGAATTAACTTCAAATGAGGTAATAAGTGCTAGAAATGATGTTGTTTTTGGGATTAAATCCACTGGGTACCTCCTCTTCCTCCTTCTCATACTTTATAAGTAGACACCATACAATATTTTGAATCGCCCACTAATTATTTTGAATACTTGAGGGCATTAATGATTGAAAAGTATGATGGAGGAGATCCTTTAGAAGAATATAGGTAACTATTAATGAATTTTGTATTTGCCTAAGAAAAGGAGCACAATACAAGAAGTAAAGTGTCAAATGGCCACAAGCCAAGTCAAAAGTTCCATTACTTACCAAATAAACCCCAAAGACAAATGCATCTGTAGAGAGATTGTTTCCCCAAGAAAACTTGTGTTCCTCCCATGCCCAAACTGAAAAGAATCCAATTCCATCTCGATGAATTTACAATCTTTCTCCTAGTGCTGCTTTACCCAAATTTGTTCCATATGACATTGCCCAAGTTTTGAGTCAAATCAAAATTCCTATCCCAATTGTTGAGCTGCTTAGGATCCCTGAGCACAAGAAGAGGGATTTTGAATATTTAGGATTCAAAGGGGAAGACATCATACAAGGTAGAGGTGTAAGTAATGTTGAGATTCCCCTTACTGTTGTAGAGTTGGAAAAGCCACAAGTGTTAGAAGATCCGGGGGGGAACCACCAAAGTTTTATTTAGGAACTTATTTGGTTAAATCCCAGCTGAATGTGGATCCATTCTTCATTACCCTGGTTATCAAAGACAAGCTATTACATAACTGTATGTTTGATTTTGGAGCTTCATGTAATGTCATGCCTCTTGAGGTCATGAATGAATTAGGTATATAAGTAAAAAAAACATATGGGAAGTGTACTACCATGGACTCTAGAGAGGTTTCAGTGGTGGGATGTGTCAAAGATCTAGTTGTGCAACTTGCATCTTAACCTGGAAGGAACTTGAAACTTGATGTAGTAATTGTTGACTGCCCTGCCAAGTGGGGGATGTTGTTGTCAAGAAAATGGGCAGCGGGTGTTGGTTGTAGTATGCAAATGGACATGTATTATGCCACTATCCCCATTAAATGAAAACTTGGTGAAATTATATGGAGAAAATAAGATGTTATACCTAATTGAAGACCCAAGCAATGCATCTTATGAAATTTTGCAAGCGAGATGCTTGATCTTAAAATTTTGTGAATTTTATGGATTTCGGGAGTATGAAAGTGTTGAAAACAAAGATCCTAAGTATGCTATTTTTTATGGGAATTTGGTCTATGATTCAGCCTTTAAAAATGTTAAAGAATTTGTCTTAAACACAATGGAGGAGCTTCAGAGAAAATGGATGGTTTACAAATTGAACGAAGAAGAAAAAGATGTATATTTCCAGTTAATGAAAACATATTATAACCTCTTGGCATGGTCATATTCAGGATGGCAGGCACTTGAAATTTTTCCTTGATTGTTTTCTCTAAATCAAGGTAAATATCTTTTGTATAGTGTATAGCTTGTTTTTTGTGTCCTGTCTTTTTGTGTTTTTTCTCGCTCGGTCCTCGTGACCTATTTTTGCCAATTTCTCTATTCATTTTTGGAGATGACTTTGTTTTTCTACTTTGCAAGTTGACTCCATTACCCAATGGATATTTTTGGCACTTGGTCTACCATTGCTCTTGTGGCACTCACAGGGAGTGCCCATCCCCGAGTCGGAGCCGATGTTGGTGCTCATTTTGACCTCTCACCATTTTGCACTAATTTTCCTCTGATCTGCGTGTTATGAAACATTTTATTTCTTGATGTGGATGCTTTGAAATTTTAACCTCCATTTTAATGCCTCGAGTTGTTTGTAGAATCCATTGTCATGTCCCTCCTTGAAGAAGTCTCTCGAGTTTGCCTGTTTTTCTCTAATTACTTCAAAATCTACGGGTTTTACCGTTTTCCTATTTTCCTCGACCATGGAAGCTCGAGAATGATCAATTTATATTTGTATGCCTTTGAAAATCCAAATCCATGGTCAAAATATGCTCAAAACCATGATCCACTTGGTTTTGTTTTGAAAAAAATTCATCCTAAGCAAAAAATTGGGTTTTGGGCATGAATGGTGAATTTTTGTGTTTTTACGGGTCTGACGGGCATATTTTTCCTATCAAAGTTATTCCTCATCATTTAGCGATCACGTGGCTTCCTTCGATTAGTCACGGACGATGGGCGAATGCTTTAAATTATCACTTTTTAATTTTTTGGCAAAAAGGAAAATTTGGTCCCGTAGCCCCACTCAAATCTAATTGGTTCTTTTGGTGCTTATGTGGCTTCTTCCAATTGGATGGGGCATGGATGGTTTGTTTTTGAAGTTGTTATTTTTGATACTTTGGCAAAAACTTGAACCTGCCCTTCCCCGTTAGGATTTGATTAAAGCAAAATTTTAAGTGGCAAGGAAAAAGTCTTATCTTGATCCCGTAGAAGGACACTTGGAAAAGTTAAAGGCATAGATGCGGGCCTTCGAAGGAAAGTTGGATGTTTTTAACTCTTGGAAAAATAGAGTAAAATTATAAAATGGAAGGACCCCACCAAATCATTTTTGAAGCCTTAAGGTTTTTTGAAGAAGCACCGGAGGACACTTGGAGGCCTCCGCTCACTTTGCTTTTTGCTTGGACTTTTCAACAGCCAAAGGAGATTTCCTTAGATTTTGACACTTGGCACCTTCCACTAAGCTTCGAGCCTTCAAACAAATTTTTCTAGGGCAGGACACGTGGTGAGCCCATGCTCATTCAAAGTATCAATTTTTGGGGACCATCTCAAGGTGCGCCATAGTGACACATGGTGGTTTGAAAAGTCAAAGGAATGGGGAAGCGAGACCATCGAGGGCAACTTATATTTTTGCCTCTTTTTCTCAAAAGGGTTAAAATATCAAAAATGGCCCACAAGCCCGAAAAAGGATCAGTCAAAGTTTGTTTCAAGTCAAAAGGGTGGGGAGGTGGACCATCGGGGTAACTTGCATTTTTTCCCCTGATATTCAAAAGATTAAAACATCAAAATGGCCCACAAGCCCGATAGAGGAAAGGTCAAAGCTTGCTCCAGTCAATGACGGAGGTGTAGACCCTCTGGAGGAAATTTGGAAAATTTTCCTTTTAGGAGAAAAGAGTTAAAAGTGAAAAAGGAAGTGTGGTTCCACTGGGACCCACATTGGGACATGTGTCGAAGCATTTCTCAAGGGCGGAGCTACGGGAAAACTAGGAATATTTTCCCTTTTTCAAAAAAGAGGTGAAATATCGAGAATTTAGCCATGGTTCCTTTGGGACCCACCTTAGGACACGTGTCAAGATCATTTCTCAAAGGCGAGGTGTGAAACAAAATGTGAAATTTTTCCATTTCTTCAAAAGTTGTAAAAATTCAAAGGAACCCCAGGGCCTACTTTTAAAGTTGAATCTTCCATGTGAACGGCCCAAATTCAAAGTAAAGATCAATGACAACTAAGATTTTGAATCGATTTTCCCCTCATTTTACTAAAAAAAAGCCTAGAAGTCCGAGTCTTCGTGATTTCTTAGTATTTCCTACATGCCAAGTAGAGAGGGAATTAATTTTGATATCTAAGTTTGGTGGGGAGATCTGGAGATGTCCTTCACAATTAAAATGATTTGGCTATTGGGATCGATCTAATTTTTAGTTTTTCTTCTCCCGAGCACACAAGGAACTAGATTTGGCCATTAGGGGTGGAAGTGGTTGGAAAATTGAAGAAAGAGTGATCTACTAGAGGAAGGAGTTGAGTGCAGAGATATTTGAAGAGATCCGCCCATTGAGCACTGGCGAATTTTGCAGATCTCGATTCTGGAATCATGATCGTGATCATGACAAGCACTAGTGGCACTCAATGTCCGGATTTTGGGGAGAAAAGGGGCTCGTTTGTAAATTTTATAAATGGCACAAATTTTTCATGAAAATTGTTGGAGTGTTAGGGTCGGGACTGATTTTTGTAATAGAAAGCTTGATAGAGCCTATCCTTTACTAAGAAGTTGTTTGAGAAGATCGTATATCTCTTTTGTACCAAATTTGATCGTGTCAAGGTGGTTGCGAGTGTATAGCCATTGAAAAGATCTAGAGATTGTTCTAGAAACTTTCCCTGCTTTGATAAATTTGGTTAGATTCAAGTTATTCTCGTGTTGTCTTGAGTAAAATGTGTCTTTTTATCTCTCAATGTATGCGGAGTAGTTTCTTGTTTTTGTTACAATCTTGTATTAAAATCTGATTCAATCACACAGAGTCTTAATCCTTGTGACATTTTAGTAGAATCTGCAATTTCATTTCTCAGAGAGCTTTCATCTGGAAGTGAAATAAATGATTTAAAATCACTTTTCTTTCATCTGTTTGACAGAGATTGTCTGTAAGCCTCTGGGTGTACCTTAGGCATGATTTGGCTTAGATCTTGATGCTTTTTTGGGTTCTCTAACTCAATCCTTCATGTTATAATCTCGTAGGTTGTGTGAAAAAGTGCTAATCTAGGCCTCCATTGAAGCACATATTCTGGTTAAAGAAACATTTTAGTTGTTCTATGGCATTCTGTTGGTCTAACCTTCCATTTTGTAAGATTTCTCAAGGATCTAGTGAATCAAGTTCATCCTGCCTCACCTCCCACCAAAAAAATTATTTAAAAATAACCAATCCTACCTGTACTACCCTTGTTTGTCCTGTGTGTATACAAATGCATAATCTCTATTACCAAAACATGCAGAAACAATCAGGATTCCTAATGTCTTTAGTAGCCTGAACCTTGTCTAGAAAATATCTCCACTATCTAGAGTGACAACTCGTGAGAGTTAGATTTTGTTGCATTGATCATATTTTCTCCAAGGTCTTATTCATAACCTCATAGAGAAGGATATCTCCATCTCCTCCATAAACCACAGGCTATAGAAGGGTCCTCTCACCTTGGTTGAAAAGGCACAACCATAAAGTAGTGAGGATTGTTTCACTCGGAAATGCTTCGTTCCTTTTAGAAACAGATAAGGTTAGGGGCTAGGAGGAATACCTGTAGAATGTCAAGATAGTGTGCACGCACTAGTAGAAAAGATCGGGCTGACTGCGAAGAACTCCTTTTTGTCTTGGAAGGACTACCTGCAAATAAGAACACAAGACCACAAGATTTTGATTAAACAATAAATGAGGAAACTGCCTTAGGCCCAGGAAATATAAAACTTCCTTTCGAAGGTGGTCAGTTTCCCTGTTAATATGATTTAACAAAAAAGACTGTAAAGTATCAATTAAGTTGTTTTGGTGAACTGGGTAGGGAAAAGGCTGTTTTTCTAGCTTTTGATCGAGGGAACCGATGCGGTATGGATAACCGATGTCGGTCACTGATAACCGATACCGGTGGGTTCTAGCTCTTCTGGGCTGGTTGTGGTGTTGGTAAGGCTGGTTTATGGAGGTTATTAGGAAATGAGATGATGAGAGGTAAAAGAATAGCAGTTAGATGTAATGGCACGTTGGGTAGTGGATTCAGAAACGGATTTAGGAGGACTCTGATTCAAAGATCATAAGAAATGCTATAACAGAGGACATGCAAGAGGTAACTTACTGGTTTTTGACGAAGGTGCAAGTTGATCCCCTTTGCTGTAAACACTTCTGGTTTGGACGCTGTTCCTCGCTCCCAATATTCTCCGTTGATCCGAAATCCTTCGACCGATCTCCAAAAATGAAATTCCAATCCGTTGTTTTGGTTTGGGAGCCCATTTACAGGGAATCCGATGGCGGTTACGTAACCGACGGTGGTCGTAGCAGAACCGCATCGGTTAGGAAAAAGTAGCCTATTTTTAGTAAAATAGCCCACCTTCCCCGCTTTCTCCCGAGAGATCGGTTGGGTTTGGTCAAGTGGCTAGAAGGTCGGCTTTGGGTGCGAGTAAGGAGGCATTAGTTATGGATGTGAGTCTAGACCAAGTCATGGGTCTTAATTAGGTTAGTTTAGGGTTAGGGCTAGGTCATGATGAGGTGGCAAAGTGAGGTGGCGGGTAGGTATGTGGATTTATCAATTACAAGGTAATTAATAAATAATTGTGTAAAGTTTAGGTAATGAGGTTAGGTTACGAAATGGGATGCGGGTCACAAGGGGTCGTAAGACACGACTTTGGTGTCTACATTAGCCCCTTATTGTCGTGTAGCTTGTTTTGTAAAGTCACGCGACAATAATATGAAGTGGTTTCTCCCGTTAAGGATATAGGTAATCCCGCTCAAATCTATCATAGATTGAGTGAACGGGAAATCGAGTGATAGGGTTGATAAAGGGTGAATGTTGTAGAGAGGATGGTAAAGTGGTGGGGTAGGTCCAAGGAAGCAGATGCATGTTGAAATGTGATAAGACGACTAAGGTACATGATTTGACTAGCAAACCAACAATGTATAGCAAAGGTCGATAGTTTATCCAAACAAGGGTGATATAATCCTGGTATCCAAGGCATAGGAAGTAGCTCCGGTGGTATATAATAGGTAAGGTACAGAACGTTTAGGCATGTTCGGCAAAGACTCAAATGGTTGGTTTGGTTGAGATAAACATCACGGTCTAGGTCTAGGCAAAGTTGGTCGACAGATCAAGTCAAGGACCCTAATCATGCTAAAACACGAACATGTGAGCTCGAATGAACAAAGGGACACGATGGATGGATAAAACAAAACGTTGATTATGGGTATGGTATCGGTGGTACGGCCTTGGGGTCGGGGGTTACGCCTGGTCGGGCCAAATGTTGGGTCGGGCAAATTAGGGTTAACAGTAGGCCGTGGGTCGGGCCGGATGGTTAGGGGCGAGGCCTGGGTCGGCCTTAGGTCGGGCCTTGGCCGGGCCAAATGGGTAGGCCGAGGCCATGGGTCGGGCAACAGTAGGTAGGCGAGGCCTTGGGTCGGGCCAAATAGGTAGGCCTTGGCGAGGCCTTGGGTCGGGCCAAATAGGTAGGCGAGGCCTTGGGTCGGGCCAAATAGGTAGGTTAAGGCCTTGGGTCGGGCCAAATAGGTAGGGCGAGGCCTTGGGTCGGGCCAAATAGGTAGGTTGAGGCCTTGGGTCGGGCCAAATAGGTAGGTTGAGGCCTTGGGTCGGGCCAAATAGTAGGTAGGCCTTTAAGGCCTTGGCCTCGGGCCAAATAGGTAAACAAATGGTGTTCAAAAAAAAGGTGGATATAGGCGATATGTGGTTAAAAAGGGGCAAATGGTAAATAGGGGCAAAAAATAAATTTGGGGGAAAGTTGGGATACGAACCGATGTCGATTCTACATGACCGATATCGGTTAAGAGACCGATACCGGTTCCTTAGGGCAAAATGAAACCGACATCGGTTAAGGTCGAAAAACCTATAAAAAGAAAAATACGGCCTGTCATTGTCACTTTTGTTATTTGCAAACCAAAGCGACTTGTCTGACGTGGAGAGTTGATTTGGAGGGTTATTGAGTGAGGTGGAGCTATTTGATTGGCGGAGAGAGTTGATAGTGGGCCCGATTGAGGAGGAGGTAGCAGGTGATTGCCCAGGGACCCAGTAGATCAGGATTGGAGCCATGGCACATGTAGGAGGAGCCGGAGGGGCCGGACCACCGGACCGCCACCACCCATCCCACCACGACGACGTGTCGCGTCACTCCGTGGTTCTAAACTCGCGATTTTATGCATTGAAATGGTTATTAGGCTAAATGGGGGTTGGGTAGAATTAACCTTTTTAGGAAATAATGAGAAAATGGAAATGTTTGGAAAAAGGGAGAGGGTAGATAGGCTAGATAGGCTAAGGTGGGTAGGTGGGTAAGTTTTTAGGGTTTTTGGGTGGGTAGATGGGTAGAAATAGGTAAAAAAATGGGTTTTGGGGGCCGCGCGGGGGTTCGGCTCCGGGAGAGGACAGGACCGATGTCGGTCACTAAGCGACCGGCATCGGTCGCACAATTTTAGGGAAAGGGAGACTTGTTGGTGACCGGCGTCGGTCATGTGTCGGCGGCCGGCGGCGGTGGCTTGTGTGTTTGGGTTTGTGGGTTGTGTGGGTGGGTTGGTTGTTTTGGGTTTTTGGGTTTGGGGTTGTGTGGGTGTTGGGTTGGGTTGTGGGGATTTGTGGGTTGGGTTGGGTGTTTGTGGGTTGGGTTGGGTGGAGAAGGTGTTGGATTAGGGGTTTGTGGGTTGGGTTAGGGGTTTGTGGGTTGGTGTTAGGGGTGGAGAAGGTATTGGATTAGGGGTTTGGTGGGTTGGTGGGTTTTGGTGGTTGTTTAGGGGGGGGTAGAAAGTCGGGGTGTGGTCGGGGATACAAAAGGAGGTTTAGATGGTAAAGTAGATGTTATAATAAAGAGTAGGTCTAAGAATGTGGGTTGGTTTTGCAGCACGTGCAGCTGATTGACGATGCGTGATAGGATGCCTCCACTATTGAGTCGGATGAGGCCACACGTATCCGCGCGCATTGAGCCATCATGCGCGAGGTGGGACTTGGCGGGGTCCAGAGGTACGAGCGATAGAGAGGATCACACTGATGGTCGCCCTCATCGAGAGATGGGATCCGAGACCAATGTGTTCCATCTCCCGACCGGGAGATGACCGTCACATTCGAGGATGTGTATCGCATCCTTGCTACCTATCGAGGAGAGGCGCCTTCCGTAGATTCGAGACTGCCATGGACGATATACGCAGTTTTTGGGATGCAGCCGCGCTTCTTACGTATCATAGCGCGAGCATTGGATATGGTGACATGTATCGCGCACACGCACACGAGACACGACGGTCACCGGCTGTGTTGATGATGGTTGGGATCACCTGCTTCGCCCTCCCGGACTCAGAGGGAGGCCGCTTCCCACGAGCATTGATGGGGGTGCTGCTGGAGATGGTGGAGGAGCACACCTGTTTCGCATGGGCACCAGTGTATCTGGTGTAATTATACAGGGAGTTATGGGGCTATCGCGAGGAGGCGATTTGGTATTTGTTCTACATTTTTGTTGATCATTGGGCATACGAGCACATCGTATGCATCGAGCCAAGAGGGCTACCCCAAAGCAGCCTGTGGCCACGGTCGTATACCGATATGGCTTTCGAGAGTGGTTAGGGTCGTGGGCCACCACGAGCAGTTGTTGCAGAGTCGGGATGTGGCCTATTATGACACTTCTGAGGGCCTTACAAAGAAGAGACATTGTATGGAGACCCTACAGAGGTCACCACTGGCAGAGGAGCCACAGATACAGTGCTGCGCCCGATCCAAAGATACATTCGGATAGCAGGACGAGGCCAGAGAGTACGAGCGGATACCCCAGAGAGGGTACGCAGCAGATGGGGCTGCGACAGATGAGCCACCTCCCTTCCCTCGACAGAGGGATGATGTAGAGGCCCCACTACCCGCACCACACCTTTGATCCGTTGGGTAGCGGAGAGGTCAGGAGTGAGGGTGTGGATGATGCCGGGTGCACGGGAGCATACAGGGTGTGGTGGGCTGGGCAGAGAGCAGCCAGGATAGTACCGCCTGCACAGCCAGAACTTGGCTGCAAGCATTACAGAGAGAGATCAGCTTAGGGTCAAAGCATCTCTTACAGGGCAATAAGCACTCACAAGCACGTATAGGTGTCCTACAGGGGCAGTTAGCCCAGCTCGTGTACGAGCACAGACGGCACCACTAGCACCACCAGCCACAGGCACAGCAGCAGTGCGTGCAGTACAGTAAGAAGACAAAGCACCACCACCACACAAAGCACAGCCACAGTGCAAAGCACAGACAGTAGAACACACCACCCACCGCGCCACAGGTGCAGGTACAGGCTCAGGGGGTATTGGTGTTAGGTGCCAGGGGACCAGCCCCAGCTCCTTCAGTGGCGCGAGATCGCTATATGGAGGTTAGAGCAGAGGCCCGATATTATCAGGATATTCTTGATAGTACCGGAGTCGAGTATCAAAGCGATGCAGCGATAGGCGAGACCTCGCACGCCCGAGAGATCTCAGGGAGGGGCAGCCACAGCTGGCGTGTCCGTGACGGCAGGAGGCGAGAGGCACCACAGGGACCAGCGGGGAGAGGTGCCGAGGGCGGTGGGGAGAGCTGATAGATCCCCGACATGGTTTTGTATAGGGACATGGGCACCGGTCTGCGAACCGGTTGTATTGATAGAGGCCTCAAGTATGCCGACACTTATTCATTGTATTGATTCATTTATTTATTATATACCGCCTCGCGAGCCGAGTATATTTTTTGATATGAGAGACCGAGTATATTTTGATATGAGAGACCGGCCATGAGCCGAGTCCGAGATTTTTGGTAGGTATTGTGGCTGCGTGCCGGCTTTGGTATATTATGAGATCACAGAGGCCCCGATGTAGGGCACATTGTATTTTTGAAAATGTATATATATAGAGACGATGTTTTGATCCACATGCAGTGTTCAAAATGTGTTTAAATATTTTGTTAATGGTTGGTAATATGTAATGTATGATAAGTTTTAGTTGACATGTTGATAGATGGATGATGTTGATGTTTTTGTTTTTGCACGTATATATGAATGTCAGGTTATGTGATGAATTGGTGGTTTTGTGACATTGTGAGATATGTAACTGATGAGTTGGATCCAAATGATGTATAGATTGATAGTTTCTTGATATCCAGTAGTTGATGGTTTGTGTATTTGTATAAAATAAATGATGTTAATGAAATGGCAATGCTATGTGTGGTGGATGAACAAATGTGGTAGATTATGTTGTTTATGCAGAAAAGAGGCGGCGCGACAAAAATTTAGGTGAGAAATGAAGAAAAGAACGCCGTTGAGAAAAGTTAGGTGTGTAACCGATATCGGTTAAGGAACCGATATCGGTAGCTGATAGACCGATATCGGTTAAGTAACCGATACCGGTTATTTAGGTATAAGATTTTCTAAAAATAAAAAAGCTAGGGTGGCAACTTAAGTTTTAATTTTAGAGCCATGCAAGAGGTTAAAAGCGCGAACGCGACGCGTTTTGACGACTGAGACAGGTTTTTGCATTAGAGATTTGAGTGATAAGGAGAGAAGAGACAAGAAAAGAGAATGTGATCCAAGATTCGGGAAGGTAAATGCGAGACAAAGTAAGTTGAAAAGGGTGGTGATCATGGCGAACGAGGAGAAGCATCCAAAGAGCAGGGACAAGAGGGAAGACAAGGGCCACCTCAAGCTCACCGCAACCCAAGAGGTAAATTTTTGGTTGTGATTTGATTTTTGCATGTGTTATGAATAAGAGATTAAGTGGGTAGATATGAAGAAGAAAACATGATAAAGCAAGGGTTATAAGTGGGTAAATGTTACGTGGTAGGTAATCACGGGTTTCGGGTATGTCCGTATACAGAGAGGAATAAACGAGCAATTTATTATCGTAGGTAGTTGTTTTAGAAAGATGTATGTAATCGATGTGGACCGGTATCGGTTAGAAAGAACCGGTATCGGTTATTCAACCGATATCGGTTATGTATAACCGATACCGATCGGAGAAATTTCTAGAATGTTTAAAAACCTCGACGATTGAATGGTTGTTTGTTGTTTTGTTGTATGCAGCAGAGGCGGTGAGGTGAGGATGAATGATAGTGTGCCGTACCGTCCGCCACGAATCCGAGCGGATGTAACACCAATAATGGACATTGATAAATCGTTTGGGGTTAAGTGGAATCCGCTATTATTCACGAATCGCACGTAATCATGCTATGTTACAGCATTGATTGAGAGATGGAATCCCGAGACAAATACCTTTATCCGCCAACAGGAGATGATAAAGAATATCGAAGATGTGTTTCGGATTTTGAGACTCCTTATTACAGGAGAACCAAGATATCGTGCACTACCTAGCGCGGGGCGGGCAGCGATAACAAAAGTGTTTGGTCCATATGCACGAGACTTGACACACACGGGGTTTATCTTTTACATATGGGGTAATGTATGCAAAGACACCCCGAGGAGACAAGGTTAAGAAAGTGATATTAATGATAGCGGTAGGGTATTATGCGTACCGAGGGTGAAGGGGGAAGATTTCCAAAGGCATTGATGTGTGTTATTTGGGAGATGATAGAAAGGAACGTGACTTTTGCATGGGCACCGCATATTTGGCGGAGTTATACAGGGGTTTATGGGCTTGTAGAGCGAAACCACAGGGGCGACACTTAGATTGTTCATATTTATTACACTGTTGGGCCTATAAGCACATTGTTTGTGTGCGACCAATAGCCGATCCATCCAGCAGGGGAGACCGGAGTACGAGGTTGGGATTCGATACTGGTCCGCATGCAACAAGAGAGCAAGATCCCGTGCCGTGACGAGGTGACATTGAGTATTACAGCGAGTAAGGGGAGAGGATGACGGTTGCGGATATCTCATTGAGGCCTTACGGGAATTATATGGTAATCGAGAACATAGGCGAGGAGTTGAGGGTGTAGAGCGATTGAGGTGGATCGCGGGGCACGTGCCAGTGAATATGAGAGGATTCCTATAGATCGAGTGCGGCACAATTTGGATTTGTGCGGCAGACATACCACAGCTTATAGACCATATATGAGGATCGATGCCGAGGCAAAGATTCTCACCTCCCGCCAACACCTCCGTAAGGGCCCGAAGAGGTAGCGATCAATCGCAGGTGATGGATGCGGGAACGACAGAGGCCTATAGATTATGGTGGGTAGCAGAAGCTGCGAGGTGTACGTGAGCGTCCCGACATATAGCGGTGATTACAGCAGAGAGGATCGGCCGCAACATTTGTTCAGCAGCTCCAAACGCAAGTGAATGAGACAAGAAGATTGTTAGCGGTCATGAGTCACGAGCAGCGAGACTAGAGACCGGAGTCCTCCATGCGAGAGGCGTATTCATATGTTACAGAGAGATCGGCAGATCAGTGGCGGTACCAATAGCCGTGGTACCTTTGAGGACAGAGAGGCCCAAAGTGAGAGGGGTCGACGATCACGATCATCACCTAGTTCGGATGAGGCGTGAGGGTCTAGTAAATGTTAGCAAGGTATAAGAATAAATAAGGATGTCGACTCGCTGCATGTCGATGATAGAGAAGATGTATTTTTTAACATCTAAATACAAACGAATATGTATGTTGATTTGAGTTACGATAATAATAAGATTGTTTTGTGTTTTGATTTTCGGTGTTTTGAAAAAGGATAAAGAGGGTCGTGATGAAATAGAAATACACAAAATATTTATATTTACCACACATGATAGGTTATGATAGGGGATGGTCGAGCTAACCTTGGGAGACCCCATGTCTCCGAAGTGCTGCCTACATAGCCCATTGCACAAAGCAAGGAGGGGCCTCAGACCGATGTAGTTCTCCCTTATGATCAGGGAGGGGTGAATTTAGGCAATTTGGTATGGTTTAGGCAATTGGGTGGTTGGTAAAAATATTAAGATTGGTAAAGGTAAGGTTGATGGTGTTGGTAATGAATTGGTGATGTTGTAAAAGGTATAAGGGAAGCGAAGGTTAGCCTACCCAAGTAGAAGGGAACCATGTCCTGATTAAGATCAACACATAATCCTAGATGCGAGGCAAAGCGGAAAAGAGTGCTCCGTAGGTGAAAAGAGCTAAACAAACCACACAACGTAGAACGAGCTTGAAGCCCTAGGTACCGTGCATAGACGAGAAGTCAATAGGTGAAAAGAGTTGTATGATCACAATATATCAGGTGTACGTTACGTCCCTTGAGTTGAAACAAATGGTGAGGTGAGATGGATGATATAGCTGAGGTACGGAGAACTTATTACAAAGTGAGTGTTCTGACGAAAGAGAACCTACCCTAAATAGACAAGTCCATGACTCAAAAGTCCTTTTGAATGAGGCTTTTCTTTTATTGAATGTAGACTGATCGATGCGGGAAGTCTACAAGGGATATTAATTGTATTATTCTTGAGGTCTTCACGAAGCTGATCAATGCGAGAAGCTTCTGATAAAGGCTGACTGTGTATAGTCTGTCCTTCGAGGGAGCAGTCTATTTATAGTAGAGATATGATCAGTAATGCATAGCTGTCCTTCTGGGGAGCAAAGCTATATATAATAGCAGAATAGTTCGGCATATAGCCGTCCTTCGAGGAGCAAATCTATATTTAATTTAGATGATTAGATATTCATTTGGCGTGAAGCATCTAGTTTAGTAGGAAGTTTGACTCAAGAAAATCCCATAAGAATACGGCTTATTTTAATATTTTGAAGTCATGGACTAGACTAAAAAGGGAAGGCTTCATCAAGGGGAGGTGAGGATCAAACTATGTGAGCTTGATTTTATTATGAGGTGTAGGAAACAAAGTGTATGTAGCGGTAAATGAGCTCAAGGGACGAGCAGTAGGTAGATAAGAAGTGATATAGCACTAGATTCAACAATAGAATGGTCGAAGATGCAAGGCGTTAAGGGGTTCAGGCTCAAGTTTACCATTAAGCGAAGCTAAACGATAAGTGCCTGATCCATAGGTGTGAGTGATTATATAAGGCCCAATCCAATTGGGAGCAAATTTTCCACGTTTGCTCTTTTCTAGTTTGGTGACATGTTGATTCTCTTTGAGGACAAGATCACCAACCTTAAAGGTACGCTCATGAAGTCGCTTATCATAAGCACGTTTGATGCGTTTTTGATAGATTTGAAGGTGATCGAGAGCTGTAAGACGACGTTCATCAAGAAGCTCCAATTGGGCTAACCGCTCTTGGCGTAAATCATCGTTGGTGAGAATATCCTCAAGAGATATTCTAAGGAGGGTATTTGTACTTCGAGAGGCAGGACAGCCTCTGGTACCATATACCAAAGAAAAGGTGTGGCATTAGTAGAGGTACGAATGCTAGTACGATAAGCCCAAAGGGCAAAGGGAATGTGATCGTGCCATTTCTTCCAGATTCATTGACAACTTTCATGAGGATTTTGGTGAGGGTTTTATTAGAAGATTCACTGACCATTGGCCTCACTGGATAGTAAGGCGATGAGAAACTAAGTTTGATACCAAAGTTGTCACAAAAGGTTTTGAACAACTTGTTTTTAAAGATTTACCATTATCTCGTTATTAGGCGATGAGGAATGCCAAAATGACGATAATGTGATGGTTAATGAATTCGACATTTTTTCTTTTTTTTGATTGAAATGAGTGGAATGGCCTCCACCCATTTTGTGTAATATTCGGTCATTGCTGTGATTATCCAACTGACGTTGTGAAGAGGTCGGGAATCTCACCAATAAGGTCTAAACCCCATCATGTGAGAAGGCCAAAGATCTCGTGCGACCTGCAGCGGATGGCTAGGAGTATGTTGAAGGTTGGCATGTTGTTGACACATAACACAACGCTTAACATATTCAGTAGTAGCAATACGTTATTAAGAGTAATAATAACCAAGGCGAAGGATTCGTTTGCCACGGCAAGGCCGCTAAAATGTCCACCACAAATACCGCCATGGACCTGCTGGATGGTATGAGTGGCCTCCGCGCCGCTTAGACAAAAAGGAGGATGTCATCAAAGCCACGTTTGTAGAGGAGTCCCCCATGACAACATAACGCGAAACACTTTTAAGAAAATCACGTTTGCCGTTACTAGTAAGGTCAGTGGGAGGACAGAGATCAGTAAGGTAGTCGTGAAATTGGTGGTACCGGGTATCCTCGCGAATTAGTAGACACGAAGATTTATCATACAAACTACCGGGTTGAATAGGATGGGGCAAAAAGTTGTTGGACCACAACGAATAATTTAGAGTCAATTGCAGCGCGCGGGAATTTGCGAGGCTAAGCAAGCCATAGTATCCGCAAATTTGTTAGTGGAGCGGGAATGGTTTGATAGAATAGTGGGTAAATAAGGCTAGAAGTGAATCCACGTAGTGTTTGTATTTTTGAAGTTCCTCATTTTTGCATTGGTAGACGCCCATAACTCGATTGACTACCAATGAGAGTCGCCAAAAATGTTGATAGATTTGATACCTAAGTGTAACGCAACTTGAGACCCAGAGCAAGGGCCTCGTATTCCGCCGTATTATTAGTGCAAGGGAAATCAAGTCGGAATGAAAGAGGCATAGGTTCAAAGCATTGAGAGGAATAAGAACAACGCTGGCTCCTCCGCCTGCTACTGCATTTAGATCCGTCGAAGAAGAGGTCATTGGGTACGACTCCTCCGTGAGGGAAAGAGTAGCGATGAGTTCGTCGAAATGTGAAATTGGTAAATTGTTCCCAGGTAAAGGAGCTTCCGCAAGTTGGTTTGCGATGATTTGTCCTTTGATTGATTTCTCGTGGACAAACTCAAGTTCGAGGTCGGCGAGAAGCATGAGCCATCTAGGCAATGCGTTGGTTCGATGAGGTTTGGCATACATGTAATGGATGGGGTCCGTATTGGTGATGATGAAAGTCTTGTGATTTAGAGGTAGTGTCGAGTTTGGTGGCCACGAATGATAGGGCAAGGCACAATTTTTCTACATGTGTGTACCTAGTCTCATAGTCCACCAAAGTACGACTTATATAATAAATGGCTTGTTCGTGATTCTCGAGTCACGATGTGCGAGCATAGCTCATATAACATGGTCAGCATGGAAAGATAAAGGTAGAAAGGGCGGTCGTCCTGGGGTGGGATAAGCACGGGTGGCCGTAAGAGATATGTTTTGAGGGCTTCAAATGCTTGGTGACATTCTTCGCTCCATTGGAATGCAATATCCTTTTTTAAGGAGGTGATGGAAAGGTTGACACCGATCCGAGAGTTGGGAGATGAAACGCGTCGGATAGATTGAAGTTTACCCTGCAAACTACGCAATTGTTTGAGGTTCTTGGGTGGGGGCATTTCTAAGATAGCCTTTACTTTAGATGGATCGACCTCAATGCCACGCAAAGAGACGATAAAACCAAGAAGTTTTCCCGAAAGGACACCAAAGACACATTTCTTTGGTCAAGACGGACGAATATTGCAACAAAGTGATCGAAAATAATGGTTAAAACATCGAGATGTTCACTACGATGTTTAGACTTGCGCAAGAAGATCGTCGATGTAATCTTCAAGGATAGTGTGCATAATATCATGAAAAATGTAGGTCATCACCCGCTAATAGGTATCACCAAAGATTCTTAAGGCCAAATGGCATGACACGATAATGAAGGTTCCCCAAGGAGTTATGAAGGCCGTTTGTGTTGATCGGCAGGGGCAACCAAAATTTGGTCAGATCCTGAAAAGCCATCCATGAGAGAGAGCATCTCATGACCTGCGCAGCTAGATCAACAAGTTGGTCAATGCTAGGGGGGAAAGTCATCCTTAGGGCAAGCAAGGTTAAGATCCCGGAAATCTGTGCATATCCGAAGTCCCCCCGCTTTCATGACAGTACGATGTTAGAAATCCATTGAGGATAGTCAATAAAGCGTAATGAAGGAAACATAAAGGAGTCGTTGAGCTCCTCTTTGACCAAGAGAGCAATGCGTGGATGCATTTTTCTCAATTTCTCGTTTGACTGGTTTGGAATCGGGGTTTAAGGTGATGTTATGGATGGCAATGGTAGGGTCAATTCCTGGCATGTCAGCGTAGGACCAAGCGAAAGCTTGGTTGCGGGTACGGAGAAAGGTAGTAAAGGAGGCTTGTTCTCGATGTGTTAAGGGATTGTCCGATCTTCACAATGTGAGGATCCTCCTCCGTGTGGATGTTGATTTCTATAGTAGATTCATTCAAAGATGGTTTGAGTTTCGATGGTAAGGTGCGTTGAAGATAGGAGTCATCCGCCCAAGGTAAGTGAGGATGGAGTCGTCATCCTGGCACTCAACAACATTAATCAAAGGCGAATCCTCTTCGATCATGTCCTGATACGTAAGGGAAGAGAAGATGGGTCCTCATTATCGCATTGATAAGTGAGAGGACCTATGAAGATGGCATTTATGAAAAAAAAAAGTTAGGAGGGATGGATTCAGGGTCTATAGATTCTGCGGGTGATGATGGCAAAGTGGGTGATGATGGTTTGGTAGGGGCGACGTCTTCTTCTTCCAGATACAAATGTGACAGAGGTGTGTCTCCCGTGTAGGTGTTTCGGGAAACCGAGACCACCGCGATCATTATGTTTACGGGTAGTCACGGAATGAGTGTATGTCGGCCTTGTTCGTAAAGGCCAAAACCAAAGCCTTTCCACGCACAGCGAGTCAAGAAGGTGAGGGCGAAACGACGATTTGTCAAGTATTGAAAATCAGATTGGAAAGGAACCACACCAAGAGGAGGTTCAGGGGTAATGGAGGATGCGTCAACACCCCCATACGTTAGGTTAGTGCGGCAATGAAGTGGTCCATAAGAGATTATCTCCCCACGCGACGGTCGTAGGTGGGATGTGCATGTAATTGTCCTGTACTCTGGGTAGGGAAAGAACTAACGTTATATAAAGGCGGTACTCCCCAACGTAAGGCGAAAACATCTACTAAGGGGTCGGAGGTTAGAATGTTAGTCATGGGAAGGGAAGTGGCTTTTGCGATGGTGGTTTCATCAATCAAGGCGTAGGCGCGGTTGAGGTGGATGGTTGAGGTACATTCGAGGAGGATGGTCAGGGTTGAATGTATGGGTGTCTTGATTGGTATAAGCACATCGTTAGGGCGGTATAACATATTACAGGTTTTAAAGGGGGAGGGTCAGCTTTACGGTGTAAGACTTCCCTCGTACTCAAATTTTATGCATCTATGTAATGTTGAGGGAACGCATCCCATGGCCCTGGATCCAAGGACGACCCAAAGAATATATTATATCGAACTCTCCTTCAAGAGACATAGAAGAGTTCGGGTAAAGTACGTGGTCCTACCCGAATGTTGAGGATCACGGTGCCTAAGGTAGAAGTAATAGCGCTATTGAATGACCGCAACATGATGGGGTTGCACACATGCAACTAGAAGGGATATTCATCTGTTGGAAGGCTTTTGAAGAGATGATGTTTAGCTAAGACCCCGTCAATCATAACCCGACGTACTCGAATGTCTCGGACGTAAGCGGAAATGAAAAGGGCAGGTCGTGGTCTTCTCATGCCAAGTCGACAATTTCATCTTCGAGAAACTCGATCAAGCAGCTTGTTGTACAAAGATGAAGTGGTCAGGGCAAAGGGGTTGTTTGGTGAGAGAAGCAACGTGATTGGGTGTTAGAATGGAGGCGACAGCAAGGTTTCATTAGGTAAAACCTCTATCCTCAAGGATCTCAATGAGAGCTTGTCGATGAGATTGAAGTCCGAATGAGATCATATAGTGTCATTTTTACGGGCGATTGATGAAGTCGTTTGATCATGGTTCGGTGGGAAACTCCATTAGAGACGGATAAAGCGGGTCCGCGAATAACCACTTTAGGTGGTGGTGTAATCGGATGGTTGAAGGAGAAAGAGATGCCGCATGTGTGTTTTCTTTCACTTTCCCATTGTTTTTCTATCCTCGAGTAGCGATGACACTAATCATATTAATCTCGTAGACCTGAGATGAGGAAGATGGTTTGGATAATTCATGGTCTTCAAGAGGTGGGGTTGTAATAATGATAGATCTTGGTGAGGCGGGGACAGATGGTATAGGAGAGGGAATGGAAACTAAAGGTCTCTCCCTTCGTAAGTTGTCTTTCTTAATCTTTCTATCCGGGAGAGGTGACTGGCGAAGGATGGTTTTTAGAGCTTTGCATCCCTCCACATCATGTCCAGGTGTGTGGTGATAGGCGCAGATTTTAGACTCATCATAACCTACGGGTCGAGGTTTAGACGGGTCATAAGGTCTAAGAGGGGGTAGGGAAATGGTCGCGTTCTCTACCAACATAGCCAGGATTTTGGCGTAAGATCCTTTGAGGGGGTCAAAATCGGATGAGGGTATTGGTTGTGCGGGTTTTGGTAATGTTTGGGCGTGGTTGGTTCATACGGGTGGTGGTTTAGCCGAGGGGTGCTGACACGTGTTTTTCACTAAACGTGGTTTCTTTGGCGCGAATTTACGTCGTTTGGCTAGATGATGAGGTTACGGATGACGTGGTAGTGGGAAACAACCACGGAGAAAGGGGAGTGACAGAAAATAAATCCTTTGATGATGGGATTGGTTTAGGGTTGACAGGTGGACAGGATACGCGGGGTAACGATGTTGTTATACCCTTCGATCTCTGTATAGGTGTAGAAGGCGTAGGTCGTTTTGAAGAAAACACCGGAGGTATGATATATTGATGTAAGGTGGAGGGATGAGGTCCCAATATGGAAGGTGGGTGTGACGATGAGGGTTTTGATTGTGATAGAGGCACGGATTGCGTTTGTCTCCTAGGTGGCGGGGCGGGTTTATTTTTGGATAAATCGAGTCGCTTAGGTGGGTGTGTTAGACTGGGCATTGGTGAGGTCCCAAGCGTAGGGGAAGATTTGGCTAAGTTAATAGAAGTGGAAGGGGCATTTGGTAGAGGTGAGGGGGGTGAAGGTGAGAACATGGGCATTTTAAGCTTCTGTAAGCACTTCGGGTATATGGTGGAGGCATCAGGATTGGTCATTTGCATTTGAGTAGAATATGGCGTACTCAAACGTTCCCATAAGATTCGTCTATCTTCTGGAGACTGACAGTCCTCACGTGTGAATAGGAACTTTGGTATGGAAGAAAGGTGGGTTGTGATTCCAGTCCACTGTGGGAGTGATACAGGGGGTAGATGAGGCACTGTATCAATAGATGTTAAGAGGTCGACTGGTCGTTGAAAAGATTTAGGTGATGAGGGACTAATAGGTAGGAGGGCGTGTTTGAGGGGATCTGTTGTGGTTAAAGAATTTGGTGATGTTGGTGTAGGAGATTTCTCATCTAAGGATGAAAAAAGGAGTGGCGTACCTTCCTCTTGTGCGGCAAGAGCGGTAGAAGGAGACGTCTGGGAAATGGATAGATTAGATAACATCCGCTCGCAGTCTTGTAGGGATGTGGTGTAAGAAGACTCATTGATGGGAAGAGAAGCCTGGGCGGTTAACTCTTCTATGGGCAAAGGAACGATTTTTCTTTGGCTTGATGGTGGTAAAGGAGGTTCGCCTCCCGTGTTAGTGAAGAGGCTTGATTCAAAATTTTCTCGATAGAGGCTTTTGGTGAGGAGTCGAAGACTACATGGATCTCATGAACACTCTCCTCGGCTAAGATATCCCGGTTTACGCATTGCTTGGACGAGTGATTCGGGAATGGCTTGTTGAAAATTTTCAAATTTCGGTTAAGCAGGGGCGTTAGGATTATCGAGGGCTATATCCCCGCATCAACCATTTCCTCGCACTATGTTTTTCAACATCTTGCAGCTTCATGACCGTGTCCCTTCACGCGTGGAAGTTACAAAAGTCATTTTCTTTGTACTCAGTGAAGGTATGGCGCGAGTGGAATCAAACCCGAATGAGGTTTAACAGAGGTAAGGTAATGGCTCCCGCTTTGAGCAATTTTTCCAATATCACACCATATGTTTCTCCCAAGGAGTGTAGTTGATGGGCTCGGCTTTGTATTTATAAGTGGTTTTTGGTGGAGTATTGGACATTGGTTGGGATTTTACCATCACCGCGTGGACAGCTCCTTTTGATTTAGAAGAAGTGGATGCGTGAGGAGTGGTGGTATTTGGTTTATTGGTGGAATCAGGTTCGGAAAGTGGAGTTTTGTTGCAAGAACCGCACTTTCTCTTCCTCTAAGGCTCGAATTTCTAATTTTCGAGCCATAGTAAAGGCCTCGCCGAATGTACGGAAAGTTTGAATTTGGAGGGTAGGGAGATGTGCTTAAGACAGCCCGCGTAAATAATTCGATAAGTTCGGTTTGAGGTAAGGCATATGTAAGTTGGTTGATAAGGCCCGCCATCACCCAACGAAATCTGCGTGATAGATTGCGTCTTCAAAATTGTCGGATGGCATAGAGGTCCGTGATAGATACTTTCTTGCAATGTTAATGGAGAAATGATCCAAGAAATATTGGGCTAGTTGTTAAAAGAGAAGATCGAATGTCAAGTTAAAGCACCGTACCACTCCAAGCGCGGTCCCGATAAGGACATGGGAAGGTGCGGAGTAACAAGGCATCATCATGGGCAATCAAATAACAAGCATGTCTAAATGATCGCAAGTGTTGTTGAGGATCCTCTTTACCGTTAAAACGAGTAAACTTCTGGCAACTCCCATTGAGGAGGATATGAATGAAGGGGGACATAAGGGTGAATGGACTCCCGACAAACTTGCTCGTATGTCAAGGTGCTACGACTTCCTCGAAATGTAAGCCTCCAAGTTATGCATTTTGTCCATCATTTGTTTAATTAAGTCAGTGGTAGGATGAGATGATGGTGTGACAGAATAGGGATGTCCCATATAAGGTGTTGAGGTTACTGGATATGTGTATGGGAATGAAAAGGTAGGTGGAGCTTGAGAAGGAAAGCTTGTGTGGATAGGTGGCAGAGAGTAAGTCATGAATGGAGTGGTCTGAAAGAGAGATGAGATAGGGGCAGTTGGTGGTAACGATACGTGGGGTCCAGGGTTAACCAAAGGAAAGCTAATCGGGTCGTATGAACCTCTGCAGCCGTCGGATTGGGAGACGGGGCAAGAGATGCAGGAAGCAAGGCGGTATTATCAGGCGGAGTGGGAGCTAAATGAGCAGCTATACTGATAGGCATACCTACAAGGAGCTGACCATCAGGTGTACGGTCAGGGGTATGAGACAAATAGTATTGTACAGCGCTGGAATTAGCATCCAGAAACTTGGCAAAGTCCTTATCTCCCACAGGAATTTTAGGAACCTCGCTGGTATCAGTAGGGTTCCCTATATGTAATGTGAGGGGGTGATCTGCAAAGACACAGAAAGGTGCATGTGAAACCATGGCGGCCGCTGCTTCCAAGTGATGACAACCATGACAAGAACACACAGAAAGTTTCAATCTATCAAGAACAAAAACAACCTCAGAATGATGAATTTGGCAAGTTGCTGGTTTGTCAGGGGCTGATGGAGACAGTAACCGATATCGGTTTACTAACCGGTGTCGGTCACAGAAAACGACGTCGGTCCCTTAACCGATGCCGGTGTCAAAAATCTAGGATAAGAAGATACAAAGGGCTGCTACTTTGATTTTTAGCAACGTTGAGTATATTTATCAACTTATTGATCACGTACATGAGCAGTATGACAGAGAAAACAGAATTTGAAAACAAGTAAGATGCACACGCAAACCCAGAGACTAATCCTAGGGTTAATTTTAATTATCGTGGGCTTATGCCTTTAGACGTAGAAGGATGTCAGAATCCTAAACAAGAGACTTAGGGGAAATGTCAAGTTGTTTTGGCTTATAAGGTTACCTCAATCAAAGGGCGGAGGAATACCGCGGAAAAAAGGAGGGATGTTTGAGCTGTTGTGTTAATTGTGAAGTGATTCGGTATGTGTTGTGCAAAAGAATGTAAGATTAATTTCCTCGTCAATACCGTGGATATCACCCCACGTGTACGACCTGTTACTTAATATATGTTCACTAGAATTGAAAAACAACAAGCAGAATGCAATGCATGCGTTTTAAACCCAAATCGAAAATTATATTTGATGAAGTAAGAGAGATGACTTTCACTAATGCGAAACTAGGAAAGCAAGACAAATTCTTTACTGAAATATATAACAAAAATCTTTAAAGAACACAAATATGCTTCCTAAAATGAAAATAAGCAAGAGAAAAGAAACCCAAAATGGGTCCCACTGCAAAATGCCAAAATGTTTCACTCGGAAATGCTTCTTCCTTTTAGAAACAGATAAGGTTAGGGGCTAGGAGGAATACCTGTAGAATGTCGAGATAGTGTGCGCGTACCAGAGAAAGATCAGCCGATCATGCTGAAGAACTCCTTTTGTCTGTCTTGAAGGACTACCTGCAAATAAGAACACAAGACCACAAGATTTTGATTAAACAATAAATGAGGAAACTGCCTTAGGCCCAGGAAATATAAAACTTCCTTTCGAAGGTGGTCAGTTTCCCTGTTAATATGATTTAACAAAAAAGACTGTAAAGTATCAATTAAGTTGTTTTGGTGAACTGGGTAGGGAAAAGGTTGTTTTTCTGGTTTTGATCAGAGGAACCGATGCCGGTTACTGATAACCGATGCCGGTTACTGATAACCGATACCGGTGGGTTCTAGGATCTTCTGGGCTGGTTGTGGTGTTGGTAAGGCTGGTTTATGGATGTTATTAGGAAATGAGATGATGAGAGGTAAAAGAATAACAGTTAGATGCAATGGCACGTTGGGGTAGTGGGTTCAAAACGGATTTAAGAGGACTGTGATTCAAAGATCATAAGAAATGTTATAACAGAGGACATGCAAGATGTAACTTACTGGTTTTGACGAAGGTGCAAGTTGATCTCCTTTCTTTGTAAACACTTCGGTTTGACGCCATTCTGCTCTCGCCTCCCAATATTCTCCGTTGATCCAGAAATCCTTCGACTGATCTCCAAAATGAAATTCCGATCCGTTGTTTTGGTTTGGGGAGCCCATTTACAGGGAACCGATGGCGGTTACGTAACCGACGGTGGTCGAGTAGGAACCGGCATCGGTTAGGAAAAAGTAGCCTATTTTTAGTAAAATATCCCACCTTCCCCTGCTTTTCTCCCGAGAGATCAGATTGCATGGTTTGGTCAAGTGGCTAGAAGGTCGGCTTTGGGTGCGAAAGTAAGGAGGCATTAGTTATGGATGTGAGTCTAGACCAAGTCATGGGTCTTAATTAGGTTAGTTTAGGGTTAGGGCTAGTCATGATGAGGTGGCAAAGTGAGGTGGCGGGTAAGGTATGTGGATTTATCAATTACAAGGTAATTAATAAATAATTGTGTAAAGTTTAGGTAATGAGGTTAGGTTGTGAAATGGGATGCGGGTCACAAGGGGTCGTAAGACACGACTTTGGTGTCTACAAGGATAGATAAAATACTCTTGGGTGTGTTATCCATTTCTCCAAATCCGAGTGACAAAAGGCGCTTAGATCCCATCCCAAGCTACAAAATGACTCATTTTGATCTATATTTCCTAAGCTTCTTATCAATACATGTGATGTTGCTCGGTTTTAAGGAGAATCAATTTGGATACAAAAAAATGAATTCGAGGTCAAGGCCTCAGGAGAAGCATGAGCTAATGTGCAGCATGTTGATGTTGGTAGGGTTTGTCATACATGTAATGTAAGGGGTCATTTTGGTGACAAAAAAGTTTTGTGGTTGAGTAAGCAATGACAATGTTTGGTGGTGATAAAAACTAAGGCTAAGTAGAGTATTTTGGCATGGGTGTATCTAGTTTCATAGTCTAAAAGGGTATGTTTTATGTAATAAATGACTTGCTCCCATGTGTTTCATGTCGAGATGAGAAAACATGGCACCTAAGGAGTGATCAGTAGTAGAAATGTACATGTAAAATGGTTGGTCATCCTTAGGAGGAATGAGCACAGTGGGGAGGAGGTATTATTTTAAGGCATCAAAGACTTTATGGCATTCATCATCCCATTTGAAGGAGACTTCCTTTTTAGGAGATGATGACATGGTTAGCAATGATCGAAAAGTTACAAAATAAAACAACGAATAGATTGCAATTTTCCTTGCAAAATTGAAAGTTGGAAAACTTTAGTAGGTGGAGGCATTTCGAGAATAGCCTTGATTTTAGTGGGATTGAATTCTATGCCATGCAAAGAAATGAAAAAGCTAAGAATCTTTCCTGGAGAGAACAACAAAGACACACTTTTTAAGTCAAGATGAACACAATGCTTGATGAGATGGTCAAAGATGACCTTAAGAACTAGAAGGTGTTTGGCCTGAAATTTGAATTTAGCTAGAAGGTCATCTACATAATCTTATAGTATACGATGTATGATGTCATGGAAGATATAGGTCATAGCCCGCTGATATGTAGCACCAAAGTGTTTAAAATACCAAAATGCATGACTCGATAGCAAAATATCCCCAGAAGTGATGAAGGAATTTTTTTGTTGATCTTCTAGAGTGAGTAATATTTGATTATAACTTGAGAAACTATCCATGAGTGATAACATCTCATGGTCAGCGGTGAGATCAACTAGTTTTTCAAAACCTAATAGAGGAAAGTCATCTTTGGGGAAAGCTATGTTGAGGTCACGGACATCCATGCAAATGAAAATTCCCCTTGTTGCTTTTGTGACAAGAATGATGTTATAAATCCATTGGGGATATTCAATGGGTAGGATGAAGGAAACCTAGAGAAGGCATTGAAGTTCTTATTTGACCAGAAGAGAAATGTGAGGATGCATTTTCCGTAGCATCTATTTTATAGGTTTGACTTGAGAATGGTTACGATATTATGGACCATAATGTCGGGATCAATCACCGGGCATATCAGCATATAACCAAGAAAAGTGTCGTTATGATCCCAAAGGAAAGAAGTAAAGCTTCCTATTAAGCAAAGATCTAAATATTTTCCTATCTTTAAGATGTGCGGGTCATCCCGAGTGTTAATATTGACCTTGATGGTCGATTCATTTAACATGCTTTGCATCTCGAAGAAATGACTCGGTGAATATAATAATCTTCCACACCAAGGTAGGTGAGAATAGACTCATCATCCCGACATTGAATACGACGTTAATAGAAGGTGTATTATCATCGATCGTGTCGAGGATACATGAGGGAAAGAGAAGAGGGAGCCTCGTCATCTCGTTGATAAGTCAAATGTCCCAAGGAAAAGGTGTTTATGAAAAAAACATTAGGAGGAATAGATTCGGGTGGATAAGGTTTGGCATCCTAAATGAGTTCAACACGTGCCTTCTTAGAGGATAGTTCGAGAAAACTCTATACCACTGCGCAGTATTTGTATTTACGTGTGGTACATGGGATGACTCGTATGATGGCCTTGTTCATAAAAATAAAATCCAAATCGTTTCCATGCGAAAGAGGTGGAGGAAGGTATGGGTGAAGTGGCGGTTGGTGAGATATTTGAGATCGAGATGAAAATGGTCACGTTTAGGATGGTGGTTTGGGTGAGTAATTGAAGTATCAAGTCCCCCATATGTTAAGTTGGTGTGAAGGTGGAGAGGACCATAAGGAAGACGTCGCCTACACAATGGTCATAATGAGGATGTCGAGTAGGTTACCATACTATTATGGACTAAGGAATTTTTTTATGTCAGTAGAGGTCAGTACTCCCTAGAGTGAGATGTTGAAAGACACCTTCTAAGAGATCGGTAGTAGATATGTGGGTAGTGGGTCTAGATGAACTACTAGGTTATTGGGCGAAGAAGAATTGGTTGGTTGGGAACTAGACAGCCAGCGATGGGTCGGCTATAGAGACTAGGAAACATTGGGAATATAAGATGTAGGTGTGGGTGAGGTAGTGATAACATGGGTAGAAAGGGCTATGGGTGAAGGAGAAGTGGTGGCAGTGGTAGATGCCTTAACCGGTACAAGGAAATAATTAGGTCGGTATAACATGTTACAGCTTTTTGAATGGTGATGGTTCAACTTTGGAATGGTGTAGTTATGTCTCATGTCATGTTCAAATTTTACACAACAAAGTGTAAAGTTAAAGGAACATAACCCATGACACAAATCCAAGGACATCCAATCAACATGTTATACTGGAACTCCCCTTCTAAGATGTATAAAATTTATGGGATAGTACGAGGCCCACACAAATCGGGAGAGGACGATGGTGTTGAGCGTAGAATTTATAAAGCATCATTAAATGAGCAACATAACTCGGGTTTTTATGTATGTAATTGGCGGTATGCACATTTTCTTGTATGCATGGGAGGATAGGATATTTATGTTGGTTCCACCATCGATCATAACATGTCATACATGTATATTATCGATATAGACAGAGATGAAAAGAGTGGGATTAGGGCCTTCTGATTAGAAAGGTATAATTTTGTCGTCAAAGAAATTGAAGGAAGATACTCGATGGGTGGTAGTGGGGGTAGAGGAAGGAGATGATTTGGTAAGAGATGCCACATGATGAGGGTTAATAATGGAGGCCATGGGCATAGGGTCATTAGGTAAAACCTTAATGTATCGTGAAAACTTCCATGAGGGCTTGTTCATGTGATTCGAGGTTTGGATGAGGTCATACAAAGACATTTTTACGAGAGGATTGATGCAATTTTTTATAATTGACGATGTGTGACCCCATAAAAAATAGGGTATGTGGGACCTCAAATGGTGATTTTTGGTGTGGGTGGAGATGGTATGTTGGGCACAGGGATTGGTTGATGAGCTAGTCACTTTCTATTTTCCTTTGTCCTTTTGGGCACAAGTGACGACTTGTATCATGTTAATTTGAGGAAGGGATGTAGGTGGAGAAGGTGTGTCATTAAAGGTATAATGGCATGATAGAAAAAATCTTAGTGGGGGATATGAGCCTCATGACATGAGCAAGGCACACCGGTATTTTGGTGGGGTCTTGGCTAACTCTCCGATATAGACCATGTTGATCTTGAATTTTGGAGGTGGATAAAAGGGTCAGGAAGTGGAGATGCAAGTCATTGAATAGGTAGTGGGGGATGATGTGTAATGATAGGTGAAGATAGAATGGGGTTTTTGTCAAGAATATCCTCGTCATAAAAATTTACTTATGGAGGACATAATTGAAGAATAATGGTTTTAAGAGCCTTACACTTCTCTATATCATGCCCTAGCACATGATGGAAAGCACAAATTTTAGTTTCACAAACCCTTTTGGTTTGGTTTGAGTGGGTCAGTAAGGTCTAAGCGGTGGTAATGTGGTGACCGAGGTCTCTAAAAGGTTGGCTAAGATGATGGCGTATGACCCCACTAATGGATCAAAGTGTGAAGTGAGTGTGGGTTTGGATTGAATGGTAGGTGATTGTGGTGGGAGAGGTGCTATAGGAGGTGGAATTGGAGGTGGGAGGTTTTACCACCGGTTTGGGAGGTGGTACTATCTTAGTCTTAGGTTGTACCTTCTTTGATAAAGGCGTAGTAGATGAACTAGCAATGGAAGGGGTTATAGGTCTAACTACTTCTTTAGAGGGTAGGGGATTTTCAATTTCAGTTGCACTTTCTTGGGTAAAGGTGAGGAAGGAGTGCGTGATGTAGAAGGGAAAGAAAATGGTGGAAGAGGACAAGTTATCCATGGGGATAATGGAGGTGTGGTGGAATTGGTTGGTGGAGGCCGAGTGGCTGATATGAAATGAAGAGAAGAAATCTTCATAGGCGTGATGAAGTTATGGTAGCTAGTGGGGGTATAAGTGGTAAGAAAGATACGAGTAATGGCGAGGGTGTTTGTTTTTCCAAAGAAATTGGGTGTAATAAAGGATCATGCTAAAGAAGAAGGTTTCTTTTCTTTTTATTTGCCTTGGGTAGAGGGTTGTTTGGCCAAGGTTGATGGGTGAGGTCCTAGGATAGACAAAAGGGGTGAAGGTTAAATCCAATTTGATTTGGTGGATGGACAAGGCTCGATGTTGGTATCACACCCAAGGTAGTGATGGGTCTAGATATGGGAGAAGGTGTAGATGTGGGTAGGTTCCTAGGTATAGGAGTGGGTTTAACTATGGGTAAAGGTTCGATGATGTAGGAAAGGGTGACAGAGAAGAAGCCATTTCAACAGACTTGTCATGGTCGACTTGGTCACTTGAAACACCTTCGGATAGATCATGGAGGTATCGATAAGTGAAATTTTCATTTGGGTTGAGAAGGGAGTTGAAGGCATCCCCAAATCATGGAATTATCAATGAAATCCAATTGGTTAGCCAATCATGAAATTAGCATTGTTGTAAGAGTAACCGATGTTGATTTAGTAGCAATCCATGTAAAGTATGTCTCGTGAGACAGGAATTTGTTGGCTTCAAATCTATGGGTAAGAGAGCCAAGAGAATATCAACAGATCCTGGAAGGTTGATGTGGAATGGTCAACAAAAGGAAGTACCATTTCTAAAGAATCCCCTATGGGTAGGGGAGATGAGGGGTGAGATGAGGTAGACCCCTCTTTCGGTGGAGAGGAAGGCGAGCATGACTCTACAAAGGGGTAGGAGAGTTAATACCATTTATTGTTCATTAGGTTGAGAGGTGAGTGGTGAAATGACATCGACATAAATGGCGAGACTCCTCCATAGGTGATGGAGAAGATGAAGGGGACTCCTCTTTCGGTGAAGGATTAGATGGGGTAGGTTCCTCCGTAGGTAGAGGAGCTCGTGCTAGGATTTCCTCGATAGAAGGGATAAGAGGAAATTGGGGAATAGTTGGTATGTTATCAAAGATAGCATGGACTTCATGGGCATTATTGTCATTTGTTGAAGGTTCTCCAATTAGATTAGAGGATGGGGTATGATTAGGGAATGGTTTTTGAAGATATGTAAGTTCTGGTTAGTTGGTGCGTTTGGTTTTTCCAAGATAAGATATCCGTTATCTAACATTTCTTGGATGATTTTTTGAAGGTGATACAATTACCATCGCTATGGCCTTTAACACTATGATAGTTGTAAAAGTCATGTTCTTAATACCATGTAATCATAGGATGAGTAGGGTTGAAGCCGGCAGTGTGGTTTTATGGGTGGAAGAGTAATGGATTTGACCTTAAGAAGCTTTTCTAATACTAAAGAATATGGCTCTCGATTGGAGTTTACTTGCATTGTTCTCCTCTAAATTGAAAATTTTGAATGGGAGAAATATTATAGGATGGTTTTTTTGTTAGATGGGTGAGATGGGCTATCTTTGAGATCTACAAAGGTTAGAAGATCCCTTAGCTTTTGAATAATTGCTTTGGGGCTTGGAAGATGAAGAGGTATTGTTTGATTTGAACACGGATTTTTTATTACGCAACTAAATTTTCTTCTCTTTGATGGCATGAATTTCTAGTTTTCACACCATGGTAAAGGCCTCATCAAAGATATGGAAGGTTTGCACTTGTAGAGTTGGTGAGATGTGCCTGACACAAGCTCTAGTGAACAACTCTATAAGCTTATTTTGGGGTAATTGGAATGTCAATTGGTTGATGAGGCTACGCCAACGAGTGACAAAATCAGCAATAGACTCGCCGTCATATTGTCATGTTGAGTAATGGTCGGTCATGGTGACTTTATTGACAACATTGATTGAAAAATGGTCAAGAAATCTTGGGCCACTTGATTAAATGAATAAATGGAATGTCGGGTAATCCACTTTGTACCAATCTAATGTGGATCATGTCAAGGAAATTGGGAAGGTTCGTAAGAGTAAAGTATCATCATGGGTGATTAGGTAACACCCATGTTTGAATGACCGCAAGTGTTGGTGTGGGTCTTCTTTCTGTTAAAATGAATGAACTTAGGAATTTCCCAATATACATGGTATGGATGAATGGGAATAGATGGATGGATTGGCTCATTACATATTTTTCATAAGTTAAGGAGTTAAGGGAGCCAAAAACGATGCTTCTAAAGGTTACATATTTTCCATCATCATCTTAATGAATTCGTTGGTGGGTTGTGATGAATGGGTGTCCCCATAGTATAAGGGGGTTGAGGATGGATTTATGATGTGGAAGACATTCTAGTGCATGGTGGTACCAAGTAGGAAGACTATGAAAAGGGAATATATATAGCCGGTAAATATCCAAAATAAGCGACACACGCGAGACCGAAGGTTATTGGTAATATGTGTAAGTAGGTGGGGGCGGTCGTAATTAATCTAGTAGTAATTAGGGGTAGGGACCGTAGGGATGGATAGGACAAGGTTTTGTAATGGGGTGTGAGTCACGACACCATGAGTGGTCAGAATGTAATAGGTACATATGAGGTAATGGGTGTAGATAGGGCTATGTTCAAGGTAGTCACTGAAGGAGAAGTTTCGACACCACAAGTGCGATAGATGATGTAGATGCATTAGTTATAATAAATGTGGGGCCTAGCTAAAACACCTAGGTGGTAATGTGGATGAGGGTAAAGCCGAGATGGTGCTAAATGACATGGAAGTGGGGGTGAGGGCAGGAGGGATACATATAGGCATGTCATATACTAACTAACCTAAGGAGTCCCAAGTGGACGAATAGGAAAGGAAGTGATGTAGGGTAGTGGGATTCTGATCAAGGATTCTTGTGAACTCCTTGTTGTCGGTAGTAATGGTGATGGGTTGAGTTAGATCCATAGGTGACAAGATAGAAGGTGGTGATGGGATAGGTGGAATTGGCTGAAGGATGGAGTGAAACACAAGGGTGTTTGTTTGATCATGCAGTCAACACCATGTGAATTAGCATATATCGGGTCAACTCTACTATGTAAATGACATAGAAAATAGCAGAAATGGAAAAGGAAAAATTCTGGGAGGTGAACTTGGTTGGTGTTTTAATTAAAAACCAAAATAGAGGGAATGATGCTAGTTAGACTAACCGATGATGGTTAAAGGGTGACCATTGATGGTTACAAGAATCGATATCTTATTCTTGTGGGAATCAATAGTTTCAACAAATGAGGAAAAAGCTGATTAAAATGAAATAGGAAGTTGTATTTGATGTGATATGAGAATCCTAGGGCTATGATGATGTCCCGAGAACTTCAAATAGGACAAAAGAGGTGATGAAAGTTGTTTTGGGAAAAATGACCAAAAGAGATGGAAAATGACACCGGTTAGGTAAACCAATGATGGTCAGATGAAAACTGATGACGATCGCGGGACCGAAACCGATTACTGTGAAATTTGAAGAAGTGAAGAAAAATTAGTTTTTGTGAATTAATTTAGATGAAGTACCAACCCAAAAGTATGAGGATGATAATATGAGGCCCTGACACACTCAGAAATAGTTAGAATACTCCAACTATTATGTTGGAGTGTGAAAGGAGGAAGAAAATGAAGAAACGTAACCTCACAAATCAAAACACAATTCAAGAAAAAAGCTAAGAAAAACACGTAATCCTATAAGTGAATTTTATGTTTTTAGCTTATGCTTTTTAAGGACTGACTGAATCCGTAAGAGAATTTTTTTGGGAAGGCATCCTATGAAGAGGCAAATTCTAAAGGGTGCTTTCGTGTTAGGTTTTGGTGGGGACGGTCGTTTCTCTGATAATGATTGGTCGAGAAACCAACCGGTACCCAATATCAATCCTTTGATCATGTGTCATTTACGCCTCTTTCTAGGTAAGGTGTTGTTTAAGAATATGTGTAAATTTAGATTTGTGCGGTTTGGCAAAGAGAGATAGAGAAGAGAAAGTGCTTCTACTATTCAATTATGTCAACCACCAACTAGGCATGACTTTCAGGCCAGATAGGTTGCCCTCAATTTTTAACGTGAGTTAAAATGCAACATATAAGGATGAAATGCAATATATTTTAGAACCCAAATCAACAATTAAATTCAATTTAGCAAATGATGAATAGGTCAAGAACATGCTCTTTCACTACTATGTAAATGCAGGAAGAAATAAATGATTCATTTTATACACCAAATCATAAATGTTTTTAGACAATTAGAAGAAAAGAATGTTACCAGGGAGAAGATTAAATGTGTATTTTTCAAAGAGAAAGAGACACACAAGATTTACCTATATGAAGAAAAATTAATGAACCCAAGAGAGGGTCCCACCAGGCATGCCAAAATGTTTCACCGTATTCTTTCAAATTTAATGAAATAGATATAGGTGATAGTTCAAGGAGGAATACCTTGTTTGTGACTATGCTTGAAGGTTGTGCACGCGCTTTGACTTCTTTATCCAATGTTGATTGCAAATACTTCCTTTTGGCTAGGAGGAACTACTTGTAAAGTGCAAAACAATACCACCATATAGATTTAAACACAACAATGAGTGGACTGCCTAGCGGATGCTAGATCCGAGAAGCGTGGTGCTTCTTAAATAGGATGTCAGTCCACTTTTACATAATAGTATTAATGTTATTCAAAATAAAAATGAAATAAAAATCTTATTTGAATTGAAACAATTTAGGAACCTCGTGCAAAACAAATAAGAAGGGTAAGGTAAAAGGTGATTAAGGTCAAAATGGGTTAGATGATGGACTGATGTTAGATTATAGGTCTAGTATAGGCTTCTAAAGTGAGATCTGTAAGGGCTAAAAAGATTCTCGGGTAGTTTGAGAGTGGGCATTAACTTGTTGTCCCGAGCTAGGTTACTGAGATACAGAGACCGATGTCGGTTAGGTTTGACCAATGACAGCTTTAAAGGAAATTGAGGATGGTTAGGGTGACCAAAGGTGTTGGTAGAGGTGGAATAGTATAAACTCAATAAACTTGGTTTCTAGAGTTTCTCTTTGATTTCTCGAGAATGGAAGAAGGGTGGTTATATTTGTAAAAATGTTGGGAATGCTCGTAGATGTCTAGGGTTTGAATATGGGGAACTATATAGTTGTGGTTGGGCTGGTGGATGGATCGACAGGAAGGTAGGGATGATAGGATGCAAAGGAGGGTAGGATCTAACAAACAGAGATAAAGAAACTATGATCTAAGTAAGTTTATAATGATGTAGATCAAAACACACTTACTTGTATTTTGAGGCTTGGTGGTTAAATGATGGTGATGGTTGATCTCTAAAACTAGTGGTCGCACCACAACAATGCTTCCTAAATGTTACCATGAATGTCAATACATTCATATCAATCTTACTTGATAGCTAGGAGTGTTTGGATGCATGAGAAGGCTCGGTTCATGTTTAAATGTGGATCTCTTTCTCTCAAAACTTGAAAAAAATTTAACCTCTAGAACAAGGTTTCCAAAATAAATATATGGTAACCGATGATGGTTAGGGTGATCGAAATCAGTTTAAGGTGGAAAATCCTAAGTTGCCAAAATAGCATATCTTGGCTATATTTTGGCCGCTTATGCCCGTTAGGTGTGGGTCTAAAATGGTATTTTGTGCTTAGATAAGTGGGCATACTATTAGAGAAAGAATAGGCATCCAATGTTAGGGTTAAAATAAGTCTCAATTAGTTAAGGAAAGTAGAAATTGAGTCTTAGTTAAATAGAAACATGATAAGAATAGGTTCATGATGAGGTGTTTAGGTGATGTGGTTGGGTGAGGTGTAAATTAATTTAATTAAATTAATAGATAAAGTGAGGATGGGTATTAATTTAATTGTAAGTAATTAAATTAATATACGTGTGGGATAAAGGGGTTGTGGTTTATATGAACATGTTATGTTTATTGATCGAAAAAGGGGCTCAAGGGTAGTGTGACCCAAATTTGGTGTCTACAATATGATGCTTTGAGTCCTATTGAGATCAAGAAGGTGTGTCTTCCAGCTCAAGTGAGAGAAATCATATTTGATGGAATGTTTAAAGGTTTCATAGGACCCTAATCATTTCTCGGGATGTTGGGGCATGAATTTAAGAAGATCTTAGAGTTTTAATGAGATCAAATGAGGCCCTATATTTTATGAATGAATGTTAAGAAGGTAAGAAGGTCAAAACACTTCTTAAACCTTAGTTTGCTAGTGATGGAGGAAAATTTATTTTTCAGTGCCCTAAATACGTTGAATCATCAAATGGTATTATTAGCTAATGGAGAGGACTCTCCTAGATTTTAGGTGGTGGTGGGTTGAGATCATGAAAATAATTGAGCCCATTTGGTGGTGTAAATTAACTTACACCAATTACTATGTTTTTATCTAATTAACACGCATTTAATCATCAAACTAAGGGACATAACATTTCAATAATACTAGTGGTGTATGCATAGTTATAGGGAATTTTGGAGGCATGGAAATAAATTGATGTCACAAAAATGCTTAAAAGTGAACTAAACTCATACTTAAAGTAAATATATTCTAAACACTATAACTAAAGAAAAGAAAGAAAATTCATAATGTAGATAAAGGAGTAAATTTCTTGCTATTCTACTCATACAATAAAAAAGCATAAAAAATATGGAGGGTTTTAGTAGATTACAAGTGGGCCCCGCCTTTGGTGTTAATCCCTCCTAAGGCTTGAATTAAAGGCTATTGAAGAACTCGATTTTTATTCAATCGACATGAATGTTACATCTAGGTAAAAAAGCAACCTCTCGTATCTATGTATCTTATACTCTAATCTATATCTTCTTTATTCTAGATCTAGATAGCTTTCTAACATTAACCCTTTCCTCAGTATACTACCTAATTACTAAAAATTTTGAGAAGAAGACTTTAAAGTTAGGATTTCAAACAAATTAAGAAAAATATCTTCGGAAAAACAAGTGGAAGATCTCAACGGATCAATAAGAGACTCAACGCATGCAACACAAACTAATTAACAAGTTCTCGGATATCAAACACATAACTCAAGTAACTAATTAATTCCTTAAATCATGGTTTAACTAATCAATCACTTCTTCAAAGTGTTACAACGAATAATTAGATTTATAGTTGATTTATCTTCAAGTTCTCATGTTCGTTGAACTACTCCTTCCATGACACGTATAGACTCAAGTGTCATTATCCACGTTCCAATAGATCTTCATAATCACATATTCCTCGATGTAAGTAATTACCTTTTGTTTCTGGATGAGTTAGTGTGTACTAGTCCTTTGCTACAAATGATTTGTTGCGGATGGTCTCTTAGGTTTAGGTAATTCCCTTTGCTATGAATGGGTTGCTCTTGTGTCCTTTGCTATAGGTGAGTTCCTGCAAATAAAAGTTTCTTATACATAAGACCTGGCATCACATATATCATCAATCAAACAACTTATTTAAATCATAAGATTAAATTCACACACAAAATAAATATAATCAGTCATAACTATATTAATCAGCATTCATCCCATATGTTCAAGTTATGATGATAATGTTCAAAAATATAAATGGGAAATGTAATGACATAGCTTTTTAACAACTTAACAAAATTATAGATGATGAGTTATTTATAAAATAATTTTTCACAACTCATCACACCCCCAGGCTTAATTCCTTGAATTTCCTCATTCAATTGGATCAATTCCCTACTACCCGATGTTGCATTCACACCTGAAATCCACTGGAGTATTTATCCCTTCTAGTTCCGAGAAGAAGTAACCATCATTCATCCTAAACTTGTGCATGACTGCTTTTATATCATTTCATTCAAAGTGACCTTTCATCTATCCATGCTCGGATTGGAAAGTGGAGTATTGGGGGTGATATTGATCAGGGGATCATTTTTGAAAATTTCCCTAAACATCCCTAAATTGTGTCAGTGTAGAAGATCATCTCGAGAGCTTTCCAACGACTATAAGAACGCGACAAACGGACATTGGGAGCTCTAGTTATGTCTGGTCAAAGTTCGGTCAATGGGAAAGTCAACTCTAATAATCGGTCAATATTGGACCGAATCGCATTGTGACACGTGGCTTGCCAACACTCGTCGATTTCACTCGATTTGCCTATCGGGAGACGACAAGTGGACTACAGGATTACTGAGTTAATTATTTCTATGCCACATTACATGGGTCGAAATTATATTTACTTGGTAAGTCCATTTTCCAAATGCCACACATATTTGCCAAAACGTTATATATTAATGTGTATACATTAGTATTAAAAATAATGTTGAAACATTAGTAATAAAACCTACCTAACCACGTGGAGGAGGAAATGAAGCGTTGGTAGGGGCTAGGCCCATGCGTGGATTCCACGTGAAGAATGGAGTGGGTAAGGTTTATTAAAACCTTACCCAAAAGAAATGGCGCCTAAAATGGGATTTAATCCCCCATTCAAACAAATACCAATCCCACAAAATTTGGGATTCACCCACTTCAAATCCGACTCATGAGGGATGTTAATCCCATCACACATGCTAAGCACCTATGGGATTATTATATTAAAAATACATGCCAACCTTTTAAAATGCATTTAAAATATGGATAAAACACTAAAAATGCGCCTAAGGAGAAGGGGAGGGGATTGGAACAGCTGACCTCCCATCCAAAAATTAGGTGCCTAACCAATGCATCAGCTGTTTGGAAATAATATAAAAGCAGTATATTGTATTTGAATAGAGGAGTGTGTAGGTCTGTGTAAAACGCTTAAGGACCAAGCGAGAGAATGCCATTTTGAAGGTCTTGCACTCAGATTGGTACCTTGGAGTAGAAAGATGAAATGTAGATAATTCTGAGACGATTCCAACCATGTAATATTTGATCTTTTTTGATGAGTTTTAACCTGTTTTTGGAAGCTTTGAATGCATATTTTAACAGGGATCTTCAAGACAGCTAGTTGGAAAACACGAATTTCAATGCACTTCTGGTCCGAATTGTGACTTGGTGTAAACATGAAAAGTGTTCAGAATTCAGATCTGATCTCAGAAATATGATTTGTTTTCATAGAATGTTTTTTTAAATCTTTACTTGTAGGTGTTTTTCTAACATAGTCATAGGGAGATCACATTGTGAAAACACGATAGGAGCCACGGATCGTTCTTCGGGACAGCTTTTACGCTATTTTCAGAGTTATTGGGACATTGATCAGATCATTTGCATTTTTTTATTCATTATTGGTTGTTTTTAAGAGTTATTGTACTTGCATTTCAATATTATTAATGGATCGATTCAATCAACCCGGGGACGTAGGAATTTCAACCCCGTAAACAATCTCTTTGTATCCGAATGTTTTAGTTTTCTCGATTATTTATTTGCTACACAAGTTTTCCACACTTCTATGGATGCATAATAATCAGAATTTAATCAATTTGTGGAGTTAAGAATACTGAAAATTGGTTAAGAAAATCACGATCTTTTAAAACTTTTAAAAGTGATAAAATTCAACATCACATTTTTCATATCGATATCCAATCGAAGCCATTTATCTATGAAGTCATTAGAAATGTCAATGTATGTGTTCACTCTTATTAGAGTTGGCATTACGTTAGGGTGTAAGTACATTTCCTTATGTTTTAGTTTAGGAGACATCTCATTCCAATGCATCCTACATGTTTGAACTATCCGAATGCCATGTCCGTACTCATGTCCCCTCGAATTCATTATGTGTTTCTTTCTCATTTTCCATACTCTCATTCTGATTTCCTTCCTCTTCATGTACTTAGCATATTGTTATACAACTTCTCTAGTTTTTGTAGCTTCAAACCTGACCATGAGTGGATGTAACTTATCTAAATGCTTCAGACTCTTCCATTTTTCTCTCCTTATCCAACTCATTCAAAAATAAGAACAAAGTGCTTTAGTCCAAACATCTCTAATATATAGGATTGGATCCAATACCTTTCATACTCAAGAGCATAATTATACATGTAGAGTTCACATAATAGAGTATGAAGTTCATGAGTACTATTCTAGTATATCCTGAAAATATCCTTGGTGCAATCGATATCGAATGGTATCTCATGATTGATATAGGTTAGTTTGAGTTTCATCATCTTATCCTTTAATAAAATAACATAAACGTTGGATGGAGGCTTGCATTTGAATATTTCATGGGCTACTTGAATTGTATCTTCTTGTTTTTTCTTAAGCCTTATAATTTATTTGTCCTTCTCCTCTAATTATTCTCGATGTTTGGAAATAACGGCTTAATTTTCCCTTTTTCATTTCCATTTCAACTTATCAACATAGATCTCAAACTGTGACATCAAATAGTTTATGTATGGTAGTGTAGTTTGTGTGGCTATTTCCTTACAAAGTGGTTTTAGAGGTTCTCTTACAATTTCTTCTATAAAAATTTGGGGGTTATTGGGTACTAAATCCATCTACTATTCAAGGACATGAGGTGCTTGTTCTGTAACATCCTTAACTACAATAATGTATTTTTGTTGCATGACTATTTCAACTACTATAGAATATGCATGTTCTCAATTCCCTGTATTTGGTGCTCAATAACATTCTCCACAATTTGGGGCATGTGTTCATGTTCATTTTGTTGTTCTCCGTTATTTAATGGATTGCTCAACAATGACCGGCATATGAATGTGTTCAATATTATCTCCAATTTTATCTTCTTTCTCTTCCTTATGGCCTTCTCGCTATATGAATTTTATCCTCATTATGAGTTTCCTAGTTAGTTTCCTTTCCAATTTATTCCCCTTATTTTCTTCATGAAATTCCATTATATAAAATGTATCATCAACACGAGTTTTTCCTCCTTCCCTTCCATAGACTATTCTAGGTTCCCATGTTCATCAACATGGGCATCCATATCTCCTTATTGTATTTCCATTGGCGCAGGGCCCAAGGGTTTCTTCTATGGTACCCACATCACTATATACTATTTTACCCTTGGAGGTGGATGATTCAAGATTAGAAAATTCTAAGAGGGTTGCAAGAGTAATGAAAATTCTTTCAAAAGATATAAGCATAGGATTTTCTTTAGTAGGTGGTAAATTTTCGAGGCAAAGGGTGTTATTCAAACAAATGTTATTCTTTGGGTTAAGAGGTTGATGGTCTACATCCTCTATGATGTGATGAGAGACACTCCCAATGATTTTTCTCTTCTTCTCTCACAAAATGCAATCTCCTATTTTTTTTTTAAAAAATATTAGATCTAATTCCCATGACTTAAATATAAACTCAACAAATCATTTATATTTCTTGAACTTGAAAAATATTCCCACCTTATCTTAGGATAATCTCTCTATAGGGTGCACTTTACTATCATGGTTATGAGGCGGATGTGTGATAGTGTAGACCAAAATCCCATATGTGCCTCCGTACTCATTTTATTCAATATTTCATTTAAGAAATTGGGTACATTCACTTGTCTATTGTTCTTTAGGTGATTTAACAATTTAAAGTGAATTGTATTCAACCTAGAATATATTTTCTCACGGTAAAATACTTAATATCATAATTTGCAAGTTCAAACCAAATTGGTTTAAGATAATTCCTTTGTGTACCTTGTCTATAAGTAATGAATGCATCAACAACATCCGTAAATTATCTCTTTGTTTCCTCTAGATTTTCCTTCTCTCTAAAATGGTTCTCCCTACACAGGTAGGCTAGTTACCTCTACCAAGATGTCATCACTGATTATTATTGATAAACCCTTCACTTTTTCTTCGTCATCACTCAATTTATTAGCAAACTCTTCAACCATTGATTCATTGAAACCATAGAACCGGTTTATGTAGTCTAACCACCCATTATCTTGAAAATACTATAAAATTTGTGGCTTGCTAAGAATTTGAGAGTTCTCAATGGGTTCATGTCGTATAAAATCTCCTCCCATTTTGAATATGTAGCTTATTATGTTCCCAATACGCAATAAAACATCTCTTCTTGAAGAAATGATGCAAAATTGAGTTGTGTGAAGTTTTTAATTAATTTTTGAACTTTGAGACCAAAGGACATGCATCATGGTTTTGGAAGGATAATAAATTAATGTTACCACATGGAGTGTGCAAGGTGAAGTGATTTGACAATATGGGATTATGTAGAATGACATATCACAACATAAAGGGTGAGGGTTTATAAATGCATTAAATACATGATGACTTGAATAAATGTTAATCAATAATAATCATTCTAATTATAATTTAATAAAGTGGTAGTGGAGTGCACTTATCTTGATGTTGTTTAGAATGATGATTGTGCATGCTTATTGAATTTGTGCATTTACTACATGTAAGCTCGTTATTATATTATGGATGTTGCTTTATGATGTTGTAGACATATGCTAAATTTATATTTCTACTCCTTAACAAAACCGATAAATCTCTCGAGAGGGAATACTAATTTTTGGGTGTCATTTGTCTCTTTTCTATATCTCACACATGTGAAAATATCATTGATCTTCTTCATGTAATCATGATTTATTTCAAACATGAAAACAAAATTGAGGTTTTTTTCATGTTGCTACAAGTGGAACCTCCAGTCATTACATTATCTCCTTGTGATGGAGATCATGCACACTTGTAACCATCTAACATCAAACCCCGTAAAAAAAAATTCTAAGAAATAAAATGTATTAGCAGAGTGTTGTTGATCACCAAAAGGGCTTATCATAACACTTTTATTTTCCCTTGGGATATTTAGTAAGTTGAATATACTAAGGCCACTAAAATATCTCAATCCTATGAAATCTCATAAGATGAACCAACAACATTAACTCCTAATTTTAACTCTGATCTCCTTACTTCCATCCTGCTTTGACCTCCTCTAAACTTTTGCATGAAGGTAATTCTATCGGCTGGATTCTTAATAATCTCAAAGATATGGCCATTCACTAATAAATTGAATATAATAGATCTATTAGTGAGATTTACATCTCCATTCTAGGTAATATTCTCTCAATCTCATATGGACCTAGCCATCTTGTACGGATCTTCCCTAATGATCCTTTTATTTTGAATAAGGCACGAGTTCCCAATCACATTCCTAAAACTATCTTGTATTAATGTACTTGTCATGCCATTTTAATATTTTTTCTACACTAATTTTATATTGTGTATTTCTTGTCTTCTTAGCTCATCCAACTCATTGACTTGGAGGATTATTTATCTTTGAGCTTCACATAAATATATGCCTAGCTCAAGTGGATTCCTTAGTGTCTTGTGCTCAAATTTAATTGGCAAAACAACAGTCTTACCATACAATAATTTAAATGTTGTGAAGTCATTTGTTATTTTCCATGTTGTGTTAAATGCCCATACTGTCTCTCCGAGGCATATCCTCCTAATATTTCTTGTGAAGTGCAATGGTTATTGTCAAGATGGCCTATATTTATCTGTTTATTACCTCTACTTGGACATTAGATCGGGGATGGTATGGTGTAGACTTCCTATGCATGATTTCATACTCCTTAACTAGATCAGAAATTACATCAGCGGTGAAGTGTGTACCTTGATTTGTAACAATCTCCCTTGGAACCCCATACCTAGTGAAGATATGCACATATAGGATTTTGCATCCTTCTCACTTTTTTGACTTAGCAATGCCTTTAATTTTGTCCACTTAGTGAGATAATTTGTGCATACCAAGATGTACTCCTTCAACTAAGATTTAGGATCTATAGGACCAATGAATTCTAAGCCCATTTGTCAAAGGGATGCAAGACCAATTGAGGCTATAATGGCATTTCATCATATCTGGTGGGCTTACCCATTATTTGACACCTATCACATCTCCTGGTGTATAATGTTACATCCTTATGCAATGTTGGCTAGTTGTAAATAGTAGTCAACACCTTATGAGTTGCTCTTTTTGTAGAAAAATGTCCTCCACAAAGGTTCATTGTGGTAGGCTTCTAGGACATCAAATATCTCCTCATCATCTATACATCTTCTCATTATTTGATCATGTCCTATATGAAATAGAAATCCAACTATCTAAGAAAAATGTACAATATTTTCAACTATGTATTTATTTTCAGAGTATAAGTAATGTGGAGTTGTTTTACCTAAGAAAAGTAGTTGGCTATGTCAACATACCAAGGTGTTTTGGTGGAAATGGAAAATATGTGTTCATCTAGAAAGGAGTCATCAACTACTTTCTCTTCATTTCATGTTTCCATCCTAAAGAAGAAATCTTCCACCACATTATCCTTTCTTGGCTTGTCCAAAATAATGACATCAAATTATTTCAAGATAAGCAACCATCTTATGATCATGTTTCTTACTATTGGTTTATTGATCAAATATTTGATTAGATCATGATTAGTGTGAATGAACACTAGATAACATGTGATGTAGTGTCTGAATTTATTGATAGCATATACAACCACCAAGAACTCATTATCCGTTTCTGTGTAGTTTAATTCTGCATGCTACAAGTTCTTGCTAACATAGTAAATTACATAATTCAAAATTCCATTTTTATGTCCTAAGAAAACTCCAATAGTGTGGCCTACATCAATATGGATGTAAAAGGGAAGGTTCCAATCAGGTCCTCTCAATACAGGGGTAGTAGTTAACATTTTTTTTACGGTTTGAAAAGCTTCTTCACAATGTTCAGTCCAGACAAACTCAACATATTTACCTAATAATGCAAACAATGGCACTGCCACCTTGTTAAAATATTATATGAACCTTCTGTAATAACCAACATGGCCTAAAAATCTCATAACATCCTTTTTTTTCCTTGGTGTTGGTAAATTTATGATAACAAATACCTTTTTTGGATCAACTTGAATTCCTTTAGAGGAAAGATAGTGTCCCAAAACTATACCTTTAGACATCATCATGTAGCACTTTTCATTTCTCAAAGATAAGTTGTGTTCTTTGCATCTTTTCAAGACCTTGTCTAGATTTTTCAGAGCTTCTTCAAAGGTGCTGCAATGTACTATGAACTCATCCATGTAGACTTCCATGTAGTTATTTGTCAAATCTAAGAAATTACTTAAGACTTCCCTTTAAAATTTAGGAGGTGCATTACACAAGCCAAATTGAAGAACTAAGTAGGAAAACATTCCCCATGGACATGTGAAGGTAGTTTTGTCCACGATCCTCGATGCGGTTTGGATCTGATTATAACCACTATGCCCATCAAGAAAAGAGAAATAATTCTTACCAGCCAAAGTGTCAAGTACTTTATCAATGAAAGGTAGTGGTGTAATGCCCGGTTAAACAACCCACTGGAGAACAATTAACCACCTAGGTTTAGTTAGAAAATTATGGAATAATTTTTTATTTTGAGTGTTAGAAGTTGACAACCAAAGTCTCAAAGACAAATAAATTCAAGCTGATAACCTTTCCCATTATGATGATTAATGATTTCATTGAAATTTTAGCTAAATATTTCCTTATTAAATTTTAGGGTTAAGGGACCCAAAATAATTAAATACCCAAGGTATTTAATTTCCACCAGATCAAAGACATGAGCAGGATTAAATTACAGTGAGGAAAATAACACATAAGTAAAGTCAACGGTCAAGAAGGTCTCACTTACCCACACCTTAACTTGATTAGGAGTGTCTACAACTAGGTTGCTAGGCAACATCTACCACTAACAGGTTCTGAAACAACTCAAATCCACAAGAAAAACTTCTCTTTTATTAACAATTCTCAAAGGTCACAAGGTCCAAAACTTAGGGCTAGAAGCTTCATTAGGTTCAGGAGAAATTTTACTCCCATACCCACTCTCTAACAAGATCAGAGTTTCAACTAGATATTTCTCATACTTAACACTTCCAAAATTTCCTAAACCATACCTAATAGATAGAAAATTTTCTCACCTTTACGGTGATATAAAGAAGTCCTTCTAAATCCTCCGTAAACTAAAGATATGAGCAAGCGAGTCTAGGGGTCAAATTTTTCCAAGGGGGACATGTGTCAAGAGGAGGGGAAATCCCCTTTGGTGGGTTGGTGGGTCGTGGGGCGGCTCTAGAAAATTTTCCATTGCATGGGAGAAATTTACCAATTATTCCTGTGCCTCCATGGGTCCTCTAGGGACACATGGTAGCCTTTGATTAGTCGCCGGGAAACAAGGGAAGGAAGGGTGGGGCGGCGGGAGAGTTTGGGGCATTTCACCCGATGGGAGAAAAGCCAATTTGGCTTCCACGCACCCGAGTCTGCCAAGGACACATGGCATGCCACAAATCACCATGGGGAGAAGAGAGAAGGAGGGCGTGGAGTGGTGGGGTGATTTATCACTTTGCGCCCGACGGAGGAACAGAGAAGAAAAAGGATGTGTGGATTTGCACACCCAAAAGGACAAGGTCCGAGGGGAAGGCGGAGAAGCGGGCTGCGGGAGAAATTTAGAAAATTTTCCCAAGGCCAAAACAAACAACCCAAGGAAGAAGAAGGGTCCACCCTCCTGCCTCCACCCCCAAAGTGCCACGTGGCACGCTCTCATTGGCCATGGGCCGGCGGGGCCAAAATGAGAATTTTTCCCAAAAATTTCAAAAAAATCTAAGGGCAAAGAAAGTGCCACACCTCCACTGCTACCTCATGAGGACACGTGGTAGCCTCTGATTAGCTGTGGGCTGGTGGAGAAAAGGTAAATTTTTTTCCCGAGCCCAAAATTTTTGAAATTTTTCCTAAGGATTTTTAAATGGGAAATTTTAAACCACGGGCTTCTTTAGAAAATTTTCCCAAATTTTCCCACCAAGGCCCAAAAACTTCAAAGTGTCATAAATTTTTCTAGGAATCTCATTTTTGGGAAAATGAGGAATTTTTGGAAATATATCGATGCCCTCTTTGCACAAGAAACATCAATTTTATATTTTGATAAGTTTTAAGGGGTCAATTTTACAAAAAGGATCTCCATGCTTTTAATTAGCCAACTGGCAAGTTTCTAACTTTCAATTTTGATTAAATTAGATCTCCTCCTTCACTCAACATGTCAAATAGACATGGGGGATTGGTCTAGGGAGATTTTAGAGTGTTTTAGGAAAGTCAATTTTGTTCAATTGATTCCAATTTGGAATTTTGTCCAACAATTGACAGAAAACGGTTGAGGAAGAGATTGAGCTCGAATTTGCAATGTTTCGAGTTACTCTCTTAAATATTCTTGTCAATTTGAGTTCATTACTAGTATATAATGTTGTATTTTAAGGTTTTCAAGTTGATTGTTAAATTCTAGTCCAAACTATGCATTTTATTTAGATTTACCATTTTAAAAGTCACAATGCCCGGTGATCAATTTTTTAAAGGATCTATTTGTCAATTTTATCATTTAAGTGTGGCATATAGTTTCTAAACTATTCCAATGCATATAGTTGTTTCTAAACAAATCTTTTCCAAGTTAAATTGTAACATCTGATGTCCAAATTTAATATCTTTCAAAGGAGACAATGCAATATAATTCTTACACACGCATTTCTTCTTTTTCCATTTTTTTTAAACAAGATTCCAATCCCAATTTGATATTTCCAATTTTACCACAACAATGCAAATGAGAACTGAACTTGCAATTATTATTGACTTTAATTAAAAAACTTTACATATTTCAATGTTGGGAACCAATAACAATTATTTAATTTATTTCTTTCCAATGTACAGAGCAAAATGTAAGTGTCTTTCACATTTCAAAAATATAACTTCATAATCAATTTACATACATCTTTCTTCACAAAATGCATATCATCATCCACATGAAAGGATTAAGCATTCCTTCATCATTGGCCCATGATCCCCAACCAAGATACAATAGAATGTGCAACGCTTCACCCACCATGACAATCCAAGCTGAACACACTGAAGCCTTTCATATACACATTTTTCTAAATAAATAGAATGTAACACCCATGGAAAAAGCAAACAACAATTCACAACTGCATTTAATACATATCAAAACATAACTTATGATTGATTTTGCAAGCCAAAGGAGCAAGGACTATGGGGAAGCTAATTATTCCTCCCGATTGGGAATTGGGCAACCACCAAAATCATACCGCTAATATAACATATCAATCCCATAAACCTTATATCTCCCAACCCCTCCTTATGCCCCCAAAGTTTCTCCCTTATGCCCCCCCAAGAGTAAGAAATGCAAGCGGTTTATTTTCCATGGTGGATCCCAAACCCAAAAATCTCTCCACAAAATTCTGTTTCCCATGAAATTTCCCTTATGCCCCCACAAGAATTACCCATAGCCTTCTCCTACACCATTCCTAAGGAAGTCTACCCAACCAACCAACAAATAAAACAATGCATGCACCATACACACAACACAATAAGAAAATAACAACAATAAATAAGAGAAAACTCCACCTCTTCATGGAAGGATTTTCTCCACATAGCAAGCTTTGAATGTCAAAACCACAGTCCCAAAACAACAAGTGCCAAAGTATCAAATGCTCTCCAATTTCCTCTAAATCAACAAGATCTCTAATCACGGAAAAAAGTGCACCCAAGGATGCATGCAAAACACAGTCTAAAATAGAAAGCTCCCAAGCATGCAAAGTTATCTCCAAAACTTTCTTCAAAAAAACAGAGCTCCCACAATAAAAATGTGCCCCAAGGAAGAATGCAAAAAGGTTCAACAACCCAAAACAAGAAGAGAGTTTGAATTAAATATAAGAAGGAGAGAAGAGGATGATGTGGATCCATATAGGATGCCACATCACACATCCTATAATTCAAACACAAAATAAAAAATTCCATTCTCCTAAGCACAATAAATGAAATGACAAATTAACTTACACACTCCAAAAGAGCCCACACCTCAAGGGACAACTATTTAATAAAATGTAAGAGATTGAAATCGAAAACAATCAACATGATGTATAAAATGCATTTAAAAGTCAGAAATCACATCTCCATCCATAAGTATGGTTGGTAACATAAATTTAGAGGCATGGGACAATTTTTACTTGTCCCACAAGTCTCTAAAAACAGCCCCAAGGTCAAATTTGAATTTCCATGGAGGTGGAGTAGTTCATACTCCAAATTTGACTTACACAAGCTCTTACAAAATTAAATACAATAACCATCAACTCTTATAATTACTTCCCATATCCCAATTTGATTTATTTAAAGTTTAACTATATGAGTCCCACATTAATCCATCACAATTTTAATTAATTTAAAGGAAAGGAACATATTACTTAATAAAATACATACAACAATAATAAAAGAAAACACATTAATAAATTACACAAACCCATGGTCACATGTAAAGATAATCCCCCATGGGAAGCCCTAACAAAATACAACACACACACAAAACAAGTTGTCATGGTGACACACTGTGTTGAATTCACCCAAATTCCATTTTGGTTGGTCTTCGATCCTCGATGTTTTGTTGTGATATTTTTAAACCTACAAAACACAAATACCTCCTTCGGCCTCATGGCCATATCAGAACGTCCAAAATAAATATACAATATAATCATGAAATCATCTATACATATGAATCACAATAGTCATCAAGGCAATCAACAAAATCAATTATAATTTATATCGACAACTATGTCATCATCAAATAATTTTCCTTTTCTAGGTTTATTCATAATCTCCAAAATCACACGTCCCAATAACTTCCATTAAACATCCATGCCAATAGTATATCATCATCCACATATGAGTGTCTCTAATAATCACCATGCATTATATATAATCAGATTCAACAATAATCTAGGATCTGACATCTAACACCATACTAAATCAAACTATTAAAATATCTGTCATACTCATTAACAAGATTAGTAATAAAAGGTGACAAGGAAAGTGGGCACTACAAGTGGGAAATGATATTACTTCATTACTACATTGACTCCTATAATCTACACATATCCTCCATTTTCCATTTTTCTTTGGCACAATGACAAGAGCGATACCCATTGAATATATGATATGTGGTATATGAATCTAGCATCCATTAACTTCTCCAATTCCTATTTTACAATCTCTCTTACTATTGGGTTCATTCGTCTTTATGGATCCCTCATTGGTTTACATTTGTCTTTAATTTAAATCTTTTGTTTGTATAGCCTAGGATAAATTTCATGCATGTCACCATAATCCCATGTAAATCTTGTTTTTGTTTTTAAGAAGAGAAACAAACAAATGCTCTTTCTCTTTAATCATAATATTTTTATGTTAAGTGGTCTTCTTTGTGTTATTTCCACTTACTTGGAGAGATTAATCATTGAATATACATTGTTACTAACAAAATTCAAGTATGCATCATGGCGAAGAAGTTGATGAAGAATAAAAGTCCTACTTGGAATGTCCATGGTGATTTTCCATGGTAGAAATTAATTTAAGGGACAACTTACACACCTTAATCTGTCATCCATTTCTTGATCCTTCCATAATTGTTTTATAAGACATTGGAAATAACAACATTTTCCTCTTGTCCCTTAATTGTACAAGACTTCTCTTACATCATGAGTTGTTGCACGAGCTATGATCTTTTTATGGTTCTTTAACTCAAATGGTTTTATATTCATCATTTGATGGTTGAGAAGTATGATAAAGCATAAGCTTCTTAGTAACATTTTCATTGGAAATAATCATGGTTCTAGACACTGTAACCTATGAATGCATCAACAACAGTGGCCAACCATGACCTTCCTAGAATGATATGATAACCTCATAAACTTGATTTTGGTTGAAGGACAATAAATTCAACAGGGTATTCCCAATATTCTACTACTACATATATGTCATCAAGGAATCCTTCAAGTCTCACTGTTGATCTATCATGTAAGTGTAAGACTATAGTTGTTGACCTTAGTCCTTCCAACTTCAAGTCATCCATAATTTACTTGGTCATCTGTAAGAGTGTTATTTATTGTGATTCCATTGATTGTGGCATTCACCCGAGGACTGCCTAGATCTATGTACTTAGGTAAAACTATACTCCAAAGTATGATATTAGGCAACTATCTTATAACTTATGCAGTGGATGGATCTTTCTTTCTTCTTCCTAGTTTTTATGCATATATCCTTTACAAACTTGTTATAAATGGGCATGTCCTTGATGGCTTGGATTAGTGGAATATTCACACAAATATCCTTTAGTTGATTGACAAAATCAGAATCAGAATATGATTTGAGGTCAGTCTTTTTTTCCTATAATCCTTATGGAAATGGTGGTTTATTAGCTTGCATTTTACCCTTGATTTAACTTTGTTAAGGTTGTTGCGAGATCAACTAGAAACGTCTTCTATATTTGTTGCGATTAGTTGGTAGAAATTGTGGTTCATCTGGAATCTCTGTAATAGTGGATTTTCTTGGTAGAGAAAGTGCTCTTCCTAAGTGAAGATTTATGTTATTGACATCAACTGAATAAGAAGAGTATTGGGCTGATTCAGTAGTATAGGTTGGTTGTACAAATTTATTGATGGGGTTAGGTGTTGGTTAAGATCTTCTTTGTGATAAAGCTTTCGATATGGGTAAGGAGATTTATCGTAGGATTGCTGGTAGTTAGGAGTTGAGTTATTCCATTGTTTCCCTCCTCGCCAAGGATTCTACCATGATTGAGGGGGTTGTTGCCATTGTTTTTGGCCTGAAAATTGAGGTTTCCGCTACTATGGGTATTGGGTAGGGTATGGATCCCAACCTTGTTGAGTATTAACCCAAGGTGGGGGTTGCATATATGGATTACTAGCCCAATTTTAAAAATATGGCATAGGATCTTGTGGCATGCCTCCTTGTCTTGTAGCCATCACTTTCTTTGAGAAATATAGAACACTTGTCCATCCTCTGTTTTTATCATCCTAAATTCTGGTGAAGCCTTCTTTTATTATGTAATGCTAGCTAGTCCTCTCTGCATCTATAATTAGCTTTCTTCCTTATGTATACATGGAAAAATCATATGATTGTTACCTCTGCATCTTCTCTCTTATTTTTGGCATGCAGAGCATCAATTTGGGTATCCATGTCATTAACTATCTCTTGTTTCATGTTCTTGAACATGTTCACAATTTCTAATTTGGATATCTCCCCAATTCCTCTGGTAGTATCTGATCCATCCTTTCATCTAGCACTTATTATTCTCTTCATATTTACTCTAGGAGTAATATTATATAGATTCAAAATATCCTCAAAGGTATATTTTGAGATATCTCTAGATCTCTATCAGGTCCAAATAATCCATGTCCTCGATATTCATTGAGTCCTTTTAAGAAAAGTAACTTGAGGACTCATTCGGTAACCTTATGTGTCTTAACTTATGAACACAAAATAAGAATATTTCCAAGTAATCTTCTAATGGCTCATTTTCCTTTTGTGCCATGTTGAATATTTCATCACCTCCTCTACTACTTGGTCTACACAATATTCTTAGTACTTGATAAAAAAAATTTCCTTCATCTTCCATGAGGTATGATAACATCTCTTCCTAAACCGATGAACCTTCTCAAGGACTGCATCCTTGAGTGTAATAGGAAAAAAATTTAACTTGTGTGTATTTGTGGTGTAATCATATCTCTTATATAAAATTTCAAACTCAAATAAGAAAGTTTCTAGGTCTTCATTTATGGATCCATGAAAGTATGGAAGGGATGAGGGAGAAATGTTCTTCATTACAATTGGTTAATTATTGTTTAAGATTAGGTAAATCAAAGGTAGTTTCCCTATCTTCAACATTTTGGTTCACTTCTTCTACCATGTCTGGCTGATCAAAAGTAGCTTCAAAATTTTCACTTGGAGGGGGATCTTCTAATAACAAGCCTTGTACAGAGGAAAGTACTTCTTCTTCAAAATCTTTAGATTCATATGAAGAGATATGTGATATTTGAGGATTGGGTAAAAATCTACCATGGGCATCTCTTGGATGGTGTTAAACCTAAACTATTTATAAATGAATGAAAAAATTATAACTTGGTTGTATCCATGGAAACGACACCAAAAATGGTGGTGCAAATTAACTTGTAATAATTAATATGTTGTTTACTAATTCACATCATTTAATAATCAAACCAAGGGACATAAACTTTCAATAATGTGAGTGTTGTATACATAGTTATAAGGAATTTAGGAGGCCTAAAAAGAAATTGTTGTCACAATAATTCTTAAAAGTAAACTAAACTTAGACTGAAAGAAAATAGCTTCTAAACACTATGACTAAAGAAAAGTTTGGAAATTCAGAATGCAGATAAAGGAATAAATTGTTTATTAGTCTACTCATGCTATAAAAAAAAGAAAAAAAAACTATGGAGGTGTTTAACAGACCAAAAATGGGCCCTTCCTTTGGTGTTAATACCTCCTAAGGCTTGTAACTAAAGGTTATTGAATAGAACTCGGTTAGTTTTTATTGAATTTACATAAATGTTACATCTAGGTATACAACTAACCTTTGTATTTACATATCTTCTACTCTAATATCTCTGTATTTTTATTATAGATCTAGATATATTGTTTCCAACATTAACCCTTTGATTTATGTTCCTTAACTACATCAAAATGTGATAAGAAGAGTTCAACTAGGATTTATAATAAATTAAGTAAAAGATCTTCAGTAAAACAAGTGGAAGATCTCAATGGATCAACAAGAGATTCAATGCATGCAACATAACTAATTAATAGGTGCTCAGATATCAAACACATAACTCAAGTAACCAATTGAATTCCTTAAATCATGGGTCAACCAATTAATTATTTCTTTGTTGTGTTGCAGTGAATAATCATATTCATAGTTGAGTTATCTTCCAGTTCTCATGTTCTAGTTGTAACTTCTCCTTCCACAACATGTACAGGATCAAGTGTCATTATCCACATTCTAATATATCTTCATCAATCACGTAATTCCTTATTGTAGGTAATTCCTTTGCTATGGACGAGTTATGTCTACGGTTGTGGAGCCGATAGGTCCTTTAGTTTTAGTAGGTGAGTTTCATTTGGCTACACATATAAAAATTTTCTTATAGAAAAGACTGGCATCACATATATCATCAATCAAACAACTTATTGAACTCATAAGAATAAATGCACACATAAAACACCACAAAATAAAGATAACTAGTCATAACTATATTAATAAACATTTATATCATATTTTAAAGTTGTGATGATGATGTTCAATATAAATGGAAAATTAAAGGACATATATTTAAACTTAAAAAATTACAGATGGTGAGTTGTTTTAAAATGTATTTTCACACTCATCACCACTCAAATGTGCCGATTTCTATGAAAGAAGGTTTACTCTCAGGTTTTCCATTAGACCCTATGAATAAATTGATGTTCTTAGTTTTTAGGGATAAATGTTACATGTTTTGAGTTATTTCATAGCTTGGTGAGGCCATTTGATGACCTACATAGGTTAAAATAGGTTGACTGGTTTTTGGGCTAAAAATGTAGTTTTAGTAGTCATGAAGAATGAGTGCTCTTGGAAAATTTTGGACTTGGTGATGAATTTTTATGGCCTTGGAGGTGTTTTATACATATCATATGATGTGTTAGATAAATTTTGATATTTTAAAGTCAATTTAGGTGTCATGAAGAAGGTCACAAGTTGACCTAGTATGACTGGTTTATGAAAATAGTTTTTGGTCTAAAGATTGGTCTTTGAAAGACCAATATATTGGCTTAGATGATTATGGATATCCATTGGAGAGTGAAAAGGGATGAAAATTTATCCTATCCAATTCACTAATAATTCATTAAATTTTTGAAAGTGTGCAAGAAGGTTTTGTTAATAACACTAGTTTATGGGCAGTTCATGTTATTTAAAGGTCAAATAGGTGTGGTTGGATTTATTGGATGATTCATGATGTATAACATGGTTATATTTTTAAATTTTTTTAGTGGATTTCCATTGAGTGGATACATGGCATGTTTTAGGTTTTTAGTGAGTGTTAGGTCTTCATATTTTAATATTGATCGGGTAGAGGTGCCTAAAATGAGTAGGAAAATCCTATACTACTTGGTGGTGTTATGAAGAAAATGGATGATGCAAATGTGTTTTGAGATAATGGAGTATGTTTTGAAGGTGTGTTTGACATGTTTTAATCCTTTGGAAGTATGAAATTTTTTATGAATCCCTTGGAGGTCTTGGAGTTCTTGGTGAAAGAGAAACTAGCCTTTTAGGCCTAAGTGTGTGCTTGTTGGTTGTCTTGGTGCATTTTCGATCCATATAGGTCCTTAATGCTGATTTATCTAAGTGTTTAATTTTTTTTTGAGTTGGTATTAATTACCTCTATGGTGATTTCTGACCTTGTTATGTTTTTAAGTTGAGTCATGTAAAAGTGCATGTAATTGTTCATTTTGAACTATTGTGGTGAGAAATAAAATGTGCGAGCTAGGTGTGAGTGTGAAAGAGGTGTGAGGGAATAAAAATATATCTGAAGAGTGTGTGTGAATGCCTAAGTAATTTTTAAGAGCTATTGTGCAAGGGAAATTGTCCTAATCAACCCATCAAAGAGCAAGATTGGGAAAAGTAGGAGAGAGTGTGTTTGAAGAAGTTTTGAGGTGTGTGAGCTGAATTTTTGATCACTATCACACATTGTGAGAAGAATATCATCAGTGGTATTCTATTATAAAAAAATTTCATGAGTAATATTCATGCAAGTACTTTTTGTGAGTAATATAAAAAAGGGTTTCTAGGGATGGGTGTTATTTATGAAGTGGGTGGTTCACTAAAAAATCTTGTGTGATGTGTCATATTCATGAAAGTATTTTGGTTTGTGTAATATAATAAAAATTTCAAATGGTTTTTCTTTCCTTGATGATTTCCCACATCACATATTATGTTCTCGATAAATATCTCATTGAATGTTCTTATGAATGGTGTTATTTCATATTAATAAGCACACATTGATGAATGGTTTAATGTTAATGGTTCACATAAGTTAAATTATTTGAAGTTAAGTTTTTAAAGGACTAATTCACCCCCACCCCTCAATCCATTTTTCTTCCAATAGGGTCTGGTGATTTTTGTTAAGTTGGTTCTCAACTAAATTTGATTCATATCTCTAATAAAGTTGTGTTTTAAGGGGTTTTATTCCCCTTGAGGGTTTCTAACTTACATATGGTGTTCTTGTGTTGTTTCAATCTCAATGTTTATTTGATTCACCCCCTCATGTTTTTTGTTCCAACAATTGGTATTAGAGAAATTCCTTTGAAGAAATCCTAACAAGCTTGAGGTGATCCTTTGAAGCAAAAAATGGCAAGTCAACAGAGTGGTTCCTCTACTAGAAAAGAACCTATGTTTGATGGGAAAAATTATGCTTTTTGAGTATCAAGATGAGAACTCACATCATGTCTTTGGGATGTGACATATGGAAAATCAATTGTAGATGGCTACATCATTCCTCAAAACCCTCCAACTGATGCAATAGGTAAGAAAGCTAGTAATGACAATTCTAAAGCTATGAATGTTATCTTGTGTGGATTGGAGAATCATAGTTTGTTAAGGTGATGCAATGTACTACAGCTAAGGCCATGTGGGATAAGTTACAAGTGATCTATGAAGGTGATTCCAAGGTGAAGTTGGAAAAGCTACAAACCTATAGAACCAATTTTAAAATTTTAAGATGAAAGAAGAAGAAACCATTGGTGCATATCTTCTCGAGTTAATCAAGTTGTTAATACCATCAAAGGATTATGAGAAGATGTGAAAGAAGTTATGGTGGTGTAGAAAGGTCCTATAATATATCTCACTTAAAGTTTTATCCTAAAGTCTCAACTATAGAAGAAGACAAGGATATAAGTATTATGTTGATGGATGAACTTCATGGTATCTTGACTACTTATGAGATGAGGACATGTGTGGATAAACCCCCAAGAAGGAAACAACCTTCAAAGTTGAAAAGAATTCAAAAGGTAAGAAGATTTTAGATGATGATATTTCTGATTTTGATGATGATGAGTTTATTTTCATGTTTTCTAGGAAGTTGAAAATAGGTTCAAGGAAAGTATAAGGGTAAGTTGCCCTTCAAGTTTTTCAATTGTGGAGAGATTGGACATTTTGCAACAAGTGTCCTCATAAGAATATGGGAAAAGAGCATGATTATGATCATGATGATGATAAGAATTTCCATGGGTTTATAAGAGTAAGAATAAGTTTAGGAAGTTTGAGAACAAGAATAAGTCCAAGAAGAGCTTTTACTCCAAGGAAGATTATAGCTCATCAGAGGTAAGTAGTGATGCTTATGATTCTAATTCTGATTCTGAGTTTGATCATGAAGAGGTTGAAATGAAGTTATTTTCATGGCCAAATGAGCTAGGAGTTCTCAAAATGATGGTTCCATATATGGAGGTTCTTGTATGCATTTAGAAGAATAAGAGCTTGATTTGAAACTGAGATGATGTGTATTTAAGAGGAATTAAAGCTGCAAAAAAATAATAATGAAAACTCAAGGCACAAGTCAAGGATTATGAAGAAAAGATTCATGTTCTTTGAGGAGAAGCATTTGAATGACACCAATGAGTATGATAAGATCATCAAGAATTTAGAGACTCAAATATACAACTATTTCTACAAGCCTAAAAGATAAGGATGAAGAGTGTATCAAATTTGAGAAGGAAGTGATCTTTCTAAGGTAAAAATTGACTAAAGCTGTAGGTAAGGAAATATCATTTTAGAGATTTGAAAAGAGCTCTTAGGATTTAGATGACCTCTTGGATAGTCAAAATACTATAGGTGATAGGACTGGTCTATGGTTTAAAGGAGAACCTAAAAGGTAAACAAGTGATTCAAGAGGATACTACTCGAGTAAAGAGGTTATTGGATCAAGTTCCAAGGAGATCAAATGAAGAACAATTTCAAGAGCTATGAGAAGAAAAGGTCATGTTAGATAACCAAATACTTAAAGGTATGATAAGTCCTTTAATGACTATTGTTATAGTTGCAATGGTTTTAGGCATAGAGCTAAAGAGTGTAGAAAATCATCCAAGTATGAGGACTCATGGAATCATGGAAGGAGTTTCAATTCATACCAATCAAGAGGAAAGAATGAATTTGTGTGTTATAACTATAACCATATTGGTCACATTGCAAAATTCTGTTTTCATGGTCCTTCAAGACAAAACAAGAGGTTTCATTCCTAGAATACAAGAAAAGAGGTAAGAAAAGCATGGGAACCAAGAATGAATCAAGAAAACCTACCTAAGTCACTTAATGGAACAAATTAAGGATGTACATAGGTTGCATTCTATAGGAAGAAGGATGAAAATGTGGTATCACATGCTAAGGAGGTCTTGGAATCTCCTAAAGTTGTTATTCTATAATTTCTATGAATATGGTGTCATTACTAAGCTTCTTAGAGACATTCAACACTTAGATAAAACATGCGATAGGGGAGCTTGAATGGATGCCAGGAAATGTGGAGTTATAAGCCATGAGGTCTATTAGGTAAATTAAATTTTCTCATGGAATTATAGATATTTGTTGTTATGAATCAAGTAGGTATGGTATGATCATGTAAAACTGTAGTTGACATATGATGAAGGAGGTAGTAAAATCAGGATATAGTCATGATTGGATCAACTAAAGCATAACATTAGTTTGTTAAGGTATATACATTTTCTTTACCATGTCAATGATTGTGTTTTCCTCAAGATGGTGTTTAGAGATCTATACTAATTTATATCTATTGAGGTGAATTCATATACCATAATATTGTTAGTTTCTATGGAGTTATATTGTAATGGTAAGCATCAAGTAGATACATGGAAGTTTTAAGAAAACATGAATGTGTTGAAGGGGAGTTACATTCTTGAAATGGAAGTATGATATGAAGTATGATTGTCATGCAGAGGTATTACTTCTAAACGGAAGTCATTTTCCTTTGAAAGTGAGTGTTCCTCATATATGGACAATGTTGTTTAAGGCTTGTCACAGTGAAACAAGAGTGTTATAATACCATTGAAGATGATCCCCATGGAGTCGAAACCCAAAATGGGTCCCAGTGCTTTCTTAAGTTATTTTTGACCCATGAAAATAAATGTCTCAAACAATAGAGGAAAACCTTATTAATTTGAATACAATATCTTAAGATCTTGAAAATACTCTCTAGATAACTTGAAAATATTCTGAGAAATTTGGGCCTATATTATTAGAGGCTCATGATTTGTATACCAAATGGATCTACTGGAAGAAAAAGGTATAAAAAAGGAGACAACAAAATTAAGAATCCATATATTTGAACTCGCAACTGAGGGTACTCCAAAAGATGAGTTTGGAGGTTTGTAGATAGTGTGTGAAGCATTCAAGACAACATGGATATTTGGTATGACCTTAGTTAGGAAGGTATTTAATAGTATAAGGAGTATGTTTCTTATTCGAAGTACTTGGTTAAATAATATGTGGATGTCAATAAGGTAAAAAATATTAGGTTAAATTGAAAATGTGTCTCAAGAAAAGGCCTGCGAGGGGGTAGTCATATGAAAACAGAGTTTTAGAACTATTTTTTTGTTTTGAGAGTATAGATTAAATATGTAAAATTGCATTTATGAGATGAAGATGAAGTTTGATGACCCCCACAATATGAGATTTCCGTAAAAGTGTTATTAGATCAAATATGATCTCCAAAGTATGAAAGTGATGAAGCCATGTAAGAGGAAATGCTTAACAAAGTTTTAGATATAAATGACTCCTCTAAACAAGGTGTAATGTCCTATTCCAAGAAGGATTGAGAGGTTTGTATGAGTTTACATTTGAAGTATAAACTATTAATGTTACTATAGTGTTTTGGTAAGAATGGTCTCATAGTTTGTATGTTTCATCAACTAAAGATCTCATAATTGTGATTAAGTCATGGTCTCAGGGCTAGAAAGTTTATATGTTTTCATTTGCATCTTGTTTTTATTTAGTTGATATTGAAATATGGTGTTATGAAGGATTATCAGGTAAGAAAATTAAATTTTCACATTAGGACAAGGATAAATCATGTGTTTGTCATTAGTTGTTCTTAGGATTCAGAAGAGAGTGTTATATGGATGAAACATCAACATATTGATATAGATGAGTATCCAAACAAGTATGAACATGTTTTGTTTTTGTGGGAAGATCAAGTTTTACAGTTGAAAGGTAAGTTTTGAAGTAGTTAGTAGTGGTTAGAATAAATTTAAGTTCTACATCATTGGTGTCAATCAAATCAAAGAGAGATTTGTTTTGTATGGTCTTGATTACTCTTGGAAAGGTATACATGAGTCAGTGGAGTGTAGATGTCAAGGGGACCTAGTTAATATCATTAAGTTGATGAAAAAAATTTTTATGATGTTTTCAAGTAGTTAAGAAGTAAGAGGAGTTATACATATGGTTTAAAATGATTATTTTCACCAAGAGGACTATGTGTAAGATGTGTTAAAACAAGTTAAGGATGTTGACATAGTAGAGCATGAATAGTTTCATTGAGAGGTAAGAAATATTGATCAATTTTCCTAGGTAGTTAATTTTTATGTGATGTTTGATCAAGGATAATTTAGATGTGTTATTAGATTAGGAATAACGTCTAAGTTAGTTTTTAAGCATGCATTTTCTAAGGGGGAGAAATGTTGTTTAAATAGTCAAAACATGTGACGTGAAGAAGTCAAGTTGACCACTCATGTTTGGTTGATGTTTCCAATCACACAAGAGTAGAGGCCACATTCAAGTCCTATGTTGAAGGTATGTTTGTTTTTTCATTAATGTCAAAAGGGGGGTAATGATCTGATTGCATGTGTTCCTTAAGGGGAGAATGATGTTTATGTTTTTTTCTTTAAATATGGGCTTTTCCATCAATGTTGTGGGGAGATTATTGGCATGGTCTTGTCATTGATGTTAAAGTGTGATGTTGTCAAGTGTTTTAATTGATTATATTGATGTTAAAAAGAGTTATGGATCATGAAGGTTGATTGGTAGTTTCAAGATCATAAGAGTTTGAATTTTAGATTTTTTGGTCCTTGATGGTTAGCATGGGGTCTTAAGTATTTGGTGGTGGTAAAAAGAGAAAAAAGTGAATTTGTTATGTTTTTATGATGTCATGGAGTTTGATGAAAGTCATTGTAGGTTTTCAAATGTGCAAGTGATGATAAGGTGAGATTTAGTGAAGCAATTATGTTCAAGTGCTTTTTTGTTGGGGCGCAGTGTTAGTGGAGGTGAGCTATGGTAGACTGGTTGGCGTGGTATGGTATGGTATGATGCTAAATGGAGTCATGAGAGGGTTGTGTGAGTTAGTGGTGAATTTCTGGAGAGCCAATTTGGATATGTATCATGCCACGACCTTAACCTATTGCTTGTATTAGGATATGAGTAGCCGACTTGTGGCTTACCATATCATTTTATTATATCATTTATACTTTCTCATGCTTAATAGGTCGGCCTTGGTGATGGCCATAACATATGAATAGTATATATAGGGGATTATAGGTAGTATTTCATTATCATTTTGAGCATTTGAGTCTTATTATATGGTTTAGAGGTTGCCCCCTCGAAGTGGCGAATCTATTCTAATTGCATATTGAGATCATTATTCTAAAATATTGTGTTATTTGGTGTTCTATTATTTCTCTTAATCTAAATTATACAAGTAATTTCATTACAAGTGGTATCAGAGCTGCGATCTAGGCCAAAATTAGGGCAAAAACCCTAATTTTTTTGTTTCCACCACATATTGTGAACCAGAGCAAATTGGTGGGAGATATTTTTACCAGAGTTGTGAAGCATTTCAAGTAAGGTTCCTTGAAAATTTCAGACTTTTTGATTTATTTTGCAAAAGTTATTACAAATTTAGGGTTTTTCATAAAATTGCTCCCTAGGGTGCAAATTGTGGAAAATTTTCAAGTTCTTTACATTTTCGAAAGCTCTCAAAAAATAGTATTAGTATCTTCTTTGTGTTTTTTCCTGTTCAGCTAAATTGTATCGAAACCCTAAACCCTAAGGTTTGACATCATGGCGGGGCCTTCCACAAGAGCAAAAAAGAATCCAGTTACTCTGGTAAAACCCCAGATAAAGATGGGGTAGTGATTGAAGAGATGGAGTCAGAAGGGGTAAATACAGATTCCTCAACACTAGGGTTTACCTCAGTTGATCATAAGGTGAGCCAACTTGAGTATGAGTTGCGAAATGTACAATCTGAGATGGCCTCTAAAGGAGACATAGCCCAAATCAATCATCGATTGGATGATATCAAGCAACATGTAAAGGGTAACTAGTATGGCCAAATCGGCCCATATCAACCAAGGAGGACCTTCAGTTCAAAATCATGGACAAACTAACCATATTGGATCACTTTTCCAGTCCCATCAGAATCAAACTTATTCGCAACCATGGAACATGATGCCGAAAGTGGATATGCACAAATTTGATGGTAAGGATCCCCTGAATTGGATAAATCAAATGGAGAACTTCTTTGAGTTACATCAAACACCATTAGGAAAAAAGGTGACATTGGCATCCCTATATCTTGAACCCGACCAATTTGTTTGGTATCGTTGGTTATGTGCTCAGAGGCAGAAGAATGGTCTAGGTGTCACTTGGACAGTTTTTACCGAGGAGTTGCAATTGCACTATAGTTCTAGTGTTTCAGAGAACTACTTTAGTCAATTAGCAAAGTTACGACAAATAAGATCAATCAAAGATTATGTGCATCAATTCCAAAACCTATCCTTAAGGGTGGAGAATATTCCAAAAGAATCTGAATGACTTGTTTCTTGGGGGTCTTAAGGACCACATCGAGCATGAGGTACGTATGTTTAATCCAATCAAGCTTTCTGATTCTATTATCATGGCACGTCGTGTAGAGGAAAAATTTCTTTGTAGTAGGAGGCCACCTTTCATTAACACCAGAGACCGTAGTATCTCTTCCCCTTCATTTGCTAGGCCAATTAGACTGACTCCTCAACAAATGGAAGAAAAGAGAGCAAAAAGGATTATGTTTTAACTGTGATAGCAAATATGGACCAAGACATAAATGTGTTGAGAAGAATTTGTTCTATATTGACGGAGGTAATGAGGATGATGAGGAAGCTGAAATTATAGGAGAGGCTGAGGAACTAGTAGAAGATGAAGTAGAGGATCACCAACCTACAATTTCTTGCCATGCATTTTTAGGTATTAGTACTCCTCAAACACTCAAGGTTATTGGCTATCTCAAAAAATAGAAGGTGACGGTGTTGATTGACTCAAGGAGTACTCATAACTTCATAAATAGTAAGTTAGTTCCGCCTCAATTGTTTTATTTACCCAGCTCTAGAAATGCAAGTTATGATTGCGGATGGTGGGACAATCAAGTGCACAGGAAAGTGCCATAGTATCAAGCTTTCCATGGGAGACTACATGTTAGACTCACCTATGTTTGCTATTTCTATGGGAGGGGTAGATATTGTTTTGGGGTCCAATGGCTCACAACCTTACGTACTATGGAGATGAATTTCAAAGAATTGTTCATGCGATTTCATTCAGATGGAAGGACAATACAATTGAATGGGATGGTAGCTAAGTCTCCATAGATTATTAGCTCTCATCAGATGCAGAAGGTTCTTAGAAAAGGAGTGGATGGATTTATAGCAAAGCTATTTTCCATAGAAGTACAAAATATAGAGTCTTCAATGCCACCCGATCTTCAGAAGATTGTGGATGCTCACTCATCTGTTTTTGATGCAATTCCAAAGGGACTACCACCAGTTAGGGATCATGATCATGCCATTTAGTTGATTCCAAGGAGCCAAACACCTAACATCAGACCATACAGATACCCATATTCCCAAAAAAGTGAGATCGAGAAAATGGTGGAGGAAATGTTGAAGGCAGGTATCATTAGGCATAGCCAAAGTGCATATTCTTCACCAGTGGTCATGGTACGTAAGAAGGATGAAACATGGAGGATGTGTCCAGATTACCGAGAACTCAACAAGTACACCATCAAAGATAAGTTTCCTATTCCAGTAATTGATGATTTACTTGATGAATTGCATGGTGTTGTTTATTTCACAAAATTAGATCTTTGTTCGGGGTACCATCAAATTAGGATAAAAGAGGAAGATGTTCATAAAACGGCTTTTAGGACTCATGAGGGCCATTATGAGTTTTTGGTAATGCCTTTTGGTCTTACAAATGCGCCCTCAACCTTTCAAAGCTTGATGAACACTATTTTTAGGCCGTTTTAAGGAAATTTGTATTAGTTTTCTTTGATGACATATTGATTTATAGTAAGACATGGGAAGAACACTTACAAAATGTAAATAACGTGTTGTAAGTTTTGGAGAAACATACTCTGTATGCAAAGCCATCCAAATGTTCTTTTGGTGTACAAGAGGTAGAGTACTTGGGTCATATTGTATCCCATGAAGGCGTCAAAGTTGATCCTCAGAAGATCAAAGCTATGGTGGAATGGCCAAGGCCCAAAAATCTCAAAAATCTTCGTGGGTTCCTAGGACTAACAGGGTACTACAGAAGATTTGTGTAGGGATATGGTAGAATAACAACCCCACTCATTTCATTGCTAAAGAAGGATGCCTTCCATTGGACAGACGTAGCCACTAAATCCTTTGAGCAACTGAAGGAAGCCATGTGCAACACCCCAGTTTTGGCTACTCCCAACTTCTCAAAAATCTTCATTGTTGAATGTGACGCTTCAAGATCAGGATTGGGAGCAGTTCTAATGCAGGAAGGAAGACCAATTGCATTTGAGAGTCACCAATTCAAAGGAAAAGATCTTCTCAAACCTGTCTATGAGAAAGAAATGATGGCTATTCTTCATGCGGTCAAGCAATGGAGGCCCTATCTCATGGGTAGACACTTCAAGGTAAAAACTGATCATGATAGTCTCAAATACTTTTTGGAGCAAAGGTTATCATCTAAGGAACAACAAAAGTGGGTAACAAAAATGTTGGGTTATGATTTTGAAATCATATACAAAAAGGGTAAAGAAAATGTAGTAGCTGATGCATTTTCCAGAAGGGATACATCCGTAGATGCCTTACTATGTGGAATGTCCATGTTGACGGCCGATTGGGTGGATGAAGCAAGATTGGAATGGAATCAAGATAAGGATACACAATCTCTAATACAAAATATCAAACAAGGATCTATGACATCTAACAAATTTGAGTGGAAAGGTAATGCCCTATGGTACAAGGATAGGTTATACTTGAGTAAAGATTCTGAGTTGAAGCATAAGATTCTTGCAGAGCTACATGCCTCACATGTTGGAGGACACTCTGGTTTTTGAAGACATATCATAGAATAAAAAGAGAATTCTTTTGGGAAGGACTCAAGGGGGATGTACAAAAGTTTGTATCAGAGTGTTTAGTGTGCCAACAGAACAAAGGGGAAACAATTAAGACACCAGGTCTATTGCAACCCTTACCAATTCCTAGCCAGAGATGGGAGGAGGTCTCCATGGATTTCATCACCGGATTGCCTTGTTCAGAGGGTAAGAATGTTATTTTCATGATTGTGGATAGGCTCACAAAATATGCCCATTTTTGTGCCCTATCACATCCATTTGCAGCCAATATAGTTGCAACTATTTTTTTGGAGACATTAAAGGCTACATGGAACCCCAAAGATAATTGTAAGTGATCGTGATCCTATTTTCACAAGTAATTTTTGGACGGAATTATTTTCATGTTTGGGTACTCAGCTAGCTCACAGTTCATCTTATCATCCTCAAACTGATGGGCAAATAGAAGTGGTCAACAAATGCTTAGAGGGGTATTTACATTGTTTTGTATCAAAATAAGCAAAAAGGTGGATTAAATGGCTACCACTGGCAGAATGGTGGTATAACACATCTTTTCATACCTCTTCTCAAATGACCTCATTTTTAGCATTATATGGTTACCATCCACCTTCTATCACTTCCTCCTTGAGGGTGCAAACTAAGTTCGAGATGTTGAGGAACACATTCAACATTAACAATAGGTTTTGGCTAGTTTGAAGGAGAATTTAACATTAGCACAAAACAGATGAAACAACAAGCAGATCAACATCGTAGTGAAAGACATTTTGAAATTGGTGACTAGGTTTTTGTATGTCTCCAATCTTATAAATAGATGTCCCTAAAGCAATAGAAAAAGGAAAACAAACTTGCTCCTAAATATTATGGCCCTTATTAGGTTCTACAAAAAATTGGTAGTGTTGCTTATAAACTAGAGTTGCCTCCATCTTCACACATACACCCAATATTCCATGTTTCATGCCTGAAGAAGGTTATTGGACAGAAATTTGAAGCCCAGACAGAGTTACTAGAACTTGACGAGGAAGGAAGAATCATTTTGGAGCCAGAGAAGATTCTACAAACACGTACTAAGAGGCTGAGAACTAGAGACATTAAGGAATATCTGATCAAGTGGAAGAATCTGAGCATAGAAGACGCCACCTGGGAGGATGAAGGTTTTTGCAGCAACGTCGAGTTATTCAACATGTGAGACAACGTTGGTTTGAAGGGGAAGGGCATGCTACGCCCTTAACCTATTTCTTGTATTAGGATATGAGTAGCCAACTTGTGGCTTACCATATCATTTTATTATATCATTTATACTTTCTCATGCTTAATAGGTCAGCCTTGGTGATGGCCATAGCATATGAATAGTATATATAGGAATTATAGGTAGTATTTCATTATCATTTGAGCATTTGAGTCTTGTTATATGGTTTGGAGGTTGCCCCTCGAAGTGGCGAAGCTATTCTAATTGCATATTGAGATCATTATTACAAATATTGTGTTATTAAACCTAACCCTTGAAAAGTAAGTCTCTGGTGTGGTGGAATCAATACTTATGAGCATATTTGGGAAATTGTGATAATTATAGATGTATTGGCGAGAGTTGATATGATGGTGTAGTCCATGATTTAGGTCTAGGAGATGAATATTTTGTGAGATATTGCATTTTGACTAAAATTGAGTTCCTAAAGGTGATATTTTCATCTAAAAGTTAACTATATGACACTCGTTGGAAAGTGTGTGCTTTGCATGGGTGTAACGCCCACATTTTACACACATAATTATGATGGTAAAAATCTGGAATAATTTTGTTTGGACTTTCATTTCTTGATATATGAATACAAGGGATCACTTAGACAACACACAACACATGATATGTTTGTACACATTAACCCATACGTATATGACGTGAAACCACATGATGCACATCAAGGCCACTTTTTTTATGATAAGGAAAAACCTAATGATTCCATAAGAGTATCATATTATAGATAGGTTCTTCCCCTAGCATGATACTTTTATAATTTCACAGTTATTACAATGATGATTTAATTTTTAAGTTAACTTGTAGAAAGGCTCACGATATATGAATCATACATTCCTTTTCTTGTTGCTTTAGATTTCCTTTTTAATTTTTTAACATTTAACTTATGATGTAACTCATTGAATAAGGATCATCTACATTATTTCAATTACTTTTTAATTCACTTGTTCATTAATAGGGTATTTAGCTACACACAAGGTTATTTACATACACACAAGGCTACCATCTATGACACAACACTTCCCTAGTTTTCAATTTCATTACCTCTATCTTTCGTTTATATAAATTATTATATAAACCTTATTCTATATTACATATATTTTTATTTAAAAATAATAATATAGTTTTTAAATTATATAAGATATAGTTATAAATTGACTATAAACTATATTTTTCAAATCAAATCCTTTTAGAGGGGACGAAGAACACGGTATGAATTTGTCTTCCAGACTGAGATGCATAAATTAAATAAATAAAATACAAAACATTTGATCTTAATTTATTTAATTTATCTCACTCATTTACCATATTAGAATTTGAGGATTCTAATAAATATGTATTTAATCAACTTACATATTACATAATGTTACATAAATATTTAAATAAAGATTAGATCATAACATAAGTAAATAAAAAAATACTTACAGAAATAAATAACATAGGTGACACAATATTTATAGTGAAAACACTAATAGGATAAAAACCACTTTGAAACTAACATTTTACTTGAGAGAACTTATTTTACATCCAAGAAGATCACCTCCTTCTTTGAAACCCTATTTACCAAGGGTAAAATCAAATCACTTGATTTGCATACCTTTGACATATTTCTCAAATATATCAAATGAGGAACTAAAGTCCTTTTATATAAGGTGATCGGGTATGTCTCTCACTGACCCACATTTTCAACCTAAAATGGTTGACACATACACTTAGGTTTATAATATATAATATTAGAAATATAAACATTTCATGATATTAAATATTTAACCTAAAATATATACCTAGGTTAGCATATTTAATAATAGAAATATAAATTCTTCACATTATTAAATATTAACTTATATATTAGTGATGGACCCATATACATTAAGGGTTGGCAAGACTACTTAATCATTATGTTCCAACATACTATAACATAAAAATGCATATATTTGTATATATTTTTCATTAACATGCATAAATTACAATATACACGATGAGTTACCACCATGTCATTTTGCCATTTTACTTGCTTCATGTAAAACCATGTGAGGATGAAATCAACGATAAATTATTGGCATGGTATCCACCTAAGTCTAGCATAATTAACGTTTTAGTTTTCCATTTACATAATAATAATAATAATAATAATTTGCACTCGAAGATAGAGGGTTAGAGACATATATCAATTTCATTTCATTTCACTTCATTTCTTAACTAAGAAGAGAGAAATAGATAGGAAGATAGAGAAACACTATTTTTCCAAAATTTAAAATTTCACGCGTCAAGCCACAAGGTAGAGTTTCATCGATTATTTATAAGTGTTAATAATTTTCCACGATGTTGTGATAACTTGGACCTTTGGGGTCCTAATATTTTCCTTTTACATTTCCCTACTACTTGTGAGAAGACCCCATTTTAGCTTGGAAGCTAAGAAACAACATTCAAAAGATGCCTTATGTTGGGCGATGCATAATGGGTAAATTCCTACGTGTTCTCTTATGTACTAGGAATTCACAAGAAGTATGCAGATTCAAAACTGAAATTGGTTTTCAATTAGCGGTTTAGGTTTCCGGAGTGACCACTCGTAATCGGTCTAGTTTCATAGCGAAGAATTTTTAGCTTAAGGGCTAAGAAAACCTCAACCAAAAATTCCCTGATAGATGAACTGCCATGCACAGAAATTTTCCTACATGCTCTCTTATATATGGATAATTCACCGGAGTCAACGGGAATCGATAACTAGAAAATGGGTTTCAAATAGCGATGAGTTTTTTAGGTTCAGCCACCTGGCCGTAGTTGAGCCAGTTTGATCTAGTGAAACAATGACCCGAGGCCTACAAAATGCCTTCACCAAACTATCTAGAAGAGTGTTTCTCCTTAAACTGAAGGTTACAAGTGATTGTCTAGTAAAATTACTACAGGATTTTTATGGTGGATAAGCACTTTGTTTCTTAGGGTTCAAATGGTGAACCGAAATGAAACCCAACTTTTAAGTTTTAGCAACCTCCTAAAAGTGCAAAATAGGGTAACATGGCTCCTACAGGAGCAACGAAGAGAATAAAAATAGTCGTTTGGGTCAATCTAAAGCTTGATATGACTCTCCTCATAACAAGGAACAGTGATACGGCATTTTTCATGTCTTTTATGGGCTCAATATGTTGTTTTGCACGTCTCTGGAAATTGCATTTTTCTAATTTTGTTAGGTAGACAAAATGGTTGTTTTAGTTTGTGACTCAACTGGCGCTCGCCAATACCAATGGACATGAGCACCAAATTTCTATACCCTGAGTATAGAAATGCATAATGTTGTGGTCGCAACCACGGGTGACAATCAAATTACAAGTCGGTAATGTAAATCATAAGGAGTTTTATTATTTCACGTTAATAGATGCAGTTACAAAGTTTTCTAAATTGTGTATGAAGGAGGGGTTTAAGTTTATGCTTGGATACCAAGTGTTATTTGGGTTACATAAGTTCCAGATGAAATTTTATTGTTTTGCAAAACAAGTTTATATAAAATAATCAAATGTGAGATACTCCAAGGTTTTAAATTTATTTCATTGCGAATGAAAAACTAAAGTATGAGAATTATGAAGGACAAGGTGATATGAACCATGCCCGGAAGAAATGAGTTGGTCTAAGATGTTATTTCCCTTTCGATCACTCACTCAATGAAAACCTTAAAGTTGCCACCCCCCACAAGATTTTCCTTCCTTGAGTCATTACACGAACCGAACACATACATTGTATAAGGGTCCTAATGGAATTTTAGAAGGCATTTCTCTTTGCAAAGTGTTATGATGCCGCCTTTGAGCTAATTCTTGGCATGAGATCTATTTATTCCAAAAATATTAGATGAAGATGACAATGTTGTCAATTCTTCTTCATATCATTTGAAATGATAGCCATTGAAAACCTCGACTCACGAGAGCAAAACAATTCCATTCCTTCATCGAAAAGAGCGGGAATATACATTTGTAAGGTTTTTTCAACAAAACTTTCTTTGTGCATTCTTTCAAAAACATCGTACATGGTTAGAAATGTATATATATCGAACAAACATAGCTCTTACGTGGAACAACTAATCTACAAGCCAAAGTTTGCAAGTGGGAAGCAGTGTCGCATAGTTATTCCCTATGAGAATGCAAATGGCAGAATGAAAATCCTTTCTATCTATGTAGAACAATGAGATCTACAAAAACCCTAACAAAGTTCTAGGTTTTTCTCCAAGGTGTGTAATGAACAACAAAAATGTAGGCTAAAGTGCTCTTGTTTGTGCTTCCACATTTTCCATACACATCTACCGGGGCCATTGCTGCAATGAAACATCTAGAAAAATTCCTCTATCCCTTTTTTTTCTTTGTTAGGACGTCCATACCCTATTCCAAAGCTCACATTTTGACATGGGTTAAGAGGATGTTGGAAAAGGTAAACTGATCCGGTTGGATACATGTTTGTTGTATAGGTGAAAAAAAATCCCATGAGGAAACCCATGTTTTATGTATACTTCCATACATATACCGTGAGAAGATGCCTCATTATTTCATTGGTAAAACACTTTGGAATAACACCAAAGCCAATGTAATCTACTACCATCTCTATCTCCCACTACCCTCGTTGAACTACCCATTATGGCTAAACTTGTAATGTTAACTTGGGTTTCAGGTGGTTAACATCTTTGGGTCCCAAATAAAGTGCATGCATTATTGTGCAAGCGAAAAGATGGGTTTGTGGGCCTTTGGATGCCCATTTCATGATCACATTCCCAGTAGGTAGACTCATCCCTCTCACACCTCTTTTAATATCCACCTGCCCACCATTAATTATCTCACCAAAATCCACCACCACTTACCCTTTTTTCAAAAATATTTATTCTATTTTAAATAGTTAGGCTCTCTAATAGAGACACAAGCTCCTGGGGATAGTTGAATATTTTTATTTTTAATATTTTCCAAGTGGAATGAGGTTGTTTGATCATCATTTTTTAAGAAGGTAAACTAGTTTTAAACCCTCCTAAAAGCCTATTTATGTAGCTACTTGAGTGAACTTTTTTATTGTAGTCCATAATTGTTCCTTTTAAATTTGATAGTTGGATGTTGTATAGGACTCCTCCAGATCTTTTTGTGGAATGGTTTTGGCTATGTGTGGACCCCACTCAAAAAGGAAAGTTTCTAAAGAGTTTTAGTTTGTGAAAAAATCCATTAGAGAAGGTGACCAAATTGGAATTTATGGAAGTATGAGATTTTTTCTTCATGTCCATGATGGTCTCGAGATCTTGGTTAAGCTCTTAGGTGGTCAAGTGTGCCCTATCTTGGAATACTAGTGTTTAGGTAGTTTTAAGAGTTTGGAGCAGCCTAGTTGAAGAGGTTTTTTTGGAGGTTCTCTAGTAAAATTTATGGCATGAGTTGATTTTTGTGATTTCCATAAGGTCATGATATTTCCATCAATATATCAAAATTTTCTTGTTGATAATATTTGAGGAATGTATGACTTGTTTTGTGAAGACTAGTATCGGGGTGTTTGTTTGTGCATGCTCTTAAGTGGCTTTATGGTGTGAGAGTATGTTCTTATTTGTTTCATGGTTACTATAGTTTTTTGAAGGCTTATAAAACATGTCTAAGTGTGTCCCATGTTTTGGTGAAGTTTTTTTTTCTCTATAATATTCATTTTTGTGTGAGTTGGCTTATTTTAGTGTTTTAGGGATTTTTGAGTCCTAATGGTGGTCTAGAAATCTCTAGGTGATGTTGGTGACCTATATGGTCTTGTTGGGGATCAAAATTTTGCATGTTCCAAATCAAGATGATCTATGTCTTTGAGGAAACATCATACTATCTCCAAGTTGTGAGACTTCAACTTGAGACAAACCTCTGGAGAAGGTCGACTTCCTCTACTTATTTCAACTGCTACAACTACTCCTAAGAAGGGAAATGTAACTATCTAACTCTACTGTAACATTCTAAGGGACCATGGTGAGAAGGATATGCATAACAAAAAATCTTAATCTAAAAGGAAGTGATAGCACCAGAAATAAGGGGATGAACACTCTTAGATGAGTGAAAACAAAGGAAGATACATACATAGAGGGAAAACATATGTGCCATAGTTTAAAACAAAATCATACACTCACTTTCATGGAGTACAATAGAAAAGAAACTTGTAAGGGACATAAAATATGCACATCATACCAATAATGCAATGGAAAAGAAAGAAGATGTAACAAAAGAGGAGCTAGGGTAGAGAATAGCCACAAAAAATACTTGTATTACTTTCGAATGATGCACAATATATTAAAATGGTGGAATGAGGCAAGAATCCACATGCAAAGAACTTTATATGAGGCATGTAACTCAAAATACAAAGGATGCACTAATCTGAATAATTATCTTGCAAACTAAGAGGTTCCAACCTTTTCAAATGAGAATTATTCAACAATATATAGAAGAACAAGGAGAGAAGAGAAGGGGAAAAGAGAGGGAACCTAAGATTCTAACTTTCAACCACCAACACCAAGCAATAAATTCCTGTAAATGTGTATGCATCACTGCCATATCTTCCTCCCCATGTTAGTTAACTTGTGGGGAGAGAGTCCAAATATGATCAAATCTAGGTGGTTGAGTCAACTAGATTTGTGCATTAATGAGTGAAACCACTTTTCTCTAATTTCACCCACCAAAATATGATTTTGATACCCATAGAGTGTAGCCCACTTCATTAGATTCTAATGAGACTACACACACACAAATTCAAGCTATGTAGAAGAAGGTATGATGATTTGAATTTTTGTAGTACAAGCTAAAAACACATGCCACATGACACAATTTAGTTGATCACAAGTAAGCGATTATCTTTTGGTTCACCTCGCCACATGTCTCATGTTCATTTTCCATAAGTATTGGTGCATAGATGAAAATTTTTCACTTCTCCATGTAAGCATTACTTTATTTGGAAGGTCCCAGAATGGACACATCTCACCCAACGATTGTACGTAAAGCTTGAAAACTTAGTGCATGCACAAGAACATGAGGTGGGAATGGAAAGAATGTAGAGGTTTATGAGAGCATAAAAAATTTGCGTGAGGGAAGGGGAAGGGCCACACATTTTTCAAGGCATGAAAATGTGGAAGGAAGGCGCAGAGACATTTGCCAAGGAGTGCACGAGCATTAGAATAAGATGGCATGTGGAAGCAATGCAAAAATTAGTTGGAAAGGGAGCATGGAGGAAGAATTATCATGTGCTAAATATGCATGGGACTTAGGAAAAAAAGGACATACAAGAGAGAATAAAATTCCATGGGTGTGAACAGGGAATTGCATAAAAGTGTTGGAATGAAAGTGAATGTGTAAGGAGTGTGCATGAAGGGAGGATGAAGAGAGATAGTAGAATGCCAATGAAAGTGGGAGAATGTGAAATGTACATAGAATAAATTGAAGGAAAGTGAAAGATAAAGATAGCAAGGAGAGTGCATGCACATGTGAAGAACAACAACCAAAAAAATATACCAAGGAATAAAACCAAAGGTATGTGCAACTTAAAATCTTGAAGCGGAGCACAGTGGATATGTAAGTTTTCTAAATAACTAAGGGTTATTTGGATGATAAGTCCTATGATTGATATTTTTATCATGTTATTATGATGTGGGAAGTGTTTTTACTCTATGATGGCCAACCCACATGAATTGTGATGAATAAACAGGTATAACGACAAGTTAGAAATCTCGTTTGATCTAGTTGTGAAAGAGAGGGAGAAGTGTGACTTAGAGGGGTGTTTGAAGGAGGTGAATAAGGTCTGTGTGACCTGTAAAGAGAGGTAAAAGAGTGTGCACGAATATGTTATAAATTTTTATAGGTGATGGAGAGATAGGTCATTGGACCTAATTCAGCTTGGTGAAGAAGATATAGAGCAAGTTGACCTAGTGAGAAAATTGGAAGGAGGAAGGAGAGTGAGCTTCAATTTGTCATCTTCAATTGTTACAAAAAAATTTCGGTGGTGACACACATTTTAAGTGGATTTTTTTGTTAATGAGTCATGATCTTGGGGTTGGTTCCTCCTTGTTGTAGGTTGGTGCTCCACTAAACTAGGGGTGGTGCTTTTTGTTGAGTTGGTGCTCAACTAAATTTGATTCATAGCTCTAATAAAGTTATGTTTTAGTGGGTTTTATTCCCCTTGATGGCTTCACACTTACATTTTTAATTCTTGTGTTATTGCACTCTCATTTTTCTTTTATGGTTAGATTCTTTTGGATGCACACTTAATGGTTAATCCAATGAAGTTGTATAAGTGGTATAAAAATTTTAGAACACATTTTTCACACCCCTCACATTGTTTTTGCATCCAACGAATGGACTAATTAATCTCAAAACACATCCCACCCCAATTATAATCATGTTTATGGGGCTTAATTTAGCCTAAAACATGATAATGATTTTACCAATTGATTGATTGGCCAAAATTGGACCCCAATTCACTCCTTGATTGATTTATTAACTCTATTAAACCTTAATTAGATATGTGATTGAACCTATCAACTTTTCATTTCCTCATACAATATAATTAGGTGCAAATGATTCCAATATGAATTCATATACAATCATAATGAGTGCCAAAACTTGTTACCAATTGGACCATTTGATTAATTAGCTCAATATGTGAAGAAATGGGGGTTAATTAAGTGCCAAACATATCTCGAAAACATAACTAGGTTGAAGTTACCAAATGGAATATAATTAGCTCCTTGATTTAACCTATCAACTCTTTGAGATTCATTACAAAATAAAATTGGAGCCAATTGAGTCCAAATCATTTATGAACTAACTCTTTTATGTTCAATTTCTTAGTGAAAATGTCTGCATGATCTTCAGATCTACAAAATATTAACTCAATTTCCTTGTTCTATAATTGATTTTTGAAGCAGTGGTAATGGACTTCAATGTTTATGAAATACAAGATTATTTATAAGTATGAATATGAGGCAATAATCAAGATATGCATAGCTTGAACTTAAAGTAAATTCACCAAAGCATTTTTCTGATCCATATGCTTCATAGATTGAATTGAATCTTGCTTTATACTTTGCTTCTATGAAAGATAATACAATAGTTGATTGTTTGTTACTCCACAAAATTAAAACTAATCCCATGTTTTATAAGTGTCCTGAGGTAAATTTCCTTTACTGTAAACAACTTACCGAATCTAATTCTAAATCTCCAATCATCCTTTAGATTGCATTGGGAAAATATTCAATCTTGATGTGCATTGTTCCTTTTATGTCTTTTAAGACTATTTCTTCTTCCTTCCAATTGGTAACTTGGGAGATTCTCTAAACTATAAATACAACATCAATAACATAGTTTATATCCACTCTACTGTTGGTAAGGTATGTAAGGTTCCTAACTGTCTTTCTATTTTTTCATTTTCAACTACGCTTGTGTTATTCCTTGTGATTATGAGATCATCAATATATGTCCAAAATCAATGTCTTTCTAAGTTTCATAGAGGTTTTGATATGATAGATTTCATTTCAAACCTTTGGCTCTAATATGCTCATCAAATCTTGCATACCCATATTCTAAGAGCCTACTTCAAAATTCAGACCATAAAATGACTTTTTGAGCTTGCATACAAGATGTTTATTTCCCTTATTTTCATATCCTCAAATTTGAGCCACATACACAAATCTAATTGTATTCACCTTTTCTGCATGTGCATAAGTTTCTTTGAGATGAATAACTTCTCATTGTGGAAAATTGGTAGCTACAAACCTAGTCTTATTCTTATCAATGGAACTATCTTATTTGTTTTTAATGAACCCAATTGCCACCTATAGTATTGTTATATTGAAGCAATTCAATTTGATAACAAGTTTGGTTCTTCATTATTGCATTATGTTATTCCTATATTGCTTTCCCCTACTCATGTGATCCTTGTGATATTTTTTCCTTCTAAAATCATCAATAATGTCATGAATCCCTTTACTCCTATAAATGGAGACCCACAAGACCAGAAATATCACTATGGGCCAGCTCCAATTGCTTACCTTTCATGTAGCTTCTATTTCAAATTTTTCTGTGTGTTGGTTACGCTAAGTGGAAGCTTCTTACACATGTTTTCTTGTTGATGTCCATAACTTTGGTGCTCTAGAGCTCACATATGAAACTATTCTTAACCACTAATATTTTTCATGTTGTATTCGTGAAGAAGTGAAGGCTACCTTATTGAACACCTCAAACAACTATCTTGAGTTGTTCATCTCTAAGACACAATTTTCTTTATCAAATTCAACATTGAATGTTGTTTTTCTATTTAGCTAACTAACAAAGGATTCTTCATAAACTTGCACAAGATCTTGTAGATTTTTAGGAAGTTTGAGAGGCTCATAATGGAGCTAGGAAGAGGTAAAGGGTAGCAATGGCTCCTCTTTACTGCTCAAAATTCCCAGTTGTGTGCTCCTATTTTGATGTAAAATTCTTCTACATTCTCTTTCTGTGAAGTCCCCCGCTCTCGATACCAAATTTTACGGGAGAAATGGGGAGGCAACATGTGGAGATTTTTATTAATTAGGAATCAAGTTATAGATCTATATAGTGTTGAAATACTAATAGGTGTGGAATAGTTTTATATAAACCAAAAATAGTAACATAGGCACAACCACCCAACAACCAATTACATAAATGAATGAATATAAACAATAATAAAATTATAACAAATAACAATATTCCCACCTAATTAATTACTTAAGGTAAATATGGTAACAATAACTAATGTAAAATTACCACTAACTAAGGTTTAACCTAAGAATGAAATCATCACAACACCATAAAAATCCATATGAATTATGAATAAATCATTTTCGAACCAAATAAAGTTACAAAAAAAAAAGATATAGTATTTCTTTGGCCTTTATGATTGTAGCAGGGCACACTGCATACCACCCTATTGCAAGAGAGCTAGATATTCAACCTGTGTCAAAGAGTTGAGACAACCACTACATAAAATAAGAAACATGTTAAATAATGTATGCATAGTAACACACATTCACATGTGGTATAAAGATGTGTGGTTACATATCTCCATTCACATTCATCATGCGTTATAAAAAATTTCACATTTTATTTTATTCACATCTATATTGTTGCATTCCAACATGTATGTTATTTAAGTAATAATATTTAGATATAATACAACATAAATGCCATACATTTTGATGTACTCTAAAAATAATGATCACCATCTAATTAAATCTTACAACACAACTACCATACATTTTGATGTACTCTAAAAATAACGTTTAGCTGATTTTCACATCACACGATTGTCACAAACTTTGATGTGTTATAATAACACTATTATATTGAATTTTAGATCACAACTCTCATATTCATAAAAGGCTTATATAATTATTTAAGTTACAACACTAACCTTCCTTCCATATGGTGCCACAAATCCTCGTATAGGTGTGCCATGTTAAAAGTGATTTCATGTCAAATTGGGTATAATATTTTGTAAACCAAGACCAATAATTGATCTTAGATTTATTTTTTAAGTGTCTTTTATATTCGTACAAACAATTCCAACATATACTAAAAAGTCATACATGTCATGTGAGAATAAGGAAGATATGTATTTAGAAATAATTAAAATGAATTTTTAAATTATGACACCATATAGAGAAAGGGGGAAGGTAAATAAATTAAAAGTACTTAATTAATTCCTTGAGTAAATTACATAAGTTAAATATTGTCACAAATTTTGATGTACAATATTACTTTAAATATAGATCAATACATCATATTAACTAGAAAAAGCATCCATATAGGTGCTTGTGAAAGGCCGATAGGCACATTTAATATAGATTTATGTTCTTTAAAATGTTTTAAAATGATACTCTTTAAGAATTTAATTTAATTTTATAGTAAATAAATTTCCACATAATAGTATGAGTTAGGTAGTGTGGTAGTTTATTCTCCAAGCAAACAAAAAATTAAATATTGATCATACTAATGGAAAACATTTATGGTAATTCGGACCACCATATATTTTCCATGTTAAAAATCTTATTGTATTTGAGCATTCAAGCTAATTTAATATGTTTTATATGAGTAGTTCTTAATTTAATGACATTCTCTCTCATGTAAAATATAATGAAGATGAAATAACAAAGGTAAGTCATGAGGATATCCCACATTTAGCAGGAAAAATATCAAATCAATGCAGACTCCAAAAGACAAAAGATACCCTAATTATCCATTAAAAATAAAGGCACATATGTTATTTGTGTTACTTTTTTAATGAAGATACCTCCCATGTCAAATGTTAAGGAAGAGTTAACATTGCTTATCAAAAGTAAAGGAAAAGGTGTATGTGATGATTGTGTTGTTATTGGCATTCTTGGAGTGACTCTGTATTTTGAATTATTCTTCAAACTTCTTAATAATTGCATTATGTGACTACATGGACACATTCTTCAAACCCCCTGATGACATTTTTCAACTTTTTTTTCAATACATTCTTCAAATTAATAGTGTAATTGATGCTTCTTATTCTAAATTTAAATGAGCAACATTAAAATTGTACTCTTTTAGCCAAAATTTTTACAATGTTATATTGCATTAGAACAATTTTCCATTATTTGTCTACAATATCTCTCTTGCACTACTCCTTTGTAATATTACACCCAAACTCACACTGCATTCCTCTTCTTCCCTTGTCACTCCTTTCAAATTATACTATGAACTCTTCATCCTCATCATCTTCTTCTTGTTATTATTATTCCCTTAGATGAGCCTTTGTTCTCAACCTTGTTATTTTTGCAACAAAGTGTGGCAGAGGAGGATCTGCACAAAGGAGCACGGTTATTATTATCTTTCTGATTATGAGAGGTGAAGCCATTGTTATTCATCATCTAAAATGCCAAGGAAAACTTTTTTTCTCTACTCCTTCAGTTCAACATCATAACAATGTTCTCACTCTCTCTATGACTATTATTATTTATCTGGAGCTGAATTGTTTGATTGTAATGTCGCGTATGGCGAAACACATGTGCCAATGCTTTCCACACTTGGTTAAATAAAATCAAGTCACAAGACCCTAACTGTAGGAATCCTAATTAGTGTGAAGTAGCCTACCTGGTTCTCATATCCCAAGTGGATTGTGGAATCAATTTTTGCAGTGTTAGTGGTGAAGAGTGTGTAGTGTGTGTCTTTTATTTTTCTTCTAAAACAACTAAGCCATGCACCTTGCATTTGTTTTTTATCATTTTTAACTTAAACCCCGCTGGACCGTGATTCCCTCCAAACCGATCACACTTCACTCTCTATAAATTCCTCGCACATTATCCTTTCATTCAATTTTACTAATAGCAAAAACATTCAAGTAAAATTCTAGGTCATTTTTATATCTTTGAAATTGGATTTTTTTGGTTGGTGTACAAATAATGTTGCAACAAAGAAGTGGGAAAGAGCCATCAACGAGGAGGAAGAAAAATGATAGGTGAGAGGACTTTCAAAGCATAGATCGGATGAGTGGAGTTGTGAACATGGTACCTTGTTGAGCTTTGTTGTGCAAGATGAAGAATTTGACGTTCTCTCGTGGAGAGGAAAAATTAAACCCTAAACACATTTTCCATGTAATGGCAACCCTTGTGTTTCTAACACAGGCACCATATTTAGTAGCATTCGCTCGAACGACACTACCTCTGATGTGGATATTGAATATCTTCTCAGCGTGATAGACGAAGAGCTTGGCATTCCTTCGAGCCCTAATACTGAGGATGAAATTATTAACATTAACAACATAATTCCTAAGAATCATATGGATAAATTGATGGAAGAATTCAAAGGAGAAATGATTCTCCATCTCTTTAGTTATGATCCCAAGCATGCTTTCAAATAACAGGACGTTGTCCTCCTTAACCACGACCTTTATCGAGAGTGGATGGAAAGGTCTTTAGACATCAAAATTCTTAACGATTCTTCTTCCATCATAGTTAATGTCTTTATTGGAAGCATCACGCTTACCTTATATTAGGCATGTATCTTTTTAAAATGAAAATGAATTACAAATAAAATTGACTTTAGAAAGGCCTATCGGAAAACTAGCAGATTCTCTATTTGTCCTGCATCATCTATGTCATCAAACATAATCAGAACTAGTGGGAACCTTCAGAAAATCTCGAAGCAACCTTCTCCCCTTACTGGTATTCTCAATATGCAAATTATGATAACCCAACAAATCATTAAGCAGTTCTTGCTGCAAACATGGTAAATTCGTCTAGATGATATCAGACAAAAAATAAGATCTTCTGAATTCAGAGCGCTTTGAGTTGTGGAGATGTTTCACCAGGGTTGTCTTCCTCGATCCGCCAAGTCTCACAATCCCCACAATCGTGGTATGCTCACTTAATTCAGATTGATTGAAGACCTCGTTATTGAAATGCTCTGCCGCTTGATGGAGTCCCACGGTGTGTATAGCTACATCCAGCGGTTCCGTTCTCACCTCTTTTATCACAACCTCCACAATCCTATCCAAAAACTCACCGAGATCACTGGAACATTTTTTAAAATTCATTAAATATCACTGGAACTAATGGATTCAAAACAGAAACCCTCATGTAAGATCTTACTCTTTGTCCTTGCAGAAAACCATGCCAGAAATATTTGAGACTTTGATGATGGCGTTCGTTCATCTCTCCAATTCTTGGGTTTGAACCTTTCCCTTGTCAATATACCGAAGGTCTGAAGGTTGGATGCCATAGAAAATGGGGATAATCTTGCTGCCATGATCACAATCCAACATCCACAAGAGCTCATTTAAACACCACGTAGACTCTGCATATGTCTATGAGAAAATGGCTATATGAACGGAGGAACTACTAATGGAAACATTATTGCAGGGGATAAAGAGTCTCTCGTCTGCAGTTTGTGCTCATCCAGAAATACACACAGTCTTAACCTTTTGATGGAAGAACCTATCCTTCACTCACGTCAGCAGAGAAGAGACAAAATCCCAATGGGTTCACAGCCAAGTGCCCACCACTGTGTTGCAACATTATTTTGGAAAAAATTTGACCTTCGTTGACTAAAGTGACCCCCTCGAAAGTGTGTGATAAGGCAAAACATCTTTTGTGAGTATGATAGATAAAGTTGCCAAGATTTTTCTTTACGTCGGGTCCTCTCCGGTTTATGAAAACATGAAAAGTTAGAAATACTTCTTCCATTTCTTCACACAAAAGAGGCAACAAAATCGCCATTTAACTGAATGACCATTGAAGATCTTTTACCTTCTATTAAAAATAAAAATTATTTAAAAATAAATATAATATTACCTTCTATTTTATTTTAAAATAATTGTTTTTTATTTAAATAAAATATATTTGGACGATTTACAATGATGATAATAAGAGTTATAAAGAAAATTGACTTTAGATAGGCTACACACAAACAAGGTGCCTGCTCTGAGTTTGTTTCTTTTTTATTTTTCCTTTGTTTGGTAGAGGCTAAATAGTGAACCAATCGTATCTTTGAACTTGTAAAACAGCATTTAAAAATGGATTGGCAATGAAAAAACATTTCACTAGAGAGACAAGAATCGGTTCATCAAAATACGAGTATCAAATTGCCCCGTTACACAGAAGCGGGTAAATTCGTAACGAAAGAACCCGTGCTTCAGATCAAGAAGTGCATATTAAGCAGCCATAAATACCTTCCAGGAACTTTAAAATGTGAAAACCAACTAAAGCATGAAAAAGCAGCAAAACAAACAAATACAGATAAAAATAATGTTCTCTGTTTCCCAGCACTGATGCTTTACCATTGTCTCTCGGCGCTTGCATCTGTTATGCCTATACACTTTGTCACTTCGTTAGGTCCTTTAATAGATGATTCTGCAAAGTTAGGAAATCCATTTCCTTGTGATGCTTTGCTTACTCTGTGAAAGAAATTGCATCTGTCGAAAATCTTGGGCTAGTCGAGCGCTTCTACAGGCTTCTCGCGCTTCTTTGTAACTTGTTCCATCACACAAGTGACTAGTGTTTTCAAGAGCTTTCCCTCGTTGCTGATGTAAATTTCATTCAAAACAAAATCATTTCGTCCACGCAGGTAAGGGGTAAGCTATCTCATGAAAAACACTACAAATTCTTACCCATTGAATATCGGCGAATCTAGTTCCAACCCATAATAATTGCACATTTTCCGCAGTGCATCTCTCCATTTTGCAAGTGTGAAAGAGTCGTATCTCCTTTGGCCACCGTCTACCTTTTGCTCATGATCCTTGAATGTATCTGCGTAGGCCCCGTCACCTCTTTGAAGGCGCATAAGATCTCCAGGAGGAACGTGGTAAAAGATGGGAATAATATTAGCACCACTTTCAATCATTAAACAGAGTTCATTAAAGCACCAATGCGATTCTTCGCATATCTGGGGAGAAAATGGCAATGTGAACCAGAGATGTGCGAATCGCGTTGGTTATTGTAGGTTTTAATCCTTGTCCGGGCTGAAACTCCTCTATATCAAGAAACACATTCAATGCTTTTTCACTGAGCATTTGATGGATGTTGCTGGCGAGAGAGTTGTTGACATCGGGCCCGCGGTGATTGATAAAAACATGGTAAGGCCTGATGGATGGGTCAAGACTGTTCTGGTCCTCCATTGTGCTCGGCTATATAGCAATTAGTGCCTACATAGAACGCTGCTAAGATTCAACGCTGTCTTTCGTAACAATAACTTTGAGGTTATAAGTATATAGAAAACAAATTCCAGAAGAAAGTGCTTGACACATGAAACTTTTTGACACATAAAGGACACGGACACCAACGAGACGGCTAAGAAAAGCAATTTGATGTCATAAAAAAATCTCCCTTGGCTTTGGGATGGAACCTTGGTGTGTAATTTGTAAGTGGGCTATCCAGCAACCCATTTTCTGCTAAGAAAGATATGTTTTCAAATTTTAGATGGTAATAATGCCGAAGGTGTTTTACAATGGGGTCGAGGCCTCCACCCTCTAACATCAGCCTGGACAGTTGCGGTGAGGATGCAATTCGGATTTTGGTGATATATTATTGTTTATTTTCATCCAACGGTTCTCCTCCGCAACATTTTCTCGCAACAGTTTCTTTGTTTAGTGGTGACAACTCGCGAGAATTGGAATTGACGCACTCCGCGGGAATGTTGCCTCAAAGGTTATAGTGCACGTAGCACACGTGTTTTGAAGAAGCAAAATCAATACAACATACAACAAACAAAACAGCAGCAGGGTAGTAGTTTCCTCTCAAAGATAATTGAACCCGCTTCAGATACAGATCTAGATCAATCAATTTGTATATAGTAAAATGAGGAGATATTAGGGTTACAACTCAGCAATCGCACACAAGTAGTGCGATGTTAACGCCGAAAGGGATGCGGTGGAGGAACTATATGTGCAAAGGGGAAGGGAATAGAGAAGCAGAGTAGTGTTGGTTAAGCTATTTGATTTTTTGGGTATAAGGAGGAAGTGATAGTGGAAAAGAAGCAAATATAAGTAGGGTGGGTGGAGGTGTAATGGGTGGTAATGATATAGAGGATTAACCATCGTTGGAATTTATTTAAATGAAAGTAGTTGAAATGTGAATGAAAAGGAAGGAAAACCATGTGTAGAATATGGAGTTGACATGTAGAAAAGTTTTTACATAGTAGTGCAAGATGTTGGCGTAGGATGTGGTAATGGTCAATGAAGACAAAGTGAAAGGAGGAGTTTAATCTTGGTGAACATTACTCAGCTCAGAGCGAGAGAAATAGCTTGGGGTGACAAATGCTAGAAATCAAAATTTTAGTGTTTGGTGTGGTACACGAAACCTAATTGATGAACACGAGTAATGGCGATTTAGCTGATGTGTTAAAAATGTCAAGCATTAGAGGGAAAAACTCTCATTAGTGACTTATATTGGCATTTAAAAGGTTCATTGTTTGAAAATAACATTCACAAAGGGTGACAATCAACAACGAATGGAGAAGTCAGAGCGAGGGGGGTTCGAACTTGCTAAAAATTAGTTGACTTCGATAGGTTCTTGCGGCTTTGGGTAAAACGTTGTAGCCACCATATTTCCATACCTTGTTGATTTGGTAGATCCATAACTAAATCACCGGATTTGTGACACATTGGCTTTCTTCAAAGTGGCAAGCATTGAATCCCGCCACTATCAAAAGCCACAATTATCTACATTTAAATGGTGCAACGTTTTGAAATATGCAAAGTATAGGTTCGCTACATGTGGGAAGGATGTTCATATGGCGGTGTTCTATCTTCAAGACCATCTTATTTTGAACAAATGTCAAATCTACGAAGTGTAGATTCGGCACATGTGCATAGGAGGTAAAAATGGTGGTGATCGGTCTTCTAGACTCGAGAATTAACACTTCCAGAGTTGGAAAAATCAGAATCAAAGGCAATGTCTTGAGCTTGAATGGACTCCACGCATTCGAAATTTAACTCATCTTCAATAAATTTGAGCATGGATGCACTAAGTTGTCTTTAAGTTGACAACCTTGCCTCTGAAGAATGGACATGTTGGAGGTGATGGAGGGAAGAAGTAAGTGTTGAGGAAATGATAAAGAGGGAAAGGATATGGGTTGATAAAGAAGGTGCTTGAGTGAGGAGAAATGCATTATGTTCCATAAAACTGTGTTTATCTTGCTCACAATATTCACGTGAGCACACTATGCACTTTTAGGGGACAATCTAAAAAATGGGGAAATTTGAAGAGGTTCCATGTTTGAAACCTAACTGAAATACTTTCTTCAAGGAGAAATTTGTACCCCACCCCCTTTACAATTCTAAGCTCAATCAAGTGCAAGGAAACAAACAATGTGCAATGAGAAAAAACTTTTCTTAGAGGGGGGAAAATAAAACAAAAAGGAAAATACAATAGGTTCCAAGGTTGAAAGCTTATTGGGAACAATTTCAAAATATTTGATTAGGCAACATTTGATTATTTATATGAATATGAAGACAATGACAGAAAGTTGGAAACAGCAAGTGAGAATAAATTACATGCACTTTATTGACTCAATCTTGGTACGATTATTCATGTGAGTGGAATTTATGGTTAAAGGGGAAAAAATAATTAATGGGAAAAATCTACAAATTTCTATGTTCAAAACTCAATCGAAATGTTTGGTTTCTGGAGCACTTTGTAGCCCCACTTTACAATTCCAAGCTTGAGTAAGTGCAAGAAAACAAATGATGTTTGAAGAATAATTGATAATTGAGTTTATATTATTAACATGTGTAATTTTTGCTTAAAGGTGCAAAAAATTAAAAAAATGTAGAAATCAAACAAGCTTCATGTTTGAAACCTTTCCGGTATGCTTGTTTCTTGGAGCACTTTGTAGGCCCCGTTTATACTTCTAAGATCGAGTAGATGAAGGAAAAGAATTCATTGACCGGATCTACAAGCATGTGCATGCCTTGGCCTACCATATCAGGTCCTTTTTTGGTTATACTTCATCCATCATAATAGCATTTACCATTACTTCTAACCTTTCCATGCTCAAAGCCATAAGCTAAACATGGGAGTTATCAATTCTGATCTGAATAATGCATGCAAACAATGAAACCGACATAAAAAATAATATGTCATTGAATGGTGCCATTGTACCGTATGTCAGCCACGGGAGATGGACAACTCCACATGGGCCATTCTTCGACGTCATCTGCCCCTCCCTATCCTCTGTTGATATATGTGACTGCTATCAAATTCCCACCATGCCCACCCCATTGTAAGAAACAACATTTGGCATAATTATCGCTATAGTTTCCAAATGAATAGGCGCAATGAAGTATCCTTCCCTTGACAAAAGTTCCTCTCCTATTCAAGAGGATGAATGGCCTTGAAACCCAAACCGGGAGCCCTGTCTCTGTGACACTCGATTATGTCCTTGTTTCCAATCCTCCATGTATACAAACGCTAGGCTCGTAAAATTTTCTTTGAACTCATACCACGCCCAATATTTGTAATAGTTAATCTTCACCTCACTCGATGGCATGCCCATTGTTATATAACCATGCTTCATACTGAAGTGATGAACAACATCCAAAGACAGAAATGCAGCCTCTAACGACACGATGGGCTTGTGTTCCAAGCATGAAAATAGCCTTTAAAATAAATAGACCAAAAGTCAAAATGACCTAAAACTGCTCATTCTTATAGGACTCGGTAAATCATTGTACATTACATTATACAATTACTGAATTACATTCTAATAAATATGTTTGGAGATCACATCAATTGCACATATTGACCACTAATACAATCCACAAAAACGTATAACCTATATTTTTTCCATTATTCATTGTTACACAATGTGGGACGGTTGTCATTTATGACTAACAAATCATATGCAACAAATACAAATACATATTACATTACATCTTGCAATCTTCCCCGAGATGCTCCTATAAGCCTACTACAAACTCTAAAACTGAAACTGCATCCATTCACCTGAAACGATATATTTTATCTTCCAAACCTAAAACTACTAGGATTCGAAAGGAACGATAACTAGATTGTACCAAGCCAAGAACACAAATGCTAATCAAACACCATGATCAATAAGATGAAAGCAATTCGCCAAAATAACTTTACATAAAACCTTTGTAAACAAATGAGAAACAATATCATATATTATTATGGAACTCAATGCAATACATTGAGAATGGGCCTTGCTTAAATAGGCAAGGAATAACAATCTAAGAACCCGATTCAAGGTCAGTAGATCAAGCCATAAATCAAGGAAATAACTAGTCATCAAAGAACTAGTCAAGACCATAGATTTAGGAGAGAACTAGACATCAAGGATCTAGTCAATACCATAGATCAAGGAAAGAACTATACCTAACAACTAGATAATATCTCCTAATATCTAAATAAGATAAAAGAAATATCCACACACATAAGTGGGTGAGGATGAATACAATAAAGGTAAATAAAGTACCTAGGTGAACATGAGCTAAGGTAAATAACTACTCTAACACCTCCCTAAGTGAAGCTAGGGGCCAAAATAGATGTGGCATGTCCACAGTATGAGTCCCGAGCAACTAGGCCTGATGAGGTACTCATGTACAATAACTAGGAAAAAAGGGACACCGCAAGGTACCCAAAACTAGTAACAACAAAGTAAAGAGAGTAAAGACCCACTCCAAGGCATCCTAAGAAGCTCGGCTCAAAAAACTCATACAATGTTGAAGAAGTTTGGTGTGCACTTTGTGGTCTAAATCCACTACTCGATCACAAAACTCAAAAACAACTAACACTGGGCTCCACCAGAATAGCTCCATACAAGGAGACTATCAACGGAGTGATATCGAAAGTGTACAAAAATACCAAACATAATTCAATCAAGTGTTACAAATAGGGGTGCCACGATCCAAGAACAATAACCAAAGCAACAAGGCAACGACACAAATTCCAGAGTGTCACATCAAGAAAAGCCAAGGTAATAATGCAAGGACACAAAACCCGAAGAAGTAGGATCAAACCACACCCTCCCATACTCTGAATGGGTAGAGTAGCTACTGAATATGTATGATTTTCCCAAAATCAACTACTCAACACCTTACAAAATAACACTAGACTTCACCAGAATCGATCCCCATAAGAGATATTGTCAACATGCCAAAAGTGTTGAAAATATAGATAAAAATCTCTCAAGAAACAAGAGAGTTACACTACACTGTTAAATAAAAATGCTCAAAACAAGCAGCATCACAATGCATAAGGTATAGAAAGTGGATTAAGAGGCCAAATGGTGGAGGAGCCATGCCTATAGAGTCCTCTCAATGAATGCCTATGTCACCTCCACGAGTGATCAGATATCCACCCCAAATCAACACGGATGGATGAAGAAGATGCCTGCATATGACTTGGTGCAAAATGCATAATGGGTGCATGCAAAAGAACATCAAAATGTGTGTCAGGTTGATCATGTCTGAAAACTGAAATCTCAGGTTTCTCAAGCCTGAGTGAAGATGTAGAACTCATGTGTTGCTCAGGATCCTCAGAAAGAGTCGAGCGAAACAAAAAAAGGAGCTCTATCAATGTGTGATCCCAATGAATTATCTATTCAAAACCAATGTTATGACAAGAATTCCACTTAACATATGGAATAGAGGAAACAATACCTTGTGAATGTCCACGATGACTCCACTAGTGAGACCCATAAAATGGAGCATGCGAGAACTGAATGCAGTAGTATGCTTCTCAAAAAAGCCATGCAGCTGAGCAGAAATAGGATACACAACATGTGGTACTGTAATAGGCATAGATGTGGAAGAGCATGCGATATGAAGCCTCACGGGTTTAGAAGCATCAAAAGTAGGTTCGGGCTCAAAGACCTAGGATCAATGTCGGTGGATACAAGAGAAACAACTTTCAAGTGGACTAGGAGCATGGATATGGTTGTCCACAACATGATGGTGATGTTGTAGGCTAGCAATTTTGTTACATAGGGAGTGTATTATTGTATCCTTATTGTGAATGAGTGATTGTAAAAGAGAATTTTGCTTCTTGAACGATGTATTTTCTTCCACAAATTTTACAATATCCTCTTGAAGTCCACATACTTTAGAGAAAAGCATATCGTTCTCGTAAATCCATTATAGGTACAAACTGCAACTCCTAAAAGTTTAAGGCGGCAGCTCAAATTACGTCCAAATTACATCACTCCTAAACTAAAGTTACAATCAAAAGTTACAAACTTTTTAATCTTTTGCTCATTATTTATTTTAGGTGCCACTAAAACAAAATAAAATGTTGTTGCCTTCACCGCACAAATAAAATTAAAGGGGGCTGAAGTTAAGCACCTACTAGTAGGAATCACAAGCTTTAAGCTCTCATATGACCATACCATATGACCAAGGGCTAAGGATTTTAATGGGTGTTGTGGGCACGAACCCCAAGGAAAACTAGTATACAATCAATTTATTTGTAAACTAAAAATTACAGATGGATGTCAACAGCAATCTCCTACTCTGATACCATAAAAAGAATGATAACCAGATCATACCAAGCCAAGAACATGATTCTAATTAAACACCACGATCAAAAATATGAAAGTAATTTGCCAAAATAACTTTACATAAAACCTTTACAAACAAATGAGAAACAATATCATATATTAGTATAGAACTCAATGCAATAGATTGAGAATGGGCCTTGGTTAAATAGGCAAGGAATAACAATCTAACTACTAAGGTCGTAGATCAAGCCATAAATCAAGGAAATAACTAGTCATCAAAGAACTAGTCAAGACCATAGATTTAGGAGAGAATTAGACATCAAGGATCTAATCAATACCATAGATCAAAGAAAGAACTATACCTTACAACTAGATAATATATCCTAATATCTAAATAAGATAAAAGAAATATCCACACACATAAGTGGGTGAGGATAAATACAATAAAGGTAAATAATGTACCTAGGTGAACATGAGCTAAGGTAAATACCTACTCTAACACCCCCCCTCAAGTGAAGCTAGGGGCCAAAATAGAAGTGGCATGTCCACAGTATGAGTCCCAAAGAACTAGGTCGATGAGGTACTCATGTACAATATATTAATGAAGAAATCTCAAACCAAAAGAATGAAAGAATCCTGCTATAAGGAAAGAGAAAGAAGAAGAAGAAGGAAGATGTTCTCATGAACACCCCCAAGAACAACTTCCAAAACCCCAAAGCATTCCACAACTTACTATTTTGGCGTGAGTTGTGTGTTTTCGAAAAGTCACATCCAACCGCCGCTTCTGGTAAAATTACTATTGCTGGACTGTGTAGACAGTGATCTTTACTTGCTGAAAATAGCAACCTTCAAATTTCCCAACTAGTAAAAACATGCACAGCATCCGTGGACCCCTGCCAAAAAGGAAAGATTTGATATTCTTCCTATGCAAAAACAGAGATAGATACGTTGCAGCTTGGAAAAAACCTAGTACAGATCTCGAGAAATCCAACAAACCCGAATAAATAAAATCACATTTTTTCCTTGGCTTGAATCCCAAGGTGCACCTGTGTGCTTCTCTGCAAAAATAAAAAAACCACAAAAATGACTACCTCCAGAATTGGCCGAGTTTACAATCGATCTTAGGGTTTTCACGCCTTCCAAATCCAATGGAAGCCTCTATTTTACATAAAAATGCATGCAGCAACAAAATATGACCAAATCCCAAATATATGAATACATAAATAATTTATTGCAAAATAAAACTTACAAACGGATGTCAACAACAATCTCTTGCTCTGATACCATGAAAGGAACGATAACCAAATCGTACCAAGCCAAGAACACAGATGCTAATCAAACACCACGATCAATAAGATGAAAGCAATTTGCCATAATAGCTTTACATAAAACCTTTGCAAATAAATGAGTAGAATATCATATATTATTATGGAACTCAATTCAATACATTAAGAATGGGCCTTGCTTAAATCTAGTCGTTCATGCTCTTTTTGTGGGGGTAGTAATCATGAAGAACATAGGTGTTATAAGCGAATGCAAGCCTTAGAAGATGCGGTCAGAAACACAAAATTTCTATCTCTACTCCACCTCCTTCTAATCAACATGGAAAAGCACTTAATGTTGTTGGGAGATCTCGATCACCACTTACAGCAGACAATTGGATTATAGATTACGGTGTTTCTCATCACATGAATTCTTCTAAGGAGTCTTTTGTTTCCTAGGTTTGAGTTGTACTTCCAAAATTGAGGTTGAAGATTCTTCATTTCTTTTCGTTAAAGGAAAAGGTGATATACAACTTGATGGTGGCGAAATATCAAGATGCACTATATGTTCTAACATCACTACAAATTTGCTTTCTCGTGTATCAAATTTTTCATTCTCGTCAAGGGAAAATAAGTGACTTTTACACCACATGGGGGTAAGATAATGAACTTTGTTGGAGCCAAATTCACTTGTTGCTCAAGGTATTGTTGATCATAGTTCTAGACTATATCACTTTGAGGGTTTTATGACACTTCCTCTATAGGGACAGGATTGGTTTCTCATGCAGTGCATTCGAGAGTAAGCTTTGGCATGAAAGATTTGGACATCTTAGTTACATATATTTAAAGGAGTTGAGCAACGATGGCATGGTAGATGGTCTTCCTAGAATTTCTAGTCTTGGGGAGTTTTCTCTGGTTGTGCATTAGGGAAACAACACCAAGATCCATTTCCTAAGAATTTATCTAAGAGAGTTTCTTCACCACTTGAGCTTGTGCATAGTGACTTGATGGTTTTTCCTACCCCGTCTTTCAATGGAGCGAAGTATGCACTTACATTTATTGATAATTTCTCGAGGCGTACTTAGGTTTATTTTCTTAAGTACACAAGTGATGTTTTTTCACACTTCAAATTCTTCAAGGATTTGGTCGAGAAATAATCTTCTAGTTACATAAAGAACCTTCATACTGATAATGGGGGAGTACTTCAGTAATGAGTTTTTGAATTTTTGGCAACTCAAGGCATTATTCACCAACATTCTATTCCTCATACTCCACAAATGTAAATGGCTTAGCGAAAAAGGAAGAATAGAACTTTGAAGGAAATGGTTAATCGTATGATGCATTCTAGAGATATACCTCCTATCTATTGAGAAGCAATTAATTGTGCTAACTATATTAAAAATCACACACCACATAGAGCACTTGAGCATTTGACTTCAGAGGAAGCTTGGTCCAACACTAAGCCAAATGTCTCATTTTTTCGAGTCTTTGGGAGCCATACTTGGGCCTTTGTGCCAAAGAAGAAAAGGAAAGATTTGGATAAGAAGAGTAAACCCTTGATCTTTGTAGGGTATTGTGAGGACATGAGAGCTTATCGTCTTTTAGATCATGATACACATGATGTTCTTTTTTGAACACATGTTCATTTTAATGAGTGTTTCACTCCTCATGATTCTTCATCTTCTTCATCTCATATTGAGGATCCTTTCTTTGAGGAGATTGATGAGGAGGGTTATAGATGTCATTGAGGATCCTATTCCCACCGATGTTGTCACTCTTCCTAAGTGGGCTCGTACTTCACGCTTTAGGTAAAGCACCTTTCATAGAGGATATTCCACCCACTAGGCATCATCACACATATTCTAATAGTTTTGGACTTTTGTCTTAGGCGCTTCGAGGATCCGCAGTCTTTTTCAAAGGCTCATGGGATACCAAAGTGGGATGATGCGATGGCAACCGAGTATTCTTCTTTATGAAGAATCGTACTTGGGATTTGTATCTCTTCCTAAAGGAAGAAAGATGGTTAGGTGTAAGTGGGTATACCAACCAAATACGTAGGTGATGGGTCCATTGACAAGTATAAGGCTCAACTTGTTGAAAGGGTTTTTCACAAGTTGAAGGTATTGATTACTCCGAGACTTTTGCACCCTTTGCCAAGATGGATTATGTACGCCTTGTACTTATTATTGTTGCATTACGGGTGGCCCATATACCGAGATGGACGTGAAGAGTGCCTTCTTACATGGAGATCTACGAGAGGAAATATATATGGAGCAGTGGCTAGATTTGTTGAGGATTATTCTCTTGTTTGTCGGCTCAAGGTCTCTCTACGGTCTCAAACAAGCCACTTAGGCTTGGTATGAGAAAATGGAGTCTTTTCTTCTATCTACTGGTTTTGTTCATTGTCATTCCGATCATACAATGTATCTCCGGCATGTCGGTGAGGATATTGTGATACTTGTCTTGTATGTTAATGATCCATTACTTACCTGGCAGCTCTTCTTCCCACATTCAGAGTATTTAGAGGGCTCTTTCTACATAGTTTGACATGAAAGATCTTGGGTTATTGCATTATTTCCTTGGTTTACATATTTCTTAGACAAATTTAGGGATTCATTTGAGTCAAAGCAAAATTACACCCATGATCTTCTTCAGCACTTTGATATGGCTTATTGCAAGCCAAGTCCATCTCCTTTTTAGTCTAGGGTTACTCTTACATCCACATGTACCACACCACTTTGTGATCCTACATTGTATAGGCAGTTGGTTGGGAGTCTCATGTACTTGACCCATACTCACCCTGATATTTCATTTACAGTAGGGCTTATATCTCGGTTTGCACATTCTCCTCATAGTAGTCATTGGTAGGCTACTAAAAGGATTTTGTGCTATTTATAGGGAACTTACCACTTTGGCCTACACTACACTAGGGGTTCTACTTAGTTGGTTGGGTATACAGATTCAGATTAGGCAGGTTTTATTGATGACAGGCATTCTACTTATGGCTATCTTTTTTTGTCTTGGTTCTTCTCCAATTACTTGGGCATGCAAAAAGCAATAGGCTATTACACTTTCATCTTTAGAGGTAGAGTACAAGGCAGTGCATTCTGACAAGTTAGCAGAGATTCTTTGGCTTTTCCAGATTATTGATGAGTTTGGATTCCCACAGATTCACCAACTGTACTTTGGTGTGACAACCAAAGTGCAATTCGCATTTCTCGTAACCCAGTTGAGCACTATCGGACCAAGCATATCGAGATACACATCCACTTCATTTGGAAACACATTCAGGATGGAGTTCTTTGCTTGGAGTACCTTCTGACTAAGCATCGGGTTGTAGACATCTTTATGAAGCATTTTGCATCACCTCACTACCTTGAGTTGCGTGGTATGATTGGGGTTTCAAAAGTTGTTCTTAGGGGTGTTTGTGAGATCATCTTCCTTCTTCTTCTTCTTTTCCTTATAGCAAAGATTCTTTCCTTCTTTTGGTTCAAGATTTCTTCATGGATATATTGTACATGAGTACCTCATTAGGCCTAGTTCTTTGGACTCATCATGGACATGCCACTTCTATTTTGGACCCTAGCTTCACTTGACGGGGTGTTAGAGTAGGTATTTACCTTAGCTCATGTTAACCTAGGTACATTATTTACCTTTATTGTATTTATCCTCACCCACTTATGTGTGTGGATATTTCTTTTTATTTATTTATATATTAGGATATATTATCTAGTTGTTAGGTATAGTTCTTTCCTTGATCTATGGTATTGACTAGATCCTTGATCTAAAACTTGATATAGTATCCATTCATCGAAATGATATATTTTATCTTCCAAACCTAAAACTACTAGGATTCCATATTCCAAAAGACAGAGACGGTCTTATTCAATGGATAACATTTTCAACACCGGTATTGCATCATGGACTCTCATGGCCCTTCTTTTCCAACAAAAAAGAGCTAATAAATCTAGAAACAAACACTGACATTTATGGCACTATATGTATAACCGGAAAATTTAGTGTTAATTTACTCATCTATATCAAAGGAAGTCGGTGGTTTCATGGAAACCAAGGTCATGACTTATGCCCTATGCAATATCTACCAGCTTTTCTCCTCCCATCGACCAACGCTTCTCATTTTTCCTCACATAAACTGCAAAACCACATAAATAAATATATCTTCAACATTATATTATGCTTGGACGCTTTTGTCTTGACAGAAAACGATTTGGGGGGCTGATAAACCATATGGGCTGCTTTTATGCGGTAACTGTGACCACCTACTACAAGTGTTTGGAAATCCCAGTAGCACCTATTCCGACGAAATTGAGTAAGTTCGCAGGTGTTGGCCAAGGAATCTTCTATTTCTAGCATGACATCGACTCCCACTGTCATATACATTCACAACTAAGAGTAGAGAAACAAACATTTAGCAGAGGAATAGTTGAAAATATCCGTACCTGAGGCGCGATTGTGATGTATCCGTGGGAAGCGATGTGTTGCAGGAGTTGGGTGTAGAAGGAATTGAGGAGCAGGTAGCCATGTAGGAAGATGCACACGGGATACTCTCCTTGTTGGGAAGGAAGAGCAAAAGTAGAAGCCATGAAAGCCCTCTACTCGGGAACTCATTTCGCACCACCACGAAAGCCATGCATCAACGTTTACACATGTGGTTTTTTCAGTAGGAAAATAACAAGTCGACAGGGACGGGAGGGTCAAAACAATGCATAAAGATCGATGGTGGAAGATGGAATTGTACAATGTCGTGGAAGTATCATGCCTTAAAAACTCAGTGTCATAAACGTAATTCATGTCCTTTGCTGTATCGAGTAAAAAAGACAGACTTCTCACCATGCCTTTGACATCGGAAATCCTCGCCACTTGCTATGGGCTGTGGTTTTAGCATAGACGGTTGGATTGCATCCGTAATCAACTTCCTCGTCTGCGGCTTCATCTCATCCGTATGTCCTGACTTGTATGCCTTTTCATGTGTGTGTCGAGCCTACTACCTTGACCCAATCAAGAAAAGCCTTTCGCCAGAAATATATCTTCGTGTGTAGGTTTGATTTAACCTAGGATGGTGTTGATTTTAGGACATCTATTAACAAGAGCTCCATTTAGCATAGTTCCTTGTAACATTTTAATTTGCTCCTGCAGCCTATCCAATTCTTGCTAAATTTACAATGTTAACTTGGGTTTGTTTGACATGGGTTTATCTTTCCCATTCAACTTTTATTTTTCTCTTAAATTGGTACACCCTCAGAGAATTAGCTTTCTCTCACTTCATTCATGTTAATCTAGGTGCATCTATACACTTGATTGATAATGCAGTAATGTTCAAAAAGGTTGCAACAATCCAATTTGTCAATCACGTTTTAACCCCTATGCACAGATCGATCTCTCATCCTTCTTGGATGAAACTGATACTTTTTCCTAATGTAAAGGTAAATATATCAATCAAACCTGATTATAATTATTACAAACACCATCTCAAATGGAGGGAACCATTTTTCCATGCTCATGCCAAAAATATCCTTCTATCTTCTACATACTCTGCCCATTGTTGACCTTGTAGCATTCAGCCACAAATATCTCACAAAATATTTGGTTTCAAAAAAAACCATTCAAACCCAATTTCAAAAAGTATTCCATTATCATTCTTGTAAAATTTTAGGATCTAACTCTTAAAAACGTGTGAGTTATGCTACTTTTATCAGGAGGACATTTTGTCAAACAAGTATCATGCAACCTCAAACCCACTGGTAAAACGCATCATATCTTAAAAACTACTGATCATAAAATCAAACCCTTCAATACCCATCTGAAAAATGATGTTTTCCCTCTATGGTTAAAATTTCAGTATCATTGGACTTAAAACCAAAAAGTTATGGTGACTGGTTTGAAACCCTGTTTTAAGGAAACAATAAACAAATAACATAGTACAAGTTGTTGGAGGTATATCATGACAATCTGAATATTCTTATTAAAATATGAAATCATACCATTGAAATTGCTTCTATATACACCTAAGAAGATGATAAAAACCACAAAATACATGTAATCCCAAGCTTTGTCTTCTTATTTCTTCAAATCATGTCATATCATAATCATGAATTCTTCTTCATGGCTACCTTGTTCTTCATTTTCCTACTCACACGCTTATTCTTTTGTATTTCTCCCCCATCTCTTCATGGATGGTTCGACCTCCTCTCTCCATAATACATCCCATTGTATCTATAAAATATTATTTTCATTCTAAATTAAAACATCTTATCCTATTCCTACTCCTTAGGATAAGGCTAATCCTTTTTAGTTGAGATATTTGCTCAACTTCCACATAAGGATAGATATAGTTGTTTGTGCCAACTAGAAATGATCTATGACATGATTCCATAATATTATAATCAATATAATCCTTCCTCCTATGTACCATTAGGTGTGATAACACTCATATCCACCTAGACAACTAACTTTCACCTTTTACTCTTATCACAAAGAGTAATTACATTACATAACTCAAATATTCAAACTATGACATTCTTGGAGGGAAACTCATTTGAAACACGTAGTACATGTAATTCATGTGTTGTATGGATTACTATCCTTGTTTTATTATTCACCAGCATCATGAAGGATGCTCCTACATCATACTTCCCCACTAGAAATAATTTTAACTCCATTCAAATAGAATGCCTTCTTTATTCCTTGATCTCATTGTATGCTGGATCTCAAGTTTTTGTCTCCAATGCAAATACTTGTGTTTATTTGAAGTTTTCTTTGTCTCTCATTTTCTTTCTCTTTTCTCTTTTCTGGTATGTTCTTCTCCTTAGTTCTTTTTCATCTCCATAAGTTCAAGCCTTAGTCTCATCATCATATATGTCTTCCATGTCTTCTTATTCTTCCTCATTCATGAACTTCCTCAGCTGGATTAAGAGTTTCTTGCTTGATTGCTTGCTTTTTATCTTCTTGTCTTCACTTATCCATTCTTGAGCATGAACTTGTTCTATAACTTCACATTTCCATCCTCCATCTGCTTTTACTTCTACATCTATACTTGCAGTTAGCACAAACTCATTAGCAATTACATTAGCTTCTTTGATCCATTCGCTTATCTTCATTTGGAAGTCTTCCTTTCACTTTTGCACTTTATCCTTGCATTCTTCCTTGATTGCAACATCTCCATGATTTCCACCTATTTGATGGGTTTCAATAGTTCTCTTTCCTTCATTTGTATAACATATACTTTGTCTAATTTTTTCACCTTCATCCTTCTCATCCTTGATTTCCTTCTATTTTTGTTGTCATTCTCTTCTGAGAAGATTCCATCAACTCTTCTAGTATCCTCATTTCTTCTTCCAAGTCAGCTCCATCAACCTCTCCTTCATCTTCATCATATATAGGATTTTTTTGTCTTCATCCTTCTCTGAATTCTGACTTCCATTACTGTGTTTAGCCCTTGCTTCACCATCTTTTGAGAAACTTCCACTTTCCATCACCTCATGGCTTCTTATGCCAGCCTCTTTACTCTTTATACCATCATCAACATTTATGTCACACAAAACATCATAGTCACCTTGGACTTCAGTTGCTTTCTCCTCTTGACAACCTTGTTTCTGGCTTGTCTTACTTCTTATAAACTCTTGTTCTTCATTCTTGTCATGTTCTCTTGACCTATATGGTTGTGTAGACTTAGTATTCTCCTTAATTTGTTCATGCATCTTGGTTTTCTCCATGTAACCTTGAGTTTCTTTGCCTCCTTCATGTTTGATGACTCTGTACTGCCGCTCCTTGAAGCTCTTAGCTTGCCATACCTTGCATTGGATGACCTTAGGCTGATACACCATTTTTTTTTCATGTTTTCTTCTCAATTCATGGGCTAGACCATGTTTGTACTCATTTCTACACTCTTGTACACCTACATGTTGGACTGATTTCACCTAGATTGAATTTTCTCCATACTTTTCCTTGGTCTTCATGACTGTGCTCAGGTTTGATGGTTTCTTTCTTGGACTCTTCCTTATCCTCTTTGTCCTTAGTTTTCCCAAGCCATTTAGGCATCACATAACCATGCTTGATCTCTTTGGGTAGCATATACTTCTAATGACCTATTGGTTTCTCTTCATTCTCTATTTCCTTGAGCCTTTTAGGCATTGTATGATCACACACATCTTCTTGTTTTAACCTCCTATTATTATCTTTCCTTAGGTATTCTTCAATGTCAGAAACATCACCCTCATAAACCTGATCATCATATTCAGTCATCATACTTACTTGTTCAATGGCATTTAGCTTGACTATATCCTTCTTAATGGCTTCTTGGCTGGCTTTGCTCTCTTCCTGGACTTCTTCTTCACTTGGGATGCTATCCAATGCATCATAGTACTCCATGTTCTCTAGTCATACCTCCTTTTTCATCATGGAGGTATTCATTCTTCCCATATTCCTCTTCAAGATGGTCCTTGCACTGTCTTTTTCATTTCTCTCTCTATGGGTGTTTGGCTTGCACCATCCTTCATATTTCTCAAGCTCCTAAGCTTAACATGCATCAATAGGTTCTTCATACCTGCAAACATAAACACAAGCTTAGATATAAAAACAAGAGACCATATTGTCTCCATGAGTTCTCCTTTCCTTAGCACCTTCTTCTCATTCTTCTTTCCTTCCTTAAGTGCTTGTTCTGGAACTTTTTCTTCTTTCTTGTTCTCTATAATGAGAACTTATTTCACCACTTCTCCATCTTCACATGGTGATTTAATCTCTCTCTCTCTCTCATTTCTCTCTTCATGACAATCATCTATTGCCTTCTTTTCTTCATGAGTAGCTTTAATGGCCACTTCACTCTTCTCCTCATCCTGCATCCAACTCCTTGGATTGACATTTGCACATCATGGCTTTCATCTTTGCTTATATCTCTTCAATTATTTATTTTATCTGTCTTATCTCCTCTTCTTCTCATTGGATTTTTCCTTTCTCTCTTTCTTCTTTCTCTCTTTCTCTATTTCTCTAGAGAACTCTCTCACCATTCTCAATATTGATTCTATCTCCATTTTTCTAGATCTTCACCCAAGTATTTTCCACCTTGGTCTATGGATCCTCTTAATCCTCACCTAGGTCTTTTTCACCCTAGTCTTTTGGTCTTATCTCACACAAGTCTATTTCACCTTAGTATTTTGACTTATTCTTGAGCTTAACTTTCTCATGGGCATCTTCTTCTTGCCAATCACACTATCTTTCTTTAGCCACTCTAGGTGTTAAATACTTGTAGTCTCTTCACCTCAATCACATGTGATCAACACTTGCACCGTTCAACATTTCACCAATAGCAAAACATATGAAAACAAAAGAGGTTCTTCTTGCTATATTACCAAAAATGGTGCATCATCAACTCAAATTTCCCTCACTTCATTCATGTTAATCTATGTGCATCTATACACTTGATTGATAATGCAAGAACTATCCAAAAGGTCAAGAACAATCCAATTTGCCAATCATGTTTTAACCCTATGCACACTCATCGATCTCTCATCCTTCTTGGATGAAAATGATATCTTTCCTAATGGAGAGGTAAATATATCAATCAAACCTGATTATAATTATTACAAACACCATCTCAAATGGAGGGAACCATTTTTCCATGCTCATGCCAAAAATATCCTTCTATCTTCTACATACTCTGCCCATTGCTGACCTGTAGCATTCAACCACAAATATCTCAAAAATATTTGGTTTCAAAAAAAACCCTTCAAACCCAATTTCAAAAGTATTCCATTATCATTCCTATAAAATTTCAGGATCTAACTCTTAAAAACGTGTGAGTTATGCTACTTTTATCAGGGAGGACATTTTGTCAAACAAGTATCATGCAACCTCAAACCCATCGGTAAAATGTATCATATCTTAACAACTACTAATCATAAAATCAAAAATTTCTATACCCTTTTGAAAAATGATTTTTTTCCCTCTATGGTTAAAATTTCAGCATGATTGGACTTAAAACCAGACATAATTTAGAACACCCATTTTAATGGGGAATTTTTAGATCAATGTTCTCTTTGTTCTAAATGACATATTCATAATATGGAACACACATTCCATGCCATTCAATCATATAACAAGATAACCATATGCAGTTGTAATGACTCGAAGAACTACCGATCTCCCATTTCATGGCTCGAGTTTCATCGATCTCTCATTTCATGACTCGGCTACTTACCGATCCTTCATGTTAATCCATGCATTGTATACTAAGTATACTTGGTTCCCTTTACCTTTTCGGTTATTGAAGTGCTCCATTTAAGAGGCCTATCTGAATATCTGTTACCGATATTCATCTGAAATCCTACTTCTTAAACTAGGTGATTTAGGACAACGCAACCAACAACTTGCATTACTTTGGCCAAAGATTTTCACATGCTTAGCATGATCATATTCCTAGATGGCATACTCATCAATGGAATACGTCCTTCACCTCACTTCACCTGTTATCTAGAATGGTCTTTTCCTGACTCCTATCAGTCCTCTTGTCCAAGGTTGAGCCTTAATCCAAGTTAGTAATATGAAAAGGTGTAGAGAGTCACTCGTGACGACTAAGGGTATACAGACATACATCTTCGACCCATATCGATTACGTATGTCTAGTTACCTTTAGTCCTCGCGAGTCACTTCCTACACAAGGACATGTTCCTAACTTGGTCTAAAGTAGAGCTGAGGCCAAGTTCAGGTTTATGTAAACCTAGATGATTCGATTCGGAAGGGTGTCGCAACATGTCAGCTGCAACATTGTGTCGTCATGAAGGCCCAACCTTCATGAGGACACCTTATTGCAGTTGGCGGGTTCCAACATCCTTCGGAATCCTCCCATCTAGGGATACATATTCCACTAAGAGCTTGATCACTTTCTTATTTTTTTGTAATTTAATGAATAAGTTCAACAATCTTGCTGGTCCTTTAATCTTTTTATTCATTAAAGGTGTATAGTCATGAATGACTTAATTTGTCATGAAGCTAATATACAATCACTTCTCCTTACCGAAGAGTTGTATCTCTTTTCTTGGTTCATTAATTAAAGCTTCAGACTTACAGCCCAAATCAGTTTGATTAGTAAGATTAATTTACTAAACTTGATTAAGTTCATTCGTAGCTGATTCTAAGTTTAAGTTTCCTTTACATTATTCCTCGTTTGAATGAGGTCCATTTCCTATGCACATGTATTCATTTATTTGTGCTTGCCTTACGTTAATTTAAGATTTAATAAGAAGGAGATATGATTTCCTCCATCCAATTATCCTTCGGGCAAGACACCCCAAGGACATTAACAAAATCTGAATACAGAATTTAATTGTTCTTTCCTTAATATTCATTAGTTTAGAACCCAATTCCAAATATTACTTACACAAAAATTCATAGGTATTTTAATCTTTTACAAATGGCAATTAATAGTCCATATTGATCTAAGTATTAACCATTTGCACATTCCAACTTAAAAGTTGTATTTAAGAGAAGAGTAGAGTGTCAATTCCCTCTTTCTCATTATATCCTTTTTAAAGCTAACAACCATCGTATATATAAGTACAAATTCAACTATAGGAATAAGTTCACTATTTTATTTTCACAATTCAATAATAGTACAACATAGTAAAATATCACTCCATTCCTTTTTCTTACTCCACAAGTAAAATTTACACAATTTACAAGTCTAAACAGCCAGACTTCATTCTTGTCTATCAATATCGATAACTCAAACAAGACTACAAATTTTCCTCTTTTCATTACATTCGAGAAGAATAATAAAGTCTCATAAAAGATCCAACTTTTAGTCAAACAGAAGAAACATCCTAAAAGAACATGTCTTCTTCTAACACTTAGGTACTCCATCTGCAAGAATTGCCAGCATGGGTCAGTTCGTCAACTGAGCATGTTAAGCACTTACTATTAAAAAGAAGTGCTTTTGATTAACCATTTCAGTAAAAGAACTCGCTTTTATGAAACGTCCCGTAATTAAGATGGACATCACATAAGAATTAAGTACCAAAAAGGATGAACAATTTAACAACCATGTCACAGTAATTAACATCTTAATCGAAAAAGTACCATTAATTAATAACTCCTCAATTAATTACCACAAACAAGCAATATTATATATCCATTACCTAACCATCTCTTTCAAAAATGAATGTAGTTCATTTCAAATTTAAACAAATAATCCAAGAATATTAATTCTAATTGTTCTCTGATAGAAGCAATTGAAAGAAGTAATAATTCATTGTTCGAACACAATCAATTCAGTCCCGTTCCATCTTGTAAATGGAATCCTTATAGTAAAATGACTAAGATTTTAAACAAAACTCTTTCCTTTTCACTACTCATTAAACATCAACCGAGTTCAAATGCAGAAGAGGAAGGTAAACAATCATCATAAAAATAACTCTTATCACTTTTCTGAATTCAACAAACAACAAGTTATTTATCCAATTCAGAGAGAGAAAACAGAAAGTGAAATGCAATTATGTACACCCGAAGGTAGTTATAATTTATTTCAGTATTTCTTTACTAAAAATTTAAAAAAGAAACAAAGAAAGGAAGTATTTCCTTCAGTTAACAATTCTATAACATCTTCCAATTAACATGATCGAACTGATCGAATCTTATGCAAGGAAGGACATCAACTAATATTAACAGTCAAGAGAGAAAATCTGGAAGTCATTAATTAAAATGAGATAGAAATTCTCGTTACTTCTTTCCAACACATTACCAAAATATAAACCGTGATATGCAACCATAATGATAATGTAATTCTTTTCATACCAAAACTGGAACAATTTTAATATCTTATCAGCCACTATAAAATGAACAATATTTAATTACTTCATTTTACAACTGAATCGAAAGTATCAAACCATAACAAAATTTCCAATTGCACCCATCAATGTTAATTTCCTTCACTAAAAACAATGTGTTACCCCAAATATAAAAACAAGTAAATGTTTACAACCCAACGCAACATGACCCCGCTTTCACTGGAATGATAAAAGAAGAAATCATTTTCAATCACGAAGGTAAGGGATTTACCCTTGTTCAGTTCTAACGAAAACAACAAGAAGTTTAAATTCAGAACCTATACTCACCCATGAGTTCAAAGAAACAGTAAAAATCGTATGTTCTACACAATCCCTCAGTTAAACAATTTGATATACTTTCCAGATTCAACAAGAAGTTATTTCCAAACATTCAGTCATGGGTACCGAAAGCAAAATAGGAGAAACTTTATAACATTTCGAACAAATAGTAGTGAAAATGATACGATGAACCTCGTATCTCAAAGAGAACCCACATCTCACATTAATCATTAACTCGACGCAAAGGAAGGATAAATCCACAAAAGTTCTATCCAAACATTCACGAAATCCACAACCTTTTAAGCATATAAACTCAGCGAACAATATACTTATCATTGTTACGTTTTTCAAGTTCAACCCACAAAAGACCACAAAACCAAACACACATTTCCTTTAAAACCCTAACAACAGTGGAGGATTTTTATACCCATTTACAGTTTTAACTGAAACAACAACTTTCCGTGTATGCATCATTTCTAAATGACAATTTCAAACTTAAATCAAAGTCCCCAAATTAACATACTTGAAACATTTACATAAAACCACGAATTTCCAAAAATAGAATTCATTTATTGAAACGGTTAATGAAAATCATAGCTATTTAATAGAAAGAGCTTAACATGCCTGATAAAACTTCTTGTTGGCTTGTAGAAAATCACAGCCGAGTCCTCAGAAATTCTTCTTTTCAAACAATGACTACCAACAAAGTCTCCCAACGGCCTCCTCTTTTCCACAGCTCAAAAACAGCCGAAGGTGATCAAAACAACAACAACAATGGCCGAAAAAATGAATTTGCAAGTTTGAAAGAACAACCATTGCAGAGCAAAAACTAGAAAACCAAATGAATACAATAACCCATGAAAATCCACTTTCCTCTTTCCTAGGTGGGCTAGTTGCCAAAACCAATGCCAATAAATGCATTGAATGCATTTTCCCCTCTTTCTTCATGCCACCGCCAACTCAAAATTGGTGAGTTCTAATTTTAAAATTTTGCATGTGATTCGAATTTAGTCATATGGCTAGTTAGATTCCTCTAACTTCCCATGCTCCCACCAAACTTGGCGATTAAAAATTACAAGGACTGTAATTAAGTCCACCATCAAGTCTAAAACCTTCCCCCTTTTTCCTCCCACTTGCCATGTAACCCATATGTCCCTCTTAGGATTGGTAATAGTTTAGGTTACAATATTATAGTTAGGTTTCCTTAGGATTCACCTTAGGTTAGTTTACAAATTTTTAATTTAAAATCCATATAGGATAAATATTATGTCATAGGTTAAAACATAACCCATAACAATTCAATAATAGGTTCCAAGTAGGTCTTACCACCTTAGGCTTAAAACCCGTATGGTGCAGGATATATGCCTTAATATCCTTGTATGTAAACCCTTTTTTTTTTTTTTTTTTTTTACATTTTCTAACGTTACAATTTATATGTATTCAGGGAATCAAATCTTTTTCCAGTTGGCAAAGATGATGCCAATGTTACAAAGTATACTGTAACTGATGCTTTAAAATTTACAACAAACCCCAACTTGGTTCCAAACTTTATTTTATTTGGAAAGTCAATTGACAAGACGACAATAAAGAAGGTTGAAGCATACCTTGGATCAATGGAATTGATTCAAGGTGTGTTGTCAACATATATAAATTCATCGAGTACAAAAGCAATTCTATAGGTTCTCAACCTTGTAATTCACAAAATATAATGACATCATTTCCAAGTAAGCAGAGTTACCATATGCACGAATTCAAATAGTAATACTTACTCACTGCAAGCATGATTTTCAAAATCAAAGAATACACCTTCACACGGCAATTCTCGTTGCAACATTTGCAATGTCAAAAATAAAAGTTATCATAATAATATCACAAAGAGTAATTGCATTATATAACTCAAATATTTAAACTATGACATTCTTGGAGGGAAACTCATTTGAAACACGTAGTACATATAATTCATGCATTATATGGATTTTTATCCTTGTTTTATTATTCACCAAGCATCATGAAGGATGCTCCCGCATCATAAATACACGGAGAAACAAACAACATGTAGTGCCCACTTCCTGTTGACACCTTTTAATACTAATCATGATACTTGTTGATTATATTATGGATATGATTATGGACTTTATTATGGTATGATGTTAGATGTTAGATCATAGATTATTGTTGACTTGATTCAGTTATGATGCATGATGATTACTAGAGATATTTTTGATATTGATGTTGATATATTGTTTAACATGGTAATACTATGGATGTTATTCGGACATGTGATATTTGGAAATTGTGAGTAGACCTAGAAATGGGTATTATTTGATGATGATATAGTTGTTGAGTAAAATTGTAAATGATCTTGTTGGTTGCTTGGATGTTCTTTGTGATCCATATATCTAAATGATTTTGGATTTATATTTAAATTATTTTGATGTTCTGATATGGCCACGAGGCCAAGGAGGTATTTGTATTTTGCAGGGTTTAAAAATAACAACAAACATCGGGGATCGAGACCAACCACATTGGAATTCTAGATGAATTCAACAAGGTCACCATGACAACTTGTATTTTTTTTCGTGCGAGATTGTTTGTGTTAGGGATTCCAATGGGGGGATCACCTTTATATGTGACCAAGGGATTATGTCTTTTTATTTATTTGGACCCTTTGTTTATGTTTGCATGTGTTTATTTTATGGTGCGTTAACCCTTAAATTATTTATTAAATGGTGTGTAATATTGTAAGTAATCATGTTGTTAAGTTAATAGATAAATCAAATATGTGATAAGAAAGTAATTAATAGAGTTGTTGACCTTGCATTAAAGGGTTTTAAGAGAGGTGTAAGTAATGTTTAAGTTAACTTTTGAGTGTGAAACACTCCACCTTCTTGGAAATTAGAAATTGTCCTTGAAGGCTGATTTTGGAGGGCTTGGGGACAAGTTAAACTTGTTTCATACCTCTTAAATTTAATTACCAAACATACCTATGGTTGGAGAGTGGAGATTAGACTTTTATAATGCTTTTTGAGAAGGAAAATTGTAGGTATTAATTGCACTTATTTTACATGATTTAATTTCAGTCCTTTGGGGTGTGGGTTGGATTTGAGTGTGTAAGTAAACTTTCATATTATTCAGCCACCTATTTATTATGCATTGGATAATGAAGTTGACTTTTGGGGTTGGGGTTGAGGATTTGTGATGTGGCATCCTCACATGGAACCACCTCATCCTCTTCCCTTCCTCTTCTATAAAATTTGAATTCCTTGCCTTGTTTTTGGGTTGCTTCACTTTTGGTAAACTCTTTTTGGGGTGAATTCTTTTGATGTTTGGAAGTTTTTGGAAGATTTTTGCATGTTGGTGCTTGGCTGATTTGGATTACTTGCATTGGGATAAAGCTTTTCATTTTGGAACTTGGAACAACTCCATCATGGAGAGGTAGGAGCTTGCTCTTAAAATGCTTCTTTTTTGTTTATGAAAATGTTAATGTGTGAGTGTTTGGCATATTTGTGGGCTGTTGGGAAGATGGCCTAGGAATTATGTAGGAGAAGACTATGGGGTTTATTTTATCGAAGGAAAAGTGTGTTGTAGGGAGATATAAGGGTGGAGGGAGTTGGGATTTGGGTTCCACCACACATAAAGAAATAGCTTGCATTTCTTTACTTGTTATGGGGTGCCATAAGAGGTTGGGAGGCATAAGAAAATGTGAGGAATAAGAGGTACTTACTTGAGGCATAAGGAATGTTAGGGCTTTGATATACTATATTTTGGTGGTTTGAAATTCAGGTGGTGATACACGCTTTCCATTTTTGGGAGGCATAAGAAGCATCCCCCATAGTTTCATGCTCCTTTGGCTTGCTTGATGAAGCCTTAGTATTGTTTGTCATGTTTTAATGTAGTTGTAAACTACATTCTGTTTTAGAATTTGTTTTTATTGTGAAAATGTTGTTTGTGTGTTTGTGGAAACTTGTTGTTTCCATGAGTTGATCACATATTTTATTGCATTGTGGTTGGGGCTCAGGGGCCAATGAAGAAAGATGGATTATCCTCTCATCGATGTCTTAGTTGGTGGAGAGAGTGTTGCCTTTTCCCTACTCTTGTTTTGATCCCAATTTTGAGGAATGAGAATATGCATGTTGTTGTCCTAGAGCCGAGAGAAATGACAGTTGATAGTCCTCAGTGAAATGAAATCTTATTATAAACATTCCCAGTGGTAGTGGAATAACTTGTAAATGTTTGTAATGGAGAGATGTTGTTTTGATTTGAAAGTTGTATATTGTAATGTAAAATAAATAAACTTTGTTTTTGTTTTGAAAGAATGTGAAAGAAATTGCATTCAAAGAATAAAAGAAGGATGTGACAAAGTTACCTTTTAGAATAAATAAATGATATATTACCTTCTAAAATTTCACTGTGGTATTGAATCCGACCTTTTAAATGTAATTTAAATCTTTGATTGAAAGAAATAAATGTGTATGAAGGAAGTGTAATACTCTATCCTTTGAAATATGTGGAAATTAGAAATCGTGAGATGTATTTTAGTTTTGAATAGCTTATTTGAATCAACTAAATGTATTAGAATAGAATTGGAATGAAATCTAATACTTGGAAGATGAAAATGGCAATTAGATCCTTTAAAGTTTGATCTTTGTTTTATAATATCAAACTGAAAATACTTTATCCAAAATGCACAGTTCGAACCTGCAACAATAAAATAACAAATTAAATTATTAAATTGAAGTAGTAGGCCCTAAACGAATCCAATTGAACAAAAATACTTATGGAACTTCTTAGAAAACTTAGAAAAAGCAGGCTCAACCCTCTTACAAAATCGCTTTTATCAAAGAGATGTAAATTTACAAATTGCAAATCAATAAGACAAATTGAACCTTCAAATCCTTCTTAAGTCCATCTACAAACAATTCTCCATGTCTATTTGACATGTTGAGAGAGGAAGAAGATCAAATTTAGCAAATCTGATAAGTTAAAATTTACTTCCGCACTTGTAAAAGCCTACAGATCTGCTTTTCTCAAAATTGACCCTTTAAATTTATCAATATCAAAATTTAATGATTCTTGTGTAAAGATGACGCCAAGAGATTTCAAGAAAGTCCTCGTTTGCCAAAACCGAGCTCTCTATCAAAAGTAATGGCCTTTGAAGTTTTTCTTCACTTATATATAAAAACAAAATTTGGGAAAAATTTCCTTGGCGAGCCTCAAAGGCAGCCCGAATTTTTTTCCTTAGAGCTTCAAAAAATTTGTAAAAAATTCCCAATTTTTTTCTCGCCACCCCGACCAATCGAGGCTACCATGTGGCACCACGACATGTCAAAGCGGAGGGGCGGATCACTTTTTAACTTAGCACTTCGGAAATTTTTTTCCTAAATTTTTCTAAAGTTTCCCCGCCACCCCACAACCAATTAGGAGCTTCCATGTGGCATCATGAGGTTTCAGTGGAGGCATAGGTGAATTTTACCCTTTTCAACCTCTTGGCGTTAAAACACTTTTATCCCGGCTACCCCATTTTCCCTGCGTGGCTTAGGAGGCGGCACGTGTCCCTTGCAGACTCGCGGGAGCGCAGGTGGAAAGGTGGCGTTCTGCCCCCGAGTGGAAATTTCCAAAAGCCTCCCATGGCCCCACCGAACCAACTACTCCTCCGGGAAATGTTTCTCCCAGCGCCCGCGACCGCCCCGGGCAAATTTTTCTCCACGGCCCGCATGCCCGCTCTTGGGGAAAATTTCCACCGCAAGGCCTACCGCCCATAACTTGAGAAATATGAGGAGTTAGGAGGACTTATTTATATCAATGGAAAGGTGAGGAAATTTCCTAACTAATGGGAATGATTTAGAGAAATTTTGAACGCATTAATTTTAAGTAAAATCAAGTTGAATATTTAAGCCTATTAGAGAATGGGTATGGTGAGGATTTACCCTCTTAACCTAATTGAACTTTCAAACCCTAAATTTTGGACCTTGTGAACTCTAATTATTATTAATAAAATAAAATAATATTCTATTGGATTAGAATTGAGCTGGAACTTGTTAGTGACAAATTTTGTCTTGAACCTCAGTTGTAGAGTCTTTTAAACAAAAAAAAATTATTCCTTAATTTTCCTATCTAATCCTAGGTTGTTTCGTGTGTCTCAATTGGGTTGTTTTAGGGGACATCACACTTGGTATTAGAGTAGTGGTTCAAAATATCGGCCATTGGGAACACTAGAAAAATTGATAAATGAACCTTAAACCTAAGCACACTTTTAAATCTAGAAAGCAACCTAGTTTAGAAATTGCACATTTTAGTAAACATGGAAGCTAAGTAAGACCTAGAATAAGGAACTAAATCTCATCTTGCTCTATGTAGGAGGCGAAAAAAAAAGAGGAAACTTTTCACATATACCTAGGCATACCACCACCGAGATCATGTTGTAAAGCACCATCCTACCCTGATTTTGTAGACTCTTCACGATGTAAATGCTTCTCTCGCGGGAGGATCGGTAGGAGGACACGTAACCAGACATGATAGAGTCACTTCCATTAAGGGTCATGTATCACCTTGACCAACAAGAAGCATGGAGGAGAGAAATTCCATGTATAGTCACCAAAGTAGAGTCACCACGAGGGGACAGGTGGTGAGCGAGTTTGAATACATAAAGAGAGGTCTCTGAGCCCTAGGCTTAGGGATATGGATGTAGAGAGACCTAAGGGCCGCTGACCATAGTACCTGCAGATCACATCGGGATATTCTCAATCTTGCTAACCATCACATTATTTTGGTGACATGGGTGGATTTTAGGCAGAGGCCTGTTTGGTGAGCTTGAGCGGATGCTTCAATCTCTGCCCTTGTTCTAGCAACATGAAAGCTCATGCTACAATCCATGTACTTAGGGATGGAGCTAGTGTCTGCAGTGGCGAAGGGGAAGAGGAGAAGAAGCTCCATGTTGATCCCGAGACAGCTTACCCGGGAGCTCTTTGAGGAGAATTTCTGGAGTAGATATTTGTCACAGAGGTTCATACAACAAAGGGATAGATGAGTTCCATGACCTCTGGACATGCATCTATTATAGTGGTGAGTATGAGAGTAGATTTGATATTTTCTCCAATATGTTAATTACATGCGGGATGAGTAGGTGCGGATCCACATGTTCATTCGAGGCTTGAATCTAGACATTGGAGGTGTAGTGATCCATTGCCCACAAACATTATCTCGAGGTCATCAAGAAGGCCTATATAGCAGAGGAGACTTGGGAAAGACCCAACATGCTAGAGACCGAGTCTGGAGCCGCATATAAATGTGAGATGCAGACAACAGTCGAGGGGGCTAGTACCTCTTCCTCAGTGGTGGACAGGGTTCAACACGCCATCTTTAGACCAAAGCAACAACAACTGAACAGCCCCGCCCACCTTATAGACCTTCACAGAGATTTGATGCACAGAGAGGTCAGAGTATGGGGCATCCTCCTAGAGTGTCCCATCGGGACACAAAAGTTCCCAGAGAGCTCACTCGGTAGGGAGCTCACCAGCCAGAGACCTTAGTAGCCACTGTAGCCGGATCACCATGATCCACACCATAGACCTCTAGGGCACCGACTGGAGCTGCTACACAAGGGAGAGGATTAGGAATTTGTTTTGCTTGGTGTTATTCTTGGACATTTTGGAGAGACTTCCCACATAACCCTAATAACAAGGGTAAGACAAAAATCTCAGAGCTCATTGTTGGTGATATGGGGTGCAGTCATAAGATGTACGTAGTAATCGAGAACCACTAGGTAGAGCATCAGAGTACAATTATTGAGACTGCAGGTAACATTGGTGGTATTCCTACCTCCATTCTGTTTGATTCTGTTCTTCCGATTCTTTTATTGCTCCATCTTTAGTAAAGTCATGTAGGCAATGGTGGCGAGTAGGCGTGGTCATAGTTGGGATGTGGAGATGGATTTTGGAGCCAAGATCTCTTTAGACTCCTTAGTTAAGGAGTGTGGTGGATTTGGGACCTTTCACCACTATCTCGTATATTTGTATCCTTCCGTTGGGATCTTACGGAGTCATCTTGGGCATGGACTAGTTATCTACCCATATAGACAGAGTGGATTGTTACCACAAGATCATGTCTTGCACAGATGATCTAGGAGTGGAGGCAGTGATAGTGGGGGTTAGGAGACCCATTTTTATTCACACCATCTCTCATTATGCGGCTTAAGTAGTGTATGCGATGGGGTTATCGATGTATGTTTGTTGGCACAGTGCCAGGTGATAGATCAAAGGATGGGTCTAGTGGACCATCACTAGATGATCATCCCATTTTGAGAGATTTTTTTAGATGTCTTTCCGGGGAGCTACCGGAGTTACCACCCCCACATGAGATTGATTTTCATATATATCTAGTTTAGTGAGCGGAGCAACCTATCTCACGAGCACCTTACTGATGACTACACCGAGAGCTCTGTGAGCTCAAGTTGCAACCGGAGGGCCTCCTAGAGAAAGGCCTTATCCATCCTAGTGTATTCCTTGGGGTGCACCGGTCATTTTTTGTGAAGAAGAAGGATGGATCCTTGTGGTTGTGTATTGATTACCGCCACTTGGTGAATAAGGTAACGATCAAGAATCTTTATCCTTCCGCGTATTGATGATTTTTTGATCAAATTGAAGGGAGCTACAAATTTATCTAAGATAGACCTTAAGTCAGGCTATCATTAGTTGAGGATTTTGGAGGTGGACATTCATAAGACCACCTTCCGTGACATGAAGATATGTCCACTATGAGTTCACAAAGGTGGTACCTTTTGGTTTAACTAATGCCCCGCATTATTTATGAGTTTGATGAATGGGGTATTCATGACTTTCTTAGATCGCTTCATGCTCATCTTCCTTGATGACATCTTGATTTAATCATGTAAAAATGAAGAGGACGAGGCCACCTTTCCAAGTTCTTCAAAGTGTCTTCGAGAGTAGCAAATTTACGGAACTTGGAGAAGTGTGCATTATTTCAGACGGAAGTGCGGTATTTGAGTCATATCATTTCTAAGGAAGGCATTGCCATCGATCCTTCCAAGATTAGAGCTATTATGGATAGCCAACACCCACTACTTGACCGAGGTGCGCATCTTCATGGGCTTAGCGAGTTAATACATGATATTATTTAGTACTTCTCTTAGATTGTACCCCATCACTTCCCTTCAAAGAGAAAGGGAAGAAGTTTCTTTAATCGTCGACAAGTGCGAGTAGGCCATCGACACCGAAGGAATGCCTCACTATAACACCTATTCTTGTAATTTTGAATCCACAAAGTGAGTTTTTGTTTGCATAGATGCTTCTTTAGCAGACTTGGAGGTGTGTTGATGCAGAGAGCAAAGTAGTGGCTTTTGAGTCTCGCAAACTCAAGGATTATGAGCTTAATTATCTGACTCATGATCTTGAGCTTGTGGTAGTTGTGCACACTTTGGTTCGATGGAGGCACTTTCTTCTTGGTCGAGATTTACACTCAAGACAAATCACCTAAGTCTTTACCACCTCTTCATGCAACCCAATCTTAACACTCATCAATGGTGTTGGATGGAGTTGCTTTTTGAGTATGATATGGAGATAGAACATGTGAAAGGGAAGGAGAATGTGGTGGTAGACACTCTTAGTAGACATAGACATGTGGCTATGGCCACCTCAATGAGCACAGATTTACTGAGGAGTAGATTCTTCAAGAGCTTCCTCTTGATGACAAATTCTACATTGCATTTGAAAGCAGAGATTGAGTTTCAAAGACCCTCGAGGGGAATTTTGATGGTTTTTTATTATAGGTAGATGGTCTTATCGTGCATAGAGACCAGATTTATGTTCCTAGAGATGGAGGCTTGAGGTAAGACATTTTGATAGAGGCACATCATGCACCCTATTCACCCATCCGGGGTGAAGAAGATGCACGCTACCTTGAGACAGCTTGTATCATTGGAGAGGACTTCATAGAGATGTGGCCCGATTCATGTCATGATGTTTAGAGTGACAAAATTGAAGGCCGAGCATCATCATCTAGGTTTCCTTCTCTTTCCTCATGCTTACCTGGGAGTGGAAATGGGACACCATTTCCATGGACTTCATTGTTGGGTTACCGATATCTAGATATCACCACGATGCCACCATGGTCATGGTTGATAAATTGAAAAAGTGGCTCACTTTTCTCCGATGAAGACCAATTATACGGCCAAATGGGCAGTGGTATGGGTGTATCTTGATGAGATTATCGTTGCACATGATTATGTAGAAGATCATTAGTGACCACGATCCTTTGTACATTTTCCATTTCTACACTACCACGCAAAGATGCCCTCGGGAAGAGAATCAAATTCAACACAACACATCACCTCGAGACAAATGGACAGAAGAGTGGGTAAATCAAATTTTAGAGGATATGCTTAGGATGTATGTGATGGATCAGCCAGTCCTAGATGGGAGGAGTACTGTACTTGGTAGAGTTTTCCTATAATAATAGTTTTCGAGCTCTATAGGCATGGATCCTTTTTAGGCCTCAGATGGTAGAGAGTGCAGGACACCTCTTAGTTGGGATAGGTTAGAGGACAAGATTTCTCTGACCAACTTTATCAAGGACATGGAGCAAACAGCGGTTTTGATCGGATAGAGATCGCATGAGGCACGGGATAGACGGAAGAAGTATGCGGATCAAAGATAAGATGAACTTGTAGTTTTGATGTTGGCATGAAGTTTTTCCTTCGTGTCGACACATAAGAGACCTATCCGTTATGGAAAAGGTTCTAAGTTAGCTCTAGATTCATTGGTCCTTTTGAGATCTTGGAGCGTATCAAATGACCTTTGGCTTACCATCTAGCATTGCCACCTAGCTTGTCTCTCATACATGATGTGTTTCATGTTTCACTTCGAGGAAGTATGTTGCATATCCTTCTCACGTGTTAGATTGGACATTATTGTAGGTGCGGGATTAGGGACGGTGTGATGGTGGATCCCATTCATATCCTATACTTTGCAGACCCTAGGCCTTTGGGACGAGAGAGGTTGATTAGGTCTGGGTGTAATGGGACAAATATGATGAGACTTCAGCTACTTACGAGGATGCTACATTTTTACGAGTTCGGTTTCCCCATTTATTCCAAAGACTTCTAGGAGGAGTCGAGTCTAAGGGGAGGGGTATGTAGTGCCCACTTCCTGTTGACACCTTTTAATACTAATCATGATACTGTTGATTATATTATGGACATGATTATGGACTTTATTATAGTATGATGTTAGATGTTAGATCATGGATTATTGTTGACTTCATTCGCTTATGATGTATGATGATTATTAGAGATATTTTGGATATTGATGTTGATATACCGTTTAACATGGTAATACTATGGATGTTGTTCGACATGTGATATTTGGATATTGTGAGTAGACCTAGAAATGGAACTTATTTGATGATGATATAGTTATTGAGTAAAATTGTAAATGATCTTGTTGTTTGCTTCGATGCTATTGTGATCCATATATCTAGATGATTTTGGAATTATATTTATATTATTTTGGATGTTCTGATATGGCCACGAGGCCAAAGGAGGTATTTGTATTTTGTAGGTTTAAAATATCACAACAAACATCGGGATTGGAGACCAACCACATTGGAATTCTAGATGAATTCAACAAGGTCACCATGGCAACTTGTATTTGTTTGTGCGTGTTTGTTTGTGTTAGGGATTCCCATGGGGGGATCACCTTTAAATGTGACCAAGGGATTATGTGTTTTTATTTATTTGGACCCTTTGTTATGTTTGCATGTGTTTATTTTGTGGTGCATTGACCCTTTCATTATTTATTAAATGGTGTGTAATATTGTAAGTAATCATGTTGTTAAGTTAATAAATAAATCAAATATGTGATAAGAAAGTTATTAATAGAGTTATTGGCCTTGCATTAAAGGGTTTTAAGAGAGGTGTAAGTAATGTGTAAGTTAACTTTTGAGTGTGAAACAATCCACTTTATTGGAAATTCGAAATTGTCCTTGGAGGCTGATTTTGAGGCTTGTGGGACAAGTTAAACTTGTCCCATACCTCTTAAATTTAATTACCAACCATAAATATGGTTGGAGAGTGGACATTAGACTTTTATAATGCTTTTGCGAAGGCAAATTGTAGGTATTAATTGCACTTGTCTTACATGATTTAATTTCAGTCCTTTGGGGTGTGGGTTGGATTTGAGTGTGTATGTAAACTTTCATATTATTCACCCACCTATTTATCATGCATTGGAGAATAAAGTTGAATTTTGGGGTTGGGGTTGAGGATGTGTGATGTGGCATCCTACATGGAACCACCTCATCCTCTTCCCTTCCCTCTTCTATAAAATTCGAATTCCTTGCCTTGTTTTGGGTTTCTTCACTTTTGGGAAACTCTTTTGGGGTGAATTCTTTTGCTTATTTGGAGCTCTGGCTTTGAAGAAGATTTTGGAAGATTGTTGCATGCTTTGGTGCTTGCTGATTTGGATTTCTTGCATTGGGATAAAACTTGCTATTTTGGAACTTTGAACAACTCCATCATGGAGAGGTAGGAGCTTGGCTCTTGAAATGCTTCTTTTTTTTTTTTATGAAAATGTTAATGTGAGTGTTTGGAATATTTTTGGGCTATTGGGTAGATGGCCTTGGAATGGTGTAAAAAAGACTATGGGGTTTATTTTGTGGGAGGAACAAGTGTGTTGTAGAGACGTATAAGGGTGGAGGGAGGTTGGATTTGGGTTCCACATTACGAAGAAATAGCTTGCATTTATTTACTTGTTATGGGGTGCCATAAGAGGTCAGGGAAGCATAAGGAAATGTGATGAATAAGGGTACTTGGGGAGGCATAAGGAATGTTAGGGCTTTGATATACTATATTTTGGCGGTTTGTAATTCGGTGTTTATACCCATTTCCACTTTTGGGAGGCATAAGAAGAATCCCCATAGTTTCTTTCTCATGTGGCTTAAGCTTGATGAAACGTTAGTATTGTTTGTCATGTTTTAATGTAGTTGTAAACTAAATTTTGTTTTGACTGTGTTTTTATTGTGAAAATGTTGCTTGTGTGTTTGTGGGAAGCTCATTGTTGCCATGAGTTGGATCACATCTTTTATTGCATTGTGGTTGGGACTCGGGGACAATGAAGAAAGATGGTTTCTCCACTTCATTGATGTTTTGGTTGGGTGGAGAATGTTGCCTCCCCTACTCTTGTTGTGATCCCAATTTGGAGGAATGAGAATATGCATGTTGTTGTCCTAGAGCCGAGAGAAAGACAGTTTGATGAGTCCCTTATGAAATGAAATATTATTGTAAACATTCCCACTTTGGAAGTGGATGAACTTGTAAATGTTTGTTATGGAGAGATGTTGTATTGATTTCAAAGTAGTATATTGTAATGTAAAAGAAATAAAATTTGTTTTTGTTTTGAAAGAATGTGAAAGAAATTACATTCAAAGAATAAAAGAAGGATGTTACAAAGTTACCTTTTGGAATCAATAAATGATGTATTACCCTTCGAAATGTCACCGTGGTATTGAATCGATCTTTTAAATGTAATTGAAATCTTTGATTGAAAGAAAGAAATGCGATATGAAGGAAGTGTAATACTCTGTCTTTTGAAATATCTCGGAAATTGGAAATCAAGAGTGTATTTTAGTTTTGAATAGTTTAGTTGAATCAACTAAATGTATTAGAATAGAATTGGAATTAAATCTAATACTTGGAAGATGAAAATGACAATTAGATCCTTTAAAGTTTGATCTCTGTTTTGTAATATCAAACTGGAAAATACTTTATCCAAAATGCATAGTTTGAACCTACAACAATAAAATAACAAATTAAACGATTAAATTGAAATAGTAGGCCGTAAAAGAATCCAATCGAACAAAAATACTTATGGAACTTCATAGAAAACTTAGCAAAAATAGGCTCAACCCTCTTACATTCGTTTTGTTGTCAAGAGATGTAAATTTACAAATTGCAAATCAATCAAAAAAATTGAACCTTGAAATCCTTCTTAAATCCATCTAAGAACAATTCTCCATGTCTATTTGACATGTTAAGAGAGGAAGAAGATCAAATTGAACAAATCTGATAAGTTAAAATTTACTAGTTCGCACTGTAAAAGCCTATAGATCATTTTCACAAAATTTACCCCTTAAATTTTATAAAAATCAAAATTTAATAATTCATGTGTAACGAGGACGTCAATATATTTCCAGAAAGTCCTCGTTTTCCCAAAACCGATCTCTTTATCAAAAGTTATGGTGTTACAAGTTTTTCTTCACTTGGCGTCAAAAAAAAATCAGAAAAATTTCTTGGCGGGCCCGCATTTTCCCTTAGAGCTTTCAAAATTTTTTTTGGGAAAATTACCCAAATTTATTTTCCATCCCTCGGCCCGCAGCCAATCGGATGCTTCCACGTGGCACCACGACGAGTGTTTGCGGTGGGGCGATCACTTTTTAACTTAGCACTTCGGAAACTTTTTGGGAAAATTTTCTAAAGTTTCCCCCGTTGCCCCACAACCAATCAAGAGCTACCACATGCAATCGCAAGGCATTGGTAGAGGCATGGGTGAATTTTACCCTTTTCTCCCTCTTAGGATTAAAACTCTTTTATCCCTGCCGCCTCGTTTTCCCTGCGTGGCTTAGGAGGCGCCACGTGTCCCTTGCAGACTCACGAGAGCGTGGGTGCAAAGGTGGCGTTTTGCCCCCCGCACAAAAATTTCCAAAAGCCTCCGTGGCCTCGCCAACTCAAATAATCCTACAGAAATATTTCTCCCCGCACCTGCAAACCCGCGCCCTGGGAGAATTTTCTCCCTTGGGCCCGAGCCCGCTCTTGGGAAAAATTTCCACCCAAGGCCAAAATAGCCCATAACTTGACAAATATAAGGAGTTAGGAGGACTTATTTTTATCAATGGAAAGGTGAGGAATTTCCTAACCAATGGGAATGATTTAGGGAAATTTTGAATGCGTTAATTTTAAGTAAAATCAAGTTGAATCTTTAAGCTTTGTTAGAGAATAGGTATGGTGAGGATTTACCCTCTTAACCTAATTGAACTTTCTAACCCTAAATTTTGGACCTTCGGCCTCTAATTATTGTTAATAAAAGAAAATTATATTCTAGTGGATTAGAATTGAGCTGGAACTTGTTAGTGACAACTGTTGTCTTGTAACCTAGTTGTAGAGTCTTTTAAACAAAAAAAAATTATTCCATAATTTTCCTATCTAATCCTAGGTTGTTCCATGGGTCTCAAGTGGGTTGTTTTAGTGGGCATCACACAACATATACGATACTTATGAAGCTATACAATTCATATAATATCTTGTATATAATAGCTTTTCAACTGTAATCTTATCACTCTAAGGAATATCTATATCGAATGCCCTTAAAAACAAATCCAAAATGTGTCCTAACTCTGCAAATCCTAAACTTCCTACATTAAACTTGTCTTATTAAGAACAATATTGATAATGCATACAGGATGAGGATAAATCTAAAATATTTATAGCATGTAAACACTAAAATTTCATTGTTATACTTGTCATATCAAGGAAATGTTGATAAAAAGGCATACAAGATGACACTTTTTCTGTTCTTTATTTTAGTCCTCTGTTATTTGTTTTTACCGCAGTTAGTTTTTACTCTCTCGGCCGATGGGATTCCAAGCTGCAAATAAACATGCACCTCATCATCTACGTGTCTCACTTCAAATGCATGACACACCTTGCTATAATGGGCCTCCCTCTTTTTGAAACAAAACATCATTAGGGGGAGTGGATATGTTGGTCGCCAATATCTCCATTCTAAATGACGTGTTTAGAGTCTCTTTCATCCAATCAAAGAGGCCAAGTGAATGTTAGCATATTTCTTGTGATCTATTGAACACACATCTTCACCATTTCCTTCAAATATAAGCTTTTATTGGCACTTTTCCATGCCATATTGAGGTCTTTCATATATGCCAATGTTGTTTTATTGAATTTTAATCTATATAGCTTGAATTAATACTATTTAATTTTCTAGTCAACATGCGTAAATCCATTCTCGGTGCAGTCATTTCAAATGGCAACATCACATGTGATCACCATTTTGAATTTTGACCTGTTGTTTAAATATTTTTATCGTTAGGTGCTAATGATGAAATTATTATCATTTGATCATAAATGTAAAGGTTAAAAACATATACATTTACACCAAAAGCATGTCAGAGGTGGGTTTGTGTGGGGGGTGGTTTGATAGGTGAATTAACAACCCACAATTAAAAGTACGTCTATATCCTCCACAAAACCACCTAAAATTATCACCTGCATGTGTTGTATCCTTGGTTTCTTGAAATCAGCAATGCCCATTCAATCCTTTCATAAGTGTAGAAGACTACAACTTATTGGATTTAATGATTTTCATTTACTCTACTTTACATTGATGTCCTTTGTGGGCCCATGTTGAGGTCAAGAAATTAAAATTTCCGTGGCAAAAGCAATTTTTTAGAAGTTACTTACAGCAATCTTGAATCTAAAAGGTCATCAATTTTATAGTTGTGTCCAAATTTCCAAATCCCACTCCACTTCCACATGATGTATTTGTTTTTCCTTCGACAAAAAATTGTTGGGTTTTTAAGTGCATAGGCAAAACGAAGATATATTATTTTTGGTGGTTGCATGAAATAGAAGAGATAACATAACAAAAAAATTTGAGTAGATGTTAGCGTTTTATTACTCATGAAAGAAATTTTCACTAAGGGAAAGACTTGGTTAGCGGCTAATAGGTTCTAGACATTCAAGGGTGGAGATATCTTATGTTGTTGATGTCTGTATACATGGAAGTTGAACAAAATAATCTTAGCCTTCCATTTCACTACCCCCATTATACTAACGTGACCTCTATGAAACACATTTTGTGCATTCACCATGTATGAACCCCGCAAGTGTCCAAGTAGTTCTCTTCCGCGTCATCACTATTTGTTTTCCTAAGTGCTCACGGTTGCATATGGTTTCAGAAAGGATGAACATGAACTCATGTAGGAACGAGCACTAGTGACAGGGTTTCCATCAACTAATAGGGATGCCTGCAACATTGCTTCGGTTTAACTGTCCCTATGGAATATTCCTTTGAGGATATGTCTGGTTACATTGTAGGTGGTAGGCGATTCAAATTCCCATAGACGTAGGTGCTAGGTACTCTAAATTGGGGATTATTATTTTCGTTTAAAGACCGAGCTAGGAAAAATAGGATTTTGGAAACATTAAAATTAAGCGAGACAAGACTCTTAATGTCACTACTAAAATGCCCATCTTTTGCCATTGCATTTAGTGTCTCACTATCATGTGTCGAACATAATATGTTTATTGAGAGAAACCCACTAAAAATCACTTTTCTTTATTGAGAAAATATCTTTCACCTAGCAATCCCATTATTTCCATGCATGCGTAGTAGTGACACGTTCATAGAGGAATTACAAACTATCAAATACACTTGCTCATGGATCTTCACCCATTCACCTCATGTAATATTCAAAAGAGCTCTCTAAGCAGCTCGCATGCATTCACACTTTTTAAATATTACATGTTGCGACCAATCTCATAGAGATCGTCTTTATTTATATCAAGCGCAGATGGACATGTTTTGGGTCACTCTTAATGTTGACTCAATTCATGCTTATATTTTAAATTTAATTCATAAGCCATGATTGTTAGTCTTTGGTGGGTTTATATTAAGTCAATTTCCCACTTAATATTACAACCCCAACACATTGTGTATACATTTATGCTTTCCAAAGAGAATATTTGCAATCCCATTCATGCTTATATTTTAAAATTTAATTCATAAATTTAATAAAATAAATTTTTCCCGCCGCCCCGTAGCCAATCAAGAGATACCACGTGGCATCGCGAGGCGTTGGCGGAGGCACGGGTGAATTTTACCCTTTTCACCCTCTTGGCATTAAAACTCTTTTATCCCCACCGCCCCGTTTTCCCTGCGTGGCTTAGGAGGCGCCACGTGTCCCTTGCGGACTCACAAGAGCGTGGGTGCAAAGGTGGCATTTTTCCCCCACACGGAAATTTCCAAAATCCTCCTATGGCCCACCAACTCGAATACTCCTATGGGAAATATTTCTCCCCGCGGCTCAGACCCGCCCCTGGGAAAATTTTCTCCCGGCCTACAGCCTACTCTTGGGGAAAATTTCCACCCCAAGTCCTGCCGACCCATAACTTGAGAAATATGAGGAGTTAGGAGGATTTATTTTTATCAATGGAAAGGTGATGAAATTTCCTAACCAATGGGAATGATTTAGGAAAACTTTGAATGTGTTAATTTTAAGTAAAATAAATTTGAATCTTTAAGCTTTGTTAGAGAATAGGTATGGTGAGGATTTACCCTCTTAACCTAATTGAACTTTCTAACCCTAAATTTTGGACCTTGTGACCTCTAATTATTGTTAATGAAATAAAATTATATTATAGTGGATTAGAATTGAGCTGGAACTTGTTAGTGACAATTGTTGTCTTGTAACACAGTTGTCAGAGTCTTTTAAACAAAAAAATTATTCCATAATTTTCCTATCTAATCTAGGTTGTTACTGTGGGTCTCAAGTGGGTTGTTTTAGTGGGCATCACACAACATATACGATACTTATGAAGCTATATGATTCATATAATATCTCTTATATAATAGCTTTTCAACCGTAATCTTATCACTCTAAGGAATATCTACATCGAATGCCCTTAAAAGAAAATCCAAAATTTGTCCTAACTCTGTAAATCCTAAATTTCCTACATTAAACTTGTCTTATTAAGAAAATATTGATAATGCATATAGACGAGGATAAATCTAAAATATTTATAGCATGTAAACGTTAAAATTTCATTGTTGTACTTGTCATATCAAGGAAATGTTGATAAAAAGGCATACAAGATAACACCTTTTTTGTTCTTTATTTTAGTCCTCTGTTATTTGTTTTTACCACAGTTATTTTTTACTCTCTTGGCCGACCAGGGCTCCAAGCTACAAATAAACATGCACCTCGTCATCTACGTGTCTCACTTAAAATGCATGACACACCTTGTTGTAATGGGCCTCCCCTCTTTTCGAAACAAAACATTGGTAGGAAGTGGCTATGTTGGTCGCCAATATCTCCATTCTAAATGACGTGTTTACAGTCTCTTTCATCCAATCAAAGAGACCAAGTGAATGTTAGCATATTTCTTGTGATCTATTAAACACACATCTTCACCATTTCCTTCAAATGTAAGCTTTTATTGGCACTTTTCCATGCCATATTGAGGTCTTTCATATATGCCAATGTTGTTTTATTGAATTTTAATCTATATAGCCTAAATTAATACTATTTAAGTTTCTAGTCAACATATGTAAATCCATTCTCGGTGCGGTCATTTCGGATGGTAGTCACATGTGATCACCATTTTGAATTCGACCCATTGTTTAAATATTTTTGTCGTCAGGTGCCAACGATGAAATTATTATTGTTTGATCATAAATGTAAAGGTTAAAAACATATACATTTACACCAAAAGCATGTTAGAGGTGGGTTTATGTGGGGGGTGGTCTGATAGGTGACTTAACGACCCACAATTCAAAGTACGTCTATATCCTCCACGAAACCACCTGAAATTATCGGCCTGCATGTGTTGTATCCTTGGTTTCTTGAAATTAGCAATGCCCATTCAATCCTTTCATAAGTGTAGAAGACTACGACTTATTGGATTTAATGATTTTCATTTACTCTACTTTAAAATTGATGTCCTTCGTGGGCCTATGTTGAGGCCAAGAAATTAAAATTTCTTGTGGCAAAAGCAATTTTTTTAGAGAAGTTACTTTTGGTAATCTTGAATGCTAAAAGGTCATCAATTTTACAGTTGTGTCCAAATTTCCAAATCCCACTCCACTTCCACTTGATGTATTTGTTTTTCCTTCGACAAAAAATGTTGGGTTTTTAAGTGCATAGAAAAAATGAAGATAGATTATTTTGGTGGTTGCATGAAACAGAAGAGATACCATAACAAAAAATATTTGAGTAGATGTTAGCATTTTATTACTCAAGAAAGAAATTTTCACTAAGGGAAAGACTTGGTTAGTGGCTAATAGGTTCTCGACATTCAAGGGCGGAGATATCTTATGTTTTGTTGATGTCCGTACATGGAAGTTGAACAAAATAATCTCGGCCTTCCATTTCACTTCCCCCACTACGCTGACATGACCTCTATGAAACACATTCTGTGCATTCACCATGTATGAACCCCAAGTGTCCAACTAGTTATCGTCGGCGTCATCACTATTTGTTTTTCGGTAGTGCTCGTAGTTGCGCATATGCTTTCGAGAAAGGATGAACATGAACTCATGTAGGAGTAGGCGCTAGTGAAATGCTTTCCATCGACTAATAGGGATGCCTGCAACATTGCTTTGGTTTAATTGTCCCTATGGAATATTCCTTTGAGGATATGTCTGGTTACATTGTAGGTGGTCGGTGATTCAAATTCCCATAGGCGTAGGTGCTAGGTACTCTAAATTGGGGATTATTATTTTCATTTAAAGAACAGAGCTTTGGGGAAAAATAGGATTTTTGAAACATTAAAATTAAGTGGACAAGACTCTCATTGTCACTACTAAAATGCCCATCTTTTTCCATTGTATTTAGTGTCTCACTATTGTGTCGAACATAATATGTTTATTGAGAAAAACCCACTAAAAAGCACTTTTCTTTATTGAGAAAAATATGTTTCACCTAGCACTCCCATTATTTCCATGCATGCATAGTAGCTACACCTTCATAGAGGAATTACAAACTATCAAATACACTTGCTCATGGATCTTCACCCATTTGCCTCATGTAATATTCAAAATGGCTCTCTAAGCAGCTCGCATGCATTCACACTTTTTAAATATTACATGTTGCAACCAATCTCATAGAGATCATCTTGATTTATATCAAGGCAGATGGACATGTTTTGGTCACTCTTAATGTTGACTCAGTTCATGCTTATATTTTAAAATTTAATTCATAAGCCATGACTGTTAGTCTTTGGTGGGTTTATATTAAGACAATTTCCCACTTGATATTACAACCCCAACACATTGTGTATACATTTATGCTTTCCGTGAGAATATTGGCAATCCCATTCACATCTTGACTTTCAAATCCTCATGTGCACAAGAAATGGTTACTTATTTTGCATCTAGTGGCATTTCCATTGTTATAACCCTTTGGTGTGATCACTATTATTATTACAATTTTAACATGAAAGAATGGTTCCATCGTTATGAATGACATCATTCACATAATATGGGAAGGGGTAGATGCAACAACCATATTTGGTTGTTTGGAGTACCCATCAAAACTTCGCGTAAGATTTTCAATAATAAATAATTATGCTAGATGTGTCCAACACTGAAGAGAGCCTTACAAAAAAATGTCATATTTTTGGTGATGCATTTCTGATAGGATTCTTTCTAGCCACTATTCTTGTCTGATTTCCACACCTTGTTTCAAAGAAACAATGTTGGCACATGCTTGTAGCATATTAGAAAAGGTGAATTGGACACCAATTGGTTGCATCTAGTGAAACAACAGACCAATTCTCTTTGAGGATGCCAATAACTTCCAAGAGCAACTGGATGAAGGAAGGAGTATATAGAGGCAACACCAACCGTTATTCTGCCCAAAATCCTTGAAAGATACTTCATTTTCTACTCAATGGACATCATATCCATGCCACCACCGTTAGAAGAGCTACATATAAACATAACACTCGGAGATTATAAGATGCTCACATATTTATGCAAACAATACCAAAATAAAATGCGGTCTCATATATTGCCATGATTGTGGCTTCTTGCAAGTATGGACATTATGAGGGAGCATTGGATTTGTTTTATCAAATGCAGTGAGAGGTAATAAAAGCCCAATGGATTCCCATCAAATTTTAGTTGTTTAAATCCTTCATAGCCATGTATGGAAAATATAGAAGATTATAAAAGGCATGTGAATTGTTTGACAAAATGCCTGAACAAAGTGCCAATTTTGGAGCTATGGAATTGTGAATGGAGAAAAATTGGTGAGGTGGAACTGTGGAAGCGGATCCTCATTGGGACTCTAGTAGAGCGCGGCTGCATGATTTGTATGTATGCAAAAATTGCTTGCTTGACATCTGCATAGGGCCCCGACCCTTTACCTAGGCATACGAATCTACGTTACGGCAAACGGGCCCACCTTCCTGCAAGTTTTCGAACCATGGAAAACATCAGTGGTGATAAGATGTGGACGGCGATGATGTTTACAAAATTACAACAAACAAGTTACTGACTGCAAACCGTCACCCAGCAAAGAGAACGTGAAGAGAAAACGACAAACATTATTATAATTTCTAATTCTTTTCTCGTGATCGTGACTTGTACGTTAAATGTGCGGGACCATTAAAAGTCGGTGGAAATGGAAATCGGAATCTAGATATTTAGTGGGTACTTACTTACCGAGCAGAAGAATCCAATGTGGGGCATAATTAGGTAGGACGTCCTCTTCTTCTTCTTCTTGGTGGGGGCACTTTTGTGGGTCAAGGATTGAACTAGTGGTACTGTGATTAATAATGGACCCCTCTTGGTTCATTCAAAGGTTCTAGATGATCGATATTTATTATTTATTAGTGTGTGTTGAAGGGAGGGTAAGTTAGGACGTCCTCTTCTTCTTGGCAAGGCTTATGTAGTAGAATGTGTGGCCTTTGGTGGGTCAAGGGTTGAACGAGGCAGTCTTCTCATTAATAATGGACTCCCTACTTCAAAGTTCATATGGAGGAGATGATTTATTATTGCACCTTGGTGTTGGTGTTGAGAAAAATTAAATTAGTCTAAACAATAAAAGGAAGTAGGTGTCCCATAGTTTAATTTTATAACACCAAACATATACTCATATTAAAACTAGCAATTGCACATGAGTTGCAAATTACTGTGGATAGAATGTAAATATTTATATATTTATTTTGACATGGGTTTCCTCAAGAGAGAATCATTGCTTCGCCGTATGCAACAAACAAGTCTCCAACCCGCTCAATTTACATTTGACAGTGTACTCCCAACCTGTGCCAAAATATGAGCTCTAGAACATGGTGTCAACATCCATCAAAGTATAAAAGAATGGAGGATTTTTTTCAAATATTGCAGTTGCAAATGCTCTGGTAGACGTGTGTAAATTGTAGAACCTTACACAAGGCACATAAATTTTCTGATATCTTAGGGGTATTGAATGTTTTTTTTAAATAATAAAATAAAATTTAAAAATTTAAGATATGTATTTACTATTGTTTAAAATGGCCCATATAAAAGCTTCCCCCAAACTGCCCCAAAGAGAAAAATGGAACAAATTTTTTTGCAACATACTAAAAAAAACCTGCGAAAGGCTTTATTGATGCAAACATTTACACCGTATGAAACAAGCCTATGGAATATACTACTACTCGGCTCTCAGAATTATGACCTACACTTTACACAACTTCTAAGTCTGAATATATACAGACACATTTAAAACATAGGAACCCCCTTTCTAATGTACAAACACATTTCATTACCAAGAGGCAAACATGTATACTCGTGCTTGGAGTAGCTATAAAACACATCCTCCATCTAACACGCTATCTGCAAAATTTTGATTTTGTCTTTGCGGCTCAACCCTTCTTTGAAATCCTCCCCCAGGTGTTGATCCTCCTTCCTAATTTTTATCACACTGGCTTTGCAAAGCATGCCCTTCGCTTCTTCACAGGTTGTCAAAATAATCAGGTTTATTTTCACTCCGCACTTGGAGCCCTCTTTCATCATTTTCTTGCAAGTCTCGGGTTCGAAACTCGGGAAGAGGCAGATGAGGCTACTTGGCTTGCCATAGGAATGAATATATTATATTACCTCCTATCTGCAGTAAACTATATTTCCCAACAAAGAGATGGAAACAAACCGTCATGGACTTGGGCACTCTGCCTACAAGCGTGGAGAGCATTAGCTAATCCAGAAAGTTCAGGAAACTCGGTCCACTTCCATTATATAAAGCCCATCTGTAAACAAAAAAGAAAATTAGTATATAAATCAAAATAGTTAACCTAAGGTCCTTTTGTAACTGAAAAAATTGACATCAAACAAAAAATTTAACTGTGAATAGCTCCCCTACCATTTGCAGTCCAAGGAATCAAACAAGGTGAACACTGGAAGGGTAAGGAAGTCACTCAGTGCCTATGACATTAATCATGGCGAGGACTGTGCACTCCAATTTTTTCTTCCTTTTCTGTGATGTGTTTCAATTACAATTGTCTGCTTCAGTTAAAGCATTGCACTCTTTTTTAATTTCAAAATAAAGAATGCCTTTATGCATCTCTACAAAACTGCAACTACGAAATGATTTCTCTTATTACCAAGTCAAGAATGGCCAATCTGATTTAAAGATTGTATAGTCCAAAAAGTAGATAAACATTGTAGCCTAAAAAACTAAAGTAGAAAATCATATTGTTAGATATTATTATAGGAAATATCTAAAATCTATAAATATCTAGGATAGTAAATATTTAGGACTGTAAAAAATATCTAAAATCCGACAACTTTATTGAAGCCGTTGGAATTTGACACTTTCCAACCAAGGCATCTTCAAAGGTGGATGCCTACCGACGAATTATTAAACTCCAATTCTTGATTTATAAAAGATATTTTTTATATCTAAATGGAACATAATATTTTGGGACATAAATGGGGAACACAATATGTAACATGTCCTTGTTCTCTCTCTAAATAAGGTTGTGTTGAAACACATAATATGTTTTTTAATAAGTTGAAATAGTTTGGTTTAGTAGTGAGGTAACGTGTTGTGATGTTTTGTACATGATGATTAGAAATAATGGATTCCTCATTAATGATATGAGTGATTTTGTAAGTGGTAGATAAGTGAAATGAGGAAATAAAGCCTTGCATTGGGACTAAGCATGCTTCTAATTACTCTTCCATTTTCTTCAACTTTTTCTTACTTCTAATGTATTTCTTTATCAGTCATGATAAGTCAAAAATAACTATTAGGGTTGGGAACAACTTAAAACTATTAAAAATAGAGCTCTAAAGTGCATAAGGATGCAAAACATAAAAAAGTGGGGACATAATTCTTGCAAAGGATAGAATGATAACGTTGGCCACAGTGTATTTAAATTTTTAAGTAATGTGTATGCATTACAATACATTTCATACACTTTACTTCAAATGGTTCTTACACTTGTTAAACGATGTTGTTATGCTTCTTTAAAAAAATGAATAGAACTCTTTCACAAAGTTGATTCCATGTTTCTATGAATATGATGTACACCTCATAGAGAGAATTAGGTTGATAGGATCAATCCATGATGAAATGGGGGTTAATTGAGCCCCAAAATGGACCTAACTTTGGATCTCTGAAGTAAACTACACTAAAAGGTGATAAAACTAAGCTAAGAACCAAAAAAAAGAAGGATGAAGTACACTACACTAAAAGGCGATAGCACTAAAAGAGGGAAACAATGATAATAATGAAATGTGTGAAAGGAGGCTAGGCACGAGTAACACAACAAAACATGCATTCACCAAATCATTCTCATGGAACACAACCAAATATGGAATTGTAGGGGACCTGAAGTAGCACAACAATACAAATGCAAGAGAAAAGGAAAGAAGAAGGAATGCAAACACGTTAGGACAAAGAATAGTCACAAAATGATGCTTCTATTACTTCCAAAATGCACAGAACTATTACAATGATAAGGAGAGGCCGATATCCACATGCAAGAGCCAAACATGGAGGTCTGCAACTCAAAATACAGAAAATATGGAGTCCTTAGCAACATGCGTAAGGATCTAGAGTATCCAACATAACAAATGAGCCTTGCTCTTACATTTATAGATGAATCCATGGAGGAAGAAAGGAAAAGGAGGGAAAACCTGAATTTGAAACACAACCACCAACAAGAAGCATTCAATGTCTATAAATCCACTTGAAATCTATGTGAAATACACTTCCCATGCCTGTTTGATGTGTTGAAGACAAAAGAGGGTGGATCATACTAAATTGGGTGGTTGGAGCAATCAAATCTGCTCATCAATGTTCAGAGATGTTTTCCCAATTCTCACCTACCAGATCCACCAAAATTTGAAATTTGAATTTTTGGCATATTGTTGATGTCAACAACTTTCTTGACAAGTCCAGCACATGCCGATCTAAGCTCAGTAGTAGCTGATGATATAGCTGCCGTCAAAGATGTCGAGAGTCATCATATATATAAAAACACGTGGCGCACATGCATGATTGGCTTGAGATGGTGGCCAAATGTATAACTATTTTTCATTTTACCACGTGTTAATCATTCATTTATTGCAAGGATTCGACGCCCTATTGGCGTGCGCTTATCGGTCATGTGCCCGCACACTTAAGCATGTCAAAAGATGATCTTGGCACAAAAGGGCACGTGGAGAAAATAGAGGAAAGCATGGAGGGAGTAGTGCACGACATGATGCACATGGGGAGATGAATCAAACCAGGTGAGCAGAGAACGTATGGTTAAGGTGCAACTATTACAAAGTAATGGGTGCGGCGTGCGAAAGGGTCAAAGACTTAGGCATGGGGGAAGGAAAAAACCGACTCGAAGAAGGTGAATGTGTGGAAGGTGGGCACGAGGGGAAGTGGAAGGAGGAAGGAAAAGGGGCGCATAGGTAAAACTAACCAAGGGAATGTGCCAAATGATTTTAAGCACACGTAATTTCTTCAATAGATAACTTAGGGCCAAAATGTGTATGCAAGTTATCCAAATCACTAGGGAGTTATTTGGATAACAATTTTGGTGACTTTTGGGGCCATCTGCCTACTAGATGAAAGAGACCAGTAGCCTAAAGCATCCATTGGGCATGGAGTCTACTTGTTCAATCATGAAAATGCCCTGTTGTCACTTTGAGCATCATTTCTACACTTTGTTCTGAATCTCACAACTACTGAGAGAAGCTCTGCACACACTGGAAGCAACAAAAGAAGCATGCATGTAGCAGAAGCACGCGAGAGGAAAGAACTATGTACAAAAAAACAATGTGCATGAGCACACTTGGAGGAATTGAAACTACTTTAATATATACAATATGATGCAACAAACCTAATGGAAGGGTTTGAGATAGATCCCATTTATTGGGATTTGTAGCATGCTTCCATCCAGATGAGTTAACTCGAAAGAGTTAGCTTCTTTGCAGGACTTGATGATGTATGGGCCACTCCAAAGTGCATCAAACTTTGAATGGCACCCTGGTTTAGCTCTATCAACATCCCATTTTAGAACCAGGTCCCCAACTTTGAAAGCTTGAGGCCTAGCCTTTCTGTCAAACCATTTCTTTGTTGCTTTTGATGTTGTTCTAGCTTGATCATGGTAGAGTTTCTAGCTCTTCAAGATGAACCAGCTCTACCATCCTGATTTCTCTCTGATCCGCGCCTCAAATTCTAGCTTCTGGGCAAGCAGCTAATGAATTTAGTTCTAGTGTCAAAGGAAGGGTAGCCTCCTTGCCATAGACAAGCTTGTAAGGTGAAGTTCCTATTGCCTTTTTTACTATGATTCTATCTACCCAGAGCACGCAAGACCTTCGTATGCCACTATCTTTGGCTGATGTTCATTGTGCATAATGATGATTCGATCAGGTTCTTGTTTGTTGATTCTACCAGACCATTTCCTTGAGGGTAATAGTTGGAAGAGGTTTTCAGGTAAATGCCCAAACTTAGAGCCCAATCAATGATTTTAGCACCAAGGAAGGCCTTTGCATTATCATAGATAATGGTTTGAGGAATGCCAAACCTTGTGACTAAACCTTTGAGAAAGTCAAGGATGACTTGCCTCAGTTGATTCCTTAAGCACAACAACTTCTGTCCATCTAGTGAAGTAATCTATAGCTATCAACACCCATTTATGTCCAACGCTTGAAGGTGGATTGATCATGCCTATGAAGTCAAGACCCCATTACGCAAAAGGCTGATCCACTTGGATTGGTCGAGGGGAAGCACTACCAATATTTTCTTTCCTACAAAGAAAGCACATTCCTTGCATTTTGTGACCCACCTATGTGCATCTCTGAAATAGGGTAGGCCAAAAGATACCTGCCATTATGATCTTCATTGTTGTAGTTTTGGCAGAGAAGTGTCCACCAGAGAATCCATCATGAAATTCTGCTAACACTTTTTCAGTCTGCACGCCATTGATACATCTTAACAACACACCATCTAGATTTCTTTTGAAGAGAAGTCCATCAATCAAAACATAAGGAATAGATTGCAACCTCGAGATGCCTTCTCTTTGCTTTATTCAAACCAGGAGGGTATGCACCCTCGAAAGGAATGTGATCATGTCCTTCATCCAGTCACGCACACAGGGTCTATATTTTGTTCATGTTCTACACGCGGAGGTCTTCATCCAGAAATAATGAAGCCTCAGGTTCACTCTGCGCATCCTCAACAATCTACTTGCAGAGTGCACTACCTCTTACCAGCTTTGTGGCCTTAATAGTCACATCATATTCCATGATTTTGGTCACCCATCGCGCTCTCTTCTCACTGATTTCTACTCCCATGATGAAGTCTCTCATGATGAGTGAGAGACTAACACCTTGATATGATTTGTGGTGAGCATATTTTGAATTTCTTGAGCACGCGCATGATGGCGAAGACCTGCTTTCTCCATGTGACTATATTTCAATTCATAATCCTTCAATGTCTGGCTGAAGAAGGCCACTAGTTGTTCCAGCCTTGTTCATTTTCCTGTGTCAGACAACAACAATGCTTGCATCAACACCATAAGCATAAAGGATGAAATCCTTTGAGTAATCTGGATTGAGGAGTGTTGGCACAAGAAATTTCTTTCTTGATCTTGTTGAAGCTTTCTCTTCCTTCTACTATCCATTTGAAGGCTATGTCCTTCTTGAGCATAAGGGTGATGGGCCGAACTAGTCCTGCAAAGTTAGGGATAAAACACCTAACAAAGTTAATCTTTCCAAGGAAGGACTGTAAGGCCTTTTTTTCTACACCAAAAGGAAAGGGCTAGGATGGCTGAAACGTGCTCAGATCAATCGCGATGCCATCCTTTGAAACCACATGGCCCAAGAGCTTGCTTCCCCGACCACAAAAATTACACTTCTTGGGGTTAAGAGATACCCCAAATTCTCTGCATCTCTCAAAGACCTTTTCCAGTGTGCCATGTGATCCACGCTCTACTTTGAGAAGATAGTTATATCATCAAGGTAAACCAAGATGAACTCATTGATGTAACCTTTGAAGGCAATATCCATGGCACACTGAAATGTTGTGCCCACATTTGACAAACCAAAGGGCATTTTCTATATGCATATGTTCCCCACTTGGTTGTAAATGCTTGTTTTTTAATTGATCCTCTTCCTTGACCAGGATCTGGTTGAAACCCAATACCCATCTAGCATGGAGAACCTTTGCATGCACCACCACAGTCTACAAAATCTACTCCATTGAAGGCAAAGGATAATGATCCTTTAGAGATGCCTTATTCAAATCTCTAAAATCAACACAAAGTCTAATTTCACCATTCTTCTTGCATACTGGAACCAGATTGTGACCCAGTAGAGTATTTGATAGGAAAGATAATTTTTGCCTCAATGAGTTTTGATAGTTCCTTTCTCATGAGGGGCTCTATCCTTGGATTGACTGGCCGCTGTTTTTGTCTGATGGGCTTTATGCCAGGATCAAGGTCAATGGAGTGTTGAGCAACACTTGGATCAAAACCTTTGAGGTCTTCATACTCCCATGAGAAAATGTCACTGTATTTTTGACAGAGAGAGATGAAGGCCTATTTTTCTTCATGCACAAGTCCTACTGAGCAACAGCTCTTTTCCATGTGCAATAGTAATGGAGGAGAAATCCTCTTGCACGCAGCACACATGTATGTATCTTTCTTCACCCTTGAACTCATCATCATCAGGGCTGAACATTTTCTCTAAGGTGACCAGCCCTTTAGGCAACTTATTTGTCTTTAGCTGTATTACTTGGTCACCATAGCTGTCATGCAAGTCAACTTGCATACTTGATGAAAATTCAGCTTCATTCTGGATAAACTGATGATCTCGCACGTCACTGTCAAACACTTTCCAGCTGGTGTTATTATCTAGAATGGATGGTCTGATTACCATCTTAATGTGTTGAGTGTTTCCTTTGACAAAGTCCTCAGCAGGAGAAAACTATGAACCAAGCATGCAACCATTTGGTCAGCCTTCTTTGTTCATTCTCCATGGGGACTACCTGCAGATTAAGAGCATCAAAGCTCTCAAGTAGGTCCCAAACTCTATGTTTATAAGCTTTAAGAAGCTTATTATTTGTCTAGAATTTGTTGGTGACCTGGTGGATGACCAATTTATGTCCCCAAAGATCTGCAACACTTTAATTTTCTTCTTTTCAGCAATAAGCAAGCCATGCACCAACGCTTCATATTCTGCCACATTGTTAGAACATGCAAACTAGCAACCTATGCATGAAGAATAATTTCTCATCCTTAGGGGAAATGAGAACCACTCCTACTCCCACCATTTCTACTTTTGGATCCATCAAAGTATAACTTCCATAGACCAGTTTGAACTTTGTCTCCTATGAGCACGCGTGAAGCGTAGTGTCTTCTTCTAGAATGCAATAAGTACCAAGCCCAGTTTCATAGGCTTCCAGTTCTTCAACATAGGGATCAAATTTGTGATGCCTCTCCACCCATTCATCAAGTACTAGGTCTGGAATAGAGGGTGGAAGAGACTACTCTTTAAGAACTGAAACTTGTTCTTCTTGGATAAGACAATTGGCTTGGAGAGGGGATGGGACATATGGCTCTACATGATAAGAAAATATAGGCTCAACTTGTATGGTAAACCGGGTACCATACCTTGTCTTGAGTAACATATGAGACCAATCAGAAGACAAGTAACCACCCACTTTAGCAATAAATTCTCTTGATAGACATAGGGAAAACAAAGGAGGCAGGTCAATAATTGACACATCTTGAGTAATTGTCAGGCTTGGACATGCATGGAGGGTTAACTCAAGATCCTTGATGACTCCTAAGGTGGTTACAATTGAGCCATCAAGTTGTAGGACTCCTTTAGACAAAGGGCTATATTTTAGACCTAAGACATCAACTATCTTCTTAGGCATAACAAAAGTACTAGCACCTGAGTCAACTAAGCAGTTATGCACTAGGTGTTTTCCTATAATCAAGGACATATAGAAGGGTGGGGTTTTAGCAATTTTTCTTACTTGTTTCTCCTCTTCTTGGTAGATTTTGACAGAAGAGTGTGGCTTCTACGCATAACCGTCAGTCAACAGCACGACCGTGGAAGTTGCAGAGCTTCATGCAACAGATCCCACTGAGATGGAATGGTCAGGGCATCCCACATTGTGACGTTTATGTTTGTTTTCTTCATCTAGTCAACAATGTTGAACGGAAGCCCCCCCACCTTGTGAATTTGGGGAACAACATCCCTTTTTGACTTGTTCAGTGTGGAAGCCTAAATTTTAGCTGAGTAGAGGCTTGGCCTACCAAAGGATGGGCACGTGCTACTTTAGAAGGAGCTTTACACGTGGGACCTCCTGCACATAGGGATTTGAACATTTTTTCTGCAAGAGGTCTTGTCTGATTCTTCTTTTTTCTTCTTCTCTATTGTATTGTTGGGACTGTGACTGCTGCACTGACTCTAATATTATTTTTTTCTTATATCTTGTGTTGTCTCACAACTTGGGCATGTGGTCTATTTGTATCTTCTAGCTTGGTTGATTGCACATAAAGTCCTCAACACCAAAGAACATCAAATTGGTTTCCAGGAACTTCTGGTCCTTCTAGATTATCTACTTCATGGGCGCTTGTTGAGGGCTCACAGATGAAGCATTCTAGATCATGAAGGCTTGGGTAGCATGCAAACATTAGCACAATGGTATTGACTATGAGGCATTTTTCAAGGGAAGCACCACTCTGATTCTTGTGCCAAGTTGTTCTAAACTGGAAGAGCTGCTCGGCTCACACTGGGTGCTAGAGAGAAGGCATGGGAGGGACAACTTGCAAAGGTAGATGTGCATTAGGTTACCACCTATCATTCTACTAGTTGGGTGCATATCTTTGATTTCCATATTGATTCCACCAAGGCTGATTGCCTTGGCCATGCACCTGATTGGAAATGCCTCTATATGCTTGTGCTTGCTTGTTTTTTCTAATGATATGACCTTGTTTGATAAATTTCTGATCAAGGCCTTCAATTCTTCATCTTCCTTTTGTTGTGATGGAGAATAGGATGTTGAGGCAACCGGTTGCACTTTTCTCAGGAGTAGGAATAGGGGCCACAGAAGGTTAGGGCACTTGTGACATCTCTGGGAACAAGGGCATGGGTGGTCTAGGAGCCAACTTTCCCACCTGAATGAGACTATTTTCTACCCTTACTATAATGTTATAAGTAACTGGTAGAGTCCTACCTCCCATAGATTGGATCATAACTGAAATATCACTGTTGAGCACCTTCAGATAATAAAGGAAAGCATGTTGGGCTATAGGTCTTACCACAAGAGGAATTCTATCCCAAGTCTTCTAAAATCTGATGTTGAAATCAGTCATCTTCGCTCATTGGGTGCCCTCCTTGTTGTTGTCAATTGCTCCACCAAAGATAGGTGATCTGACTTGTCTTCAAAATAACTACATAGAGTTGTTCCCAGCTCATCCCAAGTGGTGATAGATCCAAGTCTCAAGCCTCGGTACCATTGAAGTGCTTTACCTTTGAAAGAGGCTCACAAGAAACCTGACTGCTACATCATTATGTGTGATCAGATAGAATGAACACACATTTGCTACATCCTAGATATGCTCCTGAGGGGTGACTTGATTCTCACCAATAAAGTAAGGAATACTTTTGAGCATGCCATTTGGCATATCATGTTGCATGGCTAGAGTAAGGGGACTCCCTCCATCAAAGTTTGCAAAACTTCTTAATGGAGGAGGTGGTTGATGCACCATTATAGGGCACACAGTTGTCTATTTTGAGGAGGAGGAGTTGAATGGGTGTGGGCGCACATGAGAGATAGATGCGCGCATGTGGGCTTTCTGAATGAACTTTTCTCGGGATAGCTGGAGGTATTCAAAAGAATCTTCAGCTGTACACACTTCTTCTTGTGTGCACTTTTCTCATGAAAGGCACTCAGGACTACTGAAACAGAGATTTTAAAATATTGGGAGTCACTAGATGTGTTTGAAATGAGCCTCTTCAAAGGCTAAAACACTAAGTTCACACACCAAAACTTAGAGATATGAAATTTGAGCTTTCAATGCTAGGTCCCACCAGGCATGCCAAAAACTATTGTTGGTTTCTCAAACGTGCACCCACATCTCTGGATCTCTAAAAGGGACGAGGTGTTTGAGACCACAATGGAACCATCCCCAAGTTGTGGGACCTTGCGAGCTTGGGATGGATCTCTCAGAGAAGGCCGGTTCCTCTATCTATCTCTACTACTACTACTACTCCTAGTGCTAAAAGGGAAACTAAGCTAAGAATGCCAAGGGACCAGGGAAAGAAGGATAACATGAAGTAAACTACACTAAAAGGTGATAACACCAGAAAAGAGGGATGAACACTATCTATTTTGAGCAAGAATGATAGGGAATGTGTGAAAGAGGAGGCTAGGCACGAGTAGCACAACAAAACACGCATTCACCAAATCATTCTTATGGAACACAACCAAATATGGAACTACAGGGACCTAAAAGTAGCACAACAATACACAATGCAAGAGAAAAGAAAAGGCAAAGAAGAAGGAATGAAAACATGTTAGGATAGAGAATAGTCACAAAACGATGCTTCTATTACTTCCAAAAATGCACAAAACTATTACAATGATAAGGAGGCCGATATCCACATGCAAGAGCCAAACATGGAGGTCTCAACTCAAAATACAAAAATATGGAGTCCTTAGCAACATGCGTAAGGATCCAGTATCCAACATAACAAATGAGCCTTGCTCTTACATTTATAGATGAATCCATGGAGGAAGAAAGGAAAAGGAGGGAAAACCTGAATTTGAAACACAACCACCAACAAGAAGCATTCAATGTCTATAAATCCACTTGGAAATATGTGAAATATGCTTCCCCATGCCTATTTGACATGTTGAAGACAAAAGAGAGTGGATCATACTAAATTGGGTGGTTGGAGCAATCAAATCTACTCATCAATGTTTAGAGAGATGTTTTCCCAATTCTCACCTACCAGATCCACCAGAATTTGAAATTTGAATTTTTGCACTGATAGTTGATGTCAGCAGCTTTCTAACAAGTCTAGGTGCACACTGATCTGAGCTCTATAGCTGATGATATGGCTGTCAGAAGATGTCGAGTCATTGGCATATACAAGACACATGGCACACGCCGATTGGCTGAGATGGTGGCCAAATGTACAACTATTTTTCATTTTTACCACATGTTAATCATTCATTTGTTGCAAGGATTCAACCCTATTAGTGTGCACTCGATCATGTCATGTGTGCACACTTAAGCATGTCAAAAGATGATCTGGCATAAGGGCACATGGAGAAAATAGAGGAAAGCATGGAGGGAGGCATGCACGCATGCGCTGGGGGAGATGAATCAAACCAATGAGTAGAGAATGTATGGTTAAGGTGCAAACTATTACAAAGTAATGGGTGCGGGCAAGGCGAAGGGTCAAAGACTTAGGTGTGCGGGGTGGAAGGAAACTGACTTGGAAGAAGGTGAACGCGTGGAAGGTGGGTGCGAGGGGAAGTGGAAGGAGGAAGGAAAGGGGCGCAGATGAAGGAATGTGCCAAGGATTTTGACACAAGGGGGCCGTATGTGCCAAATGATATTAGGTTAAAGGTATCATTAGCCCTAGTTTCTAATGTGAATCGACCAACCGAACCTCAAATCATGTCGATTAAACCTCAAATCATGTCCTATGCTATCGAACTTGGTTCACAAGGATCAATGTATCCCAAATCATGTAAATCAATACACTAATTAACTTATCGATCAATATATCATGAAATTAGGGTTAATTGAGCCACAAATCACATCATATGGTCACAATTACCTTAATGTATGACACAAATTAACCTTAATATCCTATATTTGAATGGACCAATTGAATCATTATTCCATTCTATGATGAAATTGGGGATGATCGTACCACAAATCACATCACATATATAACCCTAATTTACTTGATAAGGCATAATTTATCCCAATCACACAATTGATTGCACCAAATTTGGTTATTTTTCTCTTTATATTTATTGAAATTGGGGTCAATTAAGGCCCAAATCACATTCTATTTGAAATTAGGCTCAAAAAGCTCTTAAATTTGGTTCATGTTGCTCAATTTATCCCAAATTAGCCTTAATATCACCTAGCACACCCTATAACTTTGTATGTGTAAAATGAAGGGGCTCAAAGTGACCTATTTTTTCTCTATCAATGAACCATATGACTTGAAACTTAGTTCAATATGTGATGAAATTCAGTTTGACAAAAATTGTGAGTGCATATAATGAGACCACTATTTGTTATTTGATGTCCGCTTTATGTTATAACTATTATTGAATCATCCATGTTTTCTCGTAGGTCGAACCTATTGTTATCTAACCCCTAGTTTCAATGGTTTCTCCTCTAATGGGAGAAATTCCTCCATTAATGCCCTCAGTAAGCCTTAAATTAGCACTTATGCCTCATTATGAACCTCAATATTTTGTTCATGGAAGAGTTCTTGTTGATAGGGTTCTTCATTTATTTTGGATACTAAGGAATAAATAAAATAAATCCGTGGAAGACTGTGAAATCCGTGAAAGAGTGTGAAATTTGTTCCTAAGCCTTTAATTTCGTATCCAATTTTAATATGATTTGCTTCCATATGATCGATCAAATAAAATATCTCTAAAAAAACACATTTTGGTGGAGACCGTAGTGGTCCACCAGAAGAGGGCAGTGTTGAGCATTAAATTAGAAATAAAAGAGGAAAGCGCATGACTTTGTCCTCCGCCATCTCCACGCGCGTTTTAGATAAGGAACAAATAAATGTTCAACCACCTTGTGCGGAGCTCATTAACGGGCCTTACGGGGCTCCTGTGCAGGATTACATAAAATATTGGATTTTTTCGATCTGGTTGGGCTGGGCAGAGCGACTCCTTTCATTAGCATTTCGGAGGTCATGCTTCACAGCATCAGGCGGACAGAAGACTTGCTCGTAAGTATTACACTTCAGATTATTTTTCGAATTTATTTCACCTGTTCAGAAGCCTTGTGATTTGCGTGGTATCGCACTCTTCCAGACTTGTTTTTCGTTTTTTACATATCCAATAAAATGCATGGATATATTCTCTGAAGCACTTAACTTACTGAAATCAGTGTTTTTTTATGGATGTTGCATTTATACACTGTTGCATTTATACACAATGAATGGATTGCAGCTGGAGAGAAACAAGGGCAGAAGGTTCATCTCTCTCGTAATCCGGATGGGCAACCTTGTATAACACTGACTGAAATGAAGGTAATGATTATGTGGAAACAGTATAATAGAGGGACAGATACATCTTGTCTATTCATAATTTCAGTGGTAGGAAGACAATATGTTAATATGTTTCATCCAGCCCTTCTGCACTGTATTATTTGGACTTTCTCTTCTCTGGTACATTAAAAGTTCAATCTTTTCATCCTGTTCACTTTCTGAATGGTCAAAATTTCTATCTGGTTGTAGGCTAAAGTAGTTTGTAGACTCAATATCAGCCTTATGAGATATGAACCTTGACTGGCTTGGTGATTGCAATTGCCTTTCACCACTTGCACTTGACTTGGGTCTCCTTATATTTAATATGAACTTAAATACTGAAATGTTATACTAATGGTAATAAATTCTCCATGAAAAAGCATGGGCGCATTTTGGGTCTCCAATGAAACAGTATCACTTGCGGCAAGATAAGGACTTGAATTACTGATTGCAATTGTCATTTTATTAGTAGCTTCACCTGAATCTGAAATAAAGGGAAGTGTATAAAACCTTATCTGCATTGTGATGATGCAAAGTGGAATGCTAGAAATGTTTTTTTGCCTACTGAAGTTGAGAGTCTCTGCATGTGTATTTGCCATAAACAATTTCTCAATTAGTGGTCAAAGTCTGTTACAAAATCTGCGGTGAAGATCTTACGCATTCTTGTGCTAGTGATTTCGGTGAAGCTGTATTGTTTGGATGATGCAATAATAGTTATGTCGAGGATATGTTTCTCTTCCCGGTCACTACAGCTAGTATTTTTAACATTGAATTCCGTGGCAGTTGTTGGCCTTGCTGCTGTGGTAAAATGATTTTAGAATGTTCCAAGTTAAATAGTTTTAGTTAAAATGAAATTCCTTTTTCATTGTTTTAATTTTGCTTTCCTAGTTTATTCAGCAAATATACCTTTGTAATATGTCTATCAAAAATTACTGACTTATTCTAACAAAATCCTGAAGTAATCAATTGGGTGCCTTTTATCTGGACCCTTAAGCTCTACTTATTGCTTTTGGTGAGCCTAGAAGGATTGCTTCTGCATCCTTTTTGTGACTTGTCATGTTTGCATATTTTTGTTTATTGATATTGAGTTTATATTGTTAGTTTTGGGTTAAATAAGGAATTCAGTATTTTTCTACGTTCAACATAGTCAAAAGATTTCATTATGTCGACCAAAATTGTTCCCCACCAATCTAATTGAAAGAAATAAGTGCTGCATGATCTGATTGCTTCTTTTTCTTAGAACTCTGGTAAGAAAAGGCTCTAATCTGATTTTGTTCATTGTTTTTTCAGGCTATGGCAGATATTATCATTGAGAGGCATTTTAGACGACGACTAGATCCTGTAATCATCTCTACACACTGTGATATGGCGGTTGGCTTTTGTTAAATTTCAATGTAGATTTACATTTGCAGTGATTCATTTGGTACATGTAACTTTGTAAGTAGGTTGTCCATAAGTCTTAGTATGCATATGCATTTTTCCATACAGGTGCGCACTCATTTTGCCAGGCCCAATTGGAGAAAGGTCTTCTCACGAATATGCACAAAGCATCCCAATGCCAAAGTTGGTGAGTAATATATCAACATGGACTTTGTGTCTATTCCCATTAGGTCCCTGCATATATTTTTTGGCATTTCCACTCCATACGCATGGTCTAGTACAAGCTTGTAGAATGCGATGTTTATTATTTATTAAGCAAATTTTGTTTTTGGATGGACGTGTAGGAGTATTTTATTGTGGAGCTCCAGTGTTGGCGCAAGAGCTGAGAACTTTGGAATGGCAGTTTTATGCGGCGAAGATCGTTTGAAGCAGGGTGGAAACAGTGTGTATTCACACTACTAATACTCAAGGAAAATGTTACCTACAATTCTATGTTTTTAAGCCATATAGAGGTGAGGTTTCAACCTCACCAAGATTCAAATAAATCCTTGTCTTTCAGTTTTTATTTAACGTTGTTCATTTTAAGCTGCAACAATTTTGTTTATGTAATTTTTTTGTTTTTAGTAAAGTTTTATTCCAAGCATCGCTTTAAATTAATTTTATGTTGATCCTTGATTGGTTTTATGTTGGTTATTAACATATTTGTTCAGTCTTTCTCTATCACCTATGTATTTAATTGAATATGTCTTTGTATCTTGGATTTGTTTCTATCTCGATTGAACCATGGATTAGTTGATGAAATGAAACCTCCCGAGCTGGGTGAGAAGAAGAAGATTTTCAAGGGAAATACAGAATTGGGGGGATCTTTTACAGATTTTTTATGTTGTTTTTTCTAATTAGTGGGTTTTTGTATAAACAAATGTTCTTGGGCGCTTTTGTTGTATTAAGTTGTTTTGATTTTGTTTGTAGTCAGTTTGTTGTGATCTTCAATGTTTTATCTTTTTGTTTTGTACAAGGTTTTGGGAGCCTTTTAAAACACTAATCCGTTTACCTAATAAATAAAATCTTTTTATACTTATAAAAAAAAAACATTTACATTATTTAATGGTGTTCATTTTAAGCTGCAACAATTTAAATAAGGTTATGAACAAATTCTGAGCTGATTTGGTTTCCTCATCTGAAACAATGATTACATTTCGAGCAAAATGTAGTAATCTAAACTGCATGTCTTTATATTTCTTACATTTGGAGCAAAACATATAAACTTATACTGTATGTGTCCATATTCATTACATTCGGAGCAAAATATACCAACTATAACCTATAATCGTGAATGCAATAATGCAAGCACAATTGATTTCGATACATATTTTTCTGCAACACAAAAAAGAATTCTCCTCGAATGCTGCCCTTAGTTTGGACTATCAGGAACGATTGTATCATTGACAGATGTTGTTGGAGTCATCAAGAGGTTCACTGGATGAACCCATGGTGGAATAGGAAAACCAGATATGGTATGAAAGGTTGTGTGTGAAGTAGGAGGTTGTGGGATAATGGGGTGTGTAGTTGGAGTTGAAGTTATTTGCATTCTGTTGGTGTCAAGGAAGTAAGGGTGGTAATCTGGGATAGGAACTTTCAACATATCTTGTAACAGGGAGTTCTGTATGGGCATGGGATGATGCATGGGAAACAAAACCTGCGGATTGTTGAACTTGTTATCTCTTTCTTGTTTCTCTTTCTCCCTTTGATGGCGAGTGGCTTCCTTCTGTTGTAATTCCAATTCCTTTTTTGGCGAGCTACCTCCCGTTGTTTCTCGCGCTCCTGTCTTTCAACAAACTTTTGTAGATCCCTTTCTTGCCTCTCTTTAATGCGTTGCATCTCTCTTCCTTTTACTGCTCCTTTCTGCCAACCTTTCTTGCTTTTTTGCCTCAATATGCTCCTTTTTACGCTGCTTCCCTTCACATATTTCTTGTTTTTTATGTTCTGTATCTTTTAACATCTGAACATAAGCATCAGATGTTAACAATTGTGAAGCACGACTTATCCGGAGTGCAGCATCACTCTTACCCTTGGAAGGATCCGTCTGGTGTGTCGGTAACCTTAAAAATTTACCCAATTTCTTCTCATTTGCAGCAACACCATCATTTGATATACCACTTTCAACATCATGGCCAGTTGTCTCTTCCTCGTTTTTATCTTTATCAATGACCTCAATTTCCTCTGCGTCAGCATAATAATGAGTAAAGTTTGCTGGTTCAAAGTCTGTTGGCACAAGGTTGGTTGGCATCGAAGGTAAAGATATACTTTCATCCTCAGTGTTTCCAATCTGATCAAGTCCCAACTCTGCAATATGCTCTTGCAGCCATGTAGGTTGTTCTGGTGCACTTGGCAATGAGAGATCGTCCTCTCCAAATCCCTGGGCCTCAGTGTTGCAGCTGGATGTGCCTTGGTCACGAGTATTCACAATGTGGTTCACTTCATAATCTTTGGTCTGCATTATACTTTGGCTTTCTCCCTGTATACTTGGTTCCTCCGTCTCTGTATTAGCAACAACCGTTGTTTCAATGGTTGGATGGACTTCTTGTGTTGTTGACAGATTCTCAACTGATTCCATTAAGTAATTTTCTCCAATTTTGTCACCAACTGGTGGAGCTACATCTCTTGACAAACTTAGGATGTTTTCAGCAGCATCAACATCTATTATGTTTTCAGTACCATCAACATTCATAATGTTCTCAGTAGTATCATCATCTGTGACATTTTCAGCATCATCTTCGTTGGCATCTTCTTCAATGATATATAGTTTACTACATTCCATGTCATTCTGTAATGCATTTGGATCAAGTGGCCATATACACAATGTGCGTCAAAACCAGCACGAATATTTGCGGTGTCGAGGCCTTTGCGAGAGCTCTACTACCTATTTCTACGCAAGTCGAGCGTTTGACTTCTTGGTACTTATTATTACACATCCACTTTGCATCCTCTCGGATCTGAAATATGCTTTAAAAGGACCAAAGACACTAACATCCGAGTGGTTGCACGACTTTGTGTGTAGTATGTCTTTGTGCATGTCAATAAATCAATCCCCAATCGCTGGCCTCTTCTATAGTTGACAATGCCACATGGCTTCCATGACCATCAAATATAAGTAAATGCCTATTTTCAGGGCACACCCCTCAGGTGCGGACTTACTTTGAAATGATCTGACCAGCTTATAAAGAGCTCTCTAGTCATCGAAGCACTTGGATGAGCAGCCATCTGGCTTTGGTTCACATCCCTTGATGTAATTTTGTGAAACTTTCGACCTTTAAATAAGTAAAAGTTAGGGATACATTGCCTGCGGCATTTACACAACATAGAATTGTCATCCATTCTCTGCTACGAGGAATGATTTTGGGAACATTCCTGCTGACCCTTGGTGGCAAGCACCCTCATGCCACAATTTCTCCCTGCTTGGATTCCTGTCTCATCACAATTCCATATTTTGCCTGCACCATAGGAATTGATATGAATGTTAGCTAGTTTTTCATAAAACTTGCTAACCACCTCTGGACGTAAACCTATTGCACGATCTCTTTCTAGACCTTGGCGGATCAGAAGGACTATATGCAGGTGTCTTTTTCTAAATCCTTCACACCAAGATTTTCCAGGTAATCCTTCTCGAAATGGAGTCTCTCTAGTTTCACAAATTTGTGCAACACAGGCCCTCAGTTGCATAAATCCCACTCCATGCCCTAAATCTGCCATTTGCTTGCACCATTCAACTATCTCTTTCTCCTCTCCTTCACTCAAAACAGGTGCAGGGCCCTTCCTTTTTGTATGGGTCAGACCATTCAGCCAATAATGAACAGATGTAGGAGGTAAATTATATTTCAGTGCAGCAGCTCTAATAGAATAATTGTTGAATTCAATATCATCTATGGCCTTTAACATATCTTCTTTTGACCAACTAGACAAAATTCTAACCTTCTTGGTCGAAGAGTTGCCTCTAACAACCACAGTCTCCTGTAGTTCATGCCTATTTAGTTCACATCCAGCAGGTTCTGGCTGATGATCATCAGTTGTGTTTGTATCTCCTTGATTTGTTATTGCACCATCCTCTTCGCTTCTTATTGTAGCATCCTGTTCATCTGTTCCATGGTTAGATGTTTCAATTTCAAATTGTACACCTCGTCTTTTGGGCATACGTTGTGCTCGATGTAAACTCCTCTTTCTCTTCATCTTCTCTAAACGCTGCAGTATGAAACAATATAAAATTAGTAAAATATGTATTAATATATCAATAAGATCATCTACAATGGGAAAATTTTAGCAAGCTTATGATACATGACAGTATGAATTATGAACTTGTAGGTGAACTTGTGATTACCCCGTTGGGCGCCATTAACGATGATCGAATACATGTTTTATTAATTTCATATTAATTGATAAAGACAGAATTTATAAGCTGGGTTGTTGATTACATAGGGGAGAAGGGCCAGTATGTGAACACGTCCCAATACTTGAACACTATTTTTCATTTAAAATATCCAAATACCTGATGGAATAAAAACCATGAGGACAGATTGCATTTCCCTCTTTTATTTCGAATTTAATGCTCAACACCTGACCTGTTCATATTAAAATTGGATACGAAATTAAAGGCTTAGGATCAAAAAATGTTTTTTTATAACTAGCTGTCAAATTGGCGCTCCTACGTGGCAAGGAATTGGCTCCATGGACTGCGGCGGGGTGTTCGCATGCGGCCCTATAGGGGAGAAGGGCGATGTCACGAACACCTAAGATCTGGTGATTGAAACATGACTTGGAATATGGAAAGAGATGAATTGAGAAGACAAATATTCAACCCGTTAAATAGATATGATGGGTTTGTCAACTGATATGTTGTTTTTATATTTTGAACAAATGAGTCTTTTATTGTAGAAAATGAAAGTACCCGATCGGTATTTATTGTGTCTTGAGTATCTTGAGATGTTGACCCTATGCACATATGGTTTATAAAAAAACAAATTTTTGAACTTCAATAATCAAAATTTTGGTTTTTTTTCCATCAAGTATTGGATATTTTATATGCAAAATACTGTTCAAGTATTGGGACGTGTTCACATACTGGGTCTTCTCCCTATAAACTTCATAATCAAAATTTTGGTTTTATTCCATCAGTATTGGATATTTTAAATGCGAGAATAGTGTTAAAGTGAAATATCATGTCACAGATGACATGATATTTCAGTGCAGCAGCTCTAATTGAATAATGCGAGAAACTCAATATCATCTATGGCCTTTAAGATATCTTCTTTTAACCAACTAGACAAAATTCTAACCTTCTTGGTCGAAGTGTTGCCTCTAACAACCACAGTCTCCTGTAGTTCATGCCTATTTAGTTCACATCCAGCAGGTTCTGGCCGATGATCATCAGTTGTGTTTGTATCTCCTTGATTTGTTATTGCACCATCCTCTTCGCTTATTATTGTAGCATCCTGTTCATCTTTTCCATGGTTAGATGTTTCAATTTCAAATTGTACACCTCATTTTTTGGGCATACGTTGTGCTCGATGTGAACTCTTTCTCTTCATCTTCTCTAAACGCTGCAGTATGAAACAATATAAAATTAATAAAATATGTATTAATATATCAATAAGATCATCTATAAACACTTCTAAAGATGAGGTGTTATCAAATAACACTACATTCATAAGCTTGTTTGTAATTGATCAATATCAATTAGAATGTTTCACTGGAACATGCAGTCGCCCCTTTCCACATTGTAATTCATATCGATCAATTGACGCAGGTCTTGTTAATGTAATGTTTTGTGACATCAAATCATCTTCAGAAGTGAATGCATGTAAGAATCGTAATTGTAATAGCTTGACTACATATGTTGTTATGGTGGCAGCAAATCTGTTGTACTTTTGAATGTCTTGGTATGGACCTCTTCGGATCTCCACCAGTAAATGTGTTTTTTTTGAGATATTTTACTTGATCGATCATATGGAAGCAAATAATATTAAGATATGATAAATAATTAAAGATATAGGATTAAAAAGTGTTTATTTATACCTAGCTGGCATACTGTCACTCCTACGTGGCAAGGATTTGGTTCACTTAACTTGTGAAGTTAGGGTGTTCGCATACTGGCCCTTCTCCCCTAAACTCTTATAAAGATGAGGTCTTATCAAATAACACTACATTCGTCGGCTTGTTTGTAATTGATCAATATCAATTAGAATGTTTCACTGGAACATGCAGTCACCCCTTTCGACATTGTAATTCATATTGATCAATTGACGCAGGTCTTGTTAATGTAATGTTTTGTGACATCAAATCATCTTCAGAAGTGAATGCATGTAAGAATCGTAATTGTAATAGCTTGACTACATATGCTGTTATGGTGGCAGCAAATCTGTTGTACTTTTGAATGTCTTGGTATGGACCTCTTCGGATCTCCACCAGTAAATGTGTTTTTTTTTTGAGATATTTTACTTGATCGATCATATGGAAGCAAATAATATTAAGATATGATAAATAATTAAAGATATAGGATTAAAAAATGTTTATTTATACCTAGCTGGCATACTGTCACTCCTATAAATAGTTAAGAATAAATAGTTAAGTTGAAAGGTATGAATAAACATTTTTCTTTCCTATATCTTTAATTTCTGGGAGTAGTGCAATTATGTGAACACCCTAAGTTCATGGGTCCATCGGGCCAATTCCTTGCCATGTAGGTTTACCAATTTTACAGCTGGCTATAAATAAACATTTCTTTATCTTATCTCTTTAGTTTGGAAACTCAATATCTTATCTCTTTAGTATTGGGCAGTGTTCACGTAGAGTTACAGATTTCTGTTTTGTATCAATATGTGACTGTAAAACAGGCCAGAAAAACCTTTTTTTGTGAGCACGGAAAGCTTTAATCCCGGAGCTCTACTTTGGATTTTCCTCTATGCTTTGAAGATATCTAAAAGGGTAGAACTAGAAGCAACTTCGAGAGAAATGGGTGAAAGACATTTTATGTAAATTGGATAACTGGAATGGCGACGATTCATCTTGATGATGGGTCAAACATCAGACGCAGTTATTCCAGAAAATCTTTGTCTTATTATTATGGACTGTGGAAGCAGAAAAGCTATAACGGAATGATGAGGTTTTCTGAGGTGTACATACGGCCTCTCTCTTGTAAAGGAAATAGTTTACACTGATGCTCATGGGCTACTAGAAGCAGTCGATGGTGGAACTTGAACTTAGAGTCTAGAAGTTATGTTCATATATACATGTGTGTTTATATCACACTCCACGAAGGAGGAGGAGGAGGAGGAGGCAAACTTAACTTAGTAGCTTGTACACTTTTAGCTTTCTTGGTTTGAAGACAGAGCTTTATAGACTTTGTTTTATTACGGTGTCTTTGAGTAAGATAGGTAGCAATCACGGTTAGGGTGTGACATCTCATTTATAATAATGTTTATAGGCCATTCGACACATTCTCTTTGATTCAAACTGTACAATTGAGAAGGATTTTCTGTTAAAAATTCAACGGTGTTCATTGTAATGAAAGATTCAATTTTGATTTGTTTGCTTCATTGTTGCATCCTTAGGTGAAGCCAATGACGTCTTAGGTGAAGCCACAACTCTGACGTATGTTAGATGATTTCTCTCTTACCTGCACTGTACTACGATTTATATTCACTACCATTAATCTTTGTGGATATTGATAATGGTTTGAATTTCAGTTTTTCAATTTTATAGGATGCAGAGGATGTTGTTTGTGAGAAAATTCAGTTCTCTATATTTTGCAGATGTCTATGGGTTGAGGACGAAACAAATTGATATGTCTTGCACATTCTTGATATATCTGTAGATGACTTATTTTTAGAAAAGGCCTATCCCCCTCAGTTCGCAGGTCCATGGAGCCAATTCCTTGCCACGTAGGAGCGCCAATTTGACAGCTAGTTATAAAATAACATTTTTTTATCCTAAGCCTTTAATTTCGTATCCAATTTTAATATGATTTGCTTCCATATGATCGATCAAATAAAATATCTCTAAAAAAACACATTTACTGGTGGAGACCGGTAGTGGTCCACCGAAGAGGACAGGTGTTGAGCATTAAATTCGAAATAAAATAGGGAAAGCATGACTGTCCTCGCCATCTCCATGCGCGTTTTAGATAAGGAACAAATAAATGTTCAACCACCTTGTGCGGAGCTCATTAACGGGCCTTACGGGGCTCCTGTGCAGGATTACATAAAATATTGGATTTTTCGATCTGGTTGGACTGGGCAGAGCGACTCCTTTCATTAGCATTTCGGAGGTCATGCTTCATAGCATCAGGCGGACAGAAGACTTGCTCGTAAGTATTACACTTCAGATTATTTTTTCGAATTTATTTCACCTGTTCAGAAGCCTTGTGATTTGCGTGGTATCGCACTCTTCCAGACTTGTTTTTCATTTTTTATCTGGTAGACGGATTTTCTGAACCTGCTTTTAATAGAATAATGTTGAGTATACTGGTTGCTCGAGGCTGTAGGATTGTTTCGTGGTTAAGCATTTAGAACTTTTTAGGATTGTTTCGTGTTGTTATATATAGTTATTAAGATTTACCATACGAGAACCACCAAACTGATAGTCGTTGGGATGTACACGAATAGAACAATTATCTAACATGGAAGGGGACGTTTCCTCTGTATTGGGGTATGTCTCTAACCGTATATACTCACTCTCCATTATGAAATGGACAATTTGCCACTTGTTTGTCTGCAATTTGCAATGTTTCTAGGGGAGAAGGGCGATGTCGAACACCCTAAGATCGCAGGTCCATGGAGCCAATTCCTTGCCACGTATGATCACCAATTTGACAGCTAGTTATAATTTAACAATTTTTTATCCTAAGCTTTTAATTTCGAATCATATTGTAATATTATTTGCTTACATATGATCGATCAAATAAAATATCTCAAAAAAAACACATTTACATTCTGAAGTTATTAGTTCTATTGTGAAGTTAATATTATTTGCTTTTTCTCAAATATATCAAAATGCGTGTGCAATCCTGCTCTTTCTTTTCAAAATGCGTGTGCAATCTTGACTTTTGCAATGCCTTTTTGATTAAAAGTTAAAATGCTAACGAGTGTTTTCTGTCATTTATGATTGCAATTTTTTGGTTGAACATGTTCTTTTTCCTTTGCCTTGCTAGGTACTACTGGTTTGGAGCTTTTCTTTGCGCAGATAGGCACTAGGTTCTCATAGTTTACTCTGATCATGTGCATATTTTAGCAGTCTGTGGTCATTCTCAGAACTAGTCCACAATGGTATCTAAATTAAAATAAATTGTAAAAGGCAAAAAGAACAACTGCTGAGGGCCTTTCTTTAAATTCTATTATTCCAGACTCGTTCTTTACTATAATTCTTTACTATAATTCTATCAGTCCATAAACTTGCAGTTCTGCTCAGCAATCTGTTATGTCTAATTCTAATCTAATTGAACAGACCTTTGGTATGAAAACTAACCTGTAATTTTTGCAGCAGGTATGAAAACTAACCTGCAATTTTTGCTTTGCTGGACCTTTCCTTTCCCCCTTGATAGAAGTAATCTCTTCTTATAAACTCCACTGTAATCAGGCACCCTGCAGAAGTAAATCAGCAGTAAACAAGACTAGGAAAGTGAATATATAATACTGACATTGATTTGGGAGTATCCAATAAAAATGTAAGACATGGATCAAGGTGTAGGGTCTTTTTAATCAAAGGTTGAAATTGATTTTGAGATGATCTTGTGGCTGAAATTATTTGATTTGATATTCATATTTATTTTTTAATTTCAAGTGTACAATTTTGTTTGTGTTTTTAATGGATGAATTTGAATCTTGAGAAGAAGGTTCCCTCTTTTTTGGCAGGTTTGTATTAATGTCTGGACATGAAAGATCTGGTGATTGAAACATTGACTTGGAATATGGAAAGAGATGAATTGAGAAGACAAATATTCAACCCATTAAATAGATATGATGGGTTTGTCAGTGATATGTTGTTTTTATATTTTGAACAAATGAGTCTTTTATTGTAGAAAATGAAAGTACCAATCAGTATTTATTGTGTACTGTGTAATACTGAGATGTTGACCCTATGCACATATGGTTTATAAAAAAACAAATTTTTGAACTTCAATAATCAAAATTTTTTTTTTTTCCATCAAGTATTGGATATTTTATAACCATTTTATTAATTAGCTCAATATGTGAAGAAATGGGGGTTAATTAAGTGCCAAATCATATCTGAAAACATAATTAGGTTGAAGGGTATCAAATGGACTCTAATTGGCTCCTTGATTTAATCTATCAACTCTTTTAGCTTCATTATAAAATAAAATTGGAGTCAATTGAGTCCAAATCACATCCTATGCAGTTGGAATTAGGTTCATAGGGGTCAATTTGTTCCAAAACATGTTATTGATTGGACCAATTGATTAATTTGTTCAATCTATGATGAAATAAGGGCTAATTGAGTTCCCCCATTCCCCATCGTCTTTCTCCGGCCAACTTCTTTCAGTTCTATAGTTATATAGTTCTCTCTATAGGGGAGGGGGGAAGTTCTCTATATAGGGGGGCCAATGCGGATCCTCCTTTTTTTTACATAATAAGGAAATTAATCCGTGAATCGGTCTTTGGATGGGGGCTCTCGAGACTCCCCCTCCCCCTCCCCCTCTATATAGATCAGATCATATCTTATCTTCTCTATCTGGCGGCGGATAGAATATCTATATAGAGAGGCGACGACAACACACATCCATGCTCGGGAGGATCGGTCCGACTCGTACTATATCGTATCGATTTCACCATACCACGATAGGGTTGGGGTTCATGTACTATCTTATTAAATGAATCAGACTACACACTATTACGGGCTCTGTTGTACTCTCACATCCTAAAATTGTTATCAAGTTAAGGGGATCATTAGCCCTAGTTTCTAATGTAAATGAATCAATTGAATCTTTTACTCATTGTGTTATGAAATCGATGTCAATTTAACCTCAAATCATGTCATATGCTACTGGAATTTGGTTCAGAAGGATCAATGTATCCCTGTAGACACAAATATTGCACATTAGACAATATTTAGCTCGGTCTTATACTACTATTTAGAGGGTTCTCAAGTGTACAAAGTACTAATTAATCCCACCTTTTGGATACCTTTTTCTTATCTTTTATTTCATCTTTCCTGCGTCTTTCCCGATACCTATCCACCTATTTTGTGATTGTTTTGACATTCTAGCCCAAAATTAGGGCACCCCATCATGTACTGGGGCACCCCGAGGTGCTCTGGTTCCATTCCAAGTGCCCCGGTCTATGCACAACCTCTTCTGCTCCTTTTTGGGTCACTTCTAGTTATTGGTCATATTTATCTTCTTCTCAATTGGCCTTATCAGGATTAATTATGAAACTAAGCTTGAGAACCCTATAAATATAAAGTTATAAGACCATAATGAGGGTCCTAGGTCATTTTCATCTTATCACTACTATCACTCCATCTAAGGTTGCATCTATTGCATCACTTGCATCCACATAGTGTCATGCACTTAAGCTAGGATATCTACATCACACACACTGCATAGGGGGAGAGATTTCATTCTATTCCATGCACACATGGTACTTATATTTCTATGGCTACTATTTCTCGTTACTTCACAAAGTGTGACTAGCATGAGAGAACATAGGGCACAACATGCACACACACACACAAAAAATACAACAGGGTCTATAATGTTGTGTAACTGTAGACACCAAAATTAGGTCATACTACCCTTATAACCCCGTTAATTAAATTAACCATACCTTACCTATTCATATCCCATAGTGCACATGATTAATTGAATTAATTACCTTAATTAATTTAATTAACATCCTCACTTGACCACCTCACCCAGCCAACTCACCTAGCCACCTCACTCCATGACCCACTCAAACCCCATTAATGACCTAAGACCAAGTCTAAGCCTATCCTAACCAACTAGGACTTAGTCTAAACCTAGACTTAACTCCTATTAACAAACCTAAGAGGACTCTTACTCATCCTTCCATGATCTATCACTCGAGACTCGACGAAGATTGAAGACCACGCCAAAAATAACAACAATCAGGCTATTTTTGGCCAACCTAGATATTCCCACCTTAACCGACGCCGGTTATACCTCAACCAGTTGTCGGTCCCCTAACCGTCACCTTGGTTAGGTTAAATACATTTCCAAAATCCTTTGTTGAGGTTGGTCATTTGATTCAAGATCTCATACGAACAAAGACTTGGAGCACTTGAATTTCTGAAGCACTCAAGAAAAGGAAAGCACACGGAGAACTACCAATAACCATCAAGCATCTATCACCTTCTTCACGATCATAGATTCACATGAGAAGAACAGAGGCTCGAACTATCATGACACATACACGACGTCCCTTCTCTTTGGATCTCTACCATCATTTTTTTCATCACTTGCACTCTCCAGACCCAGTCTTCAGTAAGTACCTAACATCTCTTCAGTTATCTCTATTTCTTTTCAATAAGATCATCATTCCTCTAATTAATTAATTTTTCCTATACATCCATACACCTCCTTTCTCCCACCAACTCATCACCTTACCATATCTAGCCCTTTCACCTATCTTCACCATCTCCTAGTCATCTCTGAGTCACTAAGGCCATTTTACAACCTCACCCTCACCATTTCTAGCCTCTGATAAATCATAAAGATCTTAAAAACCAGTTTCTAAAAGCTTTTCACTAGCTTCCCCTACCGACGCCGGTTAGTCAACCGACGTCGGTCATCCTACCAAACCAACATCGATCATACAACCGATCTCGGTTAGTGTGTTTGGAAACATACCTTAAACCAGCAAGCTCATATCCATTCCCCAACAACCCATAATCAATTTTAACCTTTACCAGACCCTATCTAGAACCTATACCAGACCTGTAACCCAATACCAGCCAATCAACCCTTCCGTCTTGACCTTAAATCACCTTTGAACAACCTTTCTTATTGTTTTGTATGAGATACCTAAATCGTTTCAATTGCAATAGGATCTTTACTTCATGTATGATTTAACTAGCATTAATATTGTTATTTAAAAGGTAGATTGGCGGCATTTTTAGGAAGCATCATGCTTCCTAGATCTAGCTTCCGCTAGGTAGTCCACACATTGTTTTGTTTAAATCTATTTGGTGGTATTGTTTTGCATTCTACAGGTAGTTCCTCCTAGCCAAAAGGGAGCATTCACAATCAACATTGGATCAAGAAATCATAACGCGTTGCACAACCTTCAAATGACATCACAAATAGGTATTCCTCTTTGGCCTATCACCCTCTATCTATTTCATTAATTTGTTAAGAATCTGGTGAAACAACAATGCTCAATGATAAGTCCACTCGTTTGGCGAATGAGGTCATTCTGACCCATTCATATGCATATTTTATTTTTATAGGGTTTGGGTACTTCTCCTTGCATTATGGGTCATTCTCAAGTTCATCTAACGAATCCAGTGTGACAAAAAAAGAAGCATTCGTAACCAACTTGTGACCATACCGGTTTTGCAGAAGTTTTGAGAATTCAAAGTGTCAAGAGTGCCTACTTATATAGACCAACACACCCTGGGGGTGCTCTAATACCTTCCCGGGAACCCCAGTCACTTCATACATCCCGGATGTGGTCTTCGTAGGGTTCTTGAGTGATCGTATACACTTCCTGCATTCTTTGTTTAGGCTGCATGACACCTGCGACGAGTATCCTCTTATCAACTACACCATTTCTCTCCCTTCTCTTGCACACTTAGGGTTTTATTCCACTTAGTATGATCATTTAATTTCATTACATGCTACTGTAGTTTATGTATTTACTGTCATTTACTTCTACTTAGTTTATTTATATAGCATTTTAGTCCTCCTATTTAGATTAACTAATTTACTATACCTTCCATTAAAAGGTCTTAGTTTAATTTTGAGTTAATCATTATGGTAAACCCAAAGTCTCCTTTTAGCACCTTCAGGGTTTTACCCTTACACATTTCCCCACCATGTCATCTCCTTCTCAGGTCATGCCCCAATCTTCCTATCCTACCTTTGCACCCACAAAGATCAATAATATAGTTACTTACTATGCCAGGACTTCATGGGTGTTCATACCCAACACCCCCTCACTTGTTACGCCTTTATCTGATCCATCCATCAATGTGGTTACTACCCTTCAAACTCGCATTACTCCACCCATTGATCCACCCATTTTGATGCCACCTCTTGTCGTACCTACTACTCCCTTAGCTCCTTCCAAAGGCTATGATATCATTGACCAGCTCAAGAATACACCTACTAAAATATCCCTTTATGAATTACTACGCAATACACTAGATTGTCAAAACACTCTCGAGGCTACCCTCCATGTTATCCGTGTTACAATAATTATACTAAAGGTTTTACCCATCTCGTTCAGCCCCTTTGTAGCTTACCTCATTCTATCTCTTTCATAGATGACGACGTATCACCTGCTTGCTAAAAATAACCCTTGTGCACCATTACTCATTACCGTTGTCGTTAGTACTACCTATATCAAATGTTTCCTCATTGATAATGGGTCCATTGTTAACCTTTGTGCCTATTCTCTCTTACAACAATTAGGTATCAATGATAGTCTCATATCCCGTAACTCCACTCTTATTTGTGGTTATGATTCTTCAACTCAAACATGCCTTGGTACTATATCTCTCCACATTCATGTCGGACCTAAAACTGTTATTACTGAATTTTATGTCCTTGATGCTTCTTTTCAATTCAATATCCTCCTAGGAAGACCTTGGATTCATGTCATGCAAGATGTTCCCTCCAATTTATACCAATGTGTCAAATTCCTTCATGATGGTCATGAACATACTATTTTTTATTATTGGTAAATAGTTTTAAAGGGACTATACCCTGTTACAAAAAGGGCTCAATAGCCAAATATAGCTATAAAGGAACAACAAAAGAGGATCAAAATCTAGATAAAACACTATGTCCAACAGTAACCAAAAGATAGTTACAAGCAAGAAACAAAACAAAACATAAACTGCAACAATACAACACAAAAGCAACATAGAAACAACAAAAATCTCAAAAAGAGCAAGTTGACTAAAATGATGTCTCCACAAATTTGAGTGAGTTTACTTCTTGGATGCTCTGTCAATTCTGATTGATAGTTTGTAGTGAGGTGAACAACACCAATGTGGTGATGTGCGTTGGGTCAATTGCATTCAGCTGCGAGATGGTCTGGCTTCTCTCTTTTCATTCCCCCAAATAGTGTCAGGATCTCGCTAAGCATGGTAATGCTTCGAACATGCTGCTCTAAGAAGTCACTAATGGCATTGAAGATAGACATGTTGTGATCATGCTTGTCTTTTTCTCTCCCCAATCTACTATCTAGAGAGTTCAACTTCTTATAAATGTCAGCAATCTGATCCTTCCCAATGTCATTATCATCATCAATTTTTCTTTTTCCTTTTTGCTTGTCCATGCGTTGCAGGTCCTTCTTAAGCTGCTTCATCTCTTTCTCCAGAGACTTGAATCTATGAGGTATGTTATTCCCCTCCTGATGCAGGGCTATATCCATACCAGCATTGCTAATATGCAACAAATTATACGTGCTTCCATCTCTTTTCAGGTGCTTAAGAACTCTAGGCGAGTGAGGGGTGTCAGTTTTGGAAGCTTAGGGTTCTTGGTCTTGGGTTTGGAAGAGGTGTCTAGTATGGGAGTGGGAGCAGTGGAGGTAGTGATGTGCGGATCACTGGGAGAGGTCGGGAAGCTGGGGAATTTGGAGACACAAAGCTTATGGTGCAAGAAGATGAGGCCCTGATGGAGAGGGATAGCACGGGAGTGCTTCTGAAAGTCCAAAATGGAGCGCTGAAGGGAATTTAATAGGTAGTGTGGGAAGTAGACCGTAAATTGCCTTCTAAAATGATTAAGAAAGACTATGTGCTTAATAGGGACAATTTTGTATCGCCCTTCCAGAGAAATATACCTAACCATCATATTTGTTACTTCATCAAATGGCTTGGGGATAGAACTTACCCTAATACCCACAGAAACAAATTTGAGCTCCTCTCCCTCATCAGAGAATTTCTTAGCCTTGGCGACCCTGTCAATCCTTTTTCTTGAAAAAATGGTAACCCTCCAACTCAAGGCCTATAGCCTCAACGCAATCAACTCTTCATTAATAGTAACACGGTGGCCACCATATTTCACCTTTCTATCCTTCCAGTCCATTGCAAATGAACCGAAATATTCTGATCGTGGCCCTGAATGCGTTCTATAAAATTGGAAATGCCGCCCTTGTGTAAGAGGTTCCATAGCTCCTCATTTTCTTCCAGTGGATCATTACAGGATCCAATTGACACAGGGCACCTCCCATTTTCTTCTTCTCCTTGTTATTCCTATAAATTTTCTGCTCAAAACCCTCGTTTGAATATTTTTCTTCCTTATGTCTATCCCGGTTTTTAAGAACCCATCCACCTATGTCGAAGCTCATGGGCGTTAATATGGCAGTAGTTAGGATGATAATTCTCACATGTGTGATATTTCACCTCCGCTAAAGCCCACTCCATACCATTATTATTTCTACTCCACATTTGAATGCCCATATTTATCCGCATTAATGCTATTATGTACCTCCTTAGGGATGTAATTTTAATTATCCCATATGGTTAGATTATTATTGATGCCAACATTGGCCAAGGTATCTGTAACCTTATTCCCTCCCTATAAGTATGCTTGATGATTATATTCTTGAAATTTTGACAAATATTTATGGATTCCATAATAAAGTCCTTGACAGTCCAGCTAGGAGGAGAAATTTGATTTAGATGATTGATGATGTTTAGTGAATCTCCTTCCAAAATTAAATTATGTATGTTATAATATTTGGCAACCCTTAGCCCCCATAGAGCAGCTAGGATTCTACATAATGATTTCTCTGAATCCCCATTTTACCAGCATAAGCAACAACTAAACAACCTTTATGATCCCAAATTACACCTCCCCCAACAACAATACCAGGATTACCCTTGGAGGCACCATCAAAGTTTAGTTTATGCTAGTTAATCTCAGGAGGGATCCAATGAATTAGAGACCTATCAATGTTTGAGGTATTCCTAATCTAAAAATTTGTAGTTCCTATCTTCCAGTTGGAAAGTATATATTCTTCATTCTTAGGATATTTCTTATTTTTGGGAGGTTTGAATCTCCCAATAATATATTTAATAGCATGAAAATCCTTAACAAAGCTAAGCTTGCAATGTTGTTTATTGTTTCTAAAAATGATATCATTCCTATCTTTCCAAATCCTCTAGATAATATGGGGCATGACTAGTTTCCAAAGTCTACTCACAACACAATGTTTAAAAGGAGGATTCCATTAGATCCAAAACTGAATGAAATCCTTAAGCACGGTCTAGAAAAAATTGAAATTGGAAAAGGTATAACTCCAGATCATTAAAGAATACTCAAAGTGGACAAAAAGGTGCTTAATATCCTCAAATTATTTTTTGCAAAGGTGAAACCTATTAGGCATAATGAATCCTTTCTTCATCAGGTTGTCATTAGTAAGAATTCTTCCTCTCGAGCACAAACCAAAATAAAAGTAAATTTTAGGGGTTAGCTCAATCATCCAAATCTTGCTCCAATTAAACTCACTCTGGATATTTTCAAAGTAAGAATTATATCTAGATTTAACCATATAATCCCCATCTCTAGATTTGTGCCAAAAAATTTCATCCTTGACTTCCAATTGATTCAAGGGGATGAGGTCCAATTTCTCTGAAGAGAGGACAACATGGAGTTCAATTCAATTCTATCCACTGAGAGTTGTTTCCATCTCTTCTTATTTCCATCAATTTCCATGTAATCAATGACCTTAGTACCATATTTATGTTCAAGACTATCTTTGGTTGCACCAAATCTGTCATTGAGGCTGAAATTAGACCAATTATCTCCCCAAAAATTGATGTCTCTGCCATTTCCCACTTTCCATCTACAACCTTGCTTGATAAAATTCCTGACTAGAATCAAGTTGTTCCAGAAAATGGAACCTTGGGGAAGTTGTTCATCATGAAGGAAAGAGAAAGTTGTTTGTTGTTCAAGATATTTGGCCTTAATGAGATCAATCCATGGTTGTTCCTCCGAGAGCATTCTCCAACCCATTTTTGTAATTAAGGCCATATTCATTTTTCTTATATCTTTTATGCCCAATCCCCCAATCCTTTTAGGAGTGCACACTTGATCCTAGAAACCAAGTGATATTTGAATTTTTCCTCCATTCCCTACCATAAAAAGTGTTTCTGAATCCTTTCAATTTTTCTCTGAAGGAAAAAGGAATGTTATAGAGAGACATAATGTAGATAGGCATATTTTGAAGAGTGCTTTTGATAAGCAGACATTTACCAGCACTGGAAAGAATGGCCCCTTTCCATCCGGCCATTTTCTTTTGGAATCTTTCCAGTAAATCATTCCATACTTTGATTGAGACTTTTTAGTACCAAGGGGGAGCCCCAAATAAGTAGTGGGAAGTAAATTGATTTTACACCCCAATATTTTAGCAATTCTATTTTGCCTTTCCAAAGGAGTGTTGAAAAAGAAAATTGAACTTTTATCAAAGTTGATCTCTTGTCCAGAAGTAGCCTCATAAAATTTTAGGATGGCTGCCACTAAAAGCATGATAGTGTCATCTGTCAGTCTTGCTGATGAGAAGCCGTTTGATTCATAGAGGTAGGTTTAGTGCCTTTTAGAAGACCATCTTTAACAACTTTGGTAATAGTTCTGCTGAGGCTATCCACCATAATAATGAAGAGCAGAGGGGATATAGGATCCCCTGTCTTAATCCCCTACTACTGGTAAAGTACCCCATGGTTCACCATTAACCACCACAGAGAATCTAGTAGTAGAAATGCAAGCCTTGATAATTCTTCTGAATTTGTTGAGAAAACCAAATTTGGCCAGAACCTTGTCAAGAAAAGACCAGGAGACTTTATCAAAGGCTTTATTCATGTCAAGTTTAAGGACCATGCTTGCTTTTTTATTATTATCCATAGAATGAATAATATCATGCACCATGATCACACCATCTTGAATTATCCTTCCTCTGATGAACCCACTCTGCTGTTTTGAGATTAAATCATTCAAAATGAACTACGATCTGGTGGCAATAATCTTAGTAAAAATTCTATAGACAACATTAACCAAGCTAATGGGTCAGAAATCTTTGAAATCTTTAGTGTCCATTTTTTTGGGAGCCAAGCACAATGTGAGTATTATTAAGCTCTTTCAGTAAATCTCCAGTTCTAAAGAATTCATTTACAGCCCTAAGGAGATCATCTAAGCAAATTTCCCAAAATTTCTAAAAAAATTGAGAGAAATTATGTAGTCCTCGGAGCCTTATCTCCTTCAAGAGTAAAAACAAATTTTGAAGCTCCTCCAAAGTAACAACTTTGGTAATATCTTTAAATCTCTGCTCCTCAATTTTATCTTGTGGGATAGCTTCTAACATAAAAGAGTCAGCCATATCATTAATAACACTCTTCTCATTGAGCAATTTTTCATAGAATCTAAGAGCTTCATCCTTGATGATCCGTGGATCTTTTATGATGATGTCATTACCTTTAGAAACTTCCATAATCCTATTATAGGCTCTATGCTTCAAAGTGGTCATATGGAAGAACTTTGTATTTGTCACCCTCTTTCAGCCATATAGCCCTAGATTTAAGTCTCCATAAGGATTCTTCCCTGCTACAAACCGTGTGTAACTCTGAAAGGATATTTTTTCTGCTAAATGATCCTCCAAAGACCTCCCCTGTGAATTTATTTTATTTTCCAAATCTTGGAGTTTCTGTTTTAATTCCTTTTTTCTCACAAAAACATTCCCAAAGACTTCTTTATTCCAAATTTTAACCTATTTTTGACATTTTAAGCTTTTGAATAAGCCTAAATTGAGCAGTTCCTTCACCCACCCAATTCCACCATTCCTTGATCTTATCAAATATGTCATCATGTTCCATCCACATCTTTTCGAATTTGAAGGAGCTCCTGGTGGGCTTAGCCCAATTAACAAAATTTAAAGCTATCGATTGTGATCAGATCTGATTCTAGGTAGAGGTGAGATGAAAGTCTTGGTGAAGAATCCAACTTGCAGAGATAAGAGCTCTATCCAGTCTGACTTGAATCATATCCCTACCCAACCTTTTGTTTGTCTAGGTATATTGATTGCCATGAAGGTCCACATCCATGAGATTTAGATCAGCACAAAATCAACAAATTCATCCATACCAGTGGAGAAACAAGAGTTTCCCCCTTGTTTTTCCCCTGGATTTAAAGGGGAGTTGAAGTCACCCATAATAAGCCAGTTGTCATAACTATGCTGAATTTTGAAAATCTTTAGATCATTCCAGAGTTTCCTTCTTCCACTAACCGTATTGGGTGCATAGATATTAGAAAGGATCCAAGTACAATTATTTTCAATAACATGGAATTTAACAGCAAGATGGTTACTAGTTTCAGAAAGAATCATACCAGTATAATGCTTCTTATCCCAAAAATTAGCCATGCCACCTGAAGCTCCCTGAGAATCCACTTTGTAGCCATGTCCAAATTTTCCCAAAATTGTTTTACAATTTACAAGTACCTTAGAATTCATCTTGGTTTCCTGCAGAAGTAGAATGCTAGGCCTACTAGAAAATCTTAACTCTTTGATTATTATTTGTTTAGAGTTTCCATTCAGACCTCAAATATTCCAGGAGATGATCTTCATCTAAATGATATAGGTGATGTAATTTCCTGATGGCTCAATTGGCTTTGAGTACCATCTGCTAATATCTTCCTCTGTTCTTTTGGTTCTAAGTGTCTTCTTTGAAGGTCTACCTCTTTTAGAGCTGCTTCCAAAATCCACTATTCTTCTAGCAGATGATCTTGTAGTTCTGGATGTTGAAGCTCCCCAGTTATCAATTTTCTTTTTTTCTCATTATAAAGTGAATCAGGATCTTCTCAAATCCCTTCAATCTTTTCTTTTTTTATTTAACCTCTAAAAAACCATTGGAAAAATATGGATCTCCATTAGACATCATATTTTCTTTGAGTGGTGTAACTTCCCCCTCCTCTTTCTCTCCTTCTTATTGTCAAAGGGTTGTAAAGATGTTGAGTTAGTATTGGATAGGGGGTTCCCACTTTTAGGAGAACAACTCTTAAATAGCGAAGAGACTTTCTTCAGTGAGGTTTTGATTATGTCATTTATTTTTCCTCATTTAGGTCTTCCTCAATGGTGTATAATGGATCAGGATTAGCCTTTTTAGTTGCTATTGCCCTTGGCATAGCTCTAGTGTCCTTATTCTTATCCCAAAGTCCATTCTGATCTACCTCCTTAGATAGAAGATTCACTATAATTGTCTCAGTTTGCTCATCAACCTCCAGAATCACCTTTACTGAGAGTCTGTGTATCTAAATCTTCTATGGAGGTTGGATGAACTTCAAATGCACTGTTCTCTGGGGTTTTAGAAATGCCGATCTTCCTACAAATCAGAGGTTTCCTAATTGGATTTCTAAAACCCTTTTTACCTTTCTTGTATTTCAGCTCTGGTTGGTGAAGGGGTATCCCTTCCCTCTGCCCTTGATCTTTATTTTTTCTGCATCCTTGTTTTCCAACCTAACTTCCTGTATCTTATCGATTCTTCAAAAGGCTTATCAAGTTTTCCTTTTTTTCCTCTTGAGAGATCTCTTTGTTAGGACATCTACTAGTAAAATGTCCTATTTTATGACATTTTTTACATCTCAGATGAAAGGTTTCATATTCAATCTTTTGATGCCAAATGCCATACTTAGAATGCAGAATGATAAGATTCGGTAACTCTTGCTCCATTTCAGAAGAAATACAAAATCTAGAAAAAGCTAGTTTGGATCTATTCCTCATAGGTCCATCCAGCCCAATCGGAGATCCAAGAGATTTAGCAACATTTAATAGAATCTCATCATCCCAAAATTACAGGGGTAGTCCTGGGATCCTACACTAGATTGGAATGGTGTGTATATTCTCAGTATTAGGATCAAACCCAGATACCACCGTTTCAGAAAAAAGACCCATATTGCCCAACCACCATGGGCCTCCCAGAAGCACCGATTCCAAATCAACCTGTTGATTAAATTTGGCCGAAAAAAACCCTTGACATAGTGGTGATGCTCAGATCCCCTTTTGGTTGCCACTTTCTACAGGCCCATTTTCTAATGACATCAATATTAGGTCTAGATCCAAGAAACTTACCAACAAGGGAAAGATTCACTTTGTCCAAAGCCCGATGTAGACAACCATCTGACACCTTAAGGCAGGTCACACCTTCTTTATCCTTCTCCCACGTGAACTGCACCTTAGCTAGAGATTGTGGACCCACATTCTTGATCGGAGGGTTTTGTTGTAGAAGAATATTTTTCCAAGCTAAAGGTGTGGATCCCAATGTGGAAGCAAACCGTGTTTACGGATTTTCAACCGTCCAATTCGAGTCAGTGTGCATCACCTTTGCAGAGTCAAATTTGAGTGAAAAAGCAAACATTTTTTCATGAACATACTTTTACCGCTGATCCAAAACCATTCAAATATTGTCGCATTGATCTTGTCACTTCTATTCCTTTCCTTCTCCCTCAGCCCATTCCATATGGTAACTTGGAAAAATATGATGTTGGCCAATCTAGTGTACCCACCTCCACTCTTCCTACTATCCCTTCTCCTACTATATCCACGTATACCTTGGCTATTCTTTCACCTATTGTATTTGTTCCTACTAGTACACCTACCTCCATTATCCCCTAAACCGTTTCTCCCATCATATCCACTCATAATTCAGCCGTTTTTTCATCTATTGTCTTCATCCCTACTAGCACCCAACCTTGACCATCCTCTACTCCTAAACCACCTTCGAATATCCTTGATAGTGCTACCTAAACTGATGATGCATATACTGGCGCCTCCACCAAATCGATGATGAAATCAATGTCATCGAACTCACTAATGAGTCACTACAACAATTATATTTCACCCCTCTTGGTGTGGCCAATTCTTATTTTGAAGAAATATTTTTCGTTGACGGCCCAGTGAATATTGGTTCAAAACCCTTTGTCCACTAATGTTATGATATTATATAAAGGATATATTAATAGTGTTGATGTCATTTCATCTTCTTCTCCACTAGAGGTAGTTTCACGACCCTCTTTCACCTACACCTTATATATCAAATAAACATTTTGGGAACACATTCCTCTCGATCTCACTAGCTTCGATACTATATGTACCCATGATTTCTTACCTAGGTTTTACATGATGCTTAATGACATATTTCCACCCATCCATTCACCCCATCTTTATTACACTTACTTCCATATTACCACAGCTTATGGCTTATGATTCTTTCACGGCGATCTTTGTCACGCGTCCTACCCATGGTTTTCCATTTACACTTGGACGATCTTGGCTCAATTATATCAGTGTCACACTCGACCCACTCCATTCTTTGCTCTCCTTCCCCATGCCCTTTGACATTATCTCCATAGCTAATGATTCTTCTCCTGCGTATGCTCCTAACATTTCACATTGGTGTGCTCATGGCTGCCCACCCATTACTTTTTGGATGAAGAATATGCCACCAGTTCTTAACTTCTTCATCGTAATGTGTATTTATATGATCGCCTCATTCTACCACTTTCCAAGTTTCTAATGCGGCACTTTCTAGTTTGAATCAAGACAATGATGATTTGTTTGATGGAATTTCCTAGTCACCTTTGTCACACTATTCCTAGGGGGAATTGCCACTACAAACTCCCCCTTCCTCACATTAGCATAGCTGCACCCCAAATTCTTTGCATTCTTCTTCCCATATTCGTAGATTTCTTACACATTCTCATAATGACCCATGATGCGCTCTTTTACTTTGCTTCACCTTTGGATTGTTGAGGGATTACCATTACACTAAACCCCACACAACACTAAATGACTTATACATTTACATCCCTTCATCCTACATCATATCTCCATAGCATATTCTACACTAGTTCATCATTATATATGAGCTTAGTTTTGCATTCCTACACATTACTTCTCCTACCCGCTACACTAGATTCCTTTACACATGGGTATAGTTCCCCCATCATTTTTCCATCTGCCATTTTTATACATTACTATCATTGCATTCATACACCTTACCTATTCTACATCCTACACTATATTTCCTTACACTTGGTTCTAGTTTAATCTATCATCACTAAAAATTCTATTTCTATTTACCGCATCTTACATAGTTCCTATTTTACACACCCTACATTTCCTACACTACACGAGTTACATAGCACATCTATCCATCATCTACATTTTACATGCTACACTAGATTCCATTACATATGGGTCTAGTTTTATCATCACTACATGTTCTAACTACACATATCATCACACTTTCTACATCTTCCCACACATTTACACATCCTATCCACCATTTGGTCACCTACACTACATTGTTCTACGTGATTGCACTCACCACCCTATGACGCACTCTAGTTCCTTGGTCCATACTCAACTTCTAAGGGTTTACCAATAAAATGGACCTTAAATACATGCAACATATCATCATACCGCATTCATCGGACTAGTGACCCATGCTCTAGGCTATATCATCACCCACTTTCATCATCACATCACGTAGTGGTATACACCTTTAGGTTAAATCACCACTCCTTTCGTCATTACCAATTATTCTATCATCAACTTAACCATATACTCTATCTCATTTTGTCATCACCTATCGTAGTGGTATACACCTTAGGTTAAATCACCACTCCTTTCATCATTTCCATTCATTTTATTATTCACTCAACCTCACATTCTACTTCATACTTACCTCGTAGTGGTATACACCTTAGGTTAAATTACCACTCCCTTCATCATATCCAGTTATCATCCTACATTATTCTATCACATCATAATTCATCCTACTCATCATTTAGTGGTATATGCTTTAGGATAAATCACCATCTCATTCGTATTCATCACGTAGTGGTCTAGGCTTAGTGCTAAATCACCACCTTCCGCTATCCACCACCTACTCCTATGCGTTTTATACATCCTCCTCACCCATCTCGTAGTGACATACACTATAGGCTAAATCATAACCTTCTTCTACCATCATGTAGTGTTATATGCTTAGCGATAAATCATCATTCCTCCATTTATCACGTCAGGTACATTCACTATACAATCACCTACTTCATCACTTATTCCCACTCATCCCATAGTGGTATACGCTTAGTGCTAAATTACCACCTTCCATTCTTCACTTCATACTAATATCAGCTTCATGCTCACTCATCACCCATCTCGTAGTGATGTATGCTATAGGCTAAATTGTCACCTCCTTTCATCATCATGTAGTGATATACGCTTAGGGATAGATCATCACTCTTCTATTTAACAAATTTGTGGTATACACATAGGCTATAGGGTCCACACACATTTTCCCCATGTCGCATCTCATCACCACTCCACATACACACTCATTGCAGCATGCTAGACACACATACATAAAAACACTACTCGACCATTTCCGATGATGCAATCTTGTTTACGGTTCATTCTTGACTACTGAGGGGGAAAATAAAAATGAACCTCACTGCATACACTTCCATCAAATTAGGGGGTAATTTTCTCCTATCATTCCATCGTGCATTCCATTCCATCCATCCACAACATACTACATTGTCTTGGTAGCATTTACTTTTGCTTTACTAGTGTTTTTACATGATCAAATTACTACACATGTTATCTATCTTTCCTATATGTCATTATCATAAACACATGCACATTCATCCCTTTTTTAGTGTGATCACGGATACGAAAACTTACACATAACATGGATGCTCGCCTTACACCCTTAATATACTAGTTCTTTGGGGGCATCCACATTCGTCTCATACTGGTGTTATTGTTTCATTTTGTACTTAACATCTTATACTACTTACTTATACTTGTTTTTGACATATTGGTTATCATTCTAACATGCTAATGATTGTCTCATGTGGAACACTTGTTTTGCAAGATTTTATGTTTCCATGACTACTTGTATATTTCTACTTATTTGTTTTGTTTTCTATTGTATGCGGGTTTATGGCGGACAAGGCTTTTTGGAGGCTTAATTTTACAAGATTATTATATGATTTTGGTATAAGAGAATAAGTAGAAATATCTATGAGACAAATTAAAAAATTAGTATTTGTAAATGAATTTAAAAGTATATATTGTTTATAACTATTAAAAAGATTATATGGAAAAAAAAATGTAATTGTGATTGGTTGAAAGAAAGATTAAGAAATAGGACACGATTGAATACATGAAATCTTCAAATATTATTATCGATATATGAAAATATAATAGACTTTTTTAATGACGCATCACATGTCCTTAGCGGATCAACACGAGAAGAATCCACCATGCCCATATATATTAGAAAAAACATTAAATTAAATTTAAAAACAATTATTTGGTGTTGTGACCTATGTAGGTTGCGAACCTTGTGGTGAGCCATGTTTGAGAGAGAGGTGGTTTGGTCTTCCATCCCCCATCCTCTATTTGGATCTAGAGTTTGGACCTCATGGGCCTGAAAACTCTTACCATGCCCTTCTGTCATAATATGGCACTGTACATTTCCTCGAGGGCATGGTCATATTTTCCCAAACTTTGCCATGAGTGCGGAAAAGCTTATATACGACAATGCCTCTTGACTATTAAATTGAAACCAAATGATGATACCTATTTTGTAAACTTGAACCAACATGCATATATATAATCATTTTTGCCCCATCCCTTGAACACTTTAACATACATTGTGTGAATGGATGAAGTGATTAAGTAAAAAATAGTAGACCAATGACTTGTGCCTCCATGCATGAAGCTTGTAGTGCCCACAAAAATAAATAAATAAAATAAATAAGGGGTGATGTGAAATTTTGGTGGTGGAAGAATTTAATGCTTATGCAGACAGTGAGTTGGCTATAAATAATGTAGTTTAATAATAAAATAATTGATAAGGGATTTCCCGGTAAATGGGGTCAATAATGAAATATGAATGTAATAAATATGTAAATTAGGAAAATATTGTAATGGATGGTGCCTATACGGGACTCATAATGTAGTTGAATCATTAAGTTGTGTCTTGTCATATAAAAAATTTTTTTCCTTGATGTAAGCGTCACATGTTTTCATGTTTCCTATATATGGGTTAATGGTGTGCAAACTGATATCATGTTGTGAGTTGTCATAAGTGATCCTCTATTGTGTCATGTATGCCGTGTAATGTGAGAAAAAAAAATTATTCTAGTATTTTTGCTATTGTATTCGTGTGTGTAAAATGTGGGAGTTACACTTTCGTATTAGAGTGGAGGTTCATGTTCTCGAACTTCTTGAGCAGATCAAAGTTGTGATGATTTTTCCATGGTGGTGGTGGTGGAGATTAGAAGAGTAATGTGATATATGTTGTGATGTGACCAATTTAGTAACTCCATGATTTATATTGGGAGGTCACCGATATATGTTGGCTACGAGATGGCGGTAGCTGCTCGAGAGACATTCCATCATCTTTTATCAGTCCATGATTTTTCTAGTCCTTTGGCACGCTTTCTACATCACTCTACATCGGCATCGGATACACATCTCTATTTACTTTATATTCTTTGGCGTTCCACTCACCAACATAAAGTGAGGGTAAATATAGACACTAAATCACACGCTTTGGGTAATATTTAGTCCCGATCTCATACTACTAGTCATATGGTTTTTGAGTGAATAAATTACTAATTAACCCATGTTTCTTGGCCATTTTATTTACTTTACTGTTGTCATTCCTAACCTTCACCGCGAGTGCATATGCACAAAGATGGGGGGCCAAAAAGCGAGACACAAATCTATTTTTTGGCCATTTTGGCCATAACGCGATTGCGTTATGGCTCGGTCACATTATAACGTGAAAAGGGAAAATCTAAGTCATGTTATAATGTGACTGCATTACGTCTCGGTTTACCAAGCTGAAACGCGCTAAGCGTTATAATGCACTCGGGTTATGGTTTCTGTGTTTTCCACATTGTCCCTCCTAAATGGACATATTTCACTTTGGGAATAGAAACGTAAGCATGTTATAATGCTAACGCGAGTTATAACGTGATCACATTTCATCTTATTGGGGTTTGGAATACCCAATCCAAAGGCTTGGATTTCCAAACCAGAGGTTTGGACTGTGTATTGTGTGATTAAAACCGTGTTTGATAGAAAAACATCAAAATTTCATGTGTGCACCCCAATATCTCGTGCATTAAAACATAATATTCAAAAATAAATTATACTACGATGTCAAGCTCATTTTTACCTTGATGACGATATAATTCTTTCTAAAATCTGATTAGTTTAAGGCTTTCATCCATAATTTCTTTTACTAGTGCCTTGTTTTCTTGCAAAAACCTATGCATATGTTTTGGTGCATAATTTACAATTTTTCATCCAAATTAAAAAATGTGGTTTTTTCTAAACTCCATTCTACATGCACTAAAAAAATAGCTTTTTCCCTCAAAGTTATGGGGTGCACACAAAAAGACAGGATTTGAGTGGAACTGCCCGGTCAAAACATGGAGGAGAGTAACCGAGGATCTTTGGAACAAGCTTAAAGTTGGAGGATTTAGCAATTATATTTCTAAATTACATGGTCACGATCCACTCACGTCGAAGGACTTCGGAAAAGCACTGGAAAGAGGGGTTTTACTATCCACGGTGTGGAGGTTGAGGTCTCGAAGTCCAATACTTTGCGCGGGGTGGTGATATGAAGATGGAAGGGTTAAATATCTACAAGGAAGAACCCATAGAGACCTTGAGATTGATCATTTTTGTTGGTAAGGAGACATGTTACTTCTTCACGGATGGCATTACATGTTCGTACATTCACAGGGTCTAGAAGGATGTTTTCCTTGAAGTTATGAAATATATTACGTTGGAGCGTAAGTATAGAAAATCTATACCCATCACATGACCTTCTCAACATGTTCCATCACAATTTTATGGTTAGTATTCCCTTTTTTCTTGCCACCTCTCTTTTGAATTCATTGATGGCTTTCCGAATGAGAAAGTTGAGTTGCCCCTC